>OX359296.1:13542500-14193750 GCA_947179395.2 Pulicaria dysenterica
GAATGCGTATTAACAGATTTTGTATTTAAGAAAAGTCAATACATTTTTCTTTACTCCTACAAGTTTGCATTTTTGTAGACAAACTTGGGGAGTTAAGGGGAAATGCTGCTCATTGTATTCTTAAATACATCATCTGTAATTAGTACGTGTTCACATACGAGACAATGAGTGGGTTAGGATAGACCACCCTTGGCCTCATACATACATGCATCATATTAATTATATTGTTTTTTAAATTTTAGATGGATTGTTATACATGGATGTATAATATACCATGTGGTGCAACAATATATCTTGATTATTTGTCCAGTTTCATGAAAGCTCTTGAGGATTATAAGGAGAAAGAAAGAAAGTGCGAAATTATGTGTGTTTACAAAGTTTGTAAAAATTATCGTATCCTTACTAATTCTATAAGTATACCACTTGGTGACATCATGGTGAATTATTATTGGATAGTAACACGATTCTTCCCCGTTTATATAACGACGATAATGAAGAGTTATTCTTAAATGATTGTGATAATTTAGAAGACATGCTTCATGATTTGGAGGATAATGTGGCCGAAAAGGATTGCGATAAATTTCAACAATTGTTTGAAGACTCTAAAAACCGTTTGTACAAAATTTACCAAACTCTCCACTGCAAAATTATTTCATTAAAAAGTCGAAAATGGTTGGAGTGATAAAAGTTTTGCAAGTTTATTAGAGATTTTGCATGAAATGCTTCCGGAAGACAATGAAGTACCTATTTCACTATACGAAGCAAAAAACGGATGTGCCTAAGGGGATTGGAAATCAAAAGAATACATGCTTGATCAAAGATTATTTATTATATAGAAACGAGTATGAAAATCTGCATGAATGTGGTACATCTACATACAAGCAAAAAAAAGAAGTAAATAAAAAAAACGATGATGCAACAAAAAATGGACCTCCTGCGAAGTTATTGTGGTATTTGCCCATCGTGCCAATACTGAGAAGATTATTTGCAAACCCCAAAGATGCAAATTTGTTACGTTGGCAGAGAGAAGAACGCAAATACGATGGAAAACCAAGACATCCGGCCGATTCTCCTCAATGGAGAAATATTGATCATGCATTTATATAATTTGGTGAATTATAGAGAAATATAAGATTGAGCCTTAGTTCAGATGTTATTAATCCACATCCCACCCTGGCTATACATGAAACGAAAATCCATCATGATGTCATTGTTATTTTAAGGTCCAAAACAACCGGGTAATGACATTGATTTTTATTTGGCTCGATTAGTTGATGACTTCAAAGAATTGTGTCGGTGGAATATTGAAGATGATAAACAAAAAAGATAATGTGTTTCAACAGTGCGACCACTCTTGAAAAAACATCAAGAAAACACTTACAAGATTAATGGATGAAGAAAAGGATGCATGTATTATACATATATATTTTAAATTATACATATATGTATATATATATATATATATATATATATATATATTCATATATACGCATATATGTATGTGTGTATATATATGTATGTATGTTTATATATACATACACACATTATCTAATTTGTTTGTTATTTTACGTAGGTTAAGTGCACTGAAATGTAACGAACTATGGCCATTTTAACATTGTGTGTAACAAACTAAAATTTCTTCGCAAATATACATTAAACTACGTGAAACTTGCAATTAATGTAACATGGCCTTCTATTGAAGGTTACCCCGTCATCTTGGTTATTATTTTTATTTTTATTTATTATTATTCTTATTATCATTATCATTATTTTTGTGGTGTTGAAGATGCAGTGTTAAAGATGAGGGGGGGGGTTCTTTTTAAGTTTATAAGCAGGTGTCTAACCACAACTTTGAAGATGACATGCGCCGGTTAGCACCCATCATCACCACCACCCTCACTACCTCCCCATCGTCGCCATCGTCGGAGTAGAAGACCGCCACCGTCGCCGGAGAAGTACCAACCATGCGCCGTCCTCTTTTCTCTCTCTAAGTCTCTTGGAATCACCACCGCCACCCCTTCAATCGATTGAATCTACAGGACCTCATACTTAGGTTTTCAATTATCGTTTGAGAAAATTAGATCCCGTTCAGATATGTTCTTGGTGGTTGAATGTTTTTTCTTCAGATATTTTTTGTGATGGTTTAGTGCTTTTAGGGTTTTTTCGTATAAATTTATTTTGGTTTCTTTCAGATTTGTTCTTTGGTGGTTGAAAATTTTAAGGTTTTCATCGATCGTTCAGATATGTTCTTGGTGGGTGAAAAAGTTAGGGTTTTCATCAATCGTTCGGATGTTCTTGGTGGTTGTAAAAGATAGGGTTTCTATCGATCGTTCACATGTGTTCTTGTGGTTGAAAAAACTTAGTAGTGCATAAATCATTCAGATATGTTTTGCAGTGGTGTTGAAGATGAGGGAGGTAGTTGTTGTGTTGTTGAAGATGGAGTGGTTTTTGTAGATGAAGGTTGCGGCAACAGTGGTTAAAGAAGCAGGTGGTGGCGGCGGTTGTGGTGGTTGAAGACAAAAGGCGGTGGTGGTGGCGGTAGGTGTGGAGGTGGTGGTTAAAGAAACAGGTGGTGGTGGTGGTTGTTGGTGTTTGCCCAAATTTCATTCTACTTATGTTAGTAATAATAATAATAATAATAATAAAAATATAATATTAAAAAAAACCAAGATGACCGGGTAACCTTCAATAGAAGGTCATGTTACATTAATTGCAAGTTTCGGGTAGTATAATGTATTTTTTAGAAGAAATTTTAGTTTGTTACACACAATGTTAAAATGGGCATAGTTCATTACATTTCGGTGCACTTAACCCTAGGAACAATGCTTAAAAGATAAGGAACATGGGAAGAAGACTGTGAATCCAACTCGATTAGGCCTTATACGGTATTGTGGACATCTATCTACATGGAGAAGAATTCAGAGTTGTGCTCAAATATCCATATGATTGAAGATGAACATGCAAAAATTTGTTGGCTAGGAGAATATATGATAAAGATGGTCAACTTAAGTTATCAAACAAGCTTCAAAAATTTGGTAGATCAGCTAGTATGTCCATGTTATGCATATAAAACTATATTTTTTAACATAAATATAATATATTGTTATTTAATAGATACAAAAGGATAAATAATATCTGGAGTCTTAGTGCGAGCTGATCCTAGCACAGATTAGTTAGCAATGGTATTATGACCGGAGAATCCTAGTCGAACAAGAGCAATGAGACATAATATTGGATTGAAACAAGGAATGCCACATATTATTGGAAAAAAATAAAGTTCCGCCAAAAATAGGATGGCTCTAAAGAAGTAGCAGGGAAAATGCAATTAACGAAGAAAGAGATGCCGGCAGACTTTCAGCACGAAATGAGGGAAGAAATTCTAGCCGACTTTCACCACCAACTTAGGGAAGAGATGGAGGCGTTCAAGGAAGAGATATTACGAAATCAAGAGGGCTTACGAGGTGATAGCCCAGGGATGAGGAAAAGTAGTGTTGGCTCAACCCATCACATAGTTGAGGATAATCCGGATGAGATACGGGTATTATGTCTTTCATTCATGATACAATACTTGTATTTTGTATACTTACATACACTATTAATTCAAATTGTAGAAGCATGTGGGTTGCTTTTTGCTTCTCCCCCATTCCAAAAAATTAAATGTGGCAGAGGGATGGTACATCCCAAAGGAAATGGGTTGTTAGACGATGTTCCTTTACTCTATGGACATATGAAGGTGCAAGTAGATAATGTAGAACAAAGTTATCTTGACTTGAGCTTCCGGTGAAAACTGAAGTGCTGGAGACACTTCAAGATGCAATCAATACATATATTCAATGGCCACAGGGTGAAGTTGTTCTCTCCACGGTAAACCTAATCATTTTTGTTTGTGTAATATGTTAGAATGATTTAATGACTTTAATATTGAAGTTTTTAATAGGTCTCCAAGTCTATAAGTACATTGAACCAACAAGTATCAATAATATTGCCGTTCAAAAAGGGAGTAGCGTCGACACCTTTGAGGGGTTATTTCAAATAAGAAAAAAGATGAAAAAGAGGATAATATAAAACGATAGAAAAGTAGACATACTGTAATCATGAAAAAGGAAGCCTGTATATCTAACCCCTATAATAAGATTATGTCGCGACCTGAACATACAAAATAGTTTGATTCTATTATTGAGTCCAGTATCTTTGACATGAATGGTGAATGGATATGAATTCACTTTGGAACCCGTAGATATAGTGGATATGATGGTGGGTGGTAGGATTGGTATGACTCTCATGATTTGGTTTGTAAGGTACGTGTGTACGTTATTGATAATTATACTACAATAAGCACAACATTTGGTATTCATGTCCATATAAGAAGACAAATTGTGCTATGTTTTAATCCGGAGATGATTCGTTTGTCACGATGCTTTAAAAAACGATGAAGTGATCACATGTTACATGATCGAGACATTGCAATTTCATGCACCTCGGGGATACCTTGTAAGTAAATTTTTTATTAGTTTTCTCACCTCTTGCAGCCGTCGCGTCTCCCACAACCGCCACCACACCTCTCGCCGCCGCCGCCGCCACACCTTGCCGCTGGCGCTCTTCTTTTCTAAATATCTATGTTCTTTCTACATATTATTTTCCTTTGTATATACTCTCCTTCATATCTTTAATCGTATTTTTTGCTCCAGTGTGAGCGTCCGATCTTGTCTCACTCTCACTGCGGGGGATTATTTGTGACAATATCAATTAGGGTTTAAGCATAGTTGGGCTAGAGCCCATTAGGGTTTAATATTTTGTACCCTTTGTACTATATATATATATATATATATATATATATATATATATATATATATATATATATATATATATATATATATAAAATACGATATACCTATGGGGTTTTCATTATTCTACATATTAGTGAGAATGTAATATAGGGTTTAGCATAGTTGGGCTTGGCCTATTAGGGTTTCATATTAGGGTTTCTACCCTACCCTTGTACTCTATAAATAGTTGTCATTGTAACACATTTTACCTACGGGGTTTTCATTATTCGAACACATATTAGATTCGATCAAGAATGGAAAATATCCATACAACTTCCACATTACAAAACATCTAGAAACGTAATAATACTCATATTGATATGTATTACATCTAAGAATCATAGAATGTAAACGAAGTGATTTAATTTGGTTATTTCTCTTTTTAGGGCTGTTAGAGCTTTCATGAATGATACCGAGGAGATACATATATTGTGGATAATTGCGGAGGTACATTATCTTGATTAATTATCTCACTTTGCATATATACTAAACTTATGCGCATGTTTAAGTTTGTTAAATGTATAACTTGGTATTAAAATTTAGTGCAATCAACAAAGCTGTGGTTTGGAGTGTGGATACTATGTCATGCGCTGGATCCATCATGAAATTATCTTTACTTCTCGGTTTCAATTTCCAGCCGAAGAAGTAATTGGTAAAATCTTTTTGAATGTTTTACTTTACGTTAAAGTGTCATTTATTAGATAACTATTTTTGTTTTAAAGTTTATTGATATATAGATCCTTGGAACGATACATCTTCATTTGACCAAAAGATTTTAGACACCGTCATTCTTGTTTAGCTTGACACATTTTTGCCGGTTTTCTTTAGCAAGTAGTCATGTATTTAGGTACATATATATGTGTGTGTATATATAGGGGAGGGTTCAAATGAGAACCGTTTTTCATACGAGAATTGCGAGAACCAATCTTAGCCGTTGATTTGATAAGTGGAATTCATGGATGTAGAGCGTGGGGGGATCAAATGTGGCAAGGTGCATGTGAGGAATTCATGGGTGGGTGATGACATTAAAGGAGGGGAAATTGGACGGCTCAAATTGGTTCTCGCAGTTTTTGTACGAAAAACAGTTCTCGTTTGAACTTTTCCCTATATATATTTGTGTATATGTGTGTGTGTGTGTGTGTTATTTTTTCTTTTAACCAAGTTTAGTTGTTAAATTACGCTTTTAAGAGTAGATAACAAGAAAATATGTCACTACTAATTGCTTACTTTGACCGTCACCCAACCCGACTCAACTCACGTGTTTCACCATTTATAAAGGTCGTATGACACTATGGGCTGAGTAAATTTGTTGATAAATGGGCCGGGTACAAATTTATTGGTGATGCGAACTAAACTTATTTGTATTGAATTAGAACATATGTAGCTTATTTTTACTTCTTTTGTTTATATCGATAGTTTGTGAAACTATTGTAGAAGAATTGAAAAGATGGAGCATATTCAAGTCTTCAAACGAACAATTGGGCTAATATTTGCTTCTGATTTTTCCATCTCGATGGTATCGTTTATGAAGTTAATATTTAGCCCTGATTTTATAACTAAAAAAGCGAGGTAGAAAGTCTGCTTGAGACCCGGTTGGAACCCCTTTTATTTAACAGGGTTAAATTCTATTAGCCCCAATTTTTCTAATAGGGGTTAAAAGACTATTTAGCCCCGTTTTTAACCGGGTTTAAAAGACTATTTAGCCCCGGTTAAAAAAACCAGGGTTGATTATTCACATTTAGTCACCCCTTTAACCCCTCTTAAAACTGGCGAACAAAACACAAAAAAACCGGGGCAAAATTTATGTTTTGTAGTAACGATAGCAACCTCGTAGAGAAAAAAAGCAAAATCATGTCGCAAAAATTTATTTGGCTCGAGGCATCGAAAAGAGAACAAACACGATTGGTCTCATCGATGGTGATTGGTGCTCCTTTCACTCTTTCATTCTTGAAAATGATGAAACACAAAAACAAATCACAATTGTAAAAAATCCAATCCAGAATGCTTTGGACTTTAATTATAGATAGTAGGAAATTTCTTATGAAATGATCCGATTGTCGGAAATTCGCATCATATTATTCCAGAGTTTGTGATATTAGTAGGCCGTAGACATTTTTGGATTTTGTATTTTAGTTGGCGACTTGCAATTGGATATTGTTTTTGTTTTTCAGTAAGAAGGTTTCTTTAACCCATTGAGTAGAGTACAAAAGACCCAGTTCTGATACATAGTAATAAGTTAATTGAAATCAGTGTACCACATACCATATCAGATTTTATAATTTGAGCGAGACTCAAGAGTTTTGTAATTAATTTTTATTCAATCTTTATTTCTTAATTTCAGTTTATTGTTGTTTGTTTTAGTAATCAATTTGTATTTAAATCATTGATTTCTTGAAAAGTTATATAATAGGGATCACATAGAGAGAGTCCTTCACTCTATCCATAATCAAGGCTTTACAGTTCAATTGTTTATTCTCTTACATAACATGTATAAAGTTTCTTTTATCTTTGATTTCTTGTTTGGTTTATTTATTATTTATTATCAGTTAATTATTTGTTTTAGTTAATTAAAATTTCTTAATTACTTTGGTCACTTATTAATTGGTTACTTTAAATTAATAATTTGAAATTTTTTTACTTGATAGCAACTTTTGTAATGTTTTTTAATCTAAAAAGGGTTAAAGTGACTAAAAACAAAGATGTTTTCCTCATTTTCCGATATGACACATTAACTTTTTTTTACACAGATCGTCATTTAACTTGTTAAAAACGTGTTATTGTAGCCATTTTGGTGATTTCCTTCATTTCGAAATCAAACTTTGGAGCCAAAATTCTCCATGTACACTTAACGAAAATCAATGATTATTGACTCTATGGAAAGGTAATCGAGTTGTCTATCAAGTAGTACAAAAAAATAAACAAAAACGAGTTTAAAATGTGTCAATTCATCGAAATACCGTAAGGGTGTTAAATAGGTTTATTATCGACTTTAATTAGCAATAACTTGGCCAACACTTTTTTCATGAATTTGATGTCCATTGAAAGGTAAAAAGACTATCTACGAAAATCTATAAAAAGAATGATGTAAAATGATCAAGAATCGAGCAAAAAATGACTCTTTTTTTTCTTCCCTGTTTTCGAACAAAAAACCCAAAAAAGTCAAGACTTTGAGCTCGAAATTCTCCCTCTATACTTGATGAAAATTCAAGATTTTGTTGTCATTTGAAAGGTATAATGATAATTTACAAGTTTCTACAAAAAAATCACGCAAAATGATCAAAAATCGACAAAAAATCGCAAAAAACGGGCTGAAACCGACTTGGCAGGTTGCAGGTCGCGAAATGGGTATATTGAGACGGTTTTTGTAAGCTAAATGGCCAAATGTGTAAAAAAAAAAATTAATATGCCATATCGGAACATTGGGAAAATCATGTTTGTGTTGAGTGACTTTAAACCATCTAAAAAACAAACACGTCTCTCAAATCACTTGATAGGAGCTTTTAAATTAATTACATGAGTCGGTGTATTTTGCTTCTAAAAAAACAAACATCGCCTTTTGTAATTAATGTTTTTGTTTGGGAAATTACTAAAAAAGAAACTTATTCAACTTTATGTTTTAGGGAGACTTGTTCATCTCAAACTGACTTTTATTTTAGGTGATTGATCATCTTGAATCAGTCTTTATCATATATCGAGATCGAGACCAATCGAGACTGAAACTAGTGGAGGATTTGAGAGAGGCCACGGGGTTGGGCTGGAGCTTAATTGTTAATAACTAAATTGATAGCAATATATGTTAATTATGAATATCGAAAAATAAGAAAAAAATAATATTATAAAGATTTTCATATAGATAAAAACAAATATCCATGTCATATAAATTAAAAGTGCACAGGTGAAATCTTTTTGAAGTACACCTACTTTTGAATCAAGTTGGGACTTGGGATTGCTCTAGCCCTGGAAAGACAATACATACCTTGTTGAGAACTCATTGTTGGATCATATAGCGATTTCAGTTTGTTCCAAATATCTTTCACAGATTCTAAATCAACAATGGTACCAAGTACCTCTTCGCTAACCGAACCAAAAATCCAACCTTTGAGAAGACTGTGGTATTTTTCCATGATCTCCATGCTCGAAGTTCTCGGCCTAGCAAGTGTATCATCTACGATGACGCCCATACTATGGACATTCATTAGGCAAATCATCTGTGCCTTCCAAAGAGGGTAGTTGCAATCGTGGGAAAGCTTCACAGAAACAAAGTTAGATACATTAACATTTGATGCATATAAGAACTCGAGGTCTTCTATTTGAGCTGAAGCATCAGGAAAAATTGATGAGCCTGCTGCCATTTGATTGTAGTTTAGATTTAGATAGATATGATGAATAATGTTTAGTCTGTATATTGTTGTGGTATATGGGGTTAAAGGTTTATACAGGAAGACATTTCAGGTCCACGCAATGCCATTATTGATTTGTTATAAATGATGTTTGTTAGTATATGTATCCATCATGCATCTATCATCAAATTAATGACGGAATAAATAAAATGAAAGATTATTATGGGTATCTTCATACGTATGGTTGTAAAAAGCTTGTCTTGGCTTCTTCATTGTCAAGACTTGAGGCTTGACTATGTTATCCCACCAAGGGCAAAGGCTGGGAAGTAAGGTTGGCGTACACTAAATCCCAGCTTGATGCGCCTATCCCCATTATAAGTAGTGTTTTTTAAGTGTGTTAAATGTTAGAGTCATGTGTCGAAAATATATAGTTATTCATTTACAAGCATGACTGGATATATCGAAAACAAGAAATTTTTTTGATTAACTATATATCTTATAAAAATAAACTTATGTATTCTTTTTATTTTTGTTTGTATAATTATATATAAATAGTTATAATTTATATAAAAAATTGTAAGCTTAAGTCACGTCTTATAGAACGTGTGACCTCATAATTGTATATAAATAGTTATAATTTATAAATACATACGTATACATGTACTGTCACTGTCACAAAATGTTATAGATGAATTAATCAATTAGATAGCTGGCTAGTTATATATTATTATCTAAGGTAGTATGAATGCTCAATATACATTAGGTACATTAACTATCTAAAGATGACAGGAGTTAAGGAATTTGGGGACGCATGTGATAGATGTGAGAAATTAGAAATACACACTCTTATCTCTCATACAACTATTTTATATAAAAATGGGTTAAAGGTAATTAATAGAAAGAGAGATATTTCCTAGTTAAAAAATATGTAGGAGTTCCTTAATTATGAAATTTTTTACAGAGAATTAATGTCCTCAATAATTTCTCGGAATTCTAACTATTTTCTAGTAGTGAGAGGAAGCAAAAGTAAGGTTTCAAAACCCCACGTCGGGTATCAAAATCGCGAGGTATGAGCTTGTAACCCTCTCTGCCGGAAAATATGTACGGGTTTTCAACTCCACCACCAACTTACCAAGGCATACAACAAATGTCTTTGTATTCACATACTTCAATGCCGGGTGCGTTCCAACATGGCGGGTTTCAACAATACAACCTCGGCTTTTAATTCAACAATATGATGTCAGGTTTCAAGGAGGCTTTCAACAACTACTTCACACCCGAACATATCCGGGGGAGGATGAGGCCGAGGACGAGAACGAGGAGTAGGGGATTCCCGACACCCAACCCGAGGAGGAGGTTCCCTAAACCAAACCTGAGATCCAAGTCGAGACCCAATCCACCAAAAGATTCGCCAATAGAAGAAAAGCGGTGGCGTGCACTTTGGATCCAGAGCCTTTACAAGCCACGGCATGGGTTACAATTTCGGAAAATTTTGTAATCGGCAACGTGCAAAAAACATATACGTGTTTTATATACGCTTACTTAAATTTATATATTTGTATTAGATGCTTATTTAAAATTATATTCATGTTTATATAATTATTTAAATTTATAGATTTGTATTTTGTAGACAATTTTTAGGGAACAGTATGCGATTTTTCAACAATCGAAGCCCAACTCAACGCACCAAAGACCAACTCAAGTCGAAGTGTGTTGACATGAACCGGAAGATTACGAAGTTCAACGGAATATACAATAACTTCGTAGCCAATTGTCGTCCAGATGGAGTGAGGTGGAGGACAAACACCCAATATTGGGTGACGGTAGCCAATCATGATGCTTTTCCTCACGAGGAGGCTTGGAGGGTATTGAAAGATTATCCGAGATGGTCTACGGTACCCATGATGGAGGAGGGTATTGAAAGACAAAAAAAGACCAAGACAACGTCCAATTCAACCCAGCACACGGCGTCTTCCGATGCGCGTGTTCGCTTTGACCTTAACGACGATATTCAAATCGAGGAACCTCAACAGAAGATGGGGAGGGACAAAGGAAAACGTGCAACGAGAGAACACTATTAGATATGACGTGATGGTGGGTGTCTTGGAATATATAGACAGGTTCAATTTGTAGAATGAAAATTTGCCCAACGTGGAGGAAGAAAAATTACAAATCGCAAGGGAAAAAGCCGAAGCGGCAAAGATGAAAGCGGAGACGGAAAAGATAAAAGCGAATGCCTTCACAATACGAGAACTTCGGAAAGATCACAAGTTTTTCTTATCTCCATACACTCATCTCTCACGTGAGCAATTGAATTTCGTTATGAAACAAAAAGTGGATCTTCGACGATAATACAGGTGGTAGATTGTAGTTTTTTATTTTATAAATTATGTATTTTTTACTTTTTTCATTTGAAATTATGTAATGAAAGTTATGAAATATTATCAACTATTTTATATTTTATTGTCTCTGGAATAATTAAATTATTTAAAATAAAATAGAAAAATAGAAAAATAGAAATAGAATAGATAGATGGTTGATATGAGTTGGATGTGGTGGTTTTTGTGTTAGAGAGGGTTGGAGGTGGTAGATGATGCGGATGCTGATATAGCAGTGGGTTAGAGAGGGTAAGTCTAGGTTGGTTGCTTATGGTCTAAGGGGTGTTCAAAATATCAGAAACCGAAAAACCGAACTTAAAAACTGACAAACCATACCAAAATCTAGGTTAACCAAACCGAATTTTTTAATAAACCTAACCTAAAATAACTTTGGTTATTCGGTTCAGTTATGGTGATTTTAGAGACGTACGGATAACTGAAAAACCGAAAAAATTTAATTTATTTTTTACGTTTATCAATACTAACAAATTAATCAATATTTGCATACGATAATTATCTACTCATAACAAATTGTTACCCAAATTCAATATCTATATTTCACTTTTCAATATAGATATTAGTATATTTATGTTTTAATTAAGTTTACGAGTCAACTAAATTTATAAATCTTATCAATTACTATTTATATACTTAGTTTCACCTTAAATTAGTCACGTTTTTATTAGTAATATTTTCTTATGTCATAAATAGTTGATACATAAATAACACAATTCGTAATGTTTTATAAATTTCTCAAGGTAAGCCTTGTTTGAGTTGAGATATGAATATTAAATATGAGACCTTTTGTTTTAGAAATATATTTAGTAGTTAACAATGGTTGATGATTAACCGGAAAAGCCGAACCGAATAACCGGTTAACCAATTATTGGTAACCGTTTTTTTCGGTTTAGGTTTAGGTTCACGAAAATTATGAACCGTTATTTGGTTAAGCGGTTTTCGGTTAACCAGCCATGAACACCCCTACCTCCATTTCCTTTCCTTTCCTTTCCTAAATCAAACACAAGAACACATTTTTTGTAAACAGTTTTCTTCTAAATTCTTCCTTTTTAGATTTTTAAAAAACTCGATAACATGACGTAAAAGACCATTCTTTCCGGTGTTCACCTTCACCCACTTTCTTCAACAAGTTGCTTTTTCCCACCTGCTGGATTTTATTAGGGTTTTTACGCATGCCAATCCCAAATAGCTTCTCATGCTGACGTATCCGAGACTCCATTGATGAAAATCTTGCCTCCGCCGAAGCCAACAACGCAGCCTCTGCTACTGTCATCAACGTTTCCTTCTCAACCAGCTTGGTAGAGGTCATCTTTTATTTCTCCTATTTTCTTTAAATAATGTGTTCCTCTGTGTCTTTAGATGTGAGTGTGTGTGTTAGGGGTGAGTGTTCAATATGTGTATCATGTGTCATGTTAGTGCATGTTTAACACTTCAACCTGACTCTCTGCAAGCATAACATGACTACATTTCACTTACGTTAAGTTTAAAATACAAAAACAAGCGTGATGGATCCATCAGGAAAAATTGATGATCAGCCTGCTGCCATTTGATTGTAGTTTAGATAGACATGATGAATAAGGTTAAGTCTGTATATGGTTGTGGTAGATGGGGTTGAAGGTTTATACAGGAAGACATTTCAGGTCCACGCAATGCCATTATTGAGTTGTTATAAATGATGTTTGTTAGTATATGTATCCATCATGAATCTATCATTAAATTAATGACGCAATGAATAAAATGAAAGATTTTTATGGGTATATTCATACGTATGGTTATAAAAAGCTTATTTTGGCTTTGTCATTGTTTCATTTAACGCTTGACCATATTATCACATCAAGGACTAAGGCTTGGGCGTAAGCAGGGCCGGCCCAAGCTATGGGCAGGTTGTGCTTGGGCCTAGGGCAGCAAGATGAGTGGGGGCATCATTTTCTGGCCTTTGTTCATTTGATTTTATTTAGTCTTCATTGTTTTCTTTATATTTATCACATTTATGAAATATATTTCTACTTTTATCCTACACTACTATTCATCTAGCTACACAAGGTTTTAGTAAAAACAGTACCCAAACAATGGCCACTAAAGATCATCCTTACCTTTTGGTTTCTTGTATATCACTAATACATTGACTTTGTCTAAATCATCAACCTGCCGGGCTCTTTGTCTAAATCATCTAGCTACACAAGGTTTTAGTAAAAACAGTACCCAAACAATGGCCACTAAAGATCATCCTTACCTTTTGGTTTCTTGTATATCACTAATACATTGACTTTGTAAACTATCTTATTTGGTCTGATGTTTATGAGTTATACATGTTTTATCTATCATATATTGAATTACTAGTTTTTAGTCTCATCTAAAATTTTGTGGATCATTCAGAAGGCTTTGACGAGGTCATGTTATATGAAAATTTTGAGTGAACTATGTGTCTAGGTATTCTCAATTTATTGTCTATTTATGCGTGTTGTGTACAATAAATGGCAACTTAATTGAAAAAAAAAAATATCTAGGGACATAATTTTATTTTATTTTTATTTTGAAAACAATAGTGCCTACCTTGACTATGTATCAAACCTCAGAAAAACTGTTAGGAACTTATTTTGTGGTGTTCAATTTGTTGTATTTATTGTTTATTATTATTAGTTAGTTTGGCTAATTAATGATACATAGTAAAAGGCCAAGGGCCTCTTTTGTATTTACCCATTCTTGTGGGTAGACTATGTAAGTTACTTTGTTTATATAGAATTCAAGAGTCAACTTGCATTCTAAGCTTTTCATTATATGCAGAGAAAACTTAGAGAAAGAGTTAGTGTGTGTTTGAGTGTGAAGTGTGTGTGTGTGTTCTTGTTTGTTCTTTATTGCATATTGTTAGCTTCAATCTTTGATACTTGTGTTTTTGGAACCTACATTTGGTATCAGAGCATATGATGGATTAAAGTTCATGTTTTTCTACATTATTTGCTTCAAATCATAGATCCAAAGAGTGTTCTTGAGAAACCTTCATTCTTGAGTTCTTGGTGTTCTTGGTGTTTCCTCGTGTTCTTGAAGTTTTACATTCTTACTTCCTAAAATCATCACACATTGTTGCTTTTTTTTAGCAAAAAGATGAATTAGAAAGAGTTCTTGTTTTGATTCAACAACTTTGGGACCTAAAACCTTGAATTTTTGGTCAAGATTTGAGGTGTTATTGTGCATTTTACTTGCTGTACCGTTTGCAGATGAATTAACACTCTTGAAGACTTAGCCAAGACTTAGCCCACACTTAGCACAAGACAAAAAGTATCCTAGAACTTTGATTTCTGACAAAGATTTTTTGGAAGGTGAAACCTACTCCTCATTTGTAAAAGTCAAAACCAGAGTATGCCAAGTACGGTTAGCTCCAAGACTTAGCACCCATTGTTAAGTCTTTGCCCTAGGAAAACTTAGCACCCATTTTTAAGTTCAAAACTTAGCACCTATTTCTAAGTTCAAAACTTAGCACCCATTTCTAAGTTTCTTCCCTTGAAAAATTAGCACCCATTTCTAAGTTCAAAACTTAGCACCCATTTCTAAGTTCCCTCCCTTGAAAACTTACCACCTATTTCTAAGTTCAAAACTTAGCACCCATTTCTAAGTTCAAACTTAGCACCCATTTCTAAGTTCATTCTCTTGAAAACTTAGCACCTATTTCTAAGTTCTTCCCTTGAAAACTACTAAGCCAACTTTCCGAGTCTTAACAAACTTACCGACACTTAGCCAGTCCCACAAAAACTTTGCTTACCCATTTTTCTCAATCACTCTTCCAGTCTCTCAGATTATTACACCTGTTCTGTAATCCCAAACTTTAAACCATCAACGATCATACCAAGTATCAACATGTCAAAAGACGCTCTTGATATCGGATCCGACACCAAACCTCCAGTTCTTTACCGTAGTGACTATGTACCATGGCGTGCAAGTTTTCTGAACTTTATAAAATGTCAAGAACAAGGAGAGATAATGCTAGACTCCATTATGAATGGACCGGCCGAATATTGGATAGAAGTACCCGCCGATCCCAACAATGATCCTCCCATTCTAGCATCCCGCAAACGTAAAATCCCATCTCAGTACACTGCCACTGAAAAAGCCCGTGCTAAAGCTGATGAAGATGCAATGAACTACCTTCTTCTTGGTCTAACCAATGAAACCTACACAAGTGTTGACAGTTACACTTGTGCAAAAGATATATGGGATGAGGTTGCCAAGCTGATGCAAGGCACTAAATAGGGCGCAATGATCAAGATCACCAACCTCCTAACAGCATATGAGGAATTCAAAGCAAAAAGTGATGAATTTTTGGAAGACTGTTTTCATAGGTTTTGTAATATCCTTAATTAACTGAGAAAAATAACATCAACAAGGGAACCATGGAAATCAACATCAAATTCCTGAAAAATCTCCAACCAGAATGGATGAAGTTTGCTGATCACATCCGCCAAGACAAGGATATCTCGAGGATGATTATTCATGTTATCTATGAGGACCTCTGTCAGTATGAAGAAAGGGTCCTTAGAAAAATGCTAACAAAGCAGCCCGAAAACCACTATGCCGATCTACTTTCACTAGTTTCAGGGAAAAAGCGAAGATCCGACACTAGAGCCACAAAAGAAAAACTTCTTTGTTCCAGCTCCTTTGAGAAAGAACTCTCAGATGATGATTTTGAACCCTGGCTGGAAGAAGTAAAAGATATGTTGACAACCCTTCTCTCCATAGCTTCCAACCGGCACTACAAGAAACCGTCTTCCTCAAACAAGCTGAGATTCTCATCCACCTCTAAGGAAAAATACAAGGTAGACCCTAGGAGGTTCGAGCCTAGAATGCCAGAGGCCAAGGGAACCGATGACATCCCAAAATGCTATAACTGTGGGAAATCAGATCATTTTACTAGAGAATGTAGGTAACCACCCAAAAAGAATGTTGAATACTACTGGAAAAAGGCCATGTTAGCTGAGAAGAGGAAGGCAAATCAAGTGCTGATGGCTGAGGATGACTATTTCATGGAAGATACTGATTCTGACGAGGATACTGACAACATTGCTCTAATGGCATGAGTGGATGATGCTGAAAATTATGAAGAAGGGATACGTTCCAACAAGTCTGAGTCTACCTCAGAAGTAATTAACAACTCCCTTGAATTTGATATTTTAGTTCATAACTTGCTTAGTAGAATATCTGAACTTGAGCATGAGAATAAGAAAGTTGAGTTGCTAGAAAAAAGGTTGCATGAGAACTTAGAAAACACTAAGCAACATATGTTAGAGAAAGCCTTAGCCAACGAGAACTTGAGAGAGACAAAAACTGAACTTACCACTCTAGAACGTGACATCTCTGAACTTAATATTCACATCGCCAATTTAAATGATAGAATTAAGTCAAAAGAGATAGAATGTGATGACATTGCTACCAAATTTGAGATCATTTATTCAGAAAGAAAGGGCCTATATTGTAAAATCAAAGACCTTGAGGACAAGTTTATCAAACGAGGTCACACTGATCAGACAATTCACTTGAACAAACCAAAAGACACCAAATTTTACACTCCTTTAGAAGGTATAGGTTATGAAAATCCTAAGTATTTGAAAAAAGTTTTCTGCAAACAATTTTATCATAATTAACCAAATTGATGCGATTTACTGGTGCAATATTCATACCTATAGTAAGGTGGAGCTTGTGTCATCTTCTGGAAACAATTCTGGAAATTTTTCAGAAAATAAAGACATTGTCAAACCCAAGATTTCAAAGACTTACGTTCCTTATTCTGTTCTAGAAAAACAAATTGAATTTTTAGAAAAGGAAAGCCAATATTTTGAAAATGACAAAAATAAACTTTTAGCCAAAATTAAGTTTCTTGGGAACTCCTTGAAAGACATGTCTGTGAAACAAGAAAATACTGAATCGTCCAAATCTTCCGCTCACAACACTCTAAATAATTCAGTAATTTCCCTGGGTCATAAGACTAATCTTGATTGAAGTTCTAATCATTCTGAAAGTTGCTTTAAGTTTGTTGAAACAAAGTCTCCTCCATTCAACTCAATTCCAAGGATTGTTGAAGTAGATCCTATAACTGAAAAAGAGTACGATGATTTGTCCCCTTACAAGGCTGATCATTCACCATTGCTTTCAAAACCGATTTCTTGTGAAAAGTCTGAAAAGTCGAACCTGAAATTAAATCCTGAAAAATCTTCAAAAGAAAAATTTGTGAAAATTATCCCGGTCAAGATTTACCATGGTGAATCTTCAAAAATGCCTTCAAAACCCGTTTCTAAGAACTCTGCCTCAAAACAGTGTGCAAAGAAACCCTTGCCGACTGGGACACCTTCAAAAAGGCAAAGTTGTATCTCTAAACCTGCTACCCTGATTTTAGATGTTGTGTCAGATAAAATTTTTAGAAAACAGAAACTCAAGAAAGAGTTTTTGAATAGAAAGAAGCTGAGCAAGGAAGAAACCAACAAGAAAAGGTTTGTTAATCAACAACAAAACCAGCTTGAAAGTTTTAACTCCAAAAACATATCGAGCAATGGTTCTGTTAAAAAACAATCCCCATTTTGTATTAATGAACAATCCCGTTTATGCTCCTGATGATAGTCATGATGATAATGCTGCTGCTAATGATGTTGTTTGTGATGCTACTATGTATGTTAATCATTCTGTTTCGCATTTTGAGAAGTCTAAATTTTCTACTTGTGTTAAATTTGGCACCGATATGTGTAATGTTCTTGACTTGAAATAACCTCTTGTGATACGCTAAGCCAAACATTTGCAAAGACTAACGAGAGACAAAATTTTCACTTCCCCAAATGACATTAAGTTGTTCGAAAATATTCGTCGTGGATATAACAAATCTGGACCTAGTTTCACGTGGAAACCAAAATCTGCTTAATTTGTTTTGCAGATCGTTCATGAGACATTGTGGAACACAAATATTACCTTGTGGAAAATATTGTGGCGTCAAGACAAATTTGTGTTCAATATACTGAATTGTTTAAATCTCATGGCTAGACAAATGAAAAGTGTCCCCTGCAGTCCATCTCACAAAAATCATTGTGTTCAACATCAACCGAGTCTGATGATTTGAAGAAGCTAAACGGTCTATGCTTTCTCTCTGAAAAATATTTCTTTATTGTTGTTGAAGTGTTACTTACAGGGAGAGTGTGATTATTTGCATGTGTGTTTTTGTTAATTCATAAATTGTATAGAAATAGGAGTTTCTATGTAATATACTCATGGAGTATATATAGGGATATGACTTATGTAATGTGTAAGAATTGTGAGCATAATGAAATAAAGAACTAGGTGTTTTCAAGGTGTAAATTCACATTCTCTCTAGTTCTACATATGCAATTCTTCATTTATCCTACATTATACTTGAATCACTTGTTATTTTGACCTAACAAGTGGTATTAGAGCCTAAGGAGTGTGATTTGAGTCTGAATTCATCATCAACAAATCAAAATTTGAATATTCTTGCAAAATTGATCAAACTTTCGGGTTCATAATCAAAGTCAAGATTAAATGGAGTTTTTGAGTGTTAATTGGTTGGATTAGGGTCGCAGTGATCAAAGAAACACTCGTTGATAAAAAAAAGAAGTCAATTCATTCACATATCAGTGGCCAATTTGAAGATTTTTGAGTTTTTGAGTTTTTGAAGTTCTTGAAGAAATTTGATCGATTTTGCTTGATTGATTGATATTAATGATAATCGATGATTTAGGATTGTATTTCGGGGGTATATGAAGTGATCTGGGCAAGAAATTTTCAGATTTGAGCAAAATTTTAAGATTTTTTAATCTGTGCGTGTTGAATTGAAGCATGCGGTTTTTCGGAGATGAAGCATCCGGTTTTCAGATTTGAATCATTCGATTTTTACAAAAACCACACGTATTCATTTGGTTTTCACAAAAAACGCATAAGTGATCATCCGGTTTTTCATAAAATCGCATAAGTGATCATCCGGTTTTTCATAAAACCGCATAAGTGTTCATTCGGTTTTTCATGCTATGCGGTTTTCAAGCTATCCGGTTTTCAAGATATCCGGTTTTCAAGTTATACGGTTTTCAAGCCATACGGTTTTCATGTCATCCGGTTTTCAAGACATCCGGTTTTTGCAAGATGATCGGTTTTCCAGTAGACTCATTGTCCGGTTTTTGAGTGTATCCGGTTTTCATCTTATCCGGTTTTACACACATTTTATTCATCCGGTTTTACACTCATTTTCCGAGATTTTCAGGATTTCTGATTGTCAGGATCGGATATATATTATATCAAATAACAAGAACTAACTTTTAAATAATAAATCAGAGTAATATAAAAGTTAATCTTTAACTATGATCACAATCAACTAAGAAGTTGCGGAATCACACTTAATTGATTAAAGAAGGTTTTAAACAAAGATTAATTCAATCAAACAGTAGTTTTATTAACCAACCAGAATGATTACAAAAGCAAACTTCACCCCCAATCTAACTTATTCTGTTAGACGAAGAACACAGACTGTTCTTAGGTTTCAACAAGAAACTTAGAGGCTAAAACACTTTCAGAAAAAATAAATAACAGTAAGAACAAAATGTTCAGAAAACAAGAACAACTGTCTTCACAATTTCAACTAACAGTTCCAAACTGTTTGTCAATATTCTTCTAACAGTTTTGAACTGTTTTTCACAAAGTCCATTAACAGATTTAACTTTGCATCTTCAACAGTCTTAATGCCTTAGCTAATTTCACAACAATCTCCCCCTAACTTAAAGAATTGATCAAAATCTTTAAGTTCTTTCGATCATAGGGTTCAATCACAGACAAATTAAGCATAAGCGAAGAATGAATTCCATGTATTTATGCAAAGTAAACTGTTAGTAATGAACTCTCCCCCTTTTTGATTGGAACAGTTGAAGGAGGTTTAACAGCAGCTGTCAACTGTTGGAGCACTTGATCATGTAGCTTTATTACCTCATTAGCGTGCTTCAAACTGTTGGTCAAAACCTTGATTTGCTGGTCTTGTTGAAGAATCCTTTTGTTTTGTAAGGCAATCTTCTTTTTGAGTTGCACGTATGCAGCAAAGAAAGGTGCAAAGTTTGAATTCGTCAATGCATTATGTTTCATTCTAGCCTCAATGTCATCCAGTGGTGCCACTGTTAACAAATCATTGACAGATAAAACTGGTGGTTCACTTTTAGAAGATCCCTCACCAGTACCCCTCTTTTCTTGGTACTGGGGATTTCCAGAAACTGTTTTACCAGCTTCTGTTGCCGTGGTTGAGGTCTTAAAGATGTTGACACTATCCTGTTCACCCCTTGTGGATGAAACAGTAGTGTCAGCCTCACAAACCACATGATCACCCTCTTGAGGAATGATCACCTCCTCATTGTGCCTGGGAGACAGCACCAAAGGTTCCCTTTCGATATTCTGCACAGGTAAATGCACCTGTGCAAGGCTAACATTTTGGGGTTCTCTAACTGTGGTGGAAGGAGCACCAACAGTTTTCCTCCTTTTTTTAAATATTTTTAGTGCAGGGGCTTGTGTTGTAGATTTTTCAAAAGAAGCAGGTTGGAAATTTTGAGTATCTTGGACTGTGGGTTCCAGTGTTGGTGGTGTAGCAATACGATGGGTTTCATGCTCAACACTGGCAGTCCTGTTTCTTGACAGAAACTCCACCATTTCAGAGAGTGGAGGAGTTATGGCACCAGAGAAACTCTTGCCATTAATCAACAGTTTGCTCAAGGTGGAAGCCACATGAGCAGAGGGAATAATGACCCTCTTGTGTGTTTTTAGATTTGGCAACAAAAAGTTTAAGAAAGTTTGCACAAACCTGGGGTACATCAAAAAGAGACACTAACAGTTGTGCATTCTACACACTAACAGTTGAAGACTGTTTTTGTTAGAAAGTAGAACGGTTATTAGACGGGTTTCTCCCCCTCAGATGCACATGGATTTTGCCTAACAGTTGTGCAGGCCATATGCTAACAGTTGAAAACTGTTAGTAGTATTTCAAACAACTGTGATTTTTCCTCCCTTAGCATTTCCTCCAAATGCTACAAATCCATCATTGATGCTTCTGAAATCCTTCAAACAATGTGGATTTCGAGTCATGTGCCTTGAGCATCCACTATCCACATGCCAGATAGATCCATGATTGGCCCTATGAATGCTCTGCACAAATAAAATCAGTTAGTAGCATAAAGTACCCAGGCCATGCAGGTCTTGGGTACACCATTCAAGTCATAATACTTAAACAGAGTTTGGTTCTTTTTGATTTCATCCAACTTAGATTTCTCTAATTTGTGTGATGAATACTTTGTAAGAACATGTGGTTTCCAACTGTTGTGATTAACATTGGATACCTTTGAACAAACAGCTGGTGGAGTTGGTAAAACAGATGAATCAACTTGTGATTCTTTTTGATTTTCAGTTTGAAGAACAGTTTTACCCTCTCCAGAATCAGTTTGTTTTTGAATTTTCATCCAAGCCAAACCAGCAGTTTTTGGTTTTGTTAAAACAGTTTTGGAACTGTTAGTTGGTTTGGATGTAGCAGTTGTAGAACTGTTTGCCAGTGTTGGCTTAGCAGTCTTAGAACTGTTAATCTGCTGTGACTTAACAGTTTTAGAACTGTTAGTTTGCCTTTTGAAACTTGGTTTCTTGGTGCTATACAGCTGTGGGTTATAATAACAGTCTTGAGCCAAGTGATTGGATCTCCCACATATATAGCATTTTTTAGTTTTCACAATAGGCAAACCAGTTCTTTGTGACCAGAACTGGTTCCTATTTCTTTGATTTCCTCTAACAGGTGCTGACTGAGGAAACTTTTGTACACCATGCTTTTGGCATGTGCATGCAGGCATTTCAGTAAGCCTTTTTACAGAACTGGGTTTAGTCTGTGTTTTTGCAGCCTTCTTCTTGGGCTTTTCAATTTGAAATTCATCAACCTTCTCTTTTCCTTTGGACTTAACACTAGCAGTTGAGATGTGTGATTTAAAACTGTTTGGGCTCGGTTTAGAACTGTTAGTGTAAAGTTGGGGACTGTTTGCAGCAGTTGTGAAACTGTTTATAGAATAAACAGGTTTGGAAGGTTTTGGCTCACTGGTGAAGGAATCAGAGGATGCTTTTACAAACACCACAGGTTGTAAAGAGGATTTTGTGGCTATGAGTTCACAACAGATGTGATTTTCAAATGGAATGACCTCTTCCTTCTTCACAACTCCTTCATTCTTGTTATCACTCACTTCATACACAACTCCTTCTTCATCACTTTCAAGTTTTGGATCAGCTGACTTCAACTCTGCTTCTAATGGATCATTGACATACCTATCAGCTACATCAGACATGGGAGTTATGTAATTGTGATTGTATGGAGGTGGGGTCTGTTTATATCCTAAACCATTTTTCACCTTATCTCTGATTTGAGATTGTAACAAGGTTTCAAGCTTAAGATTTGTTGCCTTGAACATGCTCAGATCAATATCAACACCCTCCAACTTCTTGGTTAACTCATCAACCTTACTTTCCTTTTCACTTAGCTTTTTCTTTAGACTATCAATCTCTTCTTGAAGCTGCTCCTTCTCCCACTTATGATACTTTCTATCATAATCCATTTGCAGTTCATTAGCTTGATAATCTTTGATTTTCTTTTCAAAGCTTTCAATAACAGCACTAGTTTCATACCTTCTCTCCTCCATTTTACTTAGAGCTGCACATACCTTTTTGTTGTGCTCTCTAAACCTTTTAACAATTGCTCTACATTCACCAGGACATAGTTTAGAAGATACCTGAATTTCATCAGAAGATCCACTAGAATCCATTGAAACAAAGTAGTTTGAAAACAGTTTTAAAGAACAAAGCAAGATTAAAGCAAAACCTTCAACTGGTGATCAACAGAACCTTAATGATAAGGCTCTGATACCACTTGTCAGGATCGGATATATATTATATCAAATAACAAGAACTAACTTTTAAATAATAAATCAGAGTAATATAAAAGTTAATCTTTAACTATGATCACAATCAACTAAGAAGTTGCGGAATCACACTTAATTGATTAAAGAAGGTTTTAAACAAAGATTAATTCAATCAAACAGTAGTTTTATTAACCAACCAGAATGATTACAAAAGCAAACTTCACCCCAATCTAACTTATTCTGTTAGACGAAGAACACATACTGTTCTTAGGTTTCAACAAGAAACTTAGATGCTAAAACACTTTCAGAAAAAATAAATAACAGTAAGAACAAAATGCTTTGAATAATGAGATCAAGTCGTCGTCATCAATTGATCATCTAATGAAGTATATATAGACTCTCGATCCTCCTTGAATTGTTGACAGTTAGGTAATCTTCTATCTTCTGAGATAATCTTGTTAATCTTCAAAGTATTTCGAGATATCTTCTAAGATAGGATTTTCCAAATATAGCTCAACAGAAACTATTTAATGAACACAACAGTTCTTGATACTTCTAACAGTCTTCAGCTTCAAGGTCTTCAAACAGTTGTAGTAGTTTGTACTAACAGTTCTGAACTCTATATAACAGCTTTAAAGTTCACAGTAACTGTTGTTACAACTATCTTCACAATTTCAACTAACAGTTCCAAACTGTTTGTCAATATTCTTCTAACAGTTTTGAACTGTTTTTCACAAAGTCCATTAACAGATTTAACTTTGCATCTTCAACAGTCTTAATGCCTTAGCTAATTTCACAACACTGATCATGCTCTGCCCCTTGGACCCCGCCAGGGGTTGCCACCCGTTGGACCCCGCTATCAGGGGCGCTACCCCCTAACCCCCGTCGTCGTTTTGACTGAATTATCTTGTCACCTTGATTTCTAAGACAAGTGTTTGGATTTTTTGAATGAGTCAGGAGTTCTCAAAGTTTCAGTTATCATTCTGATGTTTCTAGATTTGGGTCATATTCTGATTTCCCGTGAACCATGTGCATAATTTCTAGCACCCTTATGTCTAGTCATCCTGTGCTTTCCTAACTGGTTTTTGGTTCTTCTTTCTTAGTGTCGCCAATTTTTGGTCTCAAAACCAGATGTTGGCCATCCATTCCTTGTTTCTTTCGAATCTTGGTTATCTTTTATCAGTCATTTCTGAAGACCCAGATCACATTGTTGGTAAAATTGTTTGAAGGATTGAGCAAAATCATATTACTTCAGTTTTTTTAAGATTTTGAAAGTTCATTCGTGTGCTCTCAAATATCCTCTTATGTGTACCCAAGTCTGTTTGCACCCGTATGTTTTTCAGAATTTTATTCCACTTGTTGTGATCTGGTCAAGGTTGATTATACGGTATTGGGAGAGTTACTTGACAACATTAATCTCCAATATCAGTTTACATCCAACACTGAGTTGTAGATCTTCAATAATTCAGATCAAATCATTACCACTCCTCAACGATCAAGAGTGGTTCAAGTATCTATTCAAGTCACAGAATTTTGAAGATTATTTTGACTTGAAGTGTAGGATCTTCCCCACCCCTCTTCCATGTTTTTGCAACTGAATCTCATGGTGATGTCTTTTATGCATGATGCTCATAAAGTATTATAATCATCATGAGGGGGAGAATAAAAAGTGAAGAAATTTTACATTGTTGATTAAGTTGTTGAGGGGGAGTAAAATAACTTATTGAAAAATTACTGTGTTTACTCAAGGGGGAGAGAGAGAAAGAGATCATCAATCTATGTCATGTCTAGGGGGAGTTAAGATCTATCATATGAAGACATGGGAACAATCTGAGCTACATTCTAGGGGGAGACAAAAAGAAGATTCTTCCCAACACATCAAAAGTGTTTATGCTTCCGTTGTCAGATGCTCAAGATTAAATATTGTTCCAGACTGATGCTTATGGTGGAATGCTATATCCCAAACTGCTTATATAACCTAAGGTAGGATGTCTATGCCTTAGGTCACCGGCGTTTACACTCCTATTTCAATACAAAGGGGGAGAATGTTAATTCATAAATTGTATAGAAGTAGGAGTTTCTATGTAATATACTCATGGAGTATATACAGGGATATGACTTATGTAATGTGTAAGAATTGTGAGCATAATGAAATAAAGAACTAGGTGTTTTAGAGGTGTAAATTCACATTCTCTCTAGTTCTACATATGCAATTCTTCATTTATCATACATTATACTTGAATCACTTGTTATTTTGACCTTACAGTTTCGATATTTTTATCCGGCTTTACTCATTTAGTTGAGGGGGAGCGTCCTTAGTTATTAACGTTAGTCAATTTGAAACCTATGTTAGAAAACCTATGCTCACTTGTCTAGGAGGAGAAAAAGTCATCCGGTGTTTTTCAAATCTTTTTTATTTGGTTCTCGTAATTTAAATTTTGTCTTTAAATCGAAAATTCAAAAACACTTGCAAAATTATAAAAATACAAAAACATTAGAAACTTCGAAAAATATAAAAATATTAGTTTTAGTTTAAACTGTCTTTATTCTCATTTTTTTCTAAAATAAAAAATTACAAAAATATCATTTCTGTTATAAATAATTGCTATAAATAATTATATTATGTACACCAATTATATGTGGATGAACAAATTTTCAACTTTGCATTTACTCCTCTTGTCTTCTCAATAGTAAAATGTTGTAGTATAAATACCCCATCTTGTAATGAAGAATATACACCTCTTGTATTAACTTTCATAAGTTATACAATCCTCCTACTTCTCCTACTTCTAACTCTCTCAAAGTTATAAGATTGTTCTTGCTATTCTTGAGCTAATAGAAAGTTAAATTATAACACGTTATCAACACGAAAGTTTCTACTTCATAATCAAGGGAAATCAACTACAAGAACCAAATCTTAAACAAGGTATAAAAGATTTCTTATCATGGACATACAATGACTATTTGGACTACTAATCATCTAACTTTTATTTTTATGCATCTAACATTTATTTATATGCAACTAACATTTGTTTATATGCAACTAACATTTACTTTTATGTTAATTAACTTTTATTTATGCAACTAACATTTAGTTATGTTTACTAACAATTATTTATGCATACTAACGTTTTCTTCTTACATATTAAAGTTTATATTTATCTTGATTTTTCTTATTTTCTATAAATCATTTATAAAATTATTTATATATATACACACAACGGTCATATAACCGTTGTAACGGTTACATAGCCGTTGTAAATACAACGGCTATATCATCTCCTATAAAATGAAAATTACTAATCTCATTTTTCAATAAAACAGATTCTCTTTCTCGAAAATCATTCAAAGCATTTCTCGAAAATGATTCATCCGCTTTTATTTTTCGTTATTATACAACTTATATTATCTATCATCCTCATGATGGATCTACCGGTTGACGAGTTTTATTTTTTCTTACGAATACTTGTAACCATTATCATTCCAATGCTGTATGTTGCATTACAAATGTAGTTATATATATATAAATATATATATATATATATATATTTATATTTATTTATTTATTTATTTATTCTAATCTTTCGAATGTTAAATCTTGATAGTTACATCATGTCAAACATTGCAAAGATTGAATTTCCAGCTTTAGAGGCATCTGGAAAAAACTATATGTCATGGGTCACTGACATGAGAGCATATCTAGCATCTTTGGGTATCTTGGATACCATAAAAGAAAACAACAATTGTTCATCTCAAGATCAATGAAAGACAATTGTTATTATTCATAAACACATCGATGTTGGTCTAAAATTCGGACTTACAAACATAGAAGACCAATCTATTCTATGGAAATCCCTTAAGGGAAGAAAGTTCTACTTCCTTTTGCTAGGAAAAAATGGAGATCATTAAGATTTCAAGATTTTAAGAACGTATCTGATTATAGCTTTGAATTGTTCATGATATGTTCACAACTAGAATTTTATGGACAACCTGTAACAGATGACGATATGTTGGAGAAAACTTACTCCACATTTCATGCATCAAATATTACATTGCAAGAGAATTTACGATTACAAAATTTCTCAAACTATTCTGACTTGCAAGCATATCTTCTGATGGCTGAGCAAAATAATATGCTATTAATGAAAAATCACGAGTCCCGTCCCACAGGATCAGTAGCACTCCCTGAAGTGAATGCTACAGAAAACGTTGGTTCTAAAAATAATTCACGAGGATGAGGACGTGGTCGTGGTCGTGGAAGAGGACGCTTTGATCAAAGGCGTTCTTCTGGCCCAAATCATTTTTCTAATCGAAACCATAATTATGGTAGAGGTTATTCTTATGGTCGAGGTCGTGGTGGTGGACGTGGACGTAGCCAAAGAAATAATACTTATTATGCTCCACGTAATAATAATACCCAACCACAAAATAAGACCACAAAATGTGATGTTGAAGCAAGTACTTCTCAGAACCCTGAAGGTTCCTGTTTTAGATGTGGTAGCTCCGACCATTGATCAAGATCTTGTCATACACCTTCACATCTTTGTAAGCTTTATCAAGCTTCACTTAAAGAGAAGGAAGTGAATTTCGTTGATCAGCCTAACTATGAAAATACTGAGCTAAACGCTTATGATTTCTTGAATGACGTAGAGTGAATTGAAAGTTGATAGTCACTTATGTCTGAAGCTTTAACTATGTTTATGTTTATCATCTTTGTTATTTCTGCATCTTTTCAATAAGTAACTAGGATTTCCCTTTTTCATGTAATAAATTTTCTAAATCTTATTTATAATAAGTTTCTTTTCTGTGTTTCAAGTTTAATATGAATTCTACTGGAGCGCGACAATAATCAATGGTTGGAGATCTATGTATTCTAGACAGTGGTTCTACACATACCATTCTTAAATCAAAGAAATATTTTTATGAACTAAAACCAACTAAAGCAACCATAAACACCATATCTGGTCCAGCAGACTTGATAGAAGGCGTTGGAAAGGCTAACTTTATACTACCAAATGGTACAAAGGTTTTGATAGACAATGCTTTATTTTCTCCTAAATCAAAGAGAAATCTATTAAGTTTCAGGGACATATATCATAATGGATATGACACACAAAGCGTAACTACACATGATGAGAAAATCTTACACATTACTAATAAAAGTCATGTATTAGAAAAACTACCATTGCTTCATTGTGGCTTACACTACACACATATAAATACGGCAGAATCACACATGGTAGTCAAAGAAAAATATCATGACCCTAGTATATCTAGCTTATGGCATGACAGGTTAGGGCATCCAGGCGCAACGATGATGAGAAGGATAATTGAGAACACGCATGGACATCCATTAAAGAATAATCAGTTTCATCATACAGGTAAACCAACTCAATGCGAGTCATGCACCCTTGGTAAGTTGATTATAAGACCTTCACTTGTTAAAATTAACATGGAAACACCCGTATTCCTTGAAAGAATCCACGGAGATTTTTGTGGACCAATTTACCCACCATGTGGACCATTTAGATACTTATGGTCTTAATAGATGCATCAAGTAGATGGTCTCATGTTTGTCTATTATCTACACGCAATGTAGCTTTTGCAAAATTTCTTGCACAGATCATTAAACTAAGAGCACATTTTCCTGATCATACTATAAAAAGAGTAAGACTTGATAATGCAGGTGAATTTACATCTCAGGCATTTAATGATTATTGTATGTCTATAGAAGTCGTTGTTAAACACCCAGTTGCCCATGTGCATACACAAAATGGTTTAGCTGAATCTTTGATTAAACGCCTTCAGTTAATAGCTAGACCATTAATAATGAGAACAAAACTCCGTGTGTCTATTTGGGGTCATGTTATTTTACATGCAGCATCATTGATTCGTATAAGACCAAGTGCATATCATAAATACTCTCCTTTGCAACTTGCTTCAGGACAAGAGCCAAACATCTCACACCTTAGAGTTTTTGGTTGTGCAGTATATGTTCCTATTGCACCACCACAACGTGTTGGTCCCTTGGTGAGAATAACAACAAGCAACAGGTGTATAGAAGGGGGGTTGAATACACTTTCTGTGGAAATTGAACAAATCAAATAAAAGTGTTACACACAGTAAATCAAACCACAACTAGTCGAATGCTTTTATTCATATGAAGATGATTACAATGCTTTGAATAAGAAGATGATTACAGTAACTATCAAGTAAGCAACTCTTGATATATAATCACCTAATATAAATCTCTCAATCTCTCAAACTTAGCTATCTATAATCAACTTATGATTATAGATACTGACGACTCTCTAAACAGGATTTTCATAGATTAAATCAACTAATGATTACTTACCAATATCACAACTGATGTGACAATTCGAACACACGAATGATTTGTCAATCTGTGAGTTTCTCGATCACGTTGAACTTACAAACAGTGATTCAAGAATCGTAACACATACGGTGAGGTGAGGTTTTGGCTCTGCAACTATAAGTTGTTTTCTTTGAGTCGTAGTCGTAGTCGTACCTCTAAACTTCTCAGGAGATAAGTATTTATAATCCTGTTGCTACGGTTCCTAACAAACTGGACTAATCCTATTTTGCTAACTAACTATCGAATAATTCGGAATCTTGAATCTTGAATCTTCTTATCTTGAGTCTTCAATCTTCAATCTTGATTCTGAATTCTTCTTATCCTTTCCGTAGATATAGAGAGATAAAAGATAAATTTAAAACATATTTAAATTATCTTTAAACTAACTTCTTTAGTCAGGCTGAGTTACTCAGCTTGAAACTCATCAAGTTGAGTTCTTCGAGAACAATCCCGAATTCAAACATGAACTAACATGTATAATTATTAACTCATCCTTAGAAGTCTAAAGAATTAACTAAAACATATTTAGTAACTCTATTAAGTTGACTCAGTCTTCACGCTGAGTCGCTCAGCTTGAAACTCATCAAGCTGAAACTCAATATGTATATCTTAGTTTACGCACACAACTTATCAAACATATTGATAATCTTACTAAGATATAGTCTAAGCTGATCGAACATATGCTCAGCTTATATTCAGCCTATACTCAGTCTGAATCACTATAAGTGTTCAGTCTGACTAAGCTTCATAATTCTGTTTAAGTTATATTTAGAACACATCTAACAAACTTAACTTTGTCTCATCAAATCTAAACTGATGAGATTATTTTCCCAACAAACTCCCCCTATTTGATGATGACAAAACCATCAAACAGTTAGTAAGTTTGTTTAACAAAATTATGTCTTAAGTCTTAAACTTATTAAGATTTTTACATTTGAACTGATCATATATTAATTGAACATATCAATTTTAATTGAACTTATCAATTTAAATTGGAACACACCAACTAATTACATTAATGAATAAGAACTTATCAGTTATTCATTTTGCTGAACTTGTCAGACTTATACATATGAACACATCATAACACAGTTGAATATATCAAACTTTATACTTGTATTATTTGAACTAATCATAATACAAAGATATGATCATCTAGATCATGCACACATAGTGCTTACATAAATTAGAACTAATCTAATTTACAAAAGAACTAATCTATTGAGGATGCAGATCTTCAAATTCCTTTATCTCCTTGTATATTTCTTCGAGAATTTCTTGCAGATTAGGAATGTGGTGAAGTTGATCCGTCTGTGATCGTATTGCTCTGTTGATTCTGTATCTGAATCTTGCAGTCTGTTCAGTCTTTTCTATAATTTGTCTCAGAGCAAATACTTGAGATACCCTACAAGTATAAATGTTAGCATCAGGCTGGAAGCATTTTTCTCCATTTCTATCCAGGTACATGAAACCTTTCTCAGGCTTTTCCACTTAGGTATTTTCCTGAAATTCCAAGCCTTTAGGAAGAGTGAGAAAGTCAGTATCTGCTTTTGCTAGACCAGCTGGCTTTTTCAATTTTTCCTTTCCCATTTTGTGGAAGGAGGTCAGTAGGGTTGCTATCTCAGATCTGGGTATTAATTGCATCACATCAGCCCTAGCAAGTAGTCTCAGCAGCTCATCTTTAACTTGATTCCGAGCTGTGGACCTTTCCATCTGTTTAATGAGGATGGCTACTTGCTTCCATTCTTCGTAACCTAGTCTATGCAGTTGATTCAGCTCCAGAGAAGGTGTTTCACTATTCTTTAAAGAAAATTCCATTATGATGATCCCTTGGGCTGAACTCAACTTGAGAGAGTCAATCTGAGATATATCCTCTTCTTTTCATAACATTGAGATATATCCTCTTCCTCAGTTTGACCTTGAATAGGAAGTTCTTCTTCTTCTTCCTTGGGCACGATAGGCAGTCTGAGTTTTGTCAATTCCTCATTCTGCTTTCTGATCTGCTCAGCCCAATTTTGTTCTCTTCTTGCTTTTTCCTCTGCTAACAAAGCTTGAGCATCTGTTTTTTCTTCTTCTCAGTTCTTCGACCGAGATCCCAAACTGGTTAGCATCCTCTCTTTCTATCCTTCTTGCTGTAATCAGTGAAGCTCGTTCTTGAAGTGTCATTTTATCAGCAGAGTCTTCATCTAAAGCTGACGATTCACTAAGAATCACCCTTCTTCTCTTCTGCAGGGGGGTTTCTGATTCATCTGAGCTAAGTACTAAAGGACTTTTTCCTTTAGCCTTTTCAGTCAGCTCAGGTTCTATTTCTTTCTCTTTCTCCCCCTCAACTTGATCTGCTCCCTTTGCCAACATAAGTAGAGCTTCTGCTTGCACAGACTCATCCTCAGCTTCTGGAATATTCTCCCCCTTTTTGTCATCATCAATAGGGGTGGAAGTCCTTTGTTGTTGGAGGGCAGCAACTGCAGATTTCAGCTGCTGAACATCTTCCTCTATAGAATCCAAGATCATCAACATATTCTTCTTATCTTGTTTCCTTTTGAGGTGCAGCTTGTCAAACTGACTCTTAAAAATGACATCAATTCATCCAAGTCAGCTTGAGATGGTTGGAATTTGGGTGCATCATCCGAAGGTTGTTGTCTACCTTCAAACTCATTTGCACCAGAGTTTGGACCCTATAATTCATCCTGGTTTGAAGATGAATCATTGACAGGTCGTGCAAGAGGGTGTGAGAAGTGAAGAGAAGTTATTGGGCTCGAGATGTGAAGTGTATGGGTTGGTGGTTGGCTAAATGGTTTAGAAGGGGGTGATTGACCCTGGGGATTGGTCAAATTTTCATTGTTACCTGATTGTGTCTGCTCAGGCACAGTAACAGGCTTTCCCATGGCTCGAGTAAGTGTGGGCTGAGTAGACACCACACCTGGTATTGGCTGTTGGTTTGATATGAGCCTTGAGGTTGACACCTTAAGAGAAGGCGTCTCCCCCTCAACTCCTTCCTGTGGAGGTATCAGTGTGATCCCAGCTCCAGTGATGCCTTTAGGAGTGGCACCACCTATGGCAGTTTTTCTTTGGTATGTTAGGATATTCTCCCTAGCAGCAGTGGGCAAACTAGGGGTGGCTTCAGAGTGAGATTGTTGATGGAAAGAAGGTGAAGGAAACGGGTTAGACTGAGTTGGGTTTACTGCAGTCTTATCTCCAAAGGTAGATGGAGAGAAAAGAGAAGAAAGTGAAAGTGGAGAGGTTTTACCTAAAGTAGCTTCTGTATGAGCTGGTTCAGTCTGAGTAGAGTGCTCAGCCTGAACCTCAGTGTCTGCTTGAGAAGCTCCCCCTTGATTAGATCCCTCAACTTCACTTTCTGAAGACGAAGACTCAGGAAACAGTAGAATGGGTTCACTCAGACCCTCTTGCTCTGGGAAGATGTCGTTGTTGAACATCTTGGGGCTGAGTGTTGGCACCAGAGACAGTTCCTGATCAGCTTCGTAGAGTGTTGTCCCTAGCTCGGCTTCAAATGCCAAGAACAGGTACCTTATAAAAGGTACATGAAGATCCCTTGTGGTCTTCATCACTGGGACCTTGAGCTCGTTGAATATGAGTTGTGCATAGTCTAAATTTCTTCCAAAGTACATGTTGTACAGCTGCTGCATCTCGAACTCATTGACCTGGTCCAGTCCTCCAACCTTGATACCAAGTGAACGTATCACTGTGGATACCATAAAACCCCAACTGGTTGGAAAGGTGGCCTTTTTTATAACACTCTCTGTGTGTGGGTGACCCATTCTGGGAAGGACTGACCTCGCCACCTGTCTCGTCACAGCATGCTCAAATACATCATGTTGAGGGAGGTGAAGAATCTCCCTTAGCCTGTTAACTGTAAGAGTTATGGTCCTCTCTCCATTCAGCACTGTACCTCTAATTTCGTCGTTGATTTGGTCGTAGGTGCACGTATACCAAAATTCGAGGAGGTGCTGAGGAACCACATGTAGAGGTACGCCAGTGAAAGCAAAAGTCAATGGGCATTTACGGATGTAATTGACCCATGGTTCGTATCCTCTGCCTTGTTTCCTTGGAGGAATAGCAAGACAGGCACGCTGATTGTTGATTTTTATCAGCGGCAAACCGTTGTTCTTAAACGCAGCACCCCGTACCATTCGATCACCTAGAACGAGAATGGTTCCTTCCATCGTTGAATATATAGGTTACACTGAGTAATCAATTAGGAATTCGCACTGAGCGATTGTCGATTGCGCACTGAGAGACTTAGGTTTTCGAAATCGATGGAACAGAGATTCGCACTTAGCAAAGAAGGTGAAAGGTATTTGAGAAGTTGAGAAGTCTGGATTGTAAGCGTAAACCCTCTAATCCGAATGTGATCGGTATATAAACCTTTCCGAGGAGAGAGAGAAGTTACCGTTAGAAATCCCCCTTTTTTGTTTTTAACCGTTACGCCGTAAAATTTTGATGTAACAGTAAACGGGTAGAACTTATCATCTTCCAACGGATACTAATGTAATATAATAATATTGACTTACAATAAGATTATATACACTGATGTATTATACTTATACACAAGTTAGTATAATACGCGATTTGAGACTAACTCAAATACGCAGTAATCATGAAATAATAACACTGAGTAATTAAACATGATGTTGGACACACAAAGCTGAGTAAACTTATTACTCAGTTTAACTCAAGCACTTAGCTTGAGATGTGCACTCAGCTTGAGTTTGAAACTCAGTTTGAGTAAAGCACACAACTCATGGGCAATGACACTAAGTCAGTTTCGTCTGAGACTGACTCAAACCAACCTTTTAACCACACTGAGTAGTTAAAGAATGTTTGGAACCTACCAAACGTGTGAACCAATCACACAGCCTGAGTTAAGCACATAGCTCAGACTCAGTGACACTTAGTCATTTTGTTTGAGACTAACTCCAACTATATATTTTAAACTACACTTAGTAGACAAAATAAGTTTGGAACTCACCAAACAAAAGAACTCATTGTTCAGCTTGACAAGATTCAGTTTATGAAAACTTATTCATAAACTGTGCTTAAGACACTTAGACTTTGTCAAACTGAAAACTCAGATTCTAGACACTTAGCTAGGGGTTGAGCATACCCAATTCACTTAGCAGATACATAAACCTCTTTTCATCAAGGGGTTTAGTAAAGATATCTGTTAGTTGGTCATCAGTGGAAATGAATTTAATGTCAACTTTACCTTTTTTCCTCGATGTCCCTGATGAAGTGATGTCGAATTTCAATGTGCTTGGTTCTTGAATGGAATACTGGATTGTAAGTGATGGCTATTGCACTTTGGTTATCACAGAAGATAGGAGTTTTCTTAAAACTCATACCAAAGTCCTGAAGCTGATGCTGCATCCACAAGATTTGAGCACAACAGCTCCCTGCTGCAACATACTCCGCTTCAGCAGTTGAAGTAGCCACTGAGTTCTGTTTCTTACTAGTCCAGCTTACTAGTTTACCTCCAAGCAATTGACATCCTACGGTTGTTGATTTTCTATCTAACTTGCACCCAACATAGTCAGCATCAGAAAAAACAACTAATTCAAATCCAGAGTCTTTTGGATACCAAAGACCTAGATTTGGTGTACCTTTAAGGTACCTAAAGATCCTTTTCACAGCTTGAAGATGTGATTCTTTAGGATCTGCCTGATATCTTGCACATACACATGTAGCAAACATGATATCAGGTCTACTAGCTATCAAATAGAGTAATGAACCTATCATTCCTCTATAGGTAGACTAACACACATATTTACCATCTGTGTCTTTACTCAGCTTGACAGCTGGTGACATGGGTGTTTTCTTGGTTGAACTAGAATCAAAACCATATTTCTTTATCAAATCAAGAACATACTTGCTTTGATTGATGAAAATTCCATCAGGCTTTTGTTGAATTTGTAGGCCTAGGAAATAAGTCATCTCACCCATCATACTCATCTTGTACTTTTGTGACATTATCTTGGAGAACCACTCACACATAGATTCATTGGTAGAACCAAAGATAATATCATCTACATAGATTTGTACAAGAATCACCTGTCCTTTACTCTTTTTAATAAAGAGTGTCTTATCTATACTACCTCTGGTGAAGTCCATTGATAGTAGATAAGTGGACAGAGTATCATACCAAGCTCTTGGAGCTTGTTTAAGACCATACAAAGCCTTGTCCAACTTATAGACATGATGTGGACACTTTGAACTTACAAAGCCAGGAGGTTGTTTCACATAGACTTCCTCCTGAAGTTTTCCATTAAGAAAAGCACTTTTCACATCCATTTGATAGACTTTGAAGTATTTATAGGCTGCATAAGCCAGGAACAGCCTTATGGCTTCAATTCTAGCAACAGGGGAAAAGGTCTCATCATAATCGATTCCTTCCTCTTGCTTATACCCTTGTGCTACCAGCCTGGCTTTGTTCCTAACTATCACTCTATCCTTGTCCATTTTATTTCTATAGACCCACTTAGTGCCTATAATTGAATGATCTTTGGGGGCAGATACAAGGTTCCAGACCTTATTTCTCTCAAACTCATTATTTCCTCTTGCATAGCTTCAATCCAATCCTCATCCTCTAAGGCTTCTTCAGTCTTCTTTGGTTCCATTTGAGATAGGAAACCAAAGTGAGCAGCATAGTTAGCTATAGCCTTGGATCTGGTCATGACCTTTTCTTGGACATTTCCAATGATCTGGTCTTGAGGATGATGTTTGAGGAATTTGAATATTGTAGTTGGAGAGTCTGGTTCAGAATCTGAGTGATGTTAAGATTCCTGAGGTGAACTTATCTCCTCAGTCTCAGTAGCATTGTCAACAAACTGTCGATCACCAAGATCTTCAGCTTGAGTGACTTCAGCTCTAAAGGGGTTGATGAACTCATCCTCTTTCTCAGCTTGAGAATCCTTTGGAGTTTGTGATGATTTCTTTGATGAACACACATCATCATCACTATCATCTCCTATGACATACATAGGATTTGATAAGTTAGTTTCCTTAGGCCTTTCAAGCTCACTAAGACTAACCAAGTCAGCTTGACTCTTATCAGCTTGATCAAAACAGTCTTCATCAAAAGAGACATGAATTAATTCTTTTATGGCCTTTCTCCTTGTATTATATATTCTATAAGACTTGGAGATTGAGGAATAACCAACGAATATTCCAAGATCAGCTTTAGGTTCCAACTTATGGAGTTGATCTCTTTGATTCAGCACATAGCATTTTGAACCAAAGATATGGAAATAACCTATATTGGTCTTTGTAGATTTGTACATCTCATATGATGTCTTTCCATGTCTTTTGACAATGATTGACCTATTCTGAGTATAACAGGCTGTACTAACAGCTTCATCCCAGAAATAGAGTTTCAATCCTGCCTCACACAACATTGTTCTAGCAGCCTCAATTAAGATTATATTTCTCCTTTCAGCAACTCCATTTTGTTGTGGAGTTCTGACAGATGAGAAATTTTGTAATATTCCTTTATGTTCACCGAAGCTTTCAAGAGTTGAGTTTCTGAACTCAGTTCCATGATCACTTCTAAGTTGCTTTATGGACAAACCTTTTTGCAACTCTTCCCTTTTGATGAAACTAATTATCTCCAGGGCAGCCTCACTTTTGACTTTAAGGAATATTACCCAGGTGAATCGTGAGAACCCATCTACTATCACCAGTGTGTACTTCTTGCCACTCAGGCCTGGAGTACTTATGGGTCCAAACAGATCCACATGCAACATATGCAGTGGGTCTGTTATTGAAAAATTTTGCTTTGATTTAAAGGACCCTTTATGATGTTTCCCTTGTTCACAGGCTGAACACAATTTGTCTTTGACAAATGTGATTTTTGGTAATCCAGAGACTAACTCTTTATTAGATAGCATATTAATATTTTTAAAGTTTAAATGAGACAAACGTTTATGCCATAACCAACTCAGCTCAGGAACATAATGGGAATACAAGCAGGTTTCATTATAGGGATCAGCAGAATTTAGATCAAGTAGATACACATCTCTTTCTCTTTTAGCCATTAACACAGGCTTTCCCTTAGCATTATAGATTGTTCCTGCTTTCTTCCTAAAATTAACAACATTATCTTCATCACACAATTGACTGATACTAATCAGGTTGTGTTTGAGACCTTTGACATATGCAACTCTTTGGAATGTAACTTTGCCAGCTTGCATCTTCCCATATCCTTTTGTTCTTCCATGTGAGTTGTCACCAAATGTTACTTTGGGACCTTCATCTTCTTGGAAATCACTAAGAAGTCTTTTCCACCCAGTCATGTGCCTTGAGCATCCACTATCCAAGTACCATTTACTTGAACCCTGCACATGAGATGAAAACTAAACACATTAGTTTTGTTTGGGAACCCACTTCTTGGTGGGTTCAGATGAGGAGCACTTAGCATCTCCATCTTGTTGAACTAACTATTCAGCTTGAGCAGGAGGTGAGTCCTGTGTAGGCTGATCAGCTTGTTCTTGTTCAGGCCTTGAGATTTCTGCATCACAGTCCTTAGCCTCATGACCTCTACTTCTACACTTGTAGCATCTCATTCTTCCAATGATTACAGGAGGTAGAGTGTCCAATAATCCTTTTGAGAACTTACTCTCAGTTTTAGGGTTATATGTTGTGGATAACTTTTCAACTTTCTTAGCAAGTTGATTCACCTGGTGATCACTGACTTTGGACTTACCTTTGTCAGGTCTTTGTTTGTTATCCTTTTGATGAGAAGATTGACTAACAACCTTCTTTCCCATGACTTTGGACTTACCTTTGTCATGTCTGCTGGACTCACCAGTTTCAACAGGTTTGGACTTACCACTGTTGATATTCTTGGACTTACCAAGATCCACAACTTTGGACTTACCATTGTCATGTTTTGACCACTGTCTTATAGTGGTCTTTCTGTTCTTGTAACTTCTCTCCTAGCCAGAAAGAGAATTTTGTCTTTTGAAAGGATTTGGATTAAGCCTTTCTATGACCGAAGTTCTTTGAACATACTGTGTGCCTAGTCTGTCCAGCACAGACTTACCATGCTGTTTTGATGTTGAGCACTCGTTGTCATAACCTTTTGCCTTTACAAACATATTGTATTTCAGGTTCTGACCATGTTTGTTCTCTGAGGTTGACTTCTGATACTCAATCAGTTGTCTATCCTCCTCAAGGTCTGTACTTGCTATCTTATCATCAGCTACATAAGCTGCTATTTGATAGTCACCTCCAAGTATAGCCTTTACCTGTTTAGGTATCTGTTGGTTTATGCACTTTTCAGCAAGCTTTGATGACTTACACCAAGACTCAGTGACCTTTTGAAGTTGGTCAGCTTTGTCTTTAGCTTCCTGAAGTTCTTCACTAAGAAGTTGATTAATGTTCCTCTAACATTCAAGATCACATTTTGCTTTCTTACCAACATCAATGAGAGACTTATTTTCCTTAATCTCATTCTTGAGTTTAGTTATCTCATCTTTGAGGTCATTTTGAGACTTAAGGACGGTCTTGAAATCATTCAGCAGATAATCAAAAGCAAGACCCTTTTCCTCATCAGTATAAGATTTGAAATTACTGACCTTATACATGGAAGCAGGATCCCAGTCACTAAGCTTGCTGTTTTCCTCAGCTTCCTTCATGTCAGCTTCAAAAGTTGACTCGGACAAACCATAATCAACCTCATCTATCTCCAACTCTTCATCTTCTTGAGCCATCAGACATATATCATCATCTGAGGTAGATGATTCTGTATCCCAAGTTTCAGCATATAGTCCTTTTACACTTGGTTTGTCTTCAGGCTTTCCTTTCTTGAGCTGAGTATATTTCTTCTTGTATTTATCAGCTCTGTAAGCATTCTTATCAACAACTGATGTTGTTTCCACCTTCTTTGATCTGCACTCAGCAGCAATATGTCCCTTCTTCTGACAATTGAAGCTCACAGCATTCTTGGGATCAAAGGAACTCTTCCCTTTGCCCCTGTCAGATCTTCTTCTTCCCCTTTGAGCTCTTCTCAAACTTCAGGCTAACATTGCCATTTGCTCAATGATATTCTGAACATCATCAGTATCACTTGAGTCTGAGTCTGAGTGGTCAGCTTGAGATTCTGACTCAGTCTCAGATTCAACAACCAGTGTCTTGGAACTTTTCTTCTTTTTCTGTGTAACCAATGCAACTTCATTCTTATCCAAAGACTCCTTGAGTTGTTGTTGAGAAGTTCTCTTGTGTTTAGTGATCTGTTCATGATTTAGCAAGAACCCATATATGGACTGTAGGTTGTACACATGCAGTGTTCCTCCAGCCCTCAGTGCTGTAGTTACATCATTAAACTTCTCTGGTAACACATCCAAAAATTTCATCACAAGTTCAGCTTCATCTTTCTTTACACCCACACTTAGTAGGTCAATTATCAAGCAGTGAAACCTTGTGAACAAATCTAACAAGGTTTCATTCTTCTTTGAAAAGAAGTTTTCATAAGATCTATTCAAATGACTTCTCTTATGCTGCTTGACCAGATCCGTGCCCTCATATGTAACACTCAGTGTGTCCCAAATATCTTTTGCTGATTGACACCCAGTCACAGTACGCAAGATTTCGTTGGTCAGGGCATTTGCCAGAACACTTTTTGCCTTGTCATTCAGATTGAAAAGTTTCCAATCTTCATCAGTCCAGGATGCAATAAGCTTTCTTGTTTACTTTTCAGTTTTGTCAGGAGACGTATCACTGACAGTAGCAGGAATCTTGGGGATGATAGGTCCTTTTGTAATGACATCGAACATACGAATGTCAATGGACTTGAGGAATAGCATGGCTCTGAACTTCCACATAGGATAGTCAGATCCATCAAATATGGGACAACCTTTGGCAGACATCTGTGGAAAGTTTGAAGGATTGTTGCTTGTAGACATCGTGAACTTTCTCAGAATCTTGAACTTTCAACTTATGAAATCGTTCAACCTGCTCTGATACCAGTTGTTGGTCCCTTGGTGAGAATAACAACAAGCAACAGGTGTGTAGAAGAGGGGTTGAATACACTTTCTGCGGAAATTGAACAAATCAAATAAAAGTGTTACACACAGTAAATCAAACCAAAACTAGTCGAATGCGTTTATTCATATGAAGATGATTACAATGCTTTGAATAAGAAGATGATTACAGTAACTATCAAGTAAGCAACTCTTGATATATAATCACCTAATATAAATTTCTCAATCTCTCAAACTTAGCTATCTATAATCAACTTATGATTATATATATTGACGACTCTCTAAACAGGATTTTCACAGATTGAATCAACTAATGATTACTTACCAATATCACAACTGATGTGACAATTCGAACACACGAATGATTTGGCAATCTGTGAGTTTCTTGATCACGTTGAACTTACAAACAGTGATTCAAGAATCGTAACACATACGGTGAGGTGAGGTTTTGGCTCTGCAACTCTAAGTTGTTTTCTTTGGGTCGTAGTCGTAGTCGTACCTATAAACTTATCAGGAGATAAGTATTTATAATCCTGTTGCTACGGTTCCTAACAAACTGGACCAATCCTAATTTGCTAACTAACTATCGGATAATTCAGAATCTTGAATCTTGAAACTTTTTATCTTGAGTCTTCAATCTTCAATCTTGATTCTGAAGTCTTCTTATCCTTTCCGTAGATATAGAGAGATAAAAGATAAATTTAAAACACATTTAAATTATCTTTAAACTGACTTCTTTAGTCAGGCTGAGTTACTCAGCTTGAAACTCATCAAGCTGAGTTCTTCGAGAACAAACCCGAATTCAAACATGAACTAACATGTATAATTATTAACTCATCCTTAGAAGTCTTAAGAATTAACTAAAACATATTTAGTAACTCTATTGAGCTGACTCAGTCTTCACGCTGAGTCGCTCAGTTTGAAACTCATCAAGCTGACACTCAATATGTATATCTTAGTTTACGCACACAGCTTATCAAACATATTGATAATCTTACTAAGATATATTCTAAGCTGATCGAACATATGCTCAGCTTATATTCAGCCTATACTCAGTATGAATCACTATAAGTGTTCAGTCTGACTAAGCTTCATAATTCTGTTTAAGTTATATTTAGAATACATCTAACAAACTTAACTTTGTCTCATCAAATCTAAACTGATGAGATCATTTTACCAACACAACGTACAAAAATGGGACCTCAAAGAATGTTGGGAATATATGTTGGGTATTAAACGAGTTCCATCATAAGATATCTTGAGCCTTTAACAGGTGATGTTTTTACAGTACGTTTTGCAGATTGCCACTTCAACGAGTCAATATTTCTAATATTGGGAGAAGAAAAGAAAAACAAAGAAAGGGATGTATCATGGTGTGAGCCATCATTATTATATCTTGATCCTCGAACTCAACAATGTGAAAAGGAAGTTCAAAAAATAATGCATTTGCAGGAAATTGCAAATCGATTGCCTGATGTATTTACTGATATTAAAAGAGTGACAAAATCACATATACCGACTGTTAATGCTCCAGCCCGGATTGAAATACCAAATAAAAAATCTGGTGATAAAGTCACTCAAGAGTCTAAAACACGTTTAAAGCGTGGAAGACCAATTGGTTCCAAGGATAAGAATCCTCGAAAAAGAAAGAATGCAGAAAATGCAAATGACCATAAAGAAAATGTTCATGAAGAAACACAAGATATTGGAACTCCTCCAGAAGAGGAATTGAATGACGTTAACAATGAAGTTTCCATCAATTATGGCCAAACAAATATATTATGGAACCGAAATGAATTGGAAAATATTGATGAAATATTTTCTTATGCTATTGCATGTGAAATCAAGAATGATGATCTTGAACCAAAGTCTATCATTGAATGTCAAAATAGACATGACTGGGATAAATGGAAAGAAGCCATGCAAGCTGAGTTAAATTCGTTAAATAAACGTAATGTTTTTGGACGCGTTGTCATTACATCAGAAAATGTGAAACCTGTGGGTTATAGATGGGTTTTCATACGAAAACGAAATGAGAAAGACGAAATTATAAGATACAAATCTAGACTTGTAGCTCAAGGTTTTTCTCAAAGACCAGGAATCGATTATGATGAAACGCATTCCCCGGTTATGGATGCAATAACTTTCAGATATTTAATTAGTCTCGTAGTATCTAAAAATTTAGAGATGCGTCTTATGGATGTTGTTACAGCTTATCTATATGGATCACTTGATAGTGATGTCTATATGAAAATCCCAGAAGGATTTAAAATGCCTGAAGGATTGAGTGATAAACCCAAAGATATGTATTCAATCAAATTACAAAGATCTTTATACGGGTTGAAACAATCTGGACGCATGTGGTATAAACGTTTGAGTGATTACTTTGTAAGTAAAGGCTATACCAATAATATTATTTGTCCATGTGTCTTTATTAAGAAAACCAAATCTGGATTTGTGATTATAGCCGTCTATGTTGACGATTTGAACCTTATTGGAACACATAAGGAAATAAACGAAACAGCTGTGATTTTAAAGAAAGAATTTGAAATGAAGGATCTTGGAAAAACCAAATATTGTCTTGGTTTACAAATTGAGCATATGCATAATGGAATACTTGTCCATCAATCAAATTATACAGAAAAAATCCTCAAACGCTTCAATATGGACAAAGCAAATTCATTAAGCACTCCAATGGTAGTCCGATCACTCAATGTCGACAATGATCCATTTCGACCTCGTAAAGAAAATGAAGAAGTTCTTGGTCAAGAAGTGCCATATCTTAGTGCAATTGGAGCTCTAATGTATCTTACTAATTGTAATAGACCTGACATTTCTTTTGCAGTTAATATGTTACCAAGATTTAGTTCAGCTCCCACAAAACGACATTGGAATGGGATCAAACACATTTTTCGATATCTTCGGGGAACTGTTGATTTAGGTCTATTCTACTCTAACTCGAAACAAGAGTTGGTTGGTTATACAGATGCAGGTTATCTCTCTGATCCTCATAAAGCTAGGTCCCAAACGGGATATGTTTTCATGCATGGAGGCACAGCTATTTCATGGCGCTCTCAAAAGCAAACGCTTGTTGCAACATCGTCAAATCATGCTGAAGTCATTGCACTACATGAAGCCAGCAGAGAATGTGTGTGACTGAAATCCATGACAAAACACATTCTGACTTCAGGTGGACTAGAGGGGAAAAAAATCCGACTGTGATTCATGAAGATAATGCGACTTGTATTACACAAATGAAAGAAGGGTATATAAAGACTAATAGAACAAAGCATATACCACCAAGATTTTTCTCATATACTCAAGACTTGATAAAGGACAATCAGATTGAAATGAAATATGTTCAATCCAGTAATAATTCAGCAGATCTTTTCACAAAGTCACTCCCTACTGCAATATTCAGAAAACATGTTCACAATATTGGAATGCGTCATCTTCATCAGGTGTGATATTTGTCTACATGAGGGGGAGTCAACTATACACTGCATTCTTTTTCCCTTCGCTAAAGTTTTATCCCACTGGGTTTTTCTTTAGTAAGGTTTTTAATGAGGCAGTACTTCAAAGTTGAATCCTGGTCTGAAAAGGTGTCATCCAAGGGGGAGTGTTATAAATAATTATATTATGTACACCAATTATATGTGGATGAACACATTTTCAACTTTGCATTTACTCCTCTTGTCTCCTCAATAGTAAAATGTTGTAGTATAAATACCCCATCTTGTAATGAAGAATATAAACCTCCTGTATTAACTTTTATAAGTTATACAATCCTCCTACTTCTCCTACTTCTAACCCTCTCAAAGTTATAAGGTTGTTCTTGCTATTCTTGAGCTAATAGAAAGTTAAATTATAACAATTTCGGTTTATTTCTAGTAATTTAGATTTGTGGTTATTTTAAAGTTTTGTCTAGCGTAGCCCAATTCTGTCACACCATTTTCAGCCCACTAAGCCCTAAGCCCAAGCCCATCCACAAACACCATCTTCTCTAACCCTAACCCTAACCTAGAGATGGGCTTTTAGGACCGACCGGACCGGTCCAACGAAGACTGCATCGGCCAAGCCGGTCCAAGACCACGGGAGAGAGAAACGGTCCGAACCGGTCCAAGACCAAAACCGGTCCAAAACGGTCCGTGAACCGGTCCGGACCGAACCGGTCCAAACTCGGTCCAAGGCTCAACGGTTTGATTTTTGAATTTAACGGCTCTAAACAGGTCCCAACGGCTATTTTTTAAAAAAAAAAAATTTCCGAATTTTCCCCTATGAATACCCCCATTTGAAGACTTATTTCTTGCACCTCTCTTTCTCACATTCTCTCATTCTCCAATTCTCTTATTCTAAAGTTATTTATTCTAATCGTAATACTAGTATATATAACCCAGAGAGTGGTGTCTAGAATAGTCACGATCGGCTTGTGGTTGTTGGATTTTCCGAAAGGTTTTAAACCGAAAGGATCCTGCCCCCCGACTAACCTACCTGGCCTCTCTTTGCTTGGTAGTCAAACGTATTACTTTAAAATCAATAACTATAGTTTAATACTTGAATTAAATACATGAACTTGGTTAAATATAGTTTAGTACTTGAATTAAATACATGAACTTAGTTAAATATAGTTTAGTAATTGAATTAAATACATGACCTTAGTTAAATATAGTTTACCGCTCCACATACAACCCATTATTCATTTATTTGTGTTACGATACTCTTAGTAGCAGGATTTTAAGCGCACGACGGTGTATGTTGAAGGCCGAGTCGGTGCAAATGTCCGTGATGCTTAAGGACTACTATGATTCTATGGAAAGATGTCAAAACGATGCGGATCTCGAAGAAGGCTTAACTAATTTGGAGGAAGCGATTATGGAAGACGATTACAATAGGGACTTCACATCAGGAACATCAAACACTAACACCGAATCTGAAACTGAAGAACCCGAACCCGGCGAAGAATATGTTGACGACACTCAAAATAGAATTAATGCAGGTTCATCATCCAACGTCCACTCGAACGAAGTCGCCTATTATGGGCATGTGCCACATACCGACGATAGTTACAACTATTGGAATATCAATTCCGACTATCCATTTTAGTAGTTGTCTCTTTATATTTTGTGATGTTATTTCTTTCGAACAATATGTATTTTTCGGGTCTCTAACTTAGGGTGATGGCCATGCCGAAACTCCATTGCTAGAGTTCTCTTTTCTTGTTAAAAAAATAATTCAAGTTTCAACAATATGTAATTTTATTTCGTAATTGTATCGCAATGTTATTTATATGTTTTTATTAACTTGCAATTATATATGTTTATACTTTATAGTTTATAACTTGCAATTTTTTTTTTAATTAACAAGTCACTTTTTTTTTCAAACAAAAAAACGAACCTGTATTAATAGCTAAAAGAGAAAGAGATGTGTATCTACTTGATCTTAATTCTGCTGTCCCTATAATGAAACATGCTTGTATTCTCATTCTGTTCCTAAGCTGAGTTGGTTATGGCATACACGTTTATCTCATCTAAACTTTAAAAATATAAATATGCTGTGCAATAAAGAGTTAGTCTCTGGATTACCAAAGATCACATTTGTCAAAGACAAATTTTGCTCAGCTTATGAACAAGGGAAACACCATAAAGTGTCTTTTAAATCAAAGAAATTTTTTTCAATAACAGACCCATTGCATATGTTGCATATGGATTTGTTTGGACCCATAAGTACTCCAAGCCTAAGTGGCAAGAAGTACACACTGGTGATAGTAGATGAGTTCTCACGATTCACCTGGGTAATATTCCTTAAAGCCAAAAGTAAGGCTGCCCTGGAGATAATCAGTTTTATCAAACAGGAAGAGTTGCAGAAAGGTTTGTCTGTAAAGCAACTTAGAAGTGATCATGGGACTGAGTTCAGAAACTCTACCCTTGAAAGCCTCTGTGAACAAAAGGGAATATTACAAAATTTCTCATCTGTCAGAACTCCCCAACAAAATGGAGTTGCTGAAAGGAGAAATGGAACCTTAATTAAGGCTGCTAGAACAATGTTATGTGAGGCAGGATTGAAACTCTATTTCTGGGATGAAGCTGTTAGTACAGCCTGCTATACCTAGAATAGGTCAATCATTGTCAAAAGACATGGAAAGACTTCATATGAGATGTATAAGTCTAGAAAGCCCAATATAGGTTATTTCCATATCTTTGGTTCAAAATGCTATGTGCTGAATCAAAGAGATCAGCTCCATAAGTTGGAACCAGCTGATCTTGGAATATTTGTTGGTTATTCCTCAATCTCCAAGTCTTATAGAATATATAATACAAGGAGAAAGCCCATAGAAGAATCAATTCATGTCTCATTTGATGAAGACAGTTTTGATCAAGCTGATAAAAGTCAAGCTGACGTAGTCAGTCTGAGTGAGTTTGAAAGGCCTAAGGAAACCAACTTATCAAATCTTATGTATGTCATAGGAAATGATAGTGATGATGATGTGTGTTCATCAAAGAAATCATCACAAACTCCAAAGAATTCTCAAGCTGAGAAAGATGATGAGTTCATCAACCCCTTTGGAGCTGAAGTCGCTCAGACTGAAGATCTTGGTGATCGACAGTTTGTTGACAATGCTGCTGTTGAGACTGAGGAGATAAGTTCACCTCAGGTATCTCAACATCACTTAGATTCTGAACCAGACTCTTCAACTACAACATTCAAATTCCTCAAAGATCATCCTCAAGACCAGATCATTGGAAATGTCCAAGAAAGAGTCATGACCAGATCTAAGGCTACATCTAACTATGTCACGTACTTTGGTTTCCTATCTCAAATGGAACCAAAGAAGACTGAAGAAGCCTTAGAGGATGAGGATTGGATTGAATCTATGCAAGAGGAATAAAATGAGTTTGAGAGAAATAAGGTCTGGAACCTTGTCCCTGCCCCCAAAGATCATTCAATTATAGGCACTAAGTGGGTTTATAGAAATAAAATGGACAAGGATGGAGTGATAGTTAGGAACAAAGCCAGGATGGTAGCACAAGGGTATAAGCAAGAGGAAGAAATTGATTATGATGAGACATTTGCCCCTGTTGCTAGAATTGAAGCCATAAGGCTGTTCCTGGCTTATGCAGCCTATAAAGACTTCAAAGTCTATCAAATGGATGTGAAAAGTGTTTTCCTTAATGGAAAACTTCAGGAGGAATTCTATGTGAAACAACCTCCTGGCTTTGTAAGTTCAAAGTTTCCACATCATGTCTATAAGTTGGACAAGGCTTTGTATGGTCTCAAACAAGCTCCAAGAGCTTGGTATGATACTCTGTCTACTTATCTACTATCAATGGACTTCACCAGAGGTAGTATAGATAAGACACTCTTTATTAAAAAGAGTAAACGACAGGTGATTCTTGTACAAATCTATGTGGATGATATTATCTTTGGTTCTACCAATGAATCTCTGTGTGAGTGGTTCTCCAAGTTAATGTCACAAAAGTACAAGATGAGTATGATGGGTGAGATGACTTATTTCCTAGGCCTACAAATTCAACAAAAGCCTGATGGAATATTCATCAATCAAAGCATGTATGTTCTTGATTTGATAAAGAAATATGGTTTTGACTCTAGTTCAACCATGAAAACACCCATGTCACCAGCTGTCAAGCTGAGTAAAGACTCAGATGGTAAGTCCGTGTGCTACCTATAGAGGAATGATAGGTTCATTACTCTATTTGACAGCTAGTAGACCTGATATCATGTTTGCTACATGTGTCTGCGCAAGATATCAGGCAGATCCTAAATAATCACATCTTCAAGCTGTGAAAAGGATCTTTAGCTACTTTAAAGGTACATCAAATCTAGGTCTTTGGTATCCAAAGGACTCTGGATTTGAGTTAGTTGGTTTTTGAGATGCTGACTATGCTGTGTGCAAGTTAGACAGAAAATCAACTACTGGAGGATGTCAATTGCTTGGAGGGATACTAGTAAGCTGGACTAGTAAGAAACAGAACTCAGTGGCTACTTCAACTGCTGAAGCTGAGTATGTTGCAGCAGGAAGCTGTAGTGCTCAAATCCTTTGGATGCAGCATCAGCTTCAAGACTTAGGCATTAGTTTCAAGAAAACTCCAATCTTCTGTGATAACCAAAGTGCTATAGCCATCACTTACAATCCAGTCTTCCACTCAAGAACCAAGCACATTGAAATTAGACATCACTTCATCTGAGACATCGTGGAAAAAGGTAAAATTGAAATTAAATTTATTTCCACCGATGACCAATTAGCAAATATTTTTACTAAAGCTCTTGATGAAAAGAGGTTTATATATCTGCTAAGTAAATTGGGTATGCTCAAGCCCTAGCTAAGTGTCTAGAATCTGAGTTTTCAGTTTGCCAATGACTAAGTGTCTTAAGCTGAGTGCATAGTTTGTAAATAAGTTTTCATAAACTGAATAACCTGTCAAGCTGAATACTGAGTTCACATGTTTGGTGAGTTCCAAACACACTTTAACTACTTAGTGTAGTTACAATTTAAGTTTTAGTTAGTCTCAAACAAAATGACTAAGTGTCATTGAGTCTGAGCTATGTGTTTCACTCAAGCTGAGTGATATGTTCACATGTTTGGTTGGTTCCAAACAAGTTATTAACTACTCAGTGTAGTTAGAAACAAGTTTGAGTCAGTCTCAAACAAAAATTGACTCAGTGTCATTAAGTCTGAGCTGTGTGCTCTACTCAAGCTGAGTACCAATCTCAAGTTGAGTACTCAACTCAAGCTGAGTGCTTGACATAAACTGCGTAATCAGTTTACTCAGTCTTGGTGTGTCCAAATTATGATTTAATTACTAAGTGCGATTAAGTCTCAACATCGCGTATTATACTAATTCAGTATTAGTGTAATACAACAATGTTTATAATCTTATTATGAGTTAAGAATATTATTTTACACTGGTGTCCATTGGAAGACGATGTGGTTCTACCCTCTAACTGTTACATCAAGCCGTAATTTTTACAGTGTAACGGATAAAAAGGGGAGTTCAACGGTAACTTTTCTCTCTCCTCGGAAAGGTATATATAACGACCTTACCTACATTTTAGAGGTTTACGCTTAAACTTCTCATCTCTAAACCTCTCATCTGCTTATATATCTTTCAACAAATTTGCTAAGTGCAATTCTCTGTTCCATCGAGTTCGAAACCCTACCTCGCTCAGTGCGATGCTCATTGCTCAGTGCAAAGAAATCAGTTACTCAGTGTAATCTACAATTTCAACGATGGAAGGAACTGTTCTAATTCTACGTGACAGAATGGTAAGAGGTGCTGTGTTTAAGAACAACGGATTGCCGCTGATCAAAATCAACAATCAGCGTGCTTGTCTTGCAATCCCTCAACGCAAGCTTAACAGAGGATACGAACCGTGGGTCAATTACATTTGAAAATGCCCATTGGCCTTCGCTTTTACTGGAGCACCTCTACATATGGTTCCTCAGCATCTGCTCGAGTTTTGGTACACGTGTGTCTATGACCAAACCTCTGCCTCAATCCAAGGCACAGTGCTGAATAGGGAGAGGACCATTACTCTCACCGTCGATAGGCTAAGGGAAGTTCTTCAACTCCCTCAATCTGTTGTGTTCAAGCCTGCGGTGACGAGACAGGTGGCTAGGTCTGTCCTACCTAGAATGGGACATCCACAAACAGAGGGTGTCATCAAGAAGGCCACCTTTCCAACCAGTTGGGGTTTCATGGTGTCCACAGTGATCCGTTCACTTGGTACTAAGGTTGGAGGATTGGACCAAGTTAATGAGTTCGAGATGCAGCTGCTGTGCAATATACACTTTGCTCGAAACATAGACTATGCACAGCTCATCTTCAACGAGCTCAGGGTCCAAGTGATGAAGACCACAAGGGATCTTCATGTACCTTTCATAAGGTACCTGTCCTTGACATTTGAAGCCAAGTTGGGGACAACACTTTATGAAGCTGATCAGGATGTGTTCCTGTTCCCTACACTCAGCCCTAAGATGTTCAACAATGACATCTTCCCAGAGCAAAGGAGGTCTGAGTGAACCTATGCTCCTGATTGCTGAGGCAGCTTCATCTAAAAGTGAAGCAGAGGACTCAAATCAAGGGGGAGCTTCTCACGCAGATACAGAGGTTCAAGCTGAGTACTATGCTCAGGCTGAACCAGCACAAACTGAAGCTGCTTCTGGTAACACCTCTTCACTTTCTCTTTCTTCTCATTTTTCTCCATCCACTTTTGGAGATAAGGCTGTGGTACAATCAACCCAGTCTAACCCATCTCCTCCACCTTCATTCCATTTAAAATCCTACTCTGAAACCACCCCTAGCGTGCCCACTGCTGCTAGGGAGAATATCCGCACCTATACAAGAAAGACTGCCAGAGGTGGTGCCACTCCTAAAGGCATCACTGGAGCTGAGATCACATTGATCCCTCCACCGGCAGGGGTTGAGGGGGAGACGCCTACTCTCATGGTGTCAACCTCGAGGCTCATTACAACCCAACAGCCTATATCGAGTGTGGTGTCTACTCAGCCCACACTTACTAGAGCCATGGGAGAACCTGTTACTGTGCCTGAGCTGACACACTCAGGTTACATTGAATATATGACCAATCCCCAGGGTCAATAACCCCCTTCCAACCCAATTAGCCAACCACCAACCCATACAGTTCACGTTTCGAGCCCACTTACTTCTCTTCACTTCTCACACCCTATTGCACGACCTGTCAATGTTTCATCTTCAAACCAAGGTGATTCACAGGGTCCATACTCTGGTGCAAATGAATTTGAAGGTAAACATCAACCTTTGGATGATGCACCCAAAGACTCTCCTCACACTGACACTGCCTCCTCAGGCATCCAACAGCTGAAAGATTATGTTGTTGTTCAGTTTGGTTTGTTTCATCTCAAGCAGAAGAAGCACAAACGTCAAATCTATCAAAGGCTTGAGAAGCTGACCATGGATGTTAAATAGATTGCCTTTGCAGTTGCTGCACTCCAACAACAAAAGACTTCAACCCCTATTGATGATGACAAAAAAGGGGAGAAGGTTCAAGCTGATACTGAAGCTGAGCTAGTTCAAGCTGAAGCTGAAGCTCTACTAGAACTAGTTAAAGGAGCAGAGAGGAAGACTCAGGCTGAGGGGGAGTTGGAAATAAATAAAGAGGAACCTGCAGCTAAGAGACAAAAGGTAGAAGAATCTGAACCTGAAGCTGACAGTGTTTCTGAAACTAAGGAAGAAACAGAAGAGGATAAAGCCACAAGGCTTATGATTGAAATGCTCAAACAGGAGGAAGCCAATGAGTTAGGTATTTCTCTTGAAGAGCTGGGAAAGAGAAAAGAGAAGGAAGTAAAAGAACAAGAAAAGTAAAAAGAAAGAAAAGCTTTGGCACAAGCTGAAGCTACATACACTGGTCCAAGACCTGATCTAACCCCATACTCAGATGCAAAACTGCATGAGTGTTGCTTCAGAAGGAGCTTCAACAAAGAGATCAGAGGAATGACTCTGAGCAGAGTAAATGGAGCTGTCATTCTCACTTTTGATCTTAGTGACAAATCAACAGTGGGAATGGACTTGAGATACATTCACAGGATGGGCTACATTGAATGGCAAAGAATAATGATGATGCTCAGGAAGTTCAAAAGGAGTCAAATCAAACAAGAAATTCTATCTGAGGTCTCAAAGTTGATTGCTCAAGCTGAAGAACTGAGGTATGTTCCAGTTCCTGGTCTGCAGTGGGAAAATTTGTTCAGAATGCCTGAGGGTGTAGAATTCAAAGAAAATCAAAGTGTCAACACACCTATTCAAGGCTTTATGTTTAAGGATCAGGCAGGCAATCCTAGCTTTATCAAACTAAATTAAGTATGTTATCTGAAAGCTGAGGATGCCTTGAGAATTAGAAAGTGTTGTGGTGATGATGATTTGAATCAACTAATAAAATATAGGCTGAACAAGATCATCAGGGTACAACAGAAGGAACTCAGTGGGAATAGAGAAGCTGAAAGACTGTTAGATGAGATCAACAAGGAGATCAGCATCTGGGAGCTTCTACATCCTGAGTTCATCAGATAAAATAGATTAGTTCTAATGTAAATATTAGATTAGTTCTAATATTTTTGTAAGGACTTAGTGTGCATGATCTAAGTGATCAATCATTTTGTATTATGATCAGTTCAATTAATACAAGTACAAAGTTTGATATGTTCAACTGTGTTGTGATGTGTTCATAAGTCTAATAAGTTCAGCTCAAATGAATAATTGATTAGTTCTTATTCAGTTATGTAATTAGTTGGTTTGTTCAACTTAAAAGTTGGTGTGTTCCACTTATAATTGATAAGTTCAATTAAAATTTCATTAGTTCAAATTTAAAATCTTGATAAGTTTAAGATTTACAACATAATTCTGTTAAACAAACTTAATAACTGTTTGATGGTTTTGTCATCATCAAATAGGGGGAGTTTGTTTGGAAAATGATCTCGTCAGTTAAGATTTGATGAGACAAAGTTAAGTTTGTAAGATGTGTTCTACATATTACTTAAACAGAATTATGAAGCTTAGTCAGACTGAACACTCATAATGATTCAGACTGAGTATAAGCCGAGTATAAGCTGAGCATATGTTCGACCAGTTTATATTACACCTTAGTTAGTTTATTAATATGTTTAATAAGTTGTGTATGTCACATAAGGTATATATCGAGTATTCAGCTTGATGTGTTTCAAGCTGAATGACTCAGCTCAAAAGCAGAGTCAGCTCGACAGAGTTGCTAAATATGTTTTAGTTAAGTAGTTAGACTTCTAAGGATGAGTTTATCAATACACGTGTTAGTTCATGTATGTATTCGGGTTTGTTCTCGAAGAACTCAGTTTGATGAGTCTCAAGCTGAGTAACTCAGTCCGAGTAAGAAGTTAGTCTAAGAAAGTTTAAATATGTTTTAAACTTATCTTATTAACTCTCTATATCTACGGAAAGGATAAGAAGATTTCAGAATCAAGATTGAAGATTGAAGATTCAAGATAAGAAGATTCAAGATTCAAGACTCCGAGTTATCCGTAGTTAGTTAGCAAATTAGGATTAGTCCAGTTTGTTATGAACCGTAGCAACATGATTATAAATACTTATCTCCTGATAAGTTTAGAGGTACGACTACGACTCAATACGACTGCTATACTGCAGATTCAAAGAGCCAAAGTATCTCACCTCAACCGTATGTGATATGATTCTTGAATCACTGTTTGTAAGTTCAACGTGATCAAGAAACTCACAGATTGCCAAGTTATTCATGTGTTCGAATTATCACATCAGTTGTGATATTGGTAAGTAATCATAAGTTGATTCCATCTGTGTAAATCCTGTTTAGAGAGTCGTCAGTATCTATAATCATAAGTTGATTATAGATAGCTAAGTTTGAGAGATTGAGAGATTTATATTAGGTGATTATGTATCAAGAGTTGCTTACTTGATAGTTACTGTAATCATCTTCTTATTCAAATCATTGTTATCATCTTCATAATAATAAAAGCATTCGACTAATTGTGGTTTGATTTACTGTGTGTAACACTTTTATTTGATTTGTTCAATTTCCGCAGAAAGTGTATTCAACCCCCCCCCCCCTTCTACACACCTGTTGCTTGTTGTTATTCTCACCAAGGGACCAACAACCGTCCTAAATCACCACTGGTTCTAACCTATATTTCCATCCTTTGTGTAACATCGATTGGTGTTTTCTCTGTTACGAAAACCCTAATTTTGTAAACTTCGTTAAAAGTTTTTTCTACTATGGTACATCTGTGTTTGGTCTTGTTTAGAAGGTTTGCTATTAAAAATGTGCTATTTTCTGTGGATTTTTTATTGTTGAACTATCTTCAATGTTGCTTAGTTAGAACTGGATGAATCTGATCTGCTGAAAGGATCTTATATTTTCTTGGATCTGATATTTCTTTTTAACTTTAGAGTTATGTTGCTTGGTTGGAACTCAATATCACTGTTTGTTGAAATTGATTTTTTGTTGTGTGGTGCTATTTTTGGCTAACATAAATTTGAGCTATCTATTGGAACTGATCTTTTTAGTTGTTGTTGTTAGTGTTAGAACAATATCAATTTGAATGTGATGTTGGGTTGAATCTGCTCTTATGTTTATTTAGATGTGAAACTTAGCATTCAAACTTAGAATTCAATTCTAAGTCCACCTCATACTTAGCTCTCAATTCTAAGTCCACGATCATGTCCTCATACTTAGCTTTCAATTCTAAGTCCATTTCAAAGTTAGCATTCATACTTAGCTCTTAAATTTAGCTTTCAATTCTAAGTCCACCTCAAAAGTTAGCATTCATACTTAGCTCTCAATTCTTAGCTTTCAATTCTAAGTCCTCCTCCTACTTAGCTCTCAGGTCTAAGTACACCTCAAACTTAGCTCTCAATTCAAGTGTACCTCAAACTTAGCTCTCAATTTTAAGTCCACCTCATCCACCTCCAACTTAGCTATAAAATTCAAAGTCCATGTTACCATTCAGCTCCATATCCATGTCATATTTAGCACTCTATTCCAAAAACTTATCATGCAAGTCACACTTAGCTCCTCCCCCATTCCCTTTTCTGTTAATCACTATTTAAAAAATTAAAAAAAGAAAAAAAAAGAAAAGTTGTTGATTAACTCAATCGTGTTGTAATCCCCTTGAGGTTATAATTGCATATGTTTAACATACATCATTTTGTGGATCATTTTGTAACCAATATTTGCTGTCATTATCATTATGAGATTTCACTTGTGAATCTATGCGTTTGAAATTGTTCTCTAATCCAAACTAATATCTTGGACTCATCACTTGTGTCTTAACTTTTTTTGCATTTTCAGACTTTAACAATAGCAGGAAATCAAAAACTCGACGATCGGTTGCTAGCCCTAGAAATATTTTTTGACACCGTGATTGGAAAGTATTTGAAAATGTTAAAAAAAGTTTGTTTTAAATTTCTTTAAAAAGAAATACAAAAGTATTCCAAATAAAAATTACAAAAATATTTTGTGGTTTCTATCACCGTGAGTTTTGGGCAGCTTTTCACTGCTATGGTCTAGCCAGAGCCGGACAGACCTACCAAAGGATGTACCTCTTTCTAGAAGTGAGAAAAAGAGTGTCCATCATTCTAAAAAAGATGTTGTGGGAGAAGTTGAAAATTATGAGAGCTATGAGTGTGAGATAGGATCAAAAGATACCAAAAGGATCCTTAGCAAACCGTGTCAATTATCTGGGTAGCCACATCTACTACTAGTATTCATATGTTGATTACTGGTATTGAAGCAAGACATTATGGACCCAGTGATGCGATACACTAACCCCACTTAGCTACTCAATCATTTCTTAACAAAAGATTGTTTAAACTTCACACGGAGATTTAGCACATCATCTATTGACATCTCATTTGGAGATTGTTGATATTGAATTACAAAGGACAATTACTCCTGTCCCCGTCTTCTTTTAATGCACTAATCGAGTCTAGAGCTTATTCGTTGATTTTAATTTCTTTTAGGACACTTTTCAGTAATATCAAATGTATCATGTCTTTGTGACGATACCGGAACATCTTGAGTAATATATTTATGATATTTACAGTGATAGATGGAAATTCTGCCTGTGCTAACATTATGCCAACGCTGAACGTAGGTCGCTCAGTTTATTTATAAAATGTTGTGCTAACGGGATATTTAAGTGAACCCGGTGTTACAACCTTTGGAAAACCGTTTTCAAGGAAGTTTGAGATGGAGCCTTAAAGACCGTCTCTTGTGTTTTAACTGTAATATCATTTTCGTGACGCTAAATATCAAAGTGTTCATCTCTCCAAACATTCACGCAAGCAAAGAATACACGCATGATGCTCATGAGAATCCTGACCATCATGAGGGGGAGATGACACCATCAGGTACAGTTGTCTTTCAGTATTAGTTGTTTCTTACATTCTGAGAAGGAGAAGAGATCCTTATTTCATTACACAAAAAGAAGAAACAAGAGTGACTTACAAAGCCTTAAAGAGAAAAAGACATCTATTCACAAGATTAAGGGGGAGCAAGAATCTGAAACACTGATAAAGATCTAGAGCTACATTCAAGGGGGAGAAAAACTCTTTGTTTTGATGCTTGAGATCTAATGCTCTTCTGAAGTAAAGAAAATGGTCATGTTTGTAAATTATGTGCGATAATCCCATCACAAAGCCAAAGGTTGAAAAGCCCGAGGTTTCCGCTGTGAACTCTGAAAACACATGACTATTGAAGATTTTGAACACCCGACCCAAGTCCCTTCAAAAGGACTAGTCAAAGCTTTTACTCCTAAACCCCCTGGATCGCAACGCTAAAAGACGTTATGAACAACTACCAATTCTAAGGTCCAAGTCTCCCGAAAAAAGATTGGTCACGATTGTAGTTTTTGTAATTTGAATACCAAGGGGGAGAATGTTAGGAACTTATTTTGCGGTATTCAAATTGTTGTATTTATTGTTTATTATTATTAGTTAGTTTGGCTAATTAATGATAGATAGTAAAAGGCCAAGGGCCTCTTTTGTATTTACCCATTCTTGTGGGTATATTATGTAAGATACTTTGTTTATATAGAATTCCAGAGCCAACTTGAATCCTAAGCTTTTCATTATAGCAGAGAAAACTTAGAGAAAGAGTTAGTGTGTGTTTGAGTGTGAAGTGTGTGTGTTCTTGTATGTTCTTCATCTCCTTCATCTCTTACCACCATATTATCTTGCATATTGTTAGCTTCAATCTTTGATACTTGTGTTTTTGGAACCTACAAAAACTATGTATTTTGTTTATTTAAAATTATATTGGGCATTTTTTTACTATTTCGCTCGTGGCATTAAAACATTTAGGACCGGCCCTGGGCGTAAGTTTGGCGTACGCTAAATCCCAGCTTGATTCGCCTATCCCCATTACAAGTAGTGTTTTTTAAGTGTGTTAAATATTAAAGTCATATGTATCAAAAGCATATAGTTATTTGTTTACTAGGATGACTGCATATACCAAAAACGATAAAAAAAAGGAATTGCTTAACTATCTTATAAAAATAAAATTATGTTTTTTTATTATTTAATTTTGTTTGTATAATTATTAATTATAATTTATATAGAAAATTGTAGGCTTAAATAACGCCTTATGTGTCCTCATTATGGCTTCCACCGCTTAAGAAAATATCAATATGCTTATGAAAATATCAATAGTCAAAACATTGTACATACATATATATAGTACATACATATATATACTATACTGTCACTATCACAAAAGATTACAAATGAATTAATCAATTAAATAGTTGGCTACTTATTATTCAAGGTAGTATGAATGCTCAATATACATTAGGAATTATCTATCAATGAAAAATATATTATATAATAGAAAGAGAGGTATTTCCTAGCTAAAAAGATCCCAAAAAAATAAAATGATGTGACAATGACATCATATGTGTGAGGACTATACTTTATGGTCTAAGGGATATTATTAAGAACGACACGCTTTTGGCAAATCAACGCGACATAAAGCAAGGTCTAGTCTTAGTGATATAGTTAAAAGGAATTTTAGCTAGCGGTATCAAGCTGATTTTAGAGTATTTTTCTTTCTCTTTGACACCTGAGGTTCAAGTCCGACTATAGACTAGATGTAGAGTAGGACGTGTTTGTGTATTTGTCGTTACAAAAGTTTTAGTGATATAATTAACGTTAGCTTAGTAACAGAACTATTGAGTAATTTCTCACTTATAGGCAATTAGTTTTGAGTCCCTAGAAACATACATAGTATTAGAGCCAGGTTCACCTATATTTGGTCTAAGGTTACATAGACTCCACGTAACCCATAAGTATCCACGTGTTAGGCGCAAAAAAAATGCTACATATTGTTGGTCAAATGATGTTATCAGTTGAGATTTGATGAGACAAAGTTAAGTTTGTAAGATATGTTCTAAATAAACTTAAACAGAATTATGAAGCTTAGTCAGACCGAATACTTATAGTGTTTCAGACTGAGTGAAGCTGAGTATAAACTGAGCATAAGTTGATTAGTTTATACAATAACTTAGTTAGTTTATTAGTATGTTTGATAAGTTGTGTGCGTCACCTAAGGTACATATCGAGTATTCAGCTTGATATGTTTCAAGCTGAGTGACTCAGCTCAAAACCAGAGTCAGCTCGACAGAGTTGCTAAGTAAGTTCTAGCTAACTCTTGTGACTTCTAAGGATGAGATGGTCACTATACGTGATGAGTTTCAAGCTGAGTAACTCAGCCGACTACAGAAGTCAGTTCAAGAGAATTTAAATATGTTTTAAATTCTATTTACTCTCTATATCTACAGGATGGATAAGAAGATTCCAGAATCAAAATTGAAGATTAAAGACTCAAGATAGAAGATTCAAGATTCAAGATTCTGGGTTATCCGTTAGTTTGTTAACAGATTAGGATAAGTTCTAGTTTGTTAGAATCCGTAGGAGCAGGATTATAAATACTTATCTTCTGATAAGTTTAGAGAGACCATGTATCATATACCATACCTCACCTCAACAATCGTATGTGTTACGAAGTCTTGATTCATCGTTTGTAAGTTCAACGTTATCAAGAAGATCACAGATTGCCAACATTGTTCGTGTGTTCAATCTTCACATCTGTTGTGAAGTTGGTAAGTATTCAATCTGTGATTACATCCTATTTAGAGAGTTATTTCGTGTCTATAATCATAAGTTGATTATAGACAACAAGGTTGATCAATTAGTTTGAGAGATTGAGAGAGTTTGATTTATATTAGGTGTTTACATATCAAGTGTTGCTTACTTGATAGTTTCTGTAATCATCTTCTAATTAATGAAAGCAAAGCATTCGTTTGTTTGTGGTTTCATGTGTGTAACACTGTTCTATTGATTTGTTCAATTTTCCGCAGAAAGTGTATTCAACCCTCCTTCTACACATTACTTGTTGTTGATACTTTCATACAAAGGGACCAACCACTGGTATCAGAGCAGGATGAACAATTTCATCAGTTGAAAGTTCAAGATTCTGAGAAAGTATACAAATGTCGACAAGTAACAATTTATCAAACTTTCCTCAGATGGCTGCTAAAGGATGTCCCATATTTGATGGATCTGATTATCCTATGTGGAAATTCAGAACCATGCTTTTCCTCAAGTCCATTGACAACCGTATGTATGATGTCATTACTAAAGGACCAATCATCCCCAAGATTCCTGCTGATGTCAGTGATACGTCTCCTGACAAAACTGAAAAGGAAATAAAGAAGCCTGTTGCATCCTGGACTGAAGAAGATTGGAAATTGTATTCTCTGGATGACAAAGCAAAGAGTGGTCTAGCCAAGGCCCTGACAAATGAGATCTTGCATAATGTGACTGTGTGTCAATCTGCAAAAGAGATCTGGGATATTCTGAGTATTATATATGAGGGCACAGACCTGGTCAAGAAGCAAAAGAAGAATCACTTGAATAGATCTTATGAAAACTTCTTTTCTAAGAAGAATGAAACCTTGGCTGATGTGTTTACTAGGTTTCACTGCTTCATTAATGACTTGCTAGGTGTAGGCATTAAAAAGAATGAAGCTGAACTTGTGCTGAAATTTCTGGATGTGTTACCAGAAAAGTTCAATGAAGTAACTACAGCACTAAGGGCTGGAGGAACATTACACATGTATAACCTATAGTCCATATATGGGTTCTTGCTAAATCATGAATAGATCATAGAACACAAGAGAACTTCTCAACAACAACTAAAGGACTCTCTTGATAAAAACAATGTTGCATTAGTTGCACAGAAAAAGAAGAAAAGTTCGAAAGCCTTAGTTGATGAATCTGAGACTGAGTCAGACTCTCAAGCTGACCACTCAGACTCAGACTCAAGTGATACTGATGATGTTCAGACAATCACTGAGCGAATGGCCATGCTAGCCAGAAGACTGAGAAGAGCTCAAAGGGGAAGAGGAAGATCTGACAAAGGCAAAGGAAAAAGTTCCTTTGACCCCAAGAAGGTTGTGTGCTTCAATTATCAGAAGAAGGGACACATTGCTGCTTAGTGCAGAGTAAAGAAGGATTAATCAGCTTCAGTAGTTGATAAGAATGCTTATAGAGCTGAAAAATACAAGAAGAAATATACTCAGCTCAAGAAAGGAAAGCCTGAAGACAAACCCAATGTTAAAGGACTCTACGCTGAAACTTGGGATACGTAATCATCTACTTCAGATGATGATGACATATGTCTGATGGCTCAAGAAGATGAAGAGTTGGAAATTGATGAAGTTTATTATGGTATGTCTGAATCAACTTTTGATGCTGACATGAAGGAAGCTGAAGAAAACAACAAATTAAGTGATTGGGATCCTTCCTCCATGTACAAGGTGAGTAATTTTAACTCTTACACCAAAGAAGAAAAAGGTCTTGCATTTGATTCTTTGCTAAATAATTTTAAGACCAGCCTTAATACTCAAGCTGACCTCAAAGCTGAAATAGAACTGAAAATTGAGATTAAGGAAAATCAAACTCTCATTGATGTTGGTAAGAAAGCACAATGTGATCTTGAATGTCAGAGACACATTAATAAACTTCTAAGTAAAGAACTTCAGGAAGCCAAGGATAAAGCTGACCAACTTCAAAAAGTCACTGAATCTTGGTGTAAGTCATCAAGGCTTGTTGAAAAGTGCATAAACCAACAAATTCCTAAACAGGTGAAAGTTGTACTTGGAAATGACTATCAATCTGCAGCTGTTGCAGCTGATGATGATGAGATAGCAAGTACAGATTCTGAGGAAGATAGACAACTGATTAAGTCTCAGAAGTCAGCCTCAGAAAGGAGACATGATCCAAGCCTAAAATACAATAAGTTTGTAACGGCAAAGGATCATGGATATGAGTGTTCAACTTCTAAAAAGCATAGTAAGTCTGTGCATGATAGATTGGGCACTCAGCCTATTCAAAGAACCTCTGTTATTGAAAGGTTGAATCCAAACCCTTTCAAGAGACAGAACTCTCTGTCCAGTTCAAAAAGGAGTTCAAAGAAAAGGAAGACAACTGTTAGTCATAGGTCTTATCACAACAACAAAGGTAAGTCCAAAGTTGTTGAATCTGGTAAGTCCAGAAAACATGACAATGGTATGTCCAAAGTCAATATAGAGAAGTTTGTTTGTCAAACCTCTGAACAAAAGGATAACAAACCATGATCTAATAAAGGTAAGTCCAAAGTCAGTGAACATCATGTGAATCAACTTGCAAAGAAAGTTGAAAAGTTATCCACTACATATAATCCTAAGACTATAAGAGCAAGTTCTCACAAGGATTATTAAACACCTCGCCTCCTGTAATCATTAGTAGAAGAAAGTGCTATAAATGTGGAGGTAGAGGGCATGAGGCCAGAGACTGTGAATGTAAGATTACAAGGCCTGAGAAGGAACAAGCTGATCAGATAAGCAGGACTCAACACCTGCTCAAGCTGACTAGTCAGCTCCACCAGATTAATTTGCTAAGTGCCATCATCTGAACCTACTTTAAAGTGGGTTCCCAAACAAAACTAATATGTTTAGTTTTTCATGTGCAGGGTTCAAGTAAATGGTACTTGGATAGTGGATGCTCAAGGCACATGACTGGGTGGAAAGGACTTCTAAGTGAATTCCAAGAAGATGAAGGTCCTAAAGTAACATTTGGTGATAACTCCCATGGAAAAACTAAAGGATATGGGAAGATGCATGCTGGCAAGGTTACCTTCTAGAAGGTTGCATATGTTAAAGGTCTTAAACATAATCTGATAAGTATCAGGCAATTGTGTGATGAAGACAATGTTGTTACTTTTAGGAAGAAAGCAGGAACCATATACAATGCTAAGGGTAAGCCAGTGTTAATAGCAAAGAGAGAGAAAGATGTGTATCTACTTGATCTAAATTCTGCTGATCCCTATACTGAAACCTTCTTATATTCCCAAACTGTTCCTAAGCTGAGTTGGCTATGGCATAAAAGATTATCAAATTTGAACTTTAAAAGTATAAATATGCTATCAAACAAAGAGTTAGTCTCTAGATTTCTAAATATCACATTTGTCAAGGACAAGTTGTGCTCAGCTTGTGAACAAGGGAAACATCATAAAGGGTCCTTCAAATCAAAGAAAAATTTTTCAATAACAGACCCATTGCATATGTTGCATATGGATCTGTTTGGACCCATAAGTACTCCAAGTCTAAGTGGCAAGAAGTACACATTGGTGATAGTAGATGAGTTCTCAAGATTCACCTGGGTAATATTCCTTAAAGCCAAAAGTGAAGTTGCCCTGGAGATAATAAGTTTATCAAACAGGAAGAGTTGCAAAAAGGTAAGTCTGTCAAGCAACTCAGAAGTGATCATGGGACTGAGTTTAGAAACTCAACCCTAGAAGCCTTTTGTGAACAAAAAGGAATATTACAAAATTTCTCCTTAGTGAGAACTCCTCACCAAAATGGAGTTGCTAAAAGGAGAAATAGAACCTTATTTGAGGCTGCTAGAACAATGCTATGTGAGGCAGGATTAAAACTCTATTTCTGGGATGAAGTTGTTAGTACAGCATGCTATACCCAAAATAGATCAATCATAGTCAAAAGACATGGAAAAACTGCATATGAGATATATTATTCAAGAAAGCCCAATATAAGTTATTTCCATACCTTTGGTTCAAAATGCTATGTGCTGAATAAAAGAGATTAGCTCCATAAGTTGGAACCTAAAGCTGATCTTGGAATTTTTGTTGGTTATTCCTCGATCTCCAAGTCTTACATAGTGTATAACTCAAGGAGAAAGGCTATAGAAGAATCGTTTCATGTCTCATTTGATGAAGACAGTTTTGGTCAATCTGATTAAAGACAAGCTGACTTAGTCAGTTTAAGTGAGCTTGAAAAGCTTGAGGAAACCAACATGTCAAATCCTATGTATGTCAAGGATGATGACAGTGATAATGATGTATATCCATCAAAGAGATCATCACAAGCTCCAAAGGATTCTCAAGCTGAGATAGATGATGAGTTTATTAATCCATTTGGAGCTTATATTACGCAGACTGAAGATCTTAGTGATCAACAGTTTGATGACAATGCTATAGCTGAGACTGAGGATATAAGTTCACCTCAGAGCTCTCAATATCACTCAGATCCAGAACCACAATCTCCTAATACAACATTTAAATTCCTCAAAGATCATCCTCAAGATCAAGTAATTGGTAATCTTCAAGAAAGAGTGATTAAAGATCGAAGGCAACTGCAAACTATGCTGCTTACTTTGGATTTCTATCTCAAATGGAACCAAAGAAAACTGAAGAAGCCTTAGAGGATGAAGATTGGATTGAAGCTATGCAAGAGGAACTAAATGAGTTTGACAGAAACAAGGTCTGGAAACTTGTCCCAGCTCCTAGAGATCATACAGTTATAGGCACTAAGTGGGTCTATAGAAATAAAATGGACAAGGATGGAGTGATTGTTAGGAATAAAGTCAGGCTAGTAGCATAAGGGTATAGAATAGAAGAAGGAATTGATTATGATGAGACATTTGCCCCTGTTGCTAGAATTGAAGCTATTAGGATGTTCCTAGCGTATGCAGCATATAAAGACTGCAAAGTCTATCAAATGGATGTGAAGAGTGCTTTCCTCAATGGAAAACTTCAGGAGGAAGTCTATGTGAAACAAACTCCTGGCTTTGTCAGTTCAAAGTATCCACATCACGTTTATAAGTTAGACAAGGCTTTGTATGGTCTTAAACAAGCTCCAAGAGAGCTTGGTATGATACCCTCTCCAACTATCTACTATCAATGGACTTTACCAGAGGTAGTATTGATAAGACACTCTTTATTAAAAAGAGTAAGGGACAGGTGATTCTTGTACAGATCTATGTGGATGACATTATTTTTGGTTCTACAAATGAATCTTTGTGTGATTGGTTCTCCAAAGCTATGTCAAAAAAGTACAAGATGAGTATGATGAGTGAAATGACATATTTCCTAGGCTTGCAAATTCAACAAAAACCTGATGGAATATTCATTAATCAAAGCAAGTATGTTCAACCATGAAAACACCCATGTCACCAGCTGTTAAGCTGAGCAAGGACTCAGATGGAAAGTCTGTATGTCAGTCTACCTATAGAGGAATGATAGGTTCATTACTCTATTTGACAGCTAGTAGACCTGATATCATGTTTGTTACATGTGTTTGTGCAAGATATCAGGCGGATCCTAAAGAATAACATCTTCAATCTGTGAAAAGGATCTTTAGGTACCTTAAAGGTACACCAAATCTAGGTCTTTGGTATATAAAGGACTCTGGATTTGAGTTGGTTGGATTTTCAGATGCTGACTATGTTGGGTGCAAGCTAGACATAAAATCAACAACAGGAGGATGTCAAATGCTTGGAGGGAAGTTAGTAAGCTGGACTAGTAAGAAACAGAATTCAGTGGCTACTTCAACTGTTGAAGCTGAGTATGTTGCTGCAGGTAGTTGTTGTGCTCAAATCCTATGGATGCAACATCAGCTTCAAGACTTTGGTATGAATTTCAAGAAAACACCTATATACTGTGATAACCAAAGTGCAATAGCCATTACATATAATCCAGTCTTCCACTCCAGAACAAAGCATATAGAAATTAGACATCACTTCATCAGAGACATCATGGAAAAAGGTAAAGTTGAAGTAAATATTATCTCCACTGATGATTAACTAGCAGATATTTTTACCAAACCACTTGATGAAAAGAGGTTTGTATATCTGCTAAGTAAATTCGGTATGCTCAACCCCTAGATAAGTGTCTAGAATCTGAGCTGAAGCTTGACAAAGACTAAGTGTCTTAAGCTGTATGCACAGTTTATAGATAAGTTTTCATGAATTGCCTAACATGTCAAGCTGAGTGATCAGTTCACAGGGTTGGTAAGTGCCAAACATGGTTTAACTACTTAGTGTGGTTAAAATATGATTTTGAGTTAGTCTCAAACCTAAATGAATAAGTGTCATTGAGTCTGAGCTATGTTCTTAACTCAAGCTGTGTGATTGGTTCACATGTTTGGTAAGTTCCAAACATAGGTTTAACTACTCAGTGTAGTTAAAATATAAGCTTGAGTCAGTCTCAAACATAAATGACTATGTGTCATTGATTCTGAGCTGTGTGCTCAACTCACGCTGAGTATCAATCTCACGCTGAGTAGTGAGATCAGGCTGAGTGCTTGACTCACGTTGATTGGTATGTTTCCTCAGCTTGGTAAGTCCAATTCATGATTTAATTACTGTCAGGATCGGATATAGATTATATCAAATAACAAGAACTAACTTTTGAATAACAAATCAGAGTTGAATAAAAAGTTAATCTTTAACTATGATCACAATCAACTAAGAAGTTGCGGAATCACACTTAATTGATTAAAGAAGGTTTTGAACACAAAGCAATTCAATCAAACAGTAGTTTTATTGATCAACCAGAATGATTACAATAGCAAACTTCACCCCCAATCTAACTTATTATGTTTGACGAAGAACACAGATTGTTCTTAGGTTTCAAAGAGAAACTTAGAGGCTTAGCACTATTCTGAAATCAAATTACAACTTGAAGAATGAATGCAAAAACTTAAACAATGAGTACGTACATATTATAAATTCTAATCTAGTATTTATATACTCCTTGATCTTCCTTGATTTATTGACAGTTAGGTAATCTTCTATCTTGTGAGATAATCTTGATGATCTTCCAAGTATTTCGAGATATCTTCAAAGATAGTTGTTTCCACATTTAGCTCAACCGAAACTGTTCAATGAATGCAACAGTTTTGGTTCTTCTAACAGTCTTCGGCTTCAAGGTCTTTAAACAGTTGTAGTAGTTTGTACTAACAGTTCTGAACTCTATATAACAGCTTTGAAGTTCACAGCAACTGTTGGTTACAACTGGCTTCACAATCTTCACTAACAGTTCTAAACTGTTTCTTCAACAATTCTTCTAACAGCTTCGAACTGTCTTCCCAACATCCATTAACAGTCTTAACAGTTTTGATTTTTGCATATATAACAGTTTCAATGACTTAGCCAATTTCCCAACAATCTCCCCCTAACTTAAAGTATTGAACAATACAATTAAGTTGTTTGTTTTAAGGGTTCAATCATAGAGAAATTAACATAAGTAAAGAACATATTTATCATTGAATACAAAATCAAACTGTTATAATCAAAAATTCAAAAGATAGAAAAATTACATTTTCTTTGATCTCAGGAATTCAAGTCTATCTTTGAACTTCTGAATTAGCTCATCCCTTACTTTGGCTGGACCATAGAACTTGGCTTTCAATAGGTATTGGAGCTTGATGTGGCTGTGTTCGATGAAATCCATGTCAAACCATTTTGTAAATGCATTACCCATTACCATGTAGTATACCCTTGGCTTAGCATACACCATAACAGATTGAACTGGAAAGGTTTCATCAGCCATCAGTATTGACATCACTTTCTTTGGGTTGCAAATACTTGTTAAATGTCTCATCAATATCTTAATTGTAGGATGCTCAGATCCTCCATAGTGCCTTGTTCCATACTCATAAAATTCTTGTATGTCCCGCCTAGTAATGCTATCCATCATTTGTAAGTAGCCTGGAAATTGTTCAATCTGATCATTCTCCCTTACAATGATTACCCCTTCCTTCCCAGTATCAAACCGAATAACATCAAACTTCCATTCTTTGATGTGAGACTTCTGGCCTAAATGTTCTGCTTCAAGCTTGTTAACACCTTCTTCAACATCGACCAAGAGCCTATCTTGAATGATAGTTTTAACCATTTTAGCTTTGGTGGTTTGAACTGTTTGGGTTGGTTGGACAACTTTGGACTTTTGGGATTTGGATATTTGGGATTTGGATTGTTGAGGTTGAGACTTCTTCTCAGTTGCTGGCTTAGGGGGTTGAGGTTGTTTCTTTTTCACAATTCTTTTTCTCTTAACTCCCTTAGCAGCTTTTTCTTGTTTTTCCTCCTCATCAATCTGAGTTGTGATCTCATCAGCCAGCTTTTAAGCAACTTTAAAATCTTTCAATTCTTGTTCCCTTTGCTCAGCTACTAGCCTTAATGCAAATTCATGATCACGCTCTTCTTGTTGTTGTTTTGAAAGTTTGAGCTTAGGATAAACAACAACATCTTCCTTACCTTTGCCTAGAACAGGGGGCAACTTGGATTCTTTCTTTCCTTCCAAGATGACTATGCCTTTAAACCCTTTCTTAGGTGGTAAAGGTTCTAACTTAGCAACCTTTCCATCATGTATTTTCTGTGCCATTCTAGAAGAACTTATTCCCAGATATTGAGCACTAATGTCAACCAAGTAGTTCTGCTTAACTTTTGACCAAGATTTGAAAATCTCAGTGCTTGGAACATTTCCTGTCGACACCATCCTATTGATTAGTACCCTATCAACACTTGAGAGCTGTTCTTCTTCTTCTTCATCAACAGTTTGGACACTTGCAAGCTATTTGTTGATTTAAAGTTGCAACTGTTGGTTGTTGAGTTGCAACTGTTGGTGCAGCTTGAACAACTGTTTGTGTTACTTGAGCAGCTGTTGGTGTTGAACTCTCCCCCTTTTTGATTGGAACAGTTGAAGGAAGTCTAACAGCAGCTGTCAATTGTTGGAGCACTTGATCATGCATCTTGATGATTTCATTGGCTTGTTTCAGGCTGTTGGTTAAAGCCTTGATTTGCTGGTCTTGGTGAAGAATCCTTTTGTTTTGTAAGGCAATCTTCTTCTTGACTTGCATGTATGCAGCAAAGAAAGGTTCAAAGTTGGAATTCGTCAATGCTTGGTGTTGCATTCTAGCCTCAATGTCAGCCAGTGTTGCCACTGTTAACATATCATTGACAGATAAAACTCGTGGTTCACTCAATTGAGATTCCACACCAGTACCCCTCTTTTCTTGGTACTGGGGATTTCCAGAAGCTGTTTGATCAGCTTCTGTTGCCATGGTTGAGGTCTTAGTTATGGTAACACTGTCCTGTTCATCCCTTGCGGATAAAACAGTAGTATTAGCCTCAAAAACCACATGATCACCCTCTAATGGAGTGATCACCTCCTCATTGTGCCTGGGAGACAGCACAAGGGGTTCCCTTTCGATATTCTGCACAGGTGAATGCACCTGTGCATGGCTAACAGTTTCAGTTTCATGAACTGTGGTGGAAGGAGCACCAACAGTTCTTTTCCTCTTCTTTTGAAATGTTTTAAGTGTGGGGGCTTGTGTTGTAGCTTTATCAAAGGTAGCAGAGAGGGAGTTTTGAGTATCATGGGCTGTTGGTTCTAGTGTTGGTGGTGTAGCAATATGTTGGGCTTTATGCTCAACACTAGCAGCCCTGTTTCTTGACAAGAACTCCACCATTGCAGAGAGTGGTGGAGTTATGGCACCAGAAAAATTCTTGCCATTAATGAACAATTTGCTCAATGTGAAAGCCACATGAGCAGAGGGAATAATGACCCTCTTGTGTATTTTAAGGTTTGGCATCAAAAAGTTTAAGAAAATTTGCACAAATCTGGGGTACATCAAAAAGAGACCATATTTGGTCCCAAGATGCTTTACCATACCATTAAATATCAGTTTAGAAAAGTTAAAGCATCTATTGTTTGCTAGACAGATGAGGTGCAAGAGCAATGTTGCTCCCAAACTCATTCCAACATGTTCTCTTAGGGCTAATGCACTGCTGGAGAGTATGGATCATGAACTTCCAGTGTGCGCAGAATTGCCCTTTGTAGAAGGTACCCTTTCCCCTAAGGCCCTCATATCCCAGTTTTACTAACTCAGTGTATAAATAGTCAAGTGAAACCGAGTCAGAATACTCACCATTGACATCATTCAGTTGCAGAGATTGACGAATGATGTTTTCAGAGATAGCGACCTTAGTGTCGTCTATCTTGGATTCAATCCATTGAACTCCATTTTTTTCTCGCACAGTTGCATTTTTCCAAAACTGGTCGACATGCGAGGTATATATGGTGGGATTAACAGTAAGAGCGTTGTGAATGTTGGACATTGAGAGATAATCGATCATGTCATGAAAGACATGCAGATTATCGGGTTTCGCAAGGAAGGCGATCATGTTGTGCTCTTTGACGAATGGAAGGGGAGCCATTTCGAGTTCGAGAGTTAGGATTTAGGGTTTGCGTGTGATTTAAGTTTAGAACGAGTGAATGAACTGGTGAGGAGGGAATTGTCTTATATATGCTTCGAATATTAAATGCAATTCAAACATCCTCAAAATTCTGCAAAGACCAAAACACCCTTTATTAACTTAACAGTTGACGGACAAAAATAAAGCTAACAGTTGAAGAACTGTTTTCATAAGATGTAACAACTGTTATTTAGAAATAACTCCCATTTCGAAGATCATGATTTTGGACTAACAGTTGTGCATTCTACACACTAACAGTTGAAGACTGTTTTTGTTAGAAAGTACAACTGTTATTGGACGAGTTTCTCCCCCTCAGATGCACATGGATTTTGCCTAACAGTTGTGCAGGCCATATGCTAACAGTTGAAAACTGTTAGTAGTATTTCAAACAACTGTTAAAAAAATGTGCAACTGTCAACAAAACTTAGCTCATACACCCATCATAAGCTGATTCATCATAAACAAACCATTAGCCAACACAGATATCAACAAAATATGCATTTTATTCATGTTTAACACAGATGAACTACAAAGTACATGCATTTTCACAAGCCATTCTTGGTACTGTTTATCTAATTGTGCAAGGGTCAACGAAATTCAGTCTTTTCTGACTTCGATTTCTACACCCATCTCTTTCTCTAACGGTTGTCATAGTGAACTTCATTTGACTCGGATGATGATGATGATCACTGCCAATTCATCATCAGCTAAGACCATGACGTGCATTGGAACTAGTCGTCGATTACAATGACTTCCACTGCATCATCATCTGAGACTAGAAGGTCATCATCAGCATCATTTCTTCGAACATTGAACCACACTACTGAGCCTGTAGTGCCTTCCAGGTTCAAGTCGAACCTTAAACAGCAGTTGGTAGGCAACTCGTGGAAAAGAGTGAAGTTTTCAAAATCACCTCTTATACGAATATGATCAGTCATTTTATTTGCCTACGTGGGTCTGGGTGCTGTGTCAAGGTGAACACATCTCGATCATCATGCATCTCAAGAACACAAGATGAGTATTGCCAAAGCTCATGCATTCTAACAAATGGGGCAGGGATGGTTACATAACTTTGTTTAACATTAATTTCTTTGAAGTTTATGAGAAAGAAGTTAGTAGCCATTTGCAAAGAAAAGTTAGCTCTCTGAAATGCAAATGTAGGTGTGATTTGTGAAGAATGCATGCAAGCTAATTTATAGACAAACTTGTGGTTGTGAATTGGTCAATAATTTAGCATGCAGTGACTTGTCAAAATAAAGTGACTTACCTTTATCAGTCTGGAACTGTTCTCAATAAAGTATTTTACCTTTACCACATATCAAGGACATTCACGGGTTTGAAAACTGTTTGTGGGACAGGCAACTAGATATGTCCAAAACTGGTTTGGGATTTGCACTTCTACTCTTCCCTGAACACTTAAAATCAACAGTTGTTAGATAATAATACTAACAGTTGCAAACTGTTAGTGTGAAAAACATTGAGTAATAAACAACTGTTAGTCCAAGTTAATCATTCCAATGTTTGAGATCAAAAAGTTGAATCTGCTCACATCCAATGCTTTAGTGAACAGATCAGCTAATTGATCATCAGTATGGACTTTCATAACTTGGATTAATTTCTTTTCATTACAGTCTCTTATGAAGTGAAATCTGATTTCAATGTGCTTGGTTTTAGAATGCTTCACTGGATTATTAACTATGCTAATAGCACTGGTGTTATCAACATAAATAGGTGTATTTAAGAAAGACAAACCATAATCCAGAAGCTGATTCTGAATCCACAACACTTGTGAACAGCAGCTTGATGCAGCAATATATTCAGCCTCAGCTGTTGAAGTTGAAACAGTTGTTTATTTCTTGCATTGCCATGAAACCAGCCTTGATCCAAAGAATTAACATCCTCCAGAGGTTGATTTTCAGTCCACATTGGCTCCACCATAGTCACTATCAGAATATGCCACCAAATCAAAAGGTGAATCTTTAGGATACCAAAATCTCAATTTTGGTTGGCCTTTGAGGTATCTAAAGATCCTCTTCACAGCAAACAAGTGTGACATCTTCGCACTGTATTGAAATCTGGCACAAACACACACAGCAAACATTATATCAGGTCTAGAAGCAGTTAAATACATTAATGAACCTATCATTGACCTATATAGATGTATGTCTACATCCTCCCCCTCAGAGTCTGCTCCCAACTGTTTGTGTGTTTCCATAGGAGTGCTTGCCAGTTTCACATCTTGATAGCCAAACTTGTCCAATATGTCTTTGACATACTTAGATTGGCTTAGAAAGATACCAGAGGGCTTCTGTTTCACTTGTAATCCCAAGAAAAATGTGAGTTCACCCATGGAACTCATCTGACATCTTTTGTGCATAATGACTTCAAATTCTTTGCACAGGCTATCATCAGTGGATCCAAAGATTATATCATCAACATAGATTTGCACAAGTAAAATCTCTGTTTTAACAATCTTTGTAAACAATGTTTTGTCAATTGTGCCTCTCTTAAAACCATTCTCAAGAAGGTAGGATGATAATGTCTCATACTAAGCTCTAGGAGCTTGATGTAGTCCATATAGAGCTTTATCCAACCTATATACCCTGTCAGGGTACTTTGAGTTTTCAAAGCCAGGGGGTTGACACACATATACCTCCTCATCAATAGTTCCATAGAGAAACGCAGACTTGACATCCATTTGATACACCTTAAATCCTTTGAAGCTTGCAAAGGCAAGAAATAGTCTAATGGCTTCAATCCTTGCAACAGGTGCAAAGACATCATCATAGTCTATTCCTTCCTCTTGTTTATAGCCTTGTGCAACCAGTCTTGCCTTGTTCTTGATTATAATCCCTCTTTCATCTTTCTTGTTTCTGAACACCCACTTGGTGCCAATTGCTCTTTTGCCTCTTGGAAGTTCAACTAACTTCCAAACTTGCTGAATTTGAAATTGTAAGAGCTCTTCTTGCATTGCTTCCACCCATGAAGGGTCTTTCAATGCTTCAATTGCTTTCTTTGGTTCTATTTGAGATAGAAAGCAGGCATTCACATCAAATTGGGCAAGATCCACTCCACTGGTTTCATTTTGCAGCATGCTCCTTGTTCTGATAGGAGTGGTTGGATCACCAATTATTTGTGATATTGAATGATTCTTGTGAACTCTTGATGTAGGAATGTTTTCTTCAGTCAGTTCATTCCCTAGATTAGACAGATCAATCTCACATTCACTTGAATTTCCAGCAGTATCACACACTTGATCAGCAACTGTTTGGGGTGCAGATTCAGTGTCTTGTTGAGGATCATGAGATTCCATGTCCTTTGAAGATTCAGCATCAATCAATGGATCAACAACATTGGAGAACTCTTGTTGAAGCATAGGAATCACAACAAAGTCTTCAGTAACTTTGTTTGAACCAACAGTTGTTGGTTTTGAGCTAACAGTTTCAAAACTGTTTGGGCTGTTGGAGACTGTGTGTTGATTTTCACCAACAGTTGTTGAGGTACCTGCAGCTGTTTTAGTAGAATACTCAAAAGAAAGAGATTTAGATAATGCATCAATATCAAATAACCAATCAGGCCCATTACCTGCAATATTGATCCTATGCTCATTGAAAGAGACATTCATACTCTCTTCTATGATTCTAGTGACATTGTTAAATACTCTATAAGCTTTACTTTGAGTGGAGTATCCTACAAAGAAACCTTCTTCAGCCTTACTCTCAAACTTGCCTAATTGTGATTTGGTATTAAGGATAGTGCAAGGACAGCCAAATGGTTTGAAGAAGTTGATTAAAGGTTTTCTCTTGAGGAACAACTCATAAGGAGTTTTCCCTTTGGACTTGACTACATGTACTCTATTCTGAACATAGCAGGCAGTGTTCACTGCTTCTGCCTAGAATGTCATTGGGAGCCTAGAATCAACTAACATGGATCTAGCAGTCTCAATCAAAGTCCTATTCCTTCTCTCAGCCACTCCATTCTGTTGAGGAGACCTAGGAGCACTAAACTGTCTTTCAATACCTTTAATTTCACAAAAACTGTTTAGCTCATAGTTCTTAAATTCAGAACCATTGTCAGATCTAATGACTTTCACCTTCAAATCAGAATGATTCTCAATCCTAAGAATAAGAGACTTAACTAACTCAGCAGTTTCATCTTTAGTTCTAAGAAATTGAACCCATGTAAATCTGGTGAAATCATCAACTACAACTAAACAGTAGGCTTTCTTACCTATGCTGATCACAGATGTTGGACCAAAAAGATCCATATGCAAAAGTTGTAAAGGTGCAGCAATGGAAGAAACTTCTTTGGTCTTATAAGAAGTTTTGTGTTGCTTGCCTTTGAGACAAGCCACACAATGATCATCACATGAGAATTCTTTTTGGGACAAACCTCTTACCAGATTGTTTTTAACTATCACATTCATGGTTTTAAAGTTCATGTGACACATCCTTCTATGCCAAATAGCAGACTCATCATGAGATGCCTTTGAGAGTAAACAACTTAACACATTCTGTTTAGCAATCTTTTGTGTATCTAGACAGTATACATTATCCTTTCTAGGTGTTCTCAAAAGAACATCCTTCTCATTTAGTTCAAAATATTTTGATAGGATAATGCATTCTGAATCTGTAAACAAAACTTTGTTTCCATTATCACTGATTTGAGATACACTTAACAGATTGTACTTAAGTTGTTCAACAAAGAAAACATCATTAAATGTAAGTGTACCTGCCTCAACAGCTCCTTTACCTGTGATTTTTCCTCCCTTAGCATTTCCTCCAAATGCTACAAATAGAATTCCGAGAATATAGCAAATATCGATAAAATATTAAGGCATAGTTCATATACCGAGTAATTGTCCAATACCGAGAAAACCAATCCCGATAAAATCGAATCCGAGAAATATGTTAAGGCTATAGTTCAATTTTCTCGGATTCCTATCAATTCCGATAGATTTAATCGGATTTCACCAATTCCGATCGATTCATACTTGAATTCCGATTGATTCATACTTATGAATTCCGAGACATTCCAAATCATACATAAATTCAATTCTCAATCTGATTTTAAGCATGAATTGACATTTATGTTTCCAGAATTGATTCTAAACATGTTATGAACATATTCTAACACTTAATTCTAACATGCATACTCCCTAAGATCAACAAGGCATCAAGATCAATCGGTATTCATAAAAATATATATATTCAAAACCGAAAGTAATTCAACATATAACAACTATCATTCAGAAATCTAACCTTTAATGATGCTAAATACTTCAGTTAGCAGATTACTCAATTAAAATCACCAAATATCGATTTCAATTTCTCTTCTTCTTTCTTTCTTTTGCTCTCGGTCGAACTCACCACACACACACACCTTTAATCAAATGCATGTAATGAGAGTTGTGGTGGCAAGTTGGTAATGTTTAGGTGTCAAAACCGACACCTCACACTCCACTAACACATAATCATATATAATTAACAAATATCACTATTTAATCAATTAATTCACATAAAACAATTAATTAATCAAATTAATTAAGATAAACCAACTTAATTACCTTAATCATACTAGGCCGGTAAGGAGGGTGTTACAAATCTTCCCCCCTTAAAAAGATTCCGTCCCCGGAATCTCATCACAATACTAACTCAACGGTTCTTCACTAATCTCCGTTTCAAGTCAACTTTTAGTTCATATACCAAGAGAATCTGACTTTCATGTTCTACTGTACTTTAATATAAATAGCAGACCTTGAGTGTATCATAATACCCACCAACTCAACATGAAGATCAAAAGTAATCATATGGTAATTTACTACTTATCGTATGCAAAACTGATCAAATATATAATGAAGAGATAACTCCCAGCGCTTCCCAATATAACTTATTCCCTTTCAGAGTAGTGGATTTGCGTACAGTTTATCTCTCACACAATATCAACCTTCTCAGCTGTTATCTGAACAATCTCAAAAACCATGTACTGTTTCTCATTTGTCTCTAATCAACATGTAGAAATACGGCAGTGATGATCGCATAACATTTCGTAAGGTGTCACACCAATACTCGAGTAATACGAATTTCAAACGCAATTTAATCAATGATAGGTGCAAATCCCAAGGCCTACCATACTCTAGACACACACGTATAACATATCCTCAAGTTTCTGAATGGTTCATTCAGTCTCACAATCTGTCTGAGGTGAATAAGTTGTACTCTAATCAACCCGCATTCACAATTCCCGCGGTAAACTCTTCTAGAAATTCGAAACGAATCTAGAATCCCTGTCAGAAATAATCAATACTGAAATATCGTGTCAAGATACAATGTCATCACTATGCAGCCAAACTAATCTGTTGAGAAAATTGTCTCATTGGTGGCAAGAAAATGCACATTATTCATCAAACTGTCAACAATTACCCAAATCATATCATGACTTCACTAAGTACGTAGGAGTTTGGTTACAAAATCCATCATGATAAGCTCCCATTTCCATTCTGATATCTCTAACTGTTTCAAAATTCATAAAGTTCCTGACGCTCTATTATAACATGTGCATAAATATATTAAAATTCCACGAATTATGCAACATATGTCTTCATTGTGAACCACCAATTCAACACTTTAAGATCGTTATTCAATTTAGTGCTATCTGATAAAACAGACAATCTAGACTTGTCAATCTCTGTTAAGATCGAATCACAAAACTCTCCAAGCAAAGGCACTTAAACACTAGACCTGTAAGTCTTTAATCCTCGAAAATCGACAACTAAATCCTCATTTCTCTTTAATAAAATTTCCACTTCAAAATTTCATCATTCAAAATCTTCACTTGAGCAATTCCAGTTTATCCACTAAGTTAAAACAATCTCAATTTGCACAAAACAAATATTATCATTCCTTCCATCGCATTTCCAAGCATAGGTTACTGTATTAGTTTTCCAAAGTTGATAACGAAATTTCGCTATCATAGCATTAAATCAATTCTAAATACTGTTTTTATCTCATACTCAACTCTTTCTATAGAAAACACATGTCGCAAGCCCAACTGATCAATATAGTCACACATTTCATATCATATCAATAATATCTCCACAGTGTTTAAGGCAATCAACAGTTGTAAACTTCAAGTCATGCAAAGGAAACATTACAACGCACTAAAAATCATCAAATCCATCGAGTAGTGCAAAAATAGGTATCTGACAAGATAGCCATTTCAAATTTTGAAGTACTACTTCTATTCATCATCCCATCCAATCAAATCTCTTTACAGGTTAGCCAGGTCAATGAACTCACAATCTCAAATACATATATATATATATATATATATATATATATATATATATATATATATATATATATATATATATATATATATATTTATCACAACAATCATTGGTAATCCAAGACTCTCAAATATCAAACATTATATGTCCTTTCTTTCAACCCAACTTGAATACCCTTATATACAAAATGAGAAGATAAATCTTCACAGCGAAGCAAGGATAATATGGATATTGTTTTAACAATTATCTAAACATAATACTTCATATAACATGCAATTCAACTAATCAGAGAGCAACTTCTTAAAGCATTTAACAACTGCTCTTATACTGGTTCAAACTATACATACTTATCAATATATCAAACTTAAATATAGGCATGTCATCAATTATCTCTACTTCTAGTAAAACAATAGTACCAAAAGCAGATTTATTCAATTAACATATTAAGCCACATAAAGATAATAGTGTTTATTAAGACATACCCGTGTTCACATCGTCATTTTCGGTGGCCTCATTTACTATCATCTGAAAGGCTCTCCCTTCCACAGAAGGTGGATTCTTTCTCTTCTGACCTGCAGAAGAATATCCTCTGACATCGACTACCCCCAACCCTGTCCCTGCTGTTTGTCGACTTTAACATGCTCCAACTCTATGACCTTCTTTGTGACAGTTCCAGCATACATATGTCTTGAATCTACAGTCATAAAGTTCATGACCTAATTCACCACAACGCAAACATCGGCGAGTCCGCAGTGTGCACGAACCAGTATGACGTGATCTGCAAGTTATACACCACTGATTTCCCTGTCCCTTTTCCTCTTTCCTTACTGAAGTACAATTAGCAGTACGATGTCCTTTCTCGTGGCAATTCCAACAAACATAGGTAGTGAACCTACAAGCAGCCAAATCATGGCCAATCTCACCATACCTCAAACATCTACGAGTCTGTGGTGTGCACGCACCAGTGTGACGAGACTTGCAATTTATGCACCATCGTTTTCCCTGACTATATTCTGAACCCTTGGATTCCTGGTCTTCCTGATTCTGGTTACTCTGCCACTTTCCTTTTCTAAGTATTGGTTTAGAATCCCTCTGCTTCTCTTTACAATAAGAAAGCATTTAAAGTTTTAACAACTTCTTTCAGCTGATTCAAATTTACTTTAGAACTCTCCCTATCATTGGTCCCTGATGAGCTAGCATATGGAGTTGGTTTAAGGTTACTAGATTCATACATGCCTCTTATTTGTGGTAACCTTGGGCAAGTATATGGATAGGGATATGGGTATTGTCCTGCTGATCTTAATAATTCATGATATTGCTGTTGTGGCTGAAAGTCCGGTGGTTTATAAGCATAAGGTATAAGTATGGAAGGGAATGATACCGGAGAGGGCATGTTTGGGATAGTAGTTATTCCAGGTAAACTCATGAATTGTACACTGTGAGCTTGCTGCTGCTATTGTTGCATTTCCTGAATCGATCCTTTAAGTTCCTGTATTTGTCTCTGCAACTGTGAAATCCTCTCTTCTTCTTTATCCATACCAGAGGAACTACCTGCCTGATGAGCACCACACATCTGTTTCATTGTATGTTCATCACTATCTTTTCGAGGGGTCAGTGGGGCTTTGGTCAAATCATCGTTCACAGCCATTTGATACCTGTCTTAACAAATATTTCACTACTGGGTTAAACATAACCCGTTAGTTACAATCAAACTAATTACCTCCTGCTACACTACTAATTACCCACCCTGGGAATACTGGACCGACCAGAGCCTTGGTTCGAGTATTGCACAAAACATTAATGCAAATCCTCAAACCAATCCTCTGATACCATTAATTGTAACACCGTATTTTCTAACACAACTTTGGAATACGCGCGGAAGCTTAATTACATACTATAATATAATATTATTGTAAATACAACTTTAACTTGTTTGGTTTACTAAATACATTTACAATGTTACATAAAAACATGCTCTTTTCAAATTCAAAACAGATATCAGAGTACAATCAGTCCACAATTCCAGTTTCACCTCTATCTTCCACATTACTAGGAATATTGTGTAAAGGAGTTCAACAGTGGTGAATTAGCACAAAGCTAAGTGAGAGAATATATATCAAGAACATACAAGGCATAAAGCCCAAACACATCCATGCTCAAACAAACAAGAGAACCGGCGGTCTTGCAGGATCTTCAACCAAATGCCGGCCAAAGCATAGGTTTACCGATAGCCTAGTTATCATGGACAACAATACTAACATCTCTTGAATACAACAAATTCATATCAAGACGGTTGCTAATAATGTATATCCCTAAACACAGGCCCAGCTGAAAACAACCGCCATGCTGATCTCCCAACAACATGTATATATATACAGTAAACAAGAGATAACATCTCAAAGAGCAATTCAAACAGGAATTATATCTTATACATCCAAAGATATATATCCACTCACCGATATCTTCAAAAGTAGAGCAACTCAGTCTTTTCTTAACTACTGAGTCTTGTCTCCACCTGAACAAACAACTAACAATCAGTATTTGCTTAACCAATTCACAATAAGCACAATACATCATACAATTATATGTACAATAAAATCAACAAGTACATATCATCTAAATGTATATTCAAATAATATACCATCATTCACTATTACCCTTTACATACTGTAATTCTGTGAATTCATCCAACTCCTTAGCTTAGGCAATACATACATTCCTTTCATAAGCCAAGGCCACACTTGATGTACAAGTTCATGTTCATCTTCAAATCATCAAAGAGTTGATCTTTTATATCATAACACACAAATTCCGAGCATAGGTATTGTTGGAATTCCGATTGTGTTCTATTCCGATATCATCAAATCCAATAAGGTCAATTCCGATGAAACCAAATCCGAGATAAGTTCAAATCCGATAAAACATGAAATCCGAGAATAATCAATTCTGACTAAACTCCAATTCTGAGTAAAGGCAATTCCGATCTAATCGAATTCCGATATTATGCACAATCCGAGAAAACATACAATCCGATAACATGAATTCCGATAACAGGAATTCCGATAAAAGTCAAATCCCGATCACTTCAATCCCGAGAAAATGTCACATACCGAGTAAATAGAATTCCGAGAATATAGCAAATATCGATAAAATATTAAGGCATAGTTCATATACCGAGTAATTGTCCAATACCGAGAAAACCAATCCCGATAAAATCGAATCCGAGAAATATGTTAAGGCTACAGTTCAATTTTCTCGGATTCCTATCAATTCCGATAGATTTAATCGGATTTCACCAATTCCGATCGATTCATACTTGAATTCCGATTGATTCATACTTATGAATTCCGAGACATTCCAAATCATACATAAATTCAATTCTCAATCTGATTTTAAGCATGAATTGACATTTATGTTTCCAGAATTGATTCTAAACATGTTATGAACATATTCTAACACTTAATTCTAACATGCATACTCCCTACGATCAACAAGGCATCAAGATCAATCGGTATTCATAAAAATATATATATTCAAAACCGAAAGTAATTCAACATATAACAACTATCATTCAGAAATCTAACCTTTAATGATGCTAAATACTTCAGTTAGCAGATTACTCAATTAAAATCACCAAATATCGATTTCAATTTCTCTTCTTCTTTCTTTCTTTTGCTCTCGGCCGAACTCACCACACACACACACACCTTTAATCAAATGCATGTAATGAGAGTTGTGGTGGCAAGTTGGTAATGTTTAGGTGTCAAAACCGACACCTCACACTCCACTAACACATAATCATATATAATTAACAAATATCACTATTTAATCAATTAAAACAATTAATTCACATAAAACAATTAATTAATCAAATTAATTAAGATAAACCAACTTAATTACCTTAATCATACTAAGCCGGTAAGGAGGGTGTTACAGGTGGGGTAGGGTGGGGTGGGGGTGAGGTAGGGTGGGGTGGGGTTGGGTGGTGTGGGGTGGGGGTGGAAGAGTTATTTGATATATTTATTTCATGAATAAAATTAAATTAGTAATATTAAATGGGTCGCTCCGGGTCATGATCCATTAATTATTGATCCGATCCAAATCCAACTAAATGGATCTCAATGTTATTGGATCAGATCCAAATCCAATTAAATGGATCAGCGGGTCAGATAAGATCTTTAACCGATCCGATCCAATCCAATCCATTGACAGCCCTAGATCTAGGTATTAGCGTGCGTTTAGATTTAGGTGTTTAAGTTCATAAATTCGGGCTTATAATATCTGGCGCAATCAAATTTGTAGGTTGTATATCTATTTTATGTTTGCTAATGTACATTGTCATTTAAGTCTTTGCTACTACCGTTTCAAGTAGTTTTGGCAGCTCAATTGGTACCTGCTGCGTTATAGTATGTTGCACTTTTCAGGAGATGCAGAAGCCAACTTACTTGGTAAGTTTCATTGACCGTTGGGTCAAACTATATAATAAAACCTATGCAGTCCTTGATCTGTTGTCGTTACTAGAATGTCTTTGCATGCTTAATTAGATATATATGAAGGTTAGGAGTATATATTGAGTATGAAATGCGACTATGTCTTTTTGAGTTGTATATCTGTATGATAATTGTTCATATATACAGAATATTATTATTTTTATGCGGTAAATAGTAATTTTGAATGAAACAAAGATTCTGTTTGACAATGTCAAGTTTTTTGAGCAATCTGGTATGCCATATTACCATGTGCGTAAAATGATATCATACAACCTTTGCAGGCTACTTGTTTTTTAAGAGATGAAGCATGTTATTAGTACCACTTTACCAAAACTGAAAAAGCTAATAAAAACAAGCAGACACATTTTTAAGCAAATAACATTTCCGAATATCAATGGATTTCTACTTGTAAGATATGTAATCAATTAACTATAAACATATTCCTACATATGTTTATACGTTTAAATCTAGGTTACAAATATGTTTGTTCATATATTTGATGTTTTAATTAGTACGGTTTTTTAAGGAATAGTATGCTCGTAGTTTTTTTTCAGTTTTATTTTGTTTATTTCTTTCTTCCTGTATTGTGAAGCAGTTCAGCTTTGTGGTGATTTCTTGTATAGCTTGATGTGGCAAGACTGGTTTTGGTAGTCAATTACTTGATACTACAATTTATCGCAAAGAGTTCTTAAAAATGACTTGATTAAAAACACAGTATTCACTTGCTACTACAATTTTATCTCAGGTGGCTGGTACAAGAGCTCATGGTGGTGGTAGAGGGAAGAGAAGTCGTAATGCTACGACTCCCGCATCTGAACTACAAAAAACTAATATGCTGACACTGATTCCCAAACATCTATACAATGTCAACATCCACTAAGGTTGGGGAAGGCAAAGGTAAACTTTAGAAGTCTAGCTACGAGCATACGATTATGCTATTAAATCATGTAAACGGATTCATTTAGGCGCGTCTGTTTGGGCAGATAAACTAAGTCCATTTAGGCAGTTTGTTGATTTGAGGATTTCTGATTCCATTTGGGCAGATGGTCCTTGTTTTCATACCCTCCCATGTTATCTTTTATTTAGTTATTTTTGGCTATTCCTATGAACGAACAATAAATCTGCTGAATATATATAATTAGTTCCGGCAAAGTTGACTACTTCATACACGGTAAGTATATACATTTGTTGTTTGGTTATTGAAGATTTGGCTACCTTTAACAAACTGACATCAAACAATGATTATTCACTCTTTGTACTTGTAAATAAGGCTGCACATTTACCTATTCAAGTTTCTTATATTCAACAAGTATAGAGTAAATTCCTTAATTTTAGTGTTTTTCTTATTTTTTTGACAAATTGAGACGTATAGTTAAGAAATATGAAATATACTTCATTTTACATAATCTTATGTTGTAATATGTTTGTTCAAAGTGGTCATATATATATAAAGCATAACTACGCAACTTATGAACAAATGTATCGGATTTCCGTCTCTCTGTATGTGTTATTTAGTGGTGTGAAGTTTTTTGTGGAGTCTTGACATTAATTGCACATATAATTCATGTTCAGCTTACGAGTGTATATTTCTATAGTATTTGTATTAGCCCGTTTCACCGTTACCCAACCTGAGACAACCCTTCTTTTTCAAAATACACTATTATAAGGTGTATCTATATGTTTATAAATCTGCTAAACTTCCTTGTAGTATGCAATCTCATTGCATCACTTTAACTTCCTTGCGGATCGAAGAACAAGTAGAAATCGAAGTAGCAAATAGAGTTGCTTCAAGACGGAGATGGATGCAAAAGAAGCAAATTTGCTCGCCGAAATAGAAAAGATGAGAAGTGATTGAGAGCACTAGTACTCCTTGAACCACACTTAGAAGATGATTGGTAATTACTAATTTTTTTGTGATCGCCAAACTATTTATAGTTGGGAGATAATTGATACTTGTATTTTTTTTTTTTGTGATTGCCATTTGCCAAGCCTTTTGTAGATTGAGATTATTTGGTCCTATATACCAATTTGTAATGTCAAACTAATTATAGTTTGGTACCCTTAAATTTTGTTGTATTGGACAATTGTAATTTGGTTTGACTTATCAAAACCAACTTCCAACTTATAGATATCTAGTTGATTGTTGCGTCATTATGTGTGTATAATTTACCAATGGGATATATAAATTCACCGACGGCCTTTCAACCACAAATGGTGTTTCCGTTGGTAAAATACAAACACAATAAAAGGTCTTGGCTACCCTAATTACCAACAGGTTATTATGTTCACCAACGGCGTTTTTGTTGGTAAAATACCAACGGTTATAAGGTTTGTGGCTACTAAAATTACCAACGGCTATTTTTAATCACCAACGGCTTTCTGTTGGTAAAATACCAACGGATTCGTTGGTAAATATATTTACCCACGGGCTTTTTTCCGACAGGCCATTTCCGTTGGTAATCTCGTTTGTAAGCCGAATTACCAACGGAATTAGCCTATTTACCAACGGATTCCGCCCGTTGGTATTGACAGTTTTTCTAGTAGTGAGAGTTTGGCCATATTTTCCGATAAGGCAGCCATGGATTCTTCAATAGAAGGAGGTTCATTACAGGGCGGCATGGTGGAGGCTAGATTCTCTCAACGAGAGCAACAATGATAGAAGCTTAGTTCGATATAGTCAATCTCTTAGGAAAGTAGAGTAAGAAGCAGAAGATTTTTGGAGCAAGTTTCTGAAATTCATTTGTTGATGCAAATTACAATATATAAAGAAAAGACTAAACGGAAATATCATCACTTCATACAATATTGAAAACCATGCTAGTAACAGTAATCGTGATCCTAACTACCATGCAACAATTACTCCGCACTAAAATAGTGGAAGCATTACTTATGCCTTGAAATCAGGAAAGCATGGAGACAACAAAACGGTCGGCTGGACTTAATTTAATTGCCAATCAATGTTGATAGCGACCGGCTTCCTTAAGTGGTGTAGATGAATTGGGCCGGTTGCTATCATTGTATCACATCCATCCAAGATTAGGATTATCTTATCTTATCTTACTTCTATATAATGCATTTAAATTTTTCTCTCCAAAAACTATTCAACTGCTTAATTTTAAGTAATACTAATATTTATACACAATGTACTACCTTATAATCCATTTAATTCTATCTCCTACTTTACATACTCACTAATAAATATTATTTTATAACTACACACTCTCCCAACCACACTTATCTTATCTTGCTCCTATTTAATACATTTAACAATCTCTCTTCTCCTTAAAATTAAGTAAAAGAAAATTACTAATATACCACTCAAATAACCTGGATCTCTATCTCCTACTTTACACACTCACCAATAAACATTATTATATAAATATGTTTAAAGAAAAGAAAATAGTTTATGAAAAAAAAGAAAAAAAATGAAATGAAAAAGAAAATGGTTTATGAAAAAAAGAAAAAAAAATGACATATTACTGTAAAAATTATTTTCTCATACTTCTATATTATATAAAAAATAGTATGTTTTCGGGTACAAACTATTTGTCTCCGCAGCATTGCGAGGATACAATGCTAGTATAAATATACACATTTAGAAAGAAAAACCTTTGTCTTTTAGTGCTTTGCAAAAATTGTCTTGTTCTCGTCGTCGTCGGCGTTATTACTATTATTATTATTTTATTATTTTTATTATTATTAGTATTGTGATTATTATTATACTTATTGTGATTGTTATTATCCTTATCCTTATCCTTATCCTTATCAAAGAATACTTAAAAGTTATGCATAAATAAACATATGTTTTATCCTTCATCTCTTATTATCAAAAGCTATCAAATTAAATAAATAACACTCGCCATAACGCACGGGCTTATAACCCCTTGTTAGTAGACATATTAAAATGCTCAAGATTTTAAGCATGAAATGTAACAAATGGAATCCTACCGGTGAACCTTTTTCTAAGATAAATCAACATAAAAGATATCATATGAATCTTGAAATTCAACAAACCTGTGAGGAATCCATGAAGATGGATCAGAGAAGTAAAAGCAAACTATTCTAAAGCAATGATGCATGTATCTTCAAATGCCCTACTTTCATTCATATTTATAAGGAACAATTAGATTTATTTTCAGAGATAAAAATATGATCAAACTTTTATTCTTGGAACTGATGTATTAGGATCAAATGATATGTATTTGTACATGTAACAAATATGGCCAAAAGATTGTATATATAGCTGTACATGTAACAAATGTGTATTACAGGATGTGTTAGTCTCATTATTAAAAGTTGATGTAAGTGATAGTAATGAAGATCAATGTAACTAATAAACCGACGATATTATTAGTATATAAAGTGTGTTTGATGAAAATAGGTGGTAGCTGCAGCTGAAAGCTTGAAGCTAGAAGCTCTATCTTTTATTTGTATATGTGTTTGACAAAATAGTTGTAGGCTATAGCTAAATAGTATAAAATGACAAAAAATAACATATTTCAAAAATAGGTGGAATTGTAAAAAAATTAAATAGGGTAATTAGGTAATATTGAATATAAAAAGCTTCCCAAGAACCTCTTTGTTTTAGAGTTTTTTGTTTATAAAATAACTTTTTTTTCTCTCTTCTTTTCTCTTGATTTTAATTATGATTTTCATCTCTTAACCTATTCTATTATTTTATATGTATATTTACTTATTTACGTATTTTCTATTGTTTTCTATACCGCTTTCGCTGCCTAAGGTCTATCTAGGGAAACAATCTTTCTATCTACGAATAGATGTATGATTGTTTACATTATACCTCCCCCTATCCCGCGGTAGCGGAATTGAGTATTGTTGTTATTGTAGTTTATAAAAAAGCTTCCATTTTTTTATTCGAGCAAGACTTATAGCTTATTCTTTCAAAATAAAAGGCTAACAGCTTCAAAATACTTGAAAAGACTAAGTACCAAACACTCCCTATGCATATTTGTATTGTATGTTGTGTATAGTATTAGCCCCCTGTATTATTGGCCCATGGCCCATGTGTGTGCTTATTTTATATACGTTGTGTTATGAATAGGAATGGTGAAGAGAGTTACCAATATGGTATTAGAGACTTCAATTCTCTTTATCCATTCTCAGATTCTTCTCCCCATATCTCCCATCTTGACATCCAATCCTTCCCATAATTCTGAAAACTAAGGTTGTGTTTGGTTATGAAAAAATTGTTTTCAGTTTTCTTAGAAAATTTTCACCAATACCTCCTCTTTCCTTGGAAACTAAGGTTGCGTTTGGTTATGAAAAATTGTTTTCAGTTTTCTTAGAAAAATTTTCTAAAAAATGGGTGGAGTTTTAATTTTCAATTTTCTAGAAAATGTGTTTGGTAAAACCGATGGAGTTTTCATTTTCTATTTTCGAAAACTATAAAACATGTTTAGAAAAAAGTAGTAAATAGAGGATTTGGAGTTTTCTAATTTTCCAGGAAATTGAAAAAGTGAAAACTCATTTTCTGGAAATTTTTAGAAAAATGTATCAATCAAACAAGGTTTCATGGTTTTTCATTTTCTTAGAAAATTTTTCTAGAAAAATGGAGCATTTTTCTACAACCAAACAGAACCTAAAATTCTCTTTTTCCTCTTTCCTTTTCGTCGTCTTCCTCCAGACTCGCCAATCTCCATGGCTGGAAATTCAAGCTCAACTCTTTCTCAAATTCCTCATTAACATCGATCATGTTAACTATGACTCATGGCGGGAACTTTTCACCACTCATTGCATTGGTTTTGATGTTATCGACCATATTGATGGTACCCATGATACATGAGCTGACTGTTGGAAGATTGGCTAAAATAAAAAGAGGTGTTTTTGTTCTTTGTCCCACATTGGTAGAGTGAAGAAAGGTGGAAAGAATTCCATGCCTCTAAAAGGAGTCCAAGGCTTTGGTTACCTAGTGCTCCAATCAAATATATACTTTAAGTATTTGATTTTTTTCTTTTTTGTTCTCTTGTATTAGAGTGTAGAAAGTGGTAAGTTAAATATTTGGAGAGTGTGAGTGTATTTGAGGGGTTGGCTTGAGAGATTAGTCTACGTGATTGTAAAAATTTGTCATATAGTGGAGTTTTGTGGTTTTTCTTCTGTTTTGGAGTTTTCCACGTATATTCTTGTGTTCGTTTTTCTTATCATTTTCGTAGGAGGTGTTTGTTGGCAATCTGTGAGACCATTTTCCCAACACTAACAACCCCGAATGGCGAAAACTTGACTCATTTGTTAAGTTATGGATTTATTGAACCATAACTCAAGACGTTCTTCAACACGTTCTCAAGAAGGATGCATCGACTCGATATGTTTAGTTTAATACTTTAATCTTGAACAATTATTTCAAGACCACAAAATCGCTCGCTCAATTCAACTTGACAATGTGTCGAGAAACATAAACATTAGAGATATGAACATCACGGACTATTGCACCAAAATTAAAACTCTTGCCGGTCTTCTGGCCTAACATTGACTCCCCTGTTCCTGGCAAGCATCTCATTACCTATACTCTCAATGGAATAACTTCGAAATGGGACCATGTTGCTAGCGCCATTCGGTACCGATCACCACTTCCAGCCTTCCTAGAAACCATCTCCATGCTTCTTGCTTGTCTACTCCTTGCAACAATGCTATAAATACAGCAAACTCATCTTCTTCAACTGTTCTCCATTCAGACACCAATTATCCTCCACAGGATGGGGTCAACGGAATGATATACGGAACAGCCATGGAGGTGGCCACCGACCACCTCAAACTGATCAGCACTATGGATGGGTGTACAAACCACCGTCGGGTCGTAATTCTTATACCTGTAACGAACACCGGGCACACTGAATTCCTAAATCCCAACACATACTCCTACACCTAAATTATGTCTTAATCACCCCAATATAATTAAAAACCTTCTCTGTTCGGACCTTTACACTTCATAATACTCGATTGAATTAATGAATTTGGATTTACTGTGAAGGATTATCGCACCCGCCAACCACTTATCCGATGTGATAGCAGTGACCTCCAATATAATAAAAAACCTTATCTCTGTTTAGACCATCTCTGATCTATTACCAAGCCAACACCACAAGCATAAGCATTTGTTCTTCCGCATGAGATCAAGCCTTTAAGTTTTTAATTACTCGTAATTTAATTTCGTTAAGCCTTTTGATATTATTCATTATGATATATGGACTTCTCATGTTACTAGTTGTGGAGGTTTAAATTATTATGTTATATTCTTGATCACTACACTCATTACTTGTGGGCAGGGCTGGTCTAATGGTTTTTGATGCCCTGGGCGAAGTGGGCTAAAAATTCCCCCCAGCCCCACGTGTAAACTTTACGACTTATAAAAAAGATATATAGCATAAATATGTAACACAAAAAAGAGATAATATAAAGTAATACACCTAAGATAAAACCTCACTGAAATATAGTTTCAACGGTTGAACTTTTGACTCAAATCTTCTATTCAATCAATTAGTTCTAAAACATCTGAACAGCAAACAAAATTATTAGAAAACAAAAAGAACTCACTACACTTCTATTTAGAGAGCGTTAAACTTGAATGTTAATATTCTACATTTTTTTCTTCTTTTAAAGAATATAAATGATTCACTAGCTTTCAAGCCCGCGTAAACGCGGGCCTGTATCTATGATATTGTTTAAACGTGGCGCTCTTAACTTTGTCTCAGCAACAGGAGGAGTTGCAATAGCCTCTTCCGGGAAAGAAGCGAATCCCTCAACAATAACACCACTTCCTTCTGCAGAAACACCACTGCAAGAAGTTTAATCATCTGAGAAGCCTTCAACAATTATACTAATGAGTAAGACCTAGTTCTTGGCTCGCTATTAATACTGCTAAAAAATTCTTTGAGAGTGCAATAAATGTATAAACAACTAACGATCAAGTTTAAAATCTTACGGAATTCTCAAAAGTTTTCATTGATTTAAGGTCCTTTAGCATTTATCTTCATTTTGATAGTGTAATCTGCTTTGAAAAATTCAGACCTAAGTGAACCTTACCATTTCACATGCATTATGACCTAACTGGACTAACATAGAAGCAACCAAAGTGACCATAAGCATGGATCGAATATGCAATTCATACAACCACACTGCTAGTGGTTTGCCAACAATTTCATATTTGAGTACCATCTCCTACACTGCAAGCGAGACAGAAACAAAACATTAAGCATAAACAAAATAGAAGAACAACCTAATGTGCTCTAAAACAAAAACAAAAATTGCTAGTCAGGTAGTCTGCTACACATATGGTCAATAAACCGTACTTTGACTTTCAAATTATGCCTTGAACAGGTAAAAAAAGCCTACCAAAACATGCTAGATCTATGTAATTAACCGTATCCAGTTAACATATAAGCTCACCAAATAAAGTGAGAATATGTATAAGAAAAATTAGCAAAAAAAAAAGGGAGCTTATAATATATAATGAAAGTATGTAAATGAGATAAGTTGTTACCTTCTTGTAATTTAAAGCAACTCTTCTTTTTGAACCACAGCTTTATCTTCTCGTTCTTTACTTCGTTAACATAAATAATAAAAGATTTTACATGATATGATACATTGTTGACGTGCTCTAAAACAAAAACATAAATTGCTAGTCAAGTAGTCTGCTACACATATGGTCAACAAACAGTACTTTGACTTTCAAACTCTGCCTGTTGTATCTCTTGAAAAAATATTACCTGTTGTATCCTACTCCAATTGTCATGCTTGGTAGTTAAACAAATCATGTATCTATGAGGTGTTATACGTACCCACCCAAAAAAAGAAAAAAAAAGTTCCTGATAACCTACCTGCTTGAACATGAGGCCAATAGCAGGGCGGCAATAGAACAAATTGAGGATAGGTATAGATAGAAATATAAAATCCTTGATTACTTAGACATAACTTTTCAAATTTTGTGTTACAACTATAAGCGTATAATTTCACCGGTCGGGGCATTGAATATTTTAAATTATACGCAGCCCGGCCTTTCCATAACACCAGAACGGAACCTGCAACAAAGAATGTGTATTAACGATGACCCTTTCCAATGTGAACCCATTTTGAGCCGTTACCCAGCCCGCCAACCCTATGGGTAAAAAGTTTGAAAGAGACAGTAGTGAACGTTGGAGGACATTGAGTTGAGCAGCTGAGCACTTTGTAATATCAAGTTTGCATTCGCGCCAGGTGCCTTTTCAATCAGCAACTCCTGGAGCCAGTATATTCTTTATCTGTAGATATACAAATCACATTTAAAACAGAGAAATTCTAAAACTAACCTCCTAATCAAATATAAGCTATGCTTATATCACTGCAGTTTATAAGGAGGCTTGCCTAACCTGCCATGAATCATAGGCCGCAGTTATCAAGAAAATTGGTGTTTTGATGTATTGCACCATGTTCTGTAGGAAAAAGCACTGCAATAAGTAATTAACTATAATCTCATCTAGTTTAGTAAATTGTGTCATTCAAGAATACAACAACTTGTTTAACTATTAATTTCCTACTAAAAGTTTGTTCATAATCATCTGAAGATTTGTTTGTCATCAGTATTTGAAAGAACAGGCAGGGCTATATGAAATACACATTTTTGACATTATATAAATAGAGAGTTGGCATTCGACTGAAATTGCTCTTAATAGAAACTGAAAGCTAACCCAGTTGACTACTATTCATTTCTTTTTTTTTCTTGCACCTACAAAACCAAGTAATTGCGAGATCGAGAGTGGTGGTGGTGAGTCGGAAGACGATGTAGTATATAAGTAGTACATGTTATAACAATATTTGTTGGACAACCTAAAGTGCCCGGTTTAATATGCCAATTAAACAGTTTATGTCTTTTGGGTTACACTGTCCAGTCTGTGAATGTTAATGTCCCCAAATAAGAAACAATATTCCACAAACTGTTTATGATCATATAATGAAACATTTAAACTTAAACCTATAAAAGTTAAACAAATAAAGGATAAACATTTAGACAAACCTTGATTAGCCGTTTAGCACTAAACCTATAAAAGTTAATACTACTAAACCCACTGAGATCTGCGCATTAAACATTTAAACAAACTTATAAACCTTGATTAGCAAACCCACATGCTTCATTTAGATAAAGCATAGCAGATTAAATAAATCAATACATGCTAAAGTGATGAAGTGACCAAACCTTAATGAACCCAGAAACAATGTCTTATTTTAGAAGAACAGAATCCAACAATTATGATCTAAAGTTGACGAGAAGTATCACCCCCTTCATTTTAACAGACATAAAATTTCATGTTATTTAAAAAATGCAGAAGCCAATGAGAATATACCAATGAGGCACAGTGAAATAGAGTGCTGATGTGCGAATGATCTTGACGTGTTGATTTTTTCATCTTTAAATGCAGAAGTAAATCACTCCCTAGTTTCTACCATCACTTATCACATAACTGCATATGAATGAGGAAACTGCATACAATTAACGGAAAAATGGAAAAAGGAGGCGGTTCCAGAACATGGTTGAACAATTTCCATACAGACGACTGAGATTTGAAAAGCTTTTGATCCAAGGGTCATCTAAATTAATGAGTTATTACGGCTGGGATTGAATCTTATAAGATCGCATGATTAAACTACCCAACTGCACAAAACCACATATTAACCCAAATATCTACTTGGCCATTGATTTTACAAGATTCCCAAATAGATCTTTTAAGGGTAGTTTACACATTGGACTAAAAATGATAAACACCCTTTTGGTGAACTACAAGTAGAATCATAGACAAGAATCAAGAACCAACTTAATGCCATCGAGAAGGATGCATGAGAAAGTCCCTTTAGCTTTACAAACACCATGGTCTCCAAATGGACTGCCATCATCAGTGCAGATTCATGATCAAGAACCAACAGTCATCAAACCACAGTTGGGATATTATGATGTACCTTCATAATCAAGAACCAACCATCATCCTACAGAAATCAATAAGAGAAAATTCAACTTCTTTAAAGGAAACCACGAATATCTACATTTCAAAGACGGATGTTAAAACTTCAAACAAACATGCTATTAACCTCATCACTTTTCAAAGATCAATTGAAACCCTTTCTGCTTTTCTGTGTTCATACTCAGGATCATCAGTTGGCAGCTCATGGCAACAAACAGGACAGGTGTTTCGAATACGCAGCCAGGGAACAATGCAATCAGTGTGGTAATGGTGAGTACATGGAAGTTAATTACCAATGATACGTTTGACGGTTCAGTAACTACTAAGCCTACCATTTAACAATGATTATCGCGACTTGAATAATCTACAACAAATCAACAAATCAACAAATCAATAAACCTACAAATTTAGTAACCTAAGCTAATAGCATCACCTAAGATTTTTGCTCTGAGAGAAATGAGCAAGTAAATCAATATCAGAAAGACCTACTGTCATGTACAAATACATGATAATAAATCATTACCAAATTCTGAAAAGTGACACTACATTTTGTTCTGAGTGGATTTATTTTATAATACATAACACTCAAAAGGACATGCTAGAAGTTCTATCAACTATCCTTGATAATAGAATTTTAGTTTTTCATGTACAAATACATGATAATAAATCCTTCACAAACTCTGAAAAGTGACACTACTTTACAAAAGATAAATCGCAAAAGTCCGGTGCTAGAAGTTCTATCAACTAACCTTGATAATAGAATGTCGTACCCAATAGTTTTTGTTACCCAAAATGTACCTATTCTGTGCCCTTCAAGCCTTCATATAATTAAATGCAGCAGTAGCCAATTTGCTACATGAACGAGATATGAGATGAGAGGAAGAAGAAACTAAGGTTTTCGAGTTGCAAATAAGAAATCAATAAATCATAATCTGTGAATAATGTATTGATGTACAAACGATGGTGACGGCGACGGCAAGTGGGCCGTGGGCGGCGGCCAACGACGACCCGAAAGTGGGCAACGCTGCACCATAACTTGCAACACCTATAGCGGCAATGAGCAACTTCCATTTCTTTCTCTTTTGGGTGAAATTTAAACTCAGTATTCACAAGATCGAAATCCATATAACAAATTATTCCAAGAATCTCAGAAAAGAAAAGAGGAACTAAAGAATTGCAAATCCTGACTGACCTAGGGTTTTCAATCGCAGGGACTGATGAATGTACGAATTCGTAAAAGCAACATAAACATACAACTAAATTCAAAAGTATCTGTGTGGAATTTATGTACGAATTTACGAACCTCGAGAGCGAAGAGGTGGAAGGAGTTGCAGAATCCTTACGTTGTCGAGTCTACTGCACACCAACGTTTCAAGCATCTGCAGGGGAGAGTATACTGTGAAAATTAATCGATTTCTTCTGCCCTAATGAGGACGCCTCTTCCGTTTCTTCCATGCCGTATTGTTTTCCCCTGCCTAGAGCCCCATTTATGGGGATCTTAGAGGCCCACAATAAGACTAACATGCCACCTCATCATGAGTAAACCACCAATTTTGCCTAAATCGTGATTTTCATTTCAGAAAGCAGTGCCACATAGGATGTGTAGGATCCTGTATTATATAGGATATAGATTAATATCCTAATCATAGTTACAAACAAACCCAAGCAAAATTCACTACTTGTGATATCTTTTTATGCTTTACAAATACCTCTTTCAATCCAACACAAACTTTCACACTTGTAACCAAAATGTAGATACCATTAAACAAATCCACACATCTAACTGTTGAGTAATGTCCCACATCGGACATAACGTGACTTTGTAATCTGTTTTATAAGTGTCATAGGCTACTCCTCTCATAACCAATTGGTTTTGAGTTGGAACCCCACAAATTTACATGGTATCAGAGCTAAAATAGCTCTCTTTCTTGGCTACGATCCATCCTCTGCTGTGCTTCTTCTTCCTGTTCCGTCACGATGGCAGATAAAGACACAGCTACCGGAAAAACCACGACTCTTCATCCCGTCTATACTGTCACCAATATACAAAACAAGTTCAGAATTCTCGATGGCACCAAGGTTTCATACTCCTCATGGGTGAAACTCTTTCAACTACATGCTAAAGGCTACAAAGTATCGTCACATATTGACGGGACTCGACCCCCTGCAACGACGGATCCGACTTACGAGTCATGGGTCGAAATTAATTCTATTGTTCTTCAATGGATTTATGGCACTCTTTCTGACGATCTTTTGGTTCAGGTCCTCGAACCAGAATCAACGGCCTTTAAAGCCTGGACACGCATCAAAAACATCTTCCTCAATAACAAGGGTTCCCGGGCAGCAGCGTTAGAGCATGAGTTCACGAACCTAACTCTCAACGCTATGCCCTCTCTCGACGCCTATTGTCAGCGGATCAAAGAACTCGCTGATCAACTCAACGATGTGGACAGTCCGGTTAATGAGCAACGTCAAGTTCTGCAACTTGTGCATGGGTTACCGGCTGAATTCGATACCGTGGCCTCCTTCCTCAACCAAAGCCTTCCGACTTGGGATACTGTGTGTAGCATGCTACAGCTTGAACAACACCGACAATCTGCTCGTGACAATCTGTCGTCATCCGGTGTTGCTGCAGTCGCTCACGACTCCACTGCTGCCCCCAACCGCCGTGAGAACACCCTGGTCAAAACCCTAGTCGTGGTCTGCCTCGCAATACATCGCAAAGACGGGGTCAAAACCCTTCTGCCGGTCGCTTTTCTCGTGGCCCAGCAAACAGTCAAAAACAACGGGCTCCTTGGCCCACCTCTCATACTCCTCAACGTTGGGCCCCCTGGTGGATGATGCCACCCCCTTGCCCTTATCCAACTCAAAGTGGCTGGGCCTATCCATGGACTACCCCGAACCGGCCCCCAGCCCAGAAGCAGCAGCCTACACAGCCCTCGACTCCTAGCTCGTCCTCGGGTCCGGCCCAACATGCTTATATGGCGGATTATAATGCGATGGAACCTACTGAATTAGGGGTAGCTTTTCAGGCCATGACAATGGAAGTTGGAGACAATGAATGGTATATGGACACGGGTGCCTCGTCACATCTTACTTCCGACCAAGGTAAAATCACTACACATTCCAAGTCTAATCTTATTAACTCTATATTAATTGGTAATGGAAATAGTGTACCAATTCTTGGATCCGGAAATACCACACTTACCACACCATCCAAATCTCTCCAACTTAATAATGTCCTTTACACCCCACATATAATCAAAAATCTTATTTCCGTTCGCCAATTCACAAAAGATAATAATGTTTCTTTAGAATTTGATCAATTAAGCTTTTCTGTGAAGGATTTCACGAGTGGGAAGATTCTGACCCGGCACAATAGCTCCAGCACACTTTATCCGTTCACCACCGCTGCCCCTACACCAATTCTTTTTGCCTCTGCTTCTGATTTATGGCATGACAGACTCGGTCACCCGGGTCTTCCTGTTTTGGATTTTCTTACTTTAAATAAATTCATTCCATGTAATAAACGTAGTCGCTCTTTGGTTTGTAATTCTTGCAGCTTGCAAAACATAAACGATTACCTTTTTCAATTTCTTCGTCCTCTACCATCTTACCCTTTGACATTGTGCATTGTGATTTGTGGACATCTCCTATACCTAGTAAAACCGGCTATAAATATTATATGGTATTGATTGACGATTACATGAATTACACATATCTGAAACCGTCACAAAATTTACCACCTTTCATACTTTCATTAAAACTCAATTTAATATGTCCATTAAGTCCTTTCAATGTGACATGGGTGGTGAGTTCGACAATCACACTTTTAAAACTTTTGCTTCCGCCAATGGTCTTCAATTCCGCTTCTCGTGCCCTCACACTTCCCAACAAAATGGGAAAGCCGAACGAATGATCCGTCGGCTGAATGAAATCATGCTCTCTCTCCTCACTCACGCCTCACTTCCTCCTACTTTACACTAACTACCAATAGTTCCAAATTTCTAACCATCTACATAACGTATTGAGATAGTGAAGCTAGAAACCTTTCCATAACAAGTATCCTCACTTACATAGAAACAAATAAGGACCCATCTTTATTTATTAACACCTTAGTGTGCTGTTCCACTTAAATAATTGTTCCTCTCTGCATTTTCTTCTCTCAAACATCTCACAATTGACGATCCTATCATCCAAGCATCACATATCGCAAAGTAAAGCACTCCTCTTCTCTCAAGCAATTCTTCAAATTCTATAACTTCCACCCATAACTTCTTTGAATATGTAATTAAGTTTCCTTCTTTGTGATTAACTTCCACTTGAGCAACTCTTCAAACTCTATAAACCCCCACCCGTAACATCCACTCAAGCAACTCTTAAATCTATTATTAGCATTACATATACAAACTCAGAAACTCTATCGTGATTAAGGTTCAGACTTAAGATTATGAGTCACAATTCAGGGCCCTATCAATGAATCTTTAATCAAGTTTTCTTCTTTGTTTAAGTAGCAGATTACCTCAAAAGATATGAACTGGGTGTCTGCCCAAAACTTACAGCAACCTCTATGCAACTACATATCATATCACGCCCCTTTAATATCTAATAAGGCAAAGGAAAAACTGTACCTATCGCTAGCAACTTGAAAATAGTCTTCAACAAACATCCTCCCCTCACACGCTCAATATAGAGTTAATTGTCCAAATAGTTCTTAAACTTAACGAAAACTGCCATTTTAGTCCTTTAATTTTAAAAGTGGTGTGGACGGTCCTTTATGAATTATTTTGTAGCCAATTTAGTCCTTTCTAACGTTGACCGTCAGTCAACTCCGTTAAATATATCTAAAATGACATTTTTAACCTTCTACTTTTATTTTATTCTTTTTATTTATTACTTTTACTTTTTTATATATTAAATATAAATTATTAATTATTAATTATAATTATAAATTAAATATAAAACATAGTTAATTTGTAGATGAGTCTGATGCCTCTCTCTCTCTCTCTATCCGTTTCTCTCACTACCACCGCCTACCAGTTTACCACCGTACACTGCCTACCACCGTACATCGCCTACCACCACACTGAGCAGCAGATCTAGCGTTTCGCCGGCAACCACCACAAATCACCACCACCTACACTCAAACTGACCACCCTCTTTCTCTCTCTACAGATTCAACAACCACCACCACTGTTTCACTGGCAACCACCAACAAAAAATTGCGCACACACATACACACAAACATACACTTTCAAATCTAAAGAACAAGAAAAAGAAGAAGAAAGATTGAGTTCGTACGTACATTTAGGGTTTTCGAAGAAGAAGAAAAAAGTTTAGTTCGTACGTTTAGGGTTTCACCCGCAACCGCCACTACCAAACCACCGCCGCCGTCTCATCTTCAAAGATCTTTAGGGTATTCAAATGATTTGACTATAGATCTAGGGTTTTGACACATTTTACTTGTAGATCTAGGGTTTGCACAGATCTAGGGTTTACGGTGCGGGAGATAGTGTTTACGGTGGCGGAGCAGTAGATCTAGGGTTTACAGTGCTTGTAGGTGGTGGCGGTGGATGTCGTGGTGGTCCTTGGACCGAGAGAAAGAGAGAGAGAGATAGAGAGAGAGAGGAGGGAGTGCTAGTGGGTGGCGGCAGCGTTTGGTTTGTTTGCGGAGGCGAATTGCAGTGGTGGTGTGGCGGCGGCAGAGAGCAATGGTGGTGTGGCGGTGGCAGTGGCGGAGGCGAAGTGCAGTGGTTGATGGGGTGGTTGCCTATAGGGAGGGCAAATCGAGAAGGAGAGAGTGAGAAGATGGAGAGTGTGTACAGAGAGTGGGGGGAGGTAGGAGAAAATGTATATTTTTAATTAAAAAAACTAAATATTTTTTTAACTAATAAAAACTTAGAATTGATTGTGAAAGGTCCAAATTACCCCTAAGTTAACACAAGTCATTAACGGCTGCAGTTAAAAAGGACCAAAACCGCTACAAAATGGTTCATAAAGGACCATCCACACCACTTTTAAACTTAAAGGATCAAAATGACAGTTTTCGCTAAGTTTAAGGACGATTTGGACAATTAACTCCTCAATATATAATCAATCTATAAAAACTAAAAATGTTTATAATTCGTATATCAAAGTCTATTCAAACATTCGAAGTAATTTTTAATGGGGAAATCATCCGTAATGTTAACATTACGCAACTTAGGTGATGTTACACTCACAATCTACTTTAATGAAGGGTAGTTTAGTCATTTCAGTATATACTCATTTAAATTATTTGTGAGTGTAACATCACCTAAGTTAGGTGATGTTAACATTACGGATCATTTTCCTATTTTTAATTCAAACTTTTAATGCAAAGTGACCAAACAAAACATTCAAACCTGTTCGTGGCTTGATTCTTGTTGCAAAACTGATAATTGAGTTCTTGCTCGCTGCTGCAAATTGATTTTGATTCACTAAACTTGCTCGGCTTAGTTGCCTGTTCGTGCAATCGTGTTCATGCCCCCACCCTAATCGGCCGCTAATCCTCTAAATCTCGAATCGATAGAATCAAAACTCAATTCCAGAAACCATAAAATAATGATGGATGCCACATTCCCTTGGTTCCACTGATGTCTATTCGTGAATTGTGTAATCTATTCGATAATCATGCATCTGTGCCTTGAGAACTCCAAACGTCGACTCCTTTATGATGAATCGTTGCCGTCAGCCTCCGCCTCTCCCCCTCTATGTTGTTGCCCTAGTGCCATGTGCCCAAGCCCTGTGTAGCTTGGGCTGGGCCTTCTTGTGGGTCTATCCTATTAAACACAAATCTACTTATTTACTAAAATTTTACATTTCGCTTCATACATTAAAAATCAACTAAAAAGCATGATTAAATCATTTTAATGTGACAATGGAGGTGAATACGATAGTAAATCGTGTCCTGATTTTTTTGCTTCTAACAAAACACTATTCCATTACTCGTGTCCTCATACCACTCAACAAAATGGTAAATTTGAGATAAAAAACACCATCCGAACCTTACTTTTTCATGCTCATCTTGTGCCTTCTATATCATGCTCTTATTTCAAATGGTACTATGATAGTAGTTCCACGACAACTAGTGGCTAATATTGTTCGATCTGATGTGGTTGTTCAAATTGAAATTCAATGCTGATGGTTGTCGAGCGTACTATAAGGTCCGTTTAGTTGTCAATGGCAAAATCCAATAATGTGTGATTGATTATGACAAGACTTTTAGTCCAATTGTTCAACCAGCAACAATTCGCACCGTTTTGAGCATTCTTGTCTCTCGCTAATGCCATTCATCAATTAGGTGTAAAAATGCATTTCTACATGATAACTTATATGAAGCTGTTTATATGCTTTACCCACCGGGCTATCGTGACCCAATCCTACCGGATCACGTTTGCCTCCCAAAGCATTCTCTTTATGTTCTCAAACGGGCTCCTAGATACTTGAATCAGCCTTTTGCATATTTCATTAGCAAACAAGGTTTTCATATTAGCCAAACGAATTCACCTTTATTTGTCTATCATAATGGAAACTCAACGGCCTACCTCCTATGTTGATAATATTTTTCTCACCACGTCATCCAAGGATTTTTTTAGACACTATCATTCAGTCTCTTGGCCGTGAGTTCGCCATGAAAGACCTAGGTCCTCTCAATTATTTTCTTGGTGTATCTGCTACTAGAAGCAAAATGGGCATGTTCTTATCTCAATAGAAATATGTAGAAAATATTCTTTCACTTGCAAACATGTCGCAATGCAACCCATGTCGAACTCCTACCGACATAAATTCTAAACTTGATGATTCGGGCACCCCGGTCACCGATCCATCACTATTGCGCAGTCTTAACTTTCACACGTCTAGACATTTCTTATACGGTACAATAGATTTTCCTATTAATGCATGACCCTCATGAGCCGCATCTCCATGCCTTAAAATGAATTCTTCGTTACCTACATGGCACAATTAATTATGGTTTATAGTTTCATGTCTCATCCACCTTAGAGTTAATTTCTTACACTGATGCTAATCAAGGTGGATGTGCATCTACACGATGCTCTACCTCCGTCTACTGCATTTTCTTAGGTGATAACCTCATATCATGGTCCTCTAAGCTCCAAAATGTTATCTCTCGCTCAAGTGCCGAGGCACACTATCATGGAGTGGCAAACGTTGTGGCAGAAACTTAAAAATCTACTATGGGAACATCGAGCACCACCAACTTAAGATACTATTATTTACTGTAACACCATCATTGTAATTAATATGACCTTCAACAACAGTGCAACATCAGTGGACCAAACACATAGAGATCGACATTCACTTTATTCATGATGAGGTTGCTCTTGGTCATGTTCTTGTTCTCCATGTCCATTCACGCTTTCGGTATGCCAACATAATTACCAAGGGGCTCCCTATGTCCTTGTTTGCGGACTTCTATTTCATTTTCAGCGTTTGAAAATTTACTCCCGATAAGACTGTGCGGGGATGTTAATATACGTTAGTACATTGTATTATTAATGGGAATGGTCAAAAGAGTTACCAACACATATACGAACACAAACAACTAATTCCACACTTACATTTTATTAGAACACAAGATTCGCCTTAAGCAGCACCGACAATTATGTTATTGGTAAAAATGACTTCGTTTAAGGCATAGCTACATAGGGAATTCGAGGCCACTGCACATTTCTTGTAGACATTTCATCAAACACTCGCCAGGCATTTTGAAAGTAATTTTGAATGAGATAATCAGATTTAATGGCTACTTCAATTGATATCATAAGATGATGGAAAAAAGAATAGATGATGGTTTTTAGGGGTTTTCTTTACAATCAACAGTTTAGTCAACAAATTTAGTGGCTACTTCCTTCAATATGGTGGATGAAAGTAATTTTACAAAGAAAGAAGGTAACAGATTAAGATGGAAAATAGAGAGCGATGGTTTGTATGGTTTTTTCTTTTATAATCGATGGTTTAACCAACAAACTAATGGGTACTTCATTCGATTTGGAAATTGAAATTAACTTCGCAGAGCAAGAAATAAAAGAAGGTGGAGAATATAGAACGATAGGAGAGATAGAAAGAGGCTAAGGGTAGAACAGAGGATGTAGGACACGTGTCAATACCTCAAGAACGTATTATTGAGCGGGAAAATGAGAATAAACGGCTTTAGAAAAACACCACATGTCTTAAGGGGCTGTTTAGTTGGCACGATTCCTTGGGAATGTGAAAGAATTGGAATCCAATTCCAATAGATTTCCATGTTTGGTTCATATTTTATCAAAGAAATTGGAATTCTTGGTGAGAAAACTTTCCTTCAAACAAGGGAAAGAAGAATCTTTCCCCTTACCTAAGGGATTGAGATCCCTTCCTACTACTCACCATATGTGCAATACCCGTTCTGAAATTGTAATTATATTATTAGAATTTGGATACTAATAAATTGGGGTTATTTATTTATTAATATGCTTTGGGGTTTTAGTTACATTTATAAAGTGGAAGGACCATTTGTAGCAACTTAAGAATGTAAGAAAGGTAATTTAAGATTTTTTAGGGCATAAAACCTTAGAATACCTTCTAGCCGTTTTCATTGTTCTTGATCAATGTGTGTGTACTCTGTGTGTGTGGCGGTCCAGAAGAAGAAGAAGTCACCATCACTTTGGCACCAAATCGTTGGAAACTAATCAGGTAATAACCCCCTACCCTCTAATGATCACATTCATACTAATATCATATTTGTTTGTTAGGATTAATAGTTTTTGAATTGGTTTTTGAGCGCTTGATCGATGGAACCGAGAGCTCAAAGTTACCTTGGATCTTGTTAAACTTGATGGAAATGCAATTAATTTGGTAGGGGTATATCTAATTGATGTTCAATATAAAATACTACAAGAATAAATCAAATTGGTTGATAGATTACAATTGCGTTTTTGGTTGTGCTCCTCCTGGGTGAACAGGCCTAGAACAATATTGAGCTTTCGAACACATGGGAATTAATATTAATTCAATTAAATTGGTATGGTTTGTCTAAATCACATTTAGAACACCTTGTTACGATAATTAATGAATTTGGTTCTGTTTTGAATGGAGTTGATGATGAGTCATGTCCACCGGATGTTTTGAATCGCCAACCTGTGTTCTTGGATTGCCAACTTTGCTAAATCTCTAAGTGCTTTGAGTTCTTGAGGGAACTCCCCATTAGCCAAGTGCTATGGATCACCAAGTGGTGAAGAGGTATGATCGCCAAATGACCATAATGGCCAGATCGCCAAGTGGTCAAAAGGCTCAGATCGTGAAATGACCAAGTGGCCGGATCGCTAAGTGGTTAAGAGGCCTAGATCGCCTTATGGATCGTGTAATACCCAATGTTGGGATGTAAAAATTACATAAAACACATAGATAAGAAATGAGTTGATTGTCTTAGTAGTGTTATTAATTTCTTTTATTGTTATTACTATTTGCAAGTTATGTAATACCCGTTTCCCGAATCTAGTAAAGTATATTATTTCGTATTATTATTTTTATCTTTGGATCATGTATGATATTATTTGGGTGTTTGAGGCTTTTGTGACAGTTTCAAGTAAAGGCTAATTATGAATGAGCTTAATCAATTTTAGGACTAAGGGTTTAAAATAATTAATGGATGATTGAGTTATTTGAAATAGTAAACTTGGGCTTTCAAGTGGGCTTAGGCTTTTATTTGGGAAAGAGGGGACTTAAGCTACAACTACAATGGAGCATTTTGGGCTCAAGCCTTGTTAGAAGATATATATATATATATATATATATATATATATATATATATATATATATAGGGGAGGGTTCCATTAAGAACCGATTTTAGTGCGAGAACCGCGAGAACCAATCTTAGCCGTTGATTTGATAAGTGGAATTCATGGATGGAGAGCGTGGGGGGATCGAGTGTGGCAGGTGTATGTGAGGAATTCATGGGTGGGCAATGACATTGAAAGAGAGGGAATTGGACGGCTCAGATTGGTTCTCGCGGTTCTCGCATTAAAAATGGTTCTCGATAGAACTTCTTCATATATATATATATATATATATATATATATATATATATATATATATATATATATAGAGACAAAAGTTCATGCGAGAACCGTTGTTAGCGCGAGAACCAATCTAAGCCGTCCAATTCCCCCTCCTTTAATGTCATTGCCCACCCATGAATTCCTCACATGCACCCTGCCACACTCTATCCCTCCACGCTCTCCATCCATGAAACTCCCATATCCTAAGAACGGCTAATATTGGTTCTCGCGGTTCTCGCACTAACAACGGTTCTCGAATGAACCCTCCCCTATATATATATATATATATATATATATATATATAGGGGAGGGTTCATGTGAGAACCGTTGTTAGTGCGAGAACCACGAGAACCAATCTCGGCCGTTCCTTGGATATGGGAAGTATCATGGATGGAGAGCGTGGAGGGATAGGGTGTGGCAGGGTGCATGTGAGGAATTCATGGGTGGGCAATGACATTGAAGGAGGGGGAATTGGACGGCTTAGATTGGTTCTCGCGGTTTTCGCGCTAACAACAGTTCTCGCATGAACTTTTGTCTATATATATATATATATTTATAAGTAGGGTTCACTTTCCAGGAGAAACACAACATCAACAACAACGGTACCCAATCCTGTGAAAGCGGGGTATGTGGGAGGTAGAAATGTAGACAATCATACCTCTACTTGTATGTAGAGAGATTACTTCCTGTAAAAGGATTCCAGGAGAAAAACAAACACTATTCCATTCATCCTCTTCATCTGTATTCTTGAATCTTGAGAGAGAGTAAGAGCAAGGAAAGAACAAAAGGAGGAGGAAATCACCATTTCACCAACATTCTTTCAAGGCATTGTTAGGAGTAACATAAGGTAACTTGTTCTAAACTCATAGATTCACATAAATGTAACTTTGCTGGATTCTTAGCTAAGTTACTTGGATTAGAGGGTTGTGTTTGTGAGTGTTTCATGGGTTTTCTACCAAGAACAAATAACAAGTGGGTTTTGAAATTTTGTTGATATTTCTCAAGTTTTCTTTGAAAGAGTTAATAAAATGGATGGAGAAATGTGTTAGAGTTAATAAAAATCAAATTGGTTAGATTCTAAAAGACTATGAAATTTCCATATTCGAAATATATGTATATATGTATAAAACAGTACTGTAACAACAAAGAAGCCTAGGATTCGACTTGTACATTCATATGCATGCGCTGCTGTGACTTGTACATTACATATGTATGCTTGGGTTCGACCTGATCACTTTGCAACTAAATCCGACATTTACTTTGGCATTCGACTTAGCTATTGGAGATTTAGATTCGACTTACGTACATGAAATTCTAATTCGACTTGGAGGTGGTTGGGTTCAAATTCGACTTAGGTACATATAACTCAATTCGACTTACATACGTAGTTCCATTCGACTTTATTTTGCTAGATGAATTCGACTTAAATGGTTGAACAATAATTCGACTTCGTCCCTTTGTAATTGATTCGACTTATGGTTACTTTGCCTAGAATTCGACTTGGGGCTTAACTTAGAATTCAACTTGGAGCATGACTTAGAATTCGACTCGGGATATTAAACTTTGAATCTGACCGAGACAATGTTAACCATTCTACTAAGAACCTAAGATTCGACTAAGTTGCCCTATGTCCAAAACCGACTTGCTACGTGTATATATATATATATATATATATATATATATATAGACACACACACATGATTAGACTTGAGCATTTGTGGGATATTTCACTTGGTCGATTATAGTAAATTCGACTTAATGCTTTTCATAATTGAATCCGACGCCCAATAGGGTGTTAGTATCTTACATATTTAAATTTATGCATTGGGCCTAGGCCCAACAGATAAACGGGATTTAAATTAGACTCGTGGAGTTAGATTTAGAAGTTAAGTCGCAACTAGGCCTGATGGGCTCGACTCCAAAACTTAGGTCGATATTTTGAGTCAGTAGCAAAATGATTAGTATGTGAATTGCGAGAGTTCATGTTTCCGAACTGTGAATGTAGGTGCCACCGGTAGTGACTTGATTTTCGAATACTTGTGACGTATTTTGTTGAGCAATACTTAGACTACGAATCAGGTGAGTATTTTTACTTACGCTTTAAATAGACATCGAATGCATTGATGACAGTTAAAAAGAAAGTTATATTTACGTGTTACCCGAATGCTATGATTAGACCAACACTTCGGTGTCGGGTATGAGACCAACACTTCGGTGTCGGATATGAGACCAACACTTCGGTGTCGGGTATGTAGACCGTTGTGATGACAACAGGTTCGACGAGACCGTCTAGCAGACGGGTATGTTGAGACCACCTACTACGGTAGTGGGTGTGAGATAAGTATTTTGATGAACTGTTTGAATTGTAAGTAGAGTACTTGCTAAGCTTTGTGCTTACGGTTGTTGTTTAACCGCTTTTCAGGTTGTGACCATGGCATGGCTCCAGTGCGTAAGTGATAGCTCATCATCTTCAGAAATGCTTCCGCAACTCTTTTAATTATTGTTTTATGCGGTCTTTTAAACAGTAGTTACAGTTTCAGCTGTTGCAAACATTTGATGTGTAAACAGTCTTATTCAATACCTAGTTTAAAGTTTGTTCTTGATGTTTGGTTTAATCGTTTGTGTTTATTTCAAAAAAAATAAAAAAATAAATTTCGGACGTTACAAGTTAGGGGACCTATAGTGTTAACGGGAGAAGACGGGGAAGGTATAAAACCCTAAATTTAGGGCACAAGGCCCCAGAAGAGTCACCTCGGCCACTAGCGAGTGTTTGAATTAGTGTGTGTGAATTGTGTGTGTTGTTCCGAAGAAACAAGAAGAAGAGGTGGTGGATCGACATCATACTAGAACTATTTACTTAAGAATCAATCAGGTAATGATTCTTTATCTGTTTACAATAAAATGAATATCGTTTTCATGACTGTTGATGATGATTGATGGGGTTGAATGGGGATTTTTTGTTCGTATTGACAAGGAATAAGCCGAGAGTGAATATGCGATTTTAAGGGAGCTAATGATAAAAAATCCAATTTATAAATAAGGTTTTTTCTTAATGTAACTAGGAGGCTATAGTATAAAATTTAATAAGGAAATGAGTAATCTCGATTGAACCATAGCAATTGTTTGAGAAACAATCGCTAAAGTTCTTCGATGGGAACCGTAAATTTGGATTGAAGAGTGGGTTTGTTGTATGAATCTAAAAGTTAGGTTAATATGAATCGAAATCTATCAAGACTAAATCGTAAACTAAACCTTTGTATTCATCGTAACTGGGTTGAGTCCTTAAAGGATTCCCTATAGGTCTTCAATCGAAAACCAGTAGTCATAGTGGAATCGAAAACCAGATTGGGTTGGCTAAAAATACTAACACCAATCGAGAACCAAATCACAAATTTCTAGGACTGTGAAACAGGATCGTAAATTGAGTAGGGAATTCAATCGAAAACTCAAAAAATGGACACGGGATTGAAAACCGGTTGTTAGGGCTAGCATCAAAAAGTTTTCGGACATGTATAGAATCGAGAACCTCTGTTGTGAATCAATCAAAAAGTTTCTCAAATTTTACCCTTTTTGATGAATGGTGGAGAATTGTTCTCATTGTTCTCTATTTAAGAGGTGTTCTCTCTAGATCATTCCTCTCTCTCTCTCTCTCTATATATATATATATATATGTGTGTGTGTGTGTGTGTGTGTGTGTGTGTGTGTATAAATGGAAAACCTTTAAGGGTTATGGATGTCGAAGGGTAGTCTTGGGGAATTTTGAACTAGGACTTGAATGTAATCGTAAAATCATATTTAAATGACTTATAGGATTGCAATTGATGTGAAGATCTCAACTTTAGGTGATTACCGGCCACTCTCCTGGATACATAGTTGATTATTGTTTGGTTAAGTTGTTTTCAAGTGAGTTACATTAAATTACGCATTATTCTAGTGTGAATGTACTTGTCGTTATGATATGATTGTGTAACTTATGTGAATCGTTGATATGAAGTGAATGGTTGTGTAAATAGAGTAAAAATACAACTTAGGCATAGAAAAGATGTAAAACCCTAGGGTGCCTTCACCTACGATCCCAAGAGACGTAAAACCCTTGGGGTGTCTTGGGTAGTCAATTGAGAAGGGAAAACATTGTTAGTGCACTGCTTCATATTATGTGAATCTATTGTTGTGATTTATGTGTTGTGGTAACTTGTACGTGCCTAGTGTGGTGTGTAAGTAGGTGTGCTCGCTAAGATTTATGCTTATCGTTGTTTGTTTGATCTTTTTCAGGACAGGACCGTGAGAGAGCTATAGGGTAGTGAAGGTGGCTCATACCAAATCATATTTTTCATAGTTTTTATTTTTAACAGTTTTGGATACTAATTTACTGAGCTTGGATATTTGAAGTTGTAATTACGGCGTGTAGTTCGGGTGCGGACCTCTTGTTGATGTCGTAATAACAAATGTTGCGTTTACTTCCATGAATATTAGGACTAATATTTTTTTCTAAAAACATTAGGGCATTACAGATCGCCAAGTATGTGATTTAGATTGTGAGGAAGTCTTAAGTGTGTAGGTATGGATAGAGTGAGTGACCTAGTCAGCGGTTAATGATATGGAAACCTTTCTTGTAGGTTTTTTTCGGTAACTGCATAACTTTTGGGATACTTACTGAGTTATTATTTTCTTACCTTAAGCTTAGATCACGTGAGTTTACCCTAACTTGTTCTTTATGATGAGACTTGAACATATTTGTGTAGTGTACATGTTTGATACATATGTGTGAACTATTACGTGATGATTTCTTATTATGTCGTGAACTCATAGTCGAGGGGGTTATCTAATGTTGGTGAGCATCATTGTCGAGTGGATCATTAACATTGATGTCTGTAGACATCGTGGCCGAGGGGGGCATATGCGCTATCATGATGTAATGTGTTATACCTGTGGTGTGCTATCCGTCATAAGGTATGACTATTGTGTTTGCTCACTAAGCTTTATGCTACCTGTTGTTGTTCTTTTCCTTTCAGGGAAATCATAGAAGGACAAGGGGAAGGTCCCGGTATGACAACATTATTTTGTTTAAGAAGTGTTTAAACAGTTAGTTGCTTATGATGTTTTGAACAATACTCTGATGTTATGATTTGACAATGATAGTAATTTTTATATTTATGGAATGATTTCCTATCTTGATTCCTACATAAAAAACTGGGACGCTACAATATGCTCACCATCGGCATACCTTTTTCAACTCTTCTACTCATCCCCAGCCAAACCATTAACATACCTTTTTCACCGGCGACCGATGACAGTGGTAGGTTGGGATCGATCGGTGACTAGCAATCGTATCTCCAGCCACGCCTCTATCGCAAAGGAAGGTTTCACCTCTGGTTACACCCTGTCTCACCTACTAAAGTTGATTTTAGTATATGGCTCGAACAAGAACATCACCACAAAGTCAATGCAGTCTCACCTTTTTCAGCGATTTCATTACAGTCTTACCTGAGGCCACACCTCTGTCACACACTCTCTGACTATTTCAGTGTAGTCGCACCTGTGGCCCACCCTCCTTCGCTGATATGGTGAATTTAGGGTTCTGATTAAGGCTTTGAAGAACAAGGGTCAACCTGGTTGGTGTACATGGCTTGAACTAGGGCTTCTATGGTGGTAATAGTGGGATGATAGTAGTGGCGATGGTGGCAATAGTGGGGTGGTGATAGAGGTGGCATTGGTGGCAGCATGTTTGATTTAGGGTATGTTGTGGTGGTGGCGGTGGTGGTGGATGGTGGTGGCAAGTTGTGGTAGCGAAGTGAACTCTTGAAATTCCAATTTGAGGTGTACTACCAAACATAACACGGTAAGCTAAAGATTTAGATTTCAAATATAAATCCTTCACATTCCAATTCCTTCATGGATTACAATTCCATTGGAAAACATTCTATAAACTGTTAGATTCAAAATATGTGTTTGTAATCTAGTCTATGTTATGTGTTTAAATGTTCAATGTATGCCTTAGAACTCTTGTATAGGTCAAAGGTATATACAGTAGTTGATTTGAACTTCATTGTAACCTTTGCCATATTCAATATACAAAAACACACTTAAAGGTGTTTTCAACCAAATGCTCTCTACTTGATTCTTGCTTATACTCATTTTAATACCTATCAATTGGTATCAGAGCCATACTCTGATCTGATTCGAGTTGGAAAGTGCAAATTCAACTTCAAAGGTTCAAGATTTGGTGAAATTTTGAAGGATTTTTAAGAAAACTACCATTCTCGGGTTACATACTGAAATTGAAGATCTGATGGAGTTTGTGAGTTAAATTTTGGTTGTTTAGGAGTATAATCTACTAAGGAACACACGTTGATATTCATCTATTACTTCTTATCAACACATTTGGGTAAATTTGAGTTTGAGAGAGTTCGAAGTTCTTGAAAGAAATAGATCAAAATTTCAAAATCTTGTGTTAAAGTGACTGATATTATGGATTAGAATTGGTTTTTAGGACATTGCGAATCATACTGGAAGTTTTTGGATAGATTGACATTGTTTTAAGTGAAAAATCAAGATTTCCCGTCAAAAAGATGAACTGTTCGGATTTTCAGGTTTGATTCGTTCGGAATTGGGTTGAATTGATCGGATTTACTGTAATCCGGATAAAAATTGGTTGATTTTGGTGAATTACGTATAGATTTTTTTCGGTTTTCTTGGAATCCGGATAAAAAGTGTTCGGGTTTTCTACAATCTGGATAAAAAGTGTTCAGACTTGCTGGAATTTGCATAGGAATTATTCGGGTTTGATATAATCCGAAGAAATTTGTTCGGAATTAGTGATTGTTAACTGCATTTGTTCGGATTGTGCTAATATACGGATTTTTGAATTTGTTCGGAATTAAGACTTCTTTTGGAGTTTTATTCGGATTTCGAGTTATTCGGAGTTAGACTTATTCGCATTCTGACTGTGATTTGTTCGGATTTGCAGATATTCGGATTTTGAGATATTTTGATCTTGAAATATTCGGATTGAGAGATGTCTTTGGATTTAGTGGATTTATTCGGATTTTAGTGGATCTGAGTGTATTCGGATTCTGTTTGATATTTGGGTTTATTCGGATTTCTTCACTCATTCGGATTTCAGTCGCTTAGAAAATTTTTTGCACTTTAAAAGAATCTTTTCAGAGGAATGATCAGAAAAAGATGAGTACTTACAGTGAAACGTTGTCGTTTGGTTCAGATACTAAATCTCCGGTTCTTTACCATGGAGAGTATAATGTGTGGAAGGGCAGGTTCATGGATTTCATCGAAAACAACGAAAAATATGGTGAGTTAATAAAGGAAAGCATTGAGAAAGGAAACGGTGTTTTCATGTTTCATCAAGAAGAAAATTTAACCAATAATCCTCCTTTGCAAAGAATACATCGTCTAAAGGTTCCAAGTAAATACACAGCAGATGAAAAACTGAGAGCAACTGCTGACCAAAAGGCTAAATACTATCTGAAACACGGCCTTTCTGCTGAATTCTATATCAAGGTGAATGGTTTAAACACATCAAAGGAAATTTGGGACAAAATATAAAAGCAAATGGAGGGTACTGAATCAGGTGTCTGGATCAAGGAAACCACACTTGTGAATGCTTTTGATCACTTCCGTGCAAGAGAAGGGGAATCTCTCATTGACACATACAATAGATTCTGCAAGCTGCTTAATGACCTTAGAAATCAAAAACTGGATAACTATTCTGATCTGACTAAGAACACTAGGTTCCTAAACTCTTTAGGACCTGAGTGGAGAACCCAAGTTACTATTTACAGACAGATGAATCAGAAAGTTCTAAACAAGGTCACTCACCATATGATCTTTGAAGAGTTAAACCAGTATCGAGAAGAAGTTGGTGTGAGCTCTCAGAAGGAAAACATTGATCCAATTGCTTTAGTGGTCAATGAGAAGAAAATCAGATCCTCATCAAAGTCCAACAAGCTGAAACAGATTCAAGAGTCTGAAACATCTGAATCTGAAACTGAAGAACCTGCAGACAATGAGAAGGTGATGCAGGCTGTAGCATATTTGACAAACATGTTACAGAATCAGTTTACTAAATCAAAGACAAACAATCGCCAAAGATTCACTTCTGGATCTCGAAGGCGTGAGGATAAATTTCAGAGGAATGATGGGATGAGTTTGGAGAAGAGATATGAGAGGAAATTTCAGTCTTCTCAACCGAAAAAATGCTATAACTGTGGAAGCACTGGCCATGTGATAAAAGAGTGCAAAAAGCCGAAAGTTAAAGACTCGGAATACTACAAGGCTAAATTGAATTTGATTAAGAAAAGAAACAGTGGCACAGCTCTGTTAGCTGAAGAAGATCAGTTCTTGTCTGACACTGGTGAGAGTGATGAAGACACTGAGGTGCATGCTCAGTTCGTTCTTATGGCGAATGTAGAGGAGTTTGAGTTTGTGGAAAGCGATGGTGAAAGTGATGATGAGGTTGAGAACGTGTTTGCTGAAGAAAGTGAAGAAACTTCAACTGAGGATGTGGTAATTGTTGGGTCTGACAGTGGGTTTATGGCCAAGTTTGATGAAACTGATGAAGAGAGTGAATATGAGAGTGAAAATGAAGCAGAGGAAAGTACTTACAACACCAGTCCTCCTTCAACTGAATCAGAGACTTCTGCTGATAAGGTACATCTCGAACATTCAAATCTTTCTGATGATCACATCATGACACTTGTTAATCAGGTTCAAACACTCACTGCTAAAAACCAGAAGTTACAGGCACAAAATTTAACTTTTAAAATGAATCAAGCCGTCATTTCTGAGCAATCATCACAACTAACTCAACTCCAACAAGCCATTCAGGATAAAGAAGAAGAACTTATTCAAATTCAACAAGAAACTGAACGTAAAGTTCATGACTTAAATGCTGCAAAGTTAAGTGCTGAGATTAATCTGAATTTGATTGTGCAAGAGAAAAGTAATTTGCAAACAAAGGTGCAAAAACTTGAAGAGTCTGTTAAAAAGAAAGTCACTACTCATCATACTATCTTTAAGAGTCTTACACCAGACATCAGAAATAAATATAAAGGCTTAGGGTATGATGAAACTGATTTCTTTTCAAAAATCAAATGCACTCAATTGTATCAAGCTGAACGAATGAATTTTGGACTGACACAAAAGATGACATTTGTGGGAGAAGAAGAGGTTCAGCGAGAGGAAGCTTTCAAACGCAACACAACATTCAAGTGTCAAGCATTTTTTAATTATAACAAACTCAATGAATCATATGAAGTAAATGATGGAAAGAATTTTAAATCAAAATCTGTTTTTCCAACTAAATGTTTGATTTTTCAAACAACTGAACATCCAATCACTTCGTATGCACCACGCGTGTACATTCCACACATGGAATTACAACGCAGACAGGAAATTCTTGAGACACGCTGTGTAATCAACAACATCATGCTAGCATTGGAAAACCTCATTTGTCAGGACACCTTATCACAAAAACTCGAAAAGACTTCCGTTGTACAGATTAATCAAATCAACTCTGATTTTGTGATTCAAGCTCAAATGGAAAATGAGATTTTAAAACGAAAGATTCATGATTTTTCACATCAACATGCGCAAGCACAAAAGACAATAAAGCAACATGAGAGAGTAATCACACAATTATGCACTGATTTGCAAAACAAGTTAAGACAAGCTGATAAAACAAATTTTGTCAACACTGAAAGTTTAGATTGTGCTCACTTGCTTGTTCCACAAATCATTTCTCATGAAATTGAAAAACAATTGCGTGATGAGAAAAATAAGAGACTTCAAGATGAAGTAGATCGAGGCTGGGGTGTCAAGATTCCTACATGTCTAAAAGCATGTAGAGAATATATCGCGCATAAATGCAATCAATTTTGTGATCCCAACAGCAAACGTAAGACAGGCTCAACATCAGGAACAAAGGATTCTTCACAGCAATTACATTCTCCATCTAAATCCACTTCTCATATGTTTTCCAAAGTTAACAAAAATGCTAACAATTTTTCTCATGTTGGTTCTAAACCAAATAAAATCAAAAGACAAATTTCTTCAGGAAACCATGTGACAAAGGAAGAAAGAAGCATATGAAGATTGAAGCGAAGACTGGAGAGAAGAAAAAGGAGCTGCCTGTGAAGACCAAAGAAGTGCTGAAGAATCCAAAAAACATGTCAAGTTCGAGAAAACAAACATTCATTCCATTTTTTTGTTCTATTCATAAAAAGTTTTGTAATTCAAACTGTAATTCTCTTTTTGCTTGGAAACCTAAGACTGATTTTCCTAAACAAGCATCATCTAGAATTGAAACTTTTTGTGTAAGTAATGGTTGTGTTGAGGGACATTGTGTCAATTCCTGTTCTTACCATCAAGAGCGAATGAAAAGAGGATACAAGTCAGTACCTAACTGGAAAAATCCTGATGATAATTTGGTATTCACTTGGTTTGTTAATCGTAAAGGATATATCATTCATCAGTGGACGAAAAAGAGTGAATTGAGATATTTTCTTCGAAAATATGCTCATCGTAAGTTGCCGATGCTGCCTGGTCAATGGGAAGAGCATCTTCAGGAGATGCGCATTGTGGCTGCTTCTGAACGAAGAATAAAACAACAAAAGCTGGAAATGGAGAAACTTGCACGACAACGAACACTTGTTAACAACAAGTCCAAACCGTCTGTTTCACAATCATTTCCTAATTACATTCACATGTTCTGAAAACGCAATTACATCATGTTAATAACTCCAAATTTCAACAAACTTCTTCGTCCATAAGCAACAAAGCTCAAGCAGTTAAGAATCACACTAGGCATGTGACATCCACGGGCAAAGGCTTCCAGAAGCAAGCATTCAAAACAAACCATAATGTCGTTCACACAAAATTGTCTTTCTTTAATAATTCAAAGTTTAAATCACTAACTCCGTCACCATCATTGATACATAAGAAATGGACCATTAAACAAGTTAAGAAATCTGAATCTGTCTTAACTGAACCTGTTATTTCAAATGTCTCTGCTGCTAACTTGCCTAATCCTATTTCACGATAGGTAAGGACATCACCGTTCTTTTCCATGTGTAGAAGAACCATCTTTGGTACATGGATTCAGGATGCTCAAAACATATAACAGGAGATAAAGGTCTTCTCAAAGACTTTGTTGGAAAATATTCCGGCAATGTTAAATTTGGGAATGACCAGGTTGCGCCCATTCTAGGGCATGGTGTACTGGAGACTGGAAATGTGAGAATAGAAAACGTTTCATATGTGGAAGGATTAGGGCACAACTTGTTTAGTATTGGTCAGTTCTGTGACAGAGGAATGGAAGTATTGTTTAAAAGAAAAACCTGTTCTTTGAGGACATAAGAGGAAATGAGATACTTGGTGGAAACATAAAGTCTAATTTGTATACAATAGACTTGTCTGGAAAAGGATCAGGTACTCCTGTTTGTCTACTTTCCAAAGCTGCTTCCGATCTGAACTGGTCATGGCACAGAAAGTTATCTCATCTCAATTTCAAGAACATCAACAAGTTAGTCAATGGCAACTTGGTCAAAGGTTTACCAAAATTGAAGTTAGAAAAGGATCATCTGTGTAAGGACTGTGAGCTGGGTAAATTGAAGAGAGTACCACATAAAGTCAGCCAAATTTCAACAACCACAGCTTCATTGCAACTGATTCATATGGATCTTTGTGGTCTAATGAAGGTGCAGTCTAGGAATGCAAAGAAATACATTCTGGTGATGGTGGATGATTACTCTCGCTACACATGGGTTAGGTTTGTTGGTCACAAGAATGAAGTTCCAACTCAGATCATCTTGTTTCTAACTAAACACAAAACTCAGCAAGGCCAACCTGTGAAAGCAATTCGTACAGACAATGGCACATAATTTAAAAATAGGACTCTGGATTCTTATTTAGATTCTGAGGGGATTGTTCATCAGTTTTCTGCAGCATATACTCCAGAACAGAATGGAGTTATGGAATGCATGAATAGAACCTTGGTTGAAGCTGCGAGAACTATGCTGCAATACTCCAAACTTCCACCATCTTTCTGGGCTGAAGCTGTCAATACTGCTTGCTATACGCAAAACAGATCTCTTATTCATCGTCGCTTTAATAAAACTCCTTACGAGCTATGTAATGGAGTAGTGCCTAATATCAAATACTTTCATATATTTGGTAATAGGTGCTTTGTTTTGAATGAATCGGACAAACTTTCAAAGTTTGATCCAAAAGCAGATGAAGGAATTTTTCTTGGTTATTCATCAGATAAAAAGGCATTTAGAGTACTAAATCAACGAACGAACATGATTATCGAAAGCATAAATGTGACGTTTGATGATTTAGTCAATTTAAATTCTTTGACAGCTAAACCTTCACTTTCAAAATCATCTGTTTCTCAAAAACAGCAATCGCTTAATTCAAATGTTGCACATGAAGATATCAATTTAGATTTTATGTTTGAATTTTTTAAATCAAATGATACTTCTTCTGTTACTGTACACAGGACTGAACCGGCTCCACAAGAATCTATAACAATCACGACACCATTAAGTGAATCAACTATTCAAGAAATTGATCCTGAGATTTGTGAATATGAAGCGACACACAGTCCATTCACTCAAGAAAGGACAAATTCATCTGTTGTTCAGGAATATCCACAGTATGATATGGTTAATCCTTTTGCAGAAAATCTACAATCTGAAGATCAAAGGATAGATGAGTTCCTTCTAGGGGTGTTCACTCATCGGATAAAACCGAATTACTGAACCGAAAATATTGGATTGGACTATTTGGTTCGGATATTTCGGACTTTTGGATTGGATTGGATCAAAACAGAATAGTTACTATGAATTCCAGTTTGGTTCTGGTTACTATAATTTAAACCGAATAAACTGAACAAACCGAATAAATAAATAAATAAATATATATATATATATATATATATATATATATATATATATATATATATATATATATATATAGGGGATGGTTCATGCAAGAACCGTTGTTAGTGCGAGAACCGCGAGAACCAATCTCGACCGTTTCATGGGAATGAGAAGTATCATGGATGGAGAGCGTGGAGGGATAGGGTGTGGCAGGGTGCATGTGAGGAATTCATGGGTAGGCAATGACATTAAAGGAGGGGGAATTGGACGGCTTAGATTGGTTCTCGCGGTTCTCGCGCTAACAACAGTTCTCGCATGAACTTTTGTCTATATATATATATATATACATACATACATATATATAACACTAGTGTAACAAAGTGATCCATACGTGACATATTTATGTTTATTTACAGCTTATTATTTTTAATTATATATGTATAAAGCCACTACTCCCACTAGTTATTGTAACTTGGACAACTAATTTTAATCTTAATAGTATATGTATCGAATCTAGTTTTTAAAATATCTCGACTCTTTAAACATGTATTTGTGTTACAATGAAAACCGAATTGTAAAACCGATCCAACCGAATTGTAATTTGGATGGTTTGGTTCGGATCTTAAGATTGTTTCGATGGATCGGATCACGCTTTTCAAAACCGAAATCCATTTGGATTTATTCAATCGGATCGGATCAAACCGATCCATCCGAACGTACACCCCTAGTTCCTTCAGGTGCGTTCCCCCGAACCTGTTTAGCTAAGAGATGTTGGATTATGTGCAGAGATAGTTAACAGACATATTGTATCCAATGTTATAAGAGACTAAAGGGTCACACTGCTACATACCCAATTCAGAACAGTTGGATTACACTATAAATCTGTGTGGAAATAATTAATCAGTTAGATTAATTATTAAAGAGAAAAAGAAAGTAATTAATCAGTTAGATTACTTAAAGAGAAAAGTAAATAATTAATCAGTCAGAATTAATTATTGAAATGAGAGATATAAATAATTATCCAGTCTGGATTAATTATTAGAAAGAAATAAATAATAAATAGTTATTTATTATTTAAAGGGAATTAAATATTAAGTTTTAATATTTAACGGACCAGTTAATTAAAAGTTAATTAATTAACTAGTAAAGTCCAGGGGGTCAATATGAGAAGAGATGAAAGTTTAATTAAAACCAGGTGGGCTTTTAATTAAACGGGCTTAGGTCCAATCTAATCCTTATATATATCTTAAGCCTTAAGGATTAGAAATAAGTGACAAGGGATTAAGAAAGTAACCCTAGCCACCACTCTCCTTCTCTCTCTCGGCTCTCTCTCCCTCACGTCGACACTCTCTCTCTCTCGGTCGACCTCACTCTCGACCGCCGCTCTCTTTCTCTTGCGGCTCTCTCTCTCTTCGTCGAACAAGGAAGAAACACCAAGTGGTGTTTCTCGGTTTCGAGATCGACGCAAGCAAGGACACACACACACAAGGGTTTCGAGATTTGAAGCCTTGGTGATCCAGGAGCGGTCTAGCAGCCAGTTCAATCGGAGGTGCAGTAGTGGTGGACTACTTTAGCAATCCCAAGTCTGATCAGGTATATTTCTTGTAACCTTATCTATGGATTGTTTTGTAAGAAACTATGTTGATCATATAAAAGTTTAAAGATCCTAACCCTTTTGGGGTTTAGAAGGTTGTGTTCAAACCAGTTCCGCTTTTAGGATTGAACCAGTGGAATCAAACCCAGGATTGACCAGTTTGTGTCATAGGTGGTTTGGTCTGGTTCAAAACCCTTCAGTGGTATCAGAGCCTCGGCTCTATGATCCATAGTTTCTAGTTTTAATCTGTTTTTGGGTTAAGGTTTGATTCTTGATCTTCTACTTGCTCTAGCCTATTTCGAAAATCAACAAGGGCAACAAAACAGTTTGTTTTTGTTATCCAGTTTAATCTTATTAATCAGAAATTTTAAACAGTTAGTTTAAACGGTTAAAAAGGATTGTGTTTTTTGGATAAGAACAAGTTTAGGATTAAGATAAGTTAAACAGTTTGTTTTAATTAATTAAACCTAGTTAATCCATTGTTGGTTTGTTTAATGGTTAAATGATCTACTTCATCTTGTTTCTTTCTCCACAAGTTTTCGAAAACCATAAGGGATAAAAACAAGTTTTCTGTTTTTTATCCAGATAGTGAAAGGTTTGATTTTAACCAGTTAGGTTTAAAACAGGATTGCGTTTAAACGGTTAAAAAGGATAAACCTTTTATCTAAAACTAGATTTTAACAAGTTTTGAACTTTTGTTTAAAAGGGTTAAAATCAAGTTTTAGGATAATTAGTTATTAATAAAACAAGTTTGTTAATGTTAATAATTAATAATTTTTGGTTTTTGAATTAAAACTAGTTTTTAATCAGTATATTAAAACAGTTAGTTTTAATAGGTTAAAAAAAGGATTTAAAATATTTTTTGAATCGGAAAACGCGAACTGAAACCGTGACCATAACTGTTAGCGGTGCTAAAAGAGGTTTAGCGGCGCTATGCCTAGTAAACTGCGGCCCAGTAATGTTGGCCCAAGTTAGCGGTGCTAAAGAAGGCTTAGCGGCGCTAAGTAGGACTTAGCGGCGCTAAGGCCTAATAGGCTTCGGCCCAAGGGGTTTCGGCCCAAGGTGGTTGTCGGCCCAAGAGGGTCTCGGCCCAGTGGGTTATGCGGGTTGACGGGAGATGTTGGCCCAAAATAGCTTTTCCGGATTAATACAAAAGGATTATTAATTTTTAAGTTATAAAATTAATAAGGTGTCATATAAACTAGTATTATATATTTTAATTAGTTTTAGTTAAAATATATATTTTTAGTTTTCTATTTATTATGACTAGTTTAGTCGTTTTGAATAAATTCTAAAAGAGATAAAGTTTATATAATGGAGAATTAAACAAGATAATTATTTAATTGACCAAAGGTTGTCGGTTTTAAGTTATTGGATAACTAGTAATAAAACTCGACGTGAGCATTTCATTCAAGTTTTGAATGAGATCAAGTTTTAAGTTTTTTTTTGTTGAAAAACTATTTTGGTCAAATAAATTAGAAGATCATGTTTTTCTCATTTTGGTTAATAGGTATTAATCAAAGGGTAAATGAGAAAGTTTAAACAAATCAGGTTGTGTGCTTAACAGCACAGTTTATTGTTTACTATTATTATAACTGCGTGGTTGACTTTTATATATAGTGCTTATATATAATTGCGTGGTTGTGATAGCTATAGTTTTGCCGACTTAGGGCTCGTTTTTCCATTTCTTTTTTATTTTTGGTTTTGGGAAGGCCTGCGTGCCAATTACAATCCCTTTCTTAATTGTAATATTGTACTGGTTCGGTGAGGCCTGCGTTCCACTTACAACCCCATTCAATATTGTATTTGTAATAGATTAGTAGTAGTTTAATCCCTCAACCAAGTAGGACTTGAAGAAGGTGATCAAGAAAATGGTGTTCTCACGCGAAGCACGGATACTTCGGGGAGGTGTCAAGGTTAGTGGGAGCAACACGTCAAGGAAGGCGAATCCAAGTCATTTTATTCTTAGGTTTGACCTTAGGATTAGTTGGCAAAACTATAGGGCTTTTATCTACTTATTATTATCTGCGTGGTTGTGATTTATTTACTACTTTTTCATATATATGTTTGGTATATAAATACATGTATGTGATGGTAAATAAAAGGGGGTTTAATAACAGGTTGTTATTAAACAGTGAAAAACCACGCTTTATGTCAAACTAGAATATGACTTCAGTCTGGTAGTCGTATTAATTAAAAAAATTTATAAATTTAAAAGTTTTGTCAAGATTTGGAACTTATAAAGGCCGTTTTGTGCACCTAGTTCAGGTACACATATAAATCGTATTTTTAAAACAGTTAGTTTTAAAATGGTTTTTCAAAAACTGGAAAATTAAGTTTTAACTTAATTATAAAACCCAAGAAAAATCTTAGATCAGTGTGCTACCCACCTAATGGTACACCTCGACTGTTAAACGGTACTCGGGTGTCGGAAGTGCCCAAACCTTGGGCATCCGGGTTCAAACCATTGCGGGAGAGGGCATGAAAGATTCTGCAATAATCGGGAGTCCCGGCCAGAATTCATGCTATCTTAGGTGGTGCGATCTATTTTGGTGATAATCGGGAGTCCCGGCCCAAAAAGCACTAGAGTAGAGTTAAACATACTAGACTGGGTCTAAGTGCTCTACGAGGTTCTAGGAGTCGTATCAGTTAGGTACGATTGGTACAGGGTGTTACCTACCAGAAATAGCATGACTTGGCGGGAAGTGCCCAAACCTTGCGTCAAGTATGTGAAATATGGGTCCTAGGTCTAATATATATTATTTATGGGTTTAATGATATATGTTGGAAAGTTTATTTGCAATTACTAATTAAACCGGGTTTTAATTTCTAGATGGCAACCAACGTTACCAGTACTAATAACCTCTCACTCCGCTCTATCCTTGAGAAGGATAAGCTCACCGGGTCCAACTTTCTCACTTGGGAGAGAAATCTCCGGATCGTGCCAACAATGAGAAAGTGGTATGTCCTAGGACAACCTCTAGGAAATCCCCTTGCCAACAATGCCAGGGCAGAGGTTAGGGAGGCTTTTCAGAAGCGCTCCAATGACGCCTTGGATGTCAGCTGCCTCATGCTCGCAACTATGAGTCCAGAGTTGCAGTCGAGCATGATGGAGACTCCTGCCTATGAGATGATCCGCCAGCCGAGGGACATGTTCCAGGAGCAAGCCCGCACAGAGCGTTATGATGCCACTAGGGCATTTAACTCGTGCAAGATGGCCAAGGGGACCTCGGTCAGTGACCATGTCATGAAAATGAAAGGTTACATGGACCACCTAGAGAGACTTGGGCACCCAGTACCGTTGCAGCTAGCAACGGACACGATACTTAACTCGTTGTCAGATGACTATAAGCCTTTTATAGTCAACTACAACATGAACAACATGGAGAAATCCATGGCTGAGTTGCACTCAATGCTCAAGACTGCTGAGCAGAGTATCGGGACAAGTCTAAGGACGTTCTTATGGTGGGACATGGTGGACGTAAGAATAGGAAGGGGCGCAACGGAAAGGGAAAGGGCAAGGCCCAGCCCAGCCAGAATGCACCCAGAGCTAGTAACAACAACAAGGGCAAGAAGCCAAGGCCAAACAAGGCAAGGACCGAGAATCGGCGCTTCAGGTGCGGCGAGGCCGGACATTGGAAACGAGATTGTCCGAAAGGTCACGAGGCAGGAGGCAAGTCTGGCTCCTCAGGTACTGCGTGATTAGCTTCTTTGTCACTTTCCTACTTGTAAACTTTTACGAGTATTCTAATATCTTGCAATCGTTTATTGTAGGAGTAGATGGAAAGTGATACGGCTCAGCATGAGAAGATCCTACGTGCAGCTTACGAATATTATAATAATTTCTATTTCCTAGTTTTTTTAAACTCTTTTTAAAAGTTTCTATCTTGTTTGGTTTGTTAAAACTTATGGTTATGGAAATTTAATTATTTAGTTATATATCCGTGCACGTGTTCTTATTATATGAATCATGATCATGATTAGTCCAGTTGTGACTAAAAGAGTACCAATAAGTCAAGTCTTGACTTGATTGGTGATTCATAATAATCTTATGCTATGATTTGTTGAAGTTATATAAATACTGGCCCCACTATTCAAATGCTTAAATAAACAAGTTTTGTTTATAAGATTAGATAGTTTTTCTAATTCAACAAGTATTTAAGATTTTATGAAAAGTGAATGTTCAAAGCCTTGAACATGTGGAAATAATAGTCATTATTTCTGGGTAAAGTAGTTTTTGATAAAACGTTTAAGAAAGTATAAAAGTGATTATAATAGTTATTATAGTCAAGGGAATTTTATACTAAATGTTTTAAGAAAAGAAATTTAAAATACCATTATGAGTATTTCATACCTGTGATCATGGTAAGTTTAATGAAACCACTTTCCGTAATTGGAAAGATGGATATATGGGAGATCCAAGTTATTGGTTTCACAAAACAAATTTCTTACAAAAATTAAGTTCTTTAAAACATGTGTTTGAAACACAAGTTTTAGGCATAGTAGTCAAGTTTTTGACTAAGACCTAAAAAGGATGTTTTTATATAATGCACTTTTTCATAAAAGATAGTGGGAGCACCTGACTAATGTATTTATCAGAGTTAATAAAAGATTGTTTTTAACCAGTGTGATAAATACAAGATCGAACTTTTAGAATATATAATTATCGGATGTTTTTAGAAGCTATCTAAAACAGTAAGTTCTTGAGAAAGAACTAATCCGAAGGGATGCATGATTTATTGAGAGGTACTCGATAAAGATATCATTACAAGATTTTTGAGTCAATTTATGACTTAAATAGAAATTATATACGTTCTAAAATGTTCAGTAAGTCAGCTTAATAATGTTGTTGGTTGGTTAACGTTAGAAATGATAAAATAGGATGTTCTTTAACATTCTTAGTAATGAAATTAGATAAATGTTGGTATACACCGGGAATCTAGTTTCAAGTTTCTTACAAGTAGGTGTAAGAGGTTTTATCATTTCAAAAGGATATAAATCTAGTAAAGATTTAATACGTCTACAAATGTAATTAAAGTTTTAATTACAGGGAGGTTGTTTTATAAATCAGAAACAAGGAGTTATTTCCATTTCTCCAAGTTTAAGGAATTTATAAAATAAGTAAGCCTAGAAGTGTTCTTAGGTTGCAAGAACGATTTCTAGCAAAACGAAGAAAGAGTACTCCAAAGTACTAGTCTTGTGTTTTATGGTTTATAACCATATTATTTTCTTTGTAATCCGTGATAAGTTACAATGTAAAAATAATAAGTAATTCAGATAAACACCGTGAATCGAGTCAGTGAAATGGTAGAAATTATACATCTTTATTCCAGGGAGGAATATGGAAGGATGTAGAAATTAGTTTCATTGTTCTTCACAATTTTGTATGAAGTTTATCCAGGAATAAACTAGGTTTATTCGAAACATTATCCGTGACTACTTATCTTGGTGGGAACCTCGATAGGGCTGTAAAGTCATCGTAATTTTGGGGTAGATTCGAAAGTATATCGAATATAGCTGCGAACAGTTTTTGCGGACCAAAATTTACGGATATTCGTTAGGGTTACGAATATTGGATTGACCCACCGTGAAAAATACTTCGTGGATTCGTGTCAAAAGTATTTATCACATAGGTTATCCTCAAGCCTGAGGTATTTGGTTTGGGATGCGGTAACTGTTGTCTTCTTAGTGCGTTCTAACGCCACGCCGTAACAGGGTGGTCATAAGGGGCGTGTCTAGATTCAGTGGGAGCCGTGTTGCCAAATGCAAATATGCAAGATGGTAATTGCACCTTCTTTTTAGAAGAGATATTTCCGGGCCCCTTGACTGATAAGAGAAACTGGTAAGTGCACGGCCGTGCCCAAACGAACTGATCTGTTATTTGTCGTTTATCACGCAGTTTCGAAATCAAGTATGTCATGAACATAATTCTTGAGTCTCTGAGTTGACACTCCATGCTCATGCTCAAAATTGAAATATCGCGCTGCAAGGGACAAACCTATATAAAAACGTACCCATTCATAAACAGGGAGTTTATGATAGATTAGTTTATAAACAGTTAGTTTATAACAGGTTACTTCTAAGCAGGTTGCTTATAAAGTTTTATCACAAGTTACTTTGGGGTATAAGAGTTCTTATAACCTGGTTACCCTAAGTGTCTGGCTAGGGACCTCCTTAGGCTAACAATGTGCAGTAACTGTTACTTATCTTGCACAAGTGGGAGTCTGTTGGATTATGTGCAGAGTTAGTTAGCAGGCATATTGTATCCAATGTTATAAGAGACTAAAGGGTTACACTGCTACACACCCAATTCAGAACAGTTGGATTACACCATAAATCTGTGTGGAAATAATTAATCAGTTAGATTAATTATTAAAGAGAAAAAGAAATTAATTAATCAGTTAGATTAATTAAAGAGAAAAGTAAATAATTAATCAGTCAGAATTAATTATTGAAATGAGAGATATAAATAATTATCCAGTCTGGATTAATTATTAGAAAGAAATAAATAATAAATAGTTATTTATTATTTAAAGGGAATTAAATATTAAGTTTTAATATTTAACGGACCAGTTAATTAATAGTTAATTAATTAACTAGTAAAGTCTAGGAGGTCAATATGAGAAGAGATGGAAGTTTAATTAAAACCAGGTGGGCTTTTAATTAAACGGGCTTAGGTCCAATCTAATCCTTATATATATCTTAAGCCTTAAGGATTAGAAATAAGTGACAAGGGATTAAGAAAGTAACCCTAGCCGCCACTCTCATTCTCTCTCTCGGCTCTCTCTCCCTCACATCGACACTCTCTCTCTCGGTCGACCTCACTCTCGACTGCCGCTCTCTTTCTCTTGCGGCTCTCTCTCTTCGTCGAACAAGGAAGAAACACCAAGTGGTGTTTCTCGGTTTCGAGATCGACGCAAGCAAGCACACACACACACACAAGGGTTTCGAGATTTGAAGCCTTGGTGATCCAGGAGCGGTCTAGCAGCCAGTTCAATCGGAGGTGCAGTAGTGGTGGACTACTTTAGCAATCCCAAGTCTGATCAGGTATATTTCTTGTAACCTTATCTATGGATTGTTCTGTAAGAAACTATGTTGATCATATAAAAGTTTAAAGATCCTAACCCTTTTGGGGTTTAGAGGGTTGTGTTCAATCCAGTTCCGCTTTTAGGATTGAACCAGTGGAATCAAACCCAGGATTGACCAGTTTCTGTCATAGGTGGTTTGGTCAGGTTCAAAACCCATCAAGAGATCACCCCGAGACTCAAGTTATTGGTAGTTTGGACGCCGGTGTTCGAACGAGATCTGTGACTGCGAAAGAATGCCTCAATTCTAGTTTCCTGAGTATGATTGATCCCACGTGGGTTTCTGAAGCATTAGCTCATCCGGACTGGATTATAGCAATGCAAGATGAATTAAATCAGTTTGAAAGACTCAAAGTATGGAGACTAGTTCCCAAACCAGAAGGAAAATCAGTTGTTAGAACTAAATGGATCTTCAAAAATAAGAAAGATTCTGATGAAGTAGTGGTTCGAAACAAAGCAAGGCTTGTGGCTAAGGGGTATAATCAACAGGAAGGTATTGATTATGATGAGACATTTGCCCCTGTAGCAAGAATAGAGGCTATCAGACTCTTTCTCGCCTTTGCTGCCTTTAAAAACTTTAAGGTTTTCCAGATGGATGTAAAGACAGTCTTTCTAAATGGTAAACTCAAAGAAGATGTGTATGTTGGTCAACCTGAAGGTTTTGTTGATCTCAAAAGGCCTCACGATGTCTATATTCTTGACAAGGCGTTGTACGGTTTGAAACAAGCACCGAGAGCTTAGTATGACGAATTGTCAGATTATATGTTGAGCAAGGGATATGTTAAAGGCAAAACAGACACTACTCTGTTCAAGAAACAATTGGGCACAGACTACATTTTAGTACAAATATATGTTGACGATATTATATTTGGTTCAACTAGCCCTAAATATGGTGATGACTTTGCCAATACTATGAAAGAACGTTTCGAAATGAGCATGATGGGGGAAGTCAATTTTTTCCTTGGATTGCAAATTTCACAATCCAGTCATGGGATTTTTATAAACTAGGCAAAATATATCAGAGATTTGTTGAAACTATTTGATATGTCTGATTGTTCTTCATTGCCAACTCCCATGGCTGTCAAAACTAAACTTTTTGCTGATCCTGATGGAAAATCAGTTGATCTTAAAACCTTTCGTGGTATGATCGGGTTTTTATTATATTTGACGGCTAGTAGATCTGATATTATGTTTTCAACATGTCTTTGTGCGAGGTTTCAAGTCAATCCTAAAGAATCTCACTTGTTAGCTGTTAAACGTATTTTTTGTTATCTTAAGGGTACTTCAGATCTTGGTCTGTGGTATCCCAAAGATCCGGATTTCAATTTAATAGCTTTTTCTGATGCCGACTATGCAGGTTGTATGATTGATAGAAAAAGCACATCCGGCAGTGCACATTTTCTGGGAGACAGACTTGTATGCTGGGCATCTAAAAAGCAGAATTGTGTCTCTACTTCCACTGCTGAAGCTGAGTATATTGCGGCTGCAAGTTGCTGTTCTCAGAGTCTGTGCCTAAGAGGTACTTTTCTTACTTTATATTAAAGGAAAAAAAATTCAAATTCATTTTTTCTTAATTATCTCTAGGGCAAATGGCCAAGAAATGTAACATATATATCAAAATTTGTCAATAAAGATAACGTGTAATTTTTTGTGCTGGGAAAGGATTATAAATTTTAATTTGTTATAAAAAGGATTGTAAATTTCAATTTTGCATAAAAAGAGATTATAAATTTCAATTTGTTATTAAAAAGAATATCATGACATGCTAAAAATCAAGGTTATTTGGTCAAGATTCCTTTTTTTGGTAGAAATCAAAATTTAAGATAATTTCTTGGCCAAAAAAATTAGACGTTAGGTTTATTGGCAAATTTTGATATTTAGGTTACCTTTCTCGGCAATTTGCCCTTATCTCTAATTCAATCAATTCAAAAGCTTAAATTCACTTCAATTTTGAGTTTTTATGCAATTTAACACCTAATTTTGACTTTAGTGTCATTTACGAATTATGCTTCGGGTATAAATTATGAGGGGCTGGTATGGTTTCCTTTGAACAAAAGCACATTGGTGGATCGATCCAACTTGAAATTTGAAGCTTGATTTGGACCGCTATAGAACCTCCTTCTAGGGTTTTGGGTTATCCATGAGGTTTGGATTATTGCGAGTGTTCGACAGCTACAAATCACTTTGATGAAAACGAAAACCCTAAATTCACCTCTCTTCTTCAAGAATAAAATGAGTGGTTCTCTTACATTTGATCTTCTACCATTTGTTAAAGGAAAAGGAAATATGTAAAATGACCTTATTACCCTCATGTGCATGCATATTGGGTGTTTAAACAACAAAACTAAACGGATGTTGATGATAAGTACCAAGAGTGAACAAACTTTCAATTTCAGGGACTATAACTGTAATTTTAAAACCTTAAGGACCAAACTTGTTACAATATACATATCAAAGGGACGAAATATATAATTTTCTCGTTATTAAATGTTTCTCTATTGTTAAACCAAAATAACAATGAAAAATTATGTTAAATTATAACTTAATCTTTTTTTATACTTGCATGTATACTCTACTTGATAATAACTTCATTTATTTGATCTTATTTAAATCTTTATTTTTATGTTCGGTATGATTTAATTGAACTGGAATTTCAAAGTTTGAATCTTTAATAATTATTGTATCTCATATTCCCCTAAAGTAGTTATTTATTATATAGCATCTACAATTAAGACGCATAAACATATTTTTTTACGTTATATATCAATGGCATCTGAGTATTACTTTTGAATTGTTACAAACAAGTTTGTCAGATTTAGTTTATGATATGGAACATCTTCTATCATATATTTATTTAGGTATGAGTTTTTGTTTGTTTTGTTCATGAAATACATTAGATGTGAACTTAAAAAGCTAAATCATTTTCGAGGATTATTGTTAATAAAAGTTAGGGTCAATCACTATCCAAAGTCAGATTGTTTTTTAGACGTCTAGTTTTTCATATAGATAGTGATATGTAGCGATTTACCTTATCACAAGCAAAAAGAGCTTAAAAGTTTTTATTTGTGACACTAATGGTAAACTCAACAAATAAAACTATCAATGTAGTATATATAAAATATGAAATCCATTATAATTTCAATATTCGAACATTCAATGAATATATTGTTTTAGTTATTTTTTTTATGAATATGACTACTTTTATTTATAATATTTTATATATTTTATTTATATTTCATTACACGTTATATTTTATATTTTTACTGTTTTTTTAAAACTCACTCGTAATTAAAGAAATCGTTGTGCTTTTTTACTAAGGCTATGTTCTTTGCCCTTGAAATGGAAACAACATTTGCTTTAGTAAATCATGAGGAATAAATTAGATGATATGTCCGACATTTCCTACTTTTGTTTTATTTTTATTTTTTTAAAGAAATAAAGCAAAGATAACTTGCGTGCTTCTTTCGTAAAACAACGACGGATATGGTAACCTATTTTAATTAAATTATTATTATATACAATCAACTTAAAAAAAACAATATAATGAACTTCTTAAACTTTATCATTATATATACAAATGGTAACCTATTTTACAAGTAACTTGTATACTTTGAAGATTTTTAATTCTTTTTGCTTTGTAAATAATCATGCTCTTTAATATTCATCATGTTTTTGTTGTTCCACTTTAAAAACTCAATACCCCTAAACTATTTCTTATAAAATTAAGAAGATAAACTCACAAATAAATCTGAAAGAGAACTAAGTATGTATAGAAACAAATCTCAAAGCAAAACTAATTAAGTACACCCGAGAATCATCAAACACACTAACCCAATGCGAACAAGATAGATTGTAACCCTCGATCGATTTTTGGAATAAAAAATGAAGATGAAATTCGAAAAAATAAGACCTTGAGAGAGAGAAATCAAGATTAAGAATCGGTTGTAACCCAAAAACAAGATGAAGAATCGGACATGAAGGAGATGGTGGTGGACACGTTGCTTCACTATACCTTCTTCACACCCCAAGTCTTCAACATGTGTTTTATGGGGTTAGAACTAGAGAATGGGTTCTTGAAGGAGGCAAGGATGGTGGTCAAAACATCATAGGTTTCTTGAAGGCTTTAGATAGAGAAAGGTTGCAAAGGTAGTGATGACGAGCTATAGCCCGCAAGGGTAGTGGTCGAAACACACAAATCACACATCCCAAGGTGTTAGACTATGGTTGATGGTTGTGGTTGATAACTCTAGAACATATATCGCACATCATAAGGGTGATGATGAAATCGGGGACTGAGTTTAGGGTTCCACCCATATTTTCAATAGTGATTTTCTTGTTTTTGGTAAGGTTTAGAATGATAGTTTTGTCTATGATCACGAGAAAGTTTTGTAGAAAATAAGCATTTACTAGGACTAGTAGATCTAGTCTTAACACAGAGAGTTTAGGGTTTCACCAAGAGTGTTTAGTGTTCCGAACCCAAATCTTCATGTTTTTGGAGAATAAAAACCGAAAAAAAAATCAAGGTAGCCGGTTGATTACTGGTTTAGAAGGTAAACTTGTCTTCATTGAGAGGAATAATAAAATTAATATTAATAATAATAATAATAATAGTAATAAAAATAATAATAATAACAATAATATTAATAATAATAACAATAATATTAATAATAATAACAATAATAATAATAATAATAATAACAATAATAATAATAATAATAATAAGAATAAGAATAACGGTAATAATAATAAGAATAACAACAACAACAACAACAACAACAACAACAACAACAACAACAACAACAATAATAATAATAATAATAATAATAATAATAATAATAATAATAATAATAATAAAATAATAATAATAATAATAATAATAATAATAATAATAAAAATATTATTATTATTATTAATAAAAGTAATTACAATAATAATAAAATAATAATAATAATATTAATAATATTAATAATAGTAATAATAATAATAATATATCACCCACCACACTATAGCTGATGTCACGCACTATATATAATGCATCAGTTAGCTTAATTGTGCAAGAGAGACACAAATTAACCTTTTGCATATACATCAAAAAATCCACAAACGCTATTCATATATCTTGGTCTCCTCCATTCAAAAATGGAGGGATCATCAAGCACAAATGTCTCCAACTTTGTTTCAGTGAAACTTTCGCCCAACTTCCGGAACTACCTTCTTTGGAAGGCACAAATGCTTTGCCTTTTGGATAGCCACAATATGTGTGGCATCGTGGATCCCACATATGTTGGTCCAAAACATTGTACCTCGGAAACCATGAGACGATACGACAGTCTTGTCAAAGGTTGGATTTTTGGTTCCGTTAGTGAAGATGTACTCGTAGAAGTCTATAATCTTGATTCAGCTAAAGCTGTTTGGGAAAAACTGAAGTTCATGTCTTTACAACAAGCTGCCTCAGGTACTTCCTTCTAATATGACATCTTTATTTGTTTACTTAATTAATTAAAGAAGTTAATATGGAGTTTGTCTTTTTGTTTTGCTAGGAACCAACATCTTAGTTTGTTTTCTTATTTCTTTAAGGCTCTAAACCCAGCTTGCCAAAATCTTGAAAGTAATTTCTGTTTTTGTTTTTTCTATTTTCCTTTTATTTGGTTCCCTCTTTCTTTTTAAACTCTTTTTTCATTTCAAATGGAGGTCACACATAGCCTCGTGTCTACTATCGTATGTGTAGTAATAATTAACATGACTCTCATCATATCACCATCACCAAATTATCACTAACTATTCACCATCAGCATTCATCACATGTTTTTTTACCCACCACATGAGCGTCACATCATTTCTCCACCATTCCCTCAACCCATCACACAAACCTCTGCATCCATCATATGCTTCACATCACAAAAAAAAATCAAAAAAAAGAAAGAAATTGGGCGTCACACTCGCGATGGCGGTCACACCCGTGATCGTGAGCCACCCCTCACGAAGTGGGGCGCTGGTTTTCGCGACGGTGAAGAAGGCTCACACATGCTTCACGAGCATGGATGCGGACAGTCTTATCAATACCATCGATAGATACATCAAACTATATTAAATCGTCTAAAACAAAAGAAAAAAGAACAAGAAAAAAATTGAGTAGGTTGTAGAGGCCGCGTCACCGAGGACTTTGTATTTAACGAACGTAAAACGAGCATCCGGCAATGCAGTGTTTTAGCCACATGAAAACCTTGTTCTCGAGTTTTTAAATTAATGAAAGTGAAGGGATGGGGAAGGGATGCATGGTAGCAAAGGAAATCATAGAAAAACTTCTTCTCTCAGTCATTTCAAAAGTGGAAGGAAAATTTTAAAACACAAAAAGTGTAAATTTGCCTCTTCTAATCCCTCCCGATCTTTTTCTTTTCTTCTTTAATAAAAAAAAAACTTAAGAACGCAATTTCTTTTCTTCTTCTCTTTTCGTTTCTTAAAATAACTTGAGAACGAGAGTGTAAGAGTATGATGGGCCATGGCATATATGAACTAATTAAGTTTGAAGAAGTGACACATAATCTTTCAATGTCCCGAGATACCTCATATAATAGAAACTCTATATAGAGATCAAATAATTTAGATAGTACTTTTATTATAAAAAAATAGTGATAAAATAAACATTTTTTCCCTCATCCTTCTTACAATTTATTACCTAATTATTTCAACTCCTTGAGAAATTGTTTTTGGTCTACCCAACAATAAATCCTAGCTAAGCCACTACCGCAATGGAATCACGTACTATTAACACCAACCAAATTTAGGTCTACACATACCGATGCTCTTATGCTAATGAAGACCTCTTTGGGTGGTCTATTAGTTAATAGCCAATCAATGTAATTAAGATACATAAAGATAATTTTTTTATTTAACCATACCATTTGTAAAAAAGTTTCGAAAAAATATTAATATATAGATCGTTTTTTACAAAAAAAAAAAAAAAGAATAAAATTTTTAAATCTTTTTAGAGAATATATACAAAAACGGATACACAAATTAAACGGTGAGTAAGTAGATATTCCGACTACACAGGACGATTTTGTTTTAATTATAATTTACTGTTATATTACCAAACCTTCATTGTACAGACCCCTCTGCAGTTTACAAGTGGCAAATCAAAAAAGCACAAAACCACTTGCAACAAAACCGCATTACAACTTTAAAACTCAATAAAAGCTTTTACATGAAGCCTCTCTTGAGTTGGAAAATCAGAGCACAAATATGACTCTCAAACTTACAAGTTATAACAACGGTAGAAAATTAAATATGAAAAGGAAAAGAAGGCTAGTGGAACTTTTGCAGGAAGGAAAAAGTGTGCTTTATTAATAAGAGAGAAGACCATAAATAGCCTCTACAAGCTCAACGTGCTCAAGAAAAATAGTAACAAAATACTCTACTTTGACCCACTCCTCCCAATGCATATACCCAACTACTTTGACCCACTTCTTACATGCATATACCCAACATACAAAGTCAAGGAATTCAGCTACCAAATCAAACTATTAATCAAACTACATAAAAACAACTACTAAAATAATAATACTACTAAAAGAAACAAACTAATCAAGATTAAATTCAATAATCACCCACATAATCTTGATTCGTTTCTTCATCAAAGTAATGCCGGCTCATCATCATCTCGAGCCAAATTAGCCACTTCTTCCTTCGGTTCTTGCTTAGGACACTCATACGCATAGTGTCCATATTCTTGATCATTATAACACTTAATATATCTTTTATCTCGATACGCGCCTTGTTCCCCACGGTCTTCATTTGATTGAAACCGACCACCTCGACCTCTACTGTAATGCCCCATTTTCACTAAAAGCTGATTTGATAAAAACTTTTAAATACTTTTGTAAAATCACGTGCAACTCAAATTTTTCTGAAATAAGCTAAAAGAAGCGATTTAAATAATCTTTAATAGACAAAAAGGATTCGACAACATCTGTGACTTGAAGAAATAAACATAACTTAGTTTAAACAAAATAGAACGTTATCTTAAGATTTGGGGACATCAACTTGACACTAAATATAACATTAAAAGTTGCACATCGCCATCCACTGGAGTCTCGAATCCCGCATAAATAGATCACCTAAAAAAGGTTATGAAAATCATGTGATGAGCTATAAAGCTCCGTGAATAAATCAATTCTAGAATTTGTGATGGTAAGATACACGTCCAATTAGTTATCAAATGAATAATAGCATTCAAACATTTTCTCTGCATCAAAATATTTAACAATCAAGCTTTCCAAAAATTATAAGCTCAACCACATTGCTTCATTCATTACTTGAATTATTACTTCTCACAGTTAACCATCACACACACTTTAATCATATTCTACTATCTTATATTAGTAACATCATTTCATCTTTTAAAACTAATGTGTATTTAAAATCTTTAATCATCACAAAATAATTTCATTCACATGTGTTATTATATATTCTAACGTTTTTTCAATATAATCATTCCTTACCATCCATATCAACCTTCGGATTTACTATCACTTAGGCTTAATTATTTCTTCAACCATACTTCTTCTTTTTAGATCATAGCTTTAACCAATCATGCATACTTTTTCTCCCTCAAGTTACATTTAAATAACCAATAACTTCCTTATTCTAAGAACTTCTTTCATAATCTAACAAACATAACTTGCCTCATCTTTTTACCCTTGTAATCCAATAGTCACTTCCTTAAATCAGCATGAACATCTAACCGCTTATAAAATATTTAACATATAAGTTACCAATCCCATATAATTTATTTCTTCCTATTGATCCAATCTATATAAAATAATCTCATAAATAGATATGTATATCACATTATAAAACTTGTTTTTCCATCTTACTAGAACATCAAGCCTTAATAGTTCAACAATATCATCTACACAATCAATTCATTTCTTGTACTCCATTCCATTAACCTTGATTACTAATCTAATCTAATACTCGTCTTGCAACTTTATACTAACCCAATACTTCTAAGCTTGCTCCATAATCATATCTATAGACACTCTATCATGTACTTACCTATTGAGCACTTAAACTTAATAGCATTCTAAAACTTTACAATTTGCGTGTTAGTCATTCCTGTCACATAAATATAATAACTCACTAATCAAATAAACATGCCAAATATATCATATCAATATAATCAGGAATCGTAAATCACATAAGAATCTTATTCATTACATATAAAAGAATTGAGTTACTCACAGTGGTTATTAGCTCCAAAATAACACTTCTCTTCTGCTTACAATATTGCATTGACCTAATCACAATAATCAAAGAATACAATCACCCTGAATTTCTTAAGCTGGAAATCAATATACACGGCCGTGTATACATACACGGGCCGTGTACCTCTACACTACACGACCTGGTAAAAGTACATGGCCTGTGTAAGTTTAAGTTACGACCCTACACGGGTCCTGTATCGTACATGGGCCGTGTGCCACAAATCTACACGACCGGATGAAGACTACATGCCCAGTGTAGGTTAGGGCACTACACGGGTCGCATATCTCCACACGCGGCGTGTTTGATCTACATAGCCTGGCTACACGGTGCTCCAAAAGCTACACGGGCCATGTAGCCTAGTACACAGCCAGTGTACAACCTTCAAACAACATAATTTTAAGCCATAAACTCTCAATTTCGTCATTGAAGCTACTAATAGTGTACTCGAGACACTAACAACAACCTATATGGTTGTTTTTGAGCAACAATTCATCATCTGAACAATCAAACACATGCATGAACATAAAAGCTTCAATTATACTACCTAAGGCTAATTTCTTGCATTAGACATATATTCTTACCTTAATCTTGTAAAACCACTATATTTCCTTCAATTAGCTGTTGAATCATCCACAAGAAAGGGTCAAAATCGCCAAATGATCATTTACTCTAATTTGAGAGCTTATAAACATGTAACTTTGAGATTTGACTATTTCAGCCCTTCCACTAAAATCTGATTTCATCATTGACACATTTAGTCCATAGACTTCTTCTAACCATAATCACACCTTTATCTATTAATTAATAGTCTACAAAGATTACTAAAATAAATTAAATAACGAAATATACCATTTCTCACCTTGGGTGTTACATTTACCAAAATCGCGACCCCTACCTTGACAACGACCTCATCCTTGCCCAAATTGCTCAAAGTCACCTCACCTACTTCTCTCTTCCCAATCCTCTTTTGAAAGCATCAACTTATTTTGAACATCATCCTCCACATCAAGAGCTTTAATCCTATCTTCATATGCCTTCAACCTTCCCACGGCTTCCTCGAGTGACATTCTCTATCTCCGACTATTGTTCAATAGAAGCTACATTTTGTAAAAACTTATTTGGCACCAAATTAAGTAACTTTCTTACCACTGTCTTGTCTTCCAAACTTGACCCGAGACTCTTAAAATTGTAGCAATCCCACTAAGTTTGCCGGAAAATTCATTAATCCACTCCTTTTCATCCATCTTCAACATCTCTAGCTCGGTTCTAAGAGTTTGAAGTCTTGCTTTTTTAACTCTTTCGGCTCCCAAATACCGCAAACGAAGCGCTTCCCACACATCATTAGCTTCCTTATACTTTGCCACTTGAAGTAACACGTCTTCGGGTAAGGTTTGAAACACGAATGTTCTTTCCATTAAATTCTTTTTAGTTGGGACAGCTCCTCCCGTTACCGGATCAACGGCTTCCCACAAACCGTATGCTTGTAGGATAGACTCCAACATAATCGATCAACTCGTGTACAGTTTGTCGTTGTTAACTTGGGACATTGTAAAGGTATACTACTACCTTGGTTACTCACGGGTACAACTAGGCCTGCTCCATCGGAACCCGACATCGTGTCCTATCCTCTTCTTTTTCTCTCACAGTATCTTCACCACACAGGTTGCTTCTCTCAATCACACAGATCGTTTCTTCTGGGTTTACACAGAAAACTTGCAGATCTCTATATCATCTTCTTCACATGAACTCAGCTCACACAGATCTTGTCCTTGATCACACAGATCCTCTTCTTATTTGTTTCACACAGAAACTTTGCTGCACTTCACCGTCTTCTTCATATACTTATGCTTGGCTCACAAAGAACCTCCTTGACAAACTCATAATATGAGCCCCTTAGCTCTCATACCAAGTGTTGGAAAATCAGAGCACAAATATGACTCTCAAACTTACAAGTTATAACAATGGTAGAAAACTAAATATGAAAAGGAAAAGAAGGCTACTCTAACTTTTGCAAGGAAAAAGTGTGTAGAAGACTATAAATAGCCTCTACAAGCTCAACGTGTACCAGAAAAATAGCAAAAAAATACTCTACTTTTAACCCACTCCTCACATGCATATACCCAACTACTTTGACCCACTCCTTACATGCATATACCCAACGTACAAAGTCAAGGAATTCAACTACCAAATTAAACTATTAATCAAAATAAACAAAAACAACTACTAAAATAATAATACTACTAAAAGAAACAAACTAAGCAAGATTAAATCCAATATCTTGGTTCGTTTCAACGAGCGAGTAATTGTTCATTCCCCACTTGGATTGGTTAACCATAAGTGCCACATTAGACGCTTCCTCATACCTCGGTTCACTACCTAAGAAAATATATGATATTAAAGTTCTTGAAACCGCCGACCAAATTTTTCTTATTTATTTGAAACACCAAACTATTTCTTTGTTTCCACATTAGATACAAAGCTAGCAAGATTCCTTTTTTGCTGCGACCACCATCTCAAGCCACTATGTAGCAATACTTGGACCTAGTTAGGATGTGGTAATTGGTCCGATATCCCACTAGTCGTAGATCCAATCCCATAATATTTTCACTTCTTGACAGTTTATGAGGGTGTGATTTACTGTTTCAACAGTTTGTTAACACCTTTGACATAACATAGAAATGTAAATTGATTCCTAAGTTGTCCAAGGACTCTCTAACAAGGTTCCTTTCTAGAGGTGTCTCCAAATGAAAACCAAGATTTTAATAGGTATAAACTTAGTTGATCCATTTATTTTCGTCGCCCACTACATGTCTGCATATACAGCCAATTAAAACTTTTTTATTAGAGAAGTAATGTAATTAGGGTTTTAGCATAGTTGGGCTTGGACCATTAGGGTTTCATATTAGGGTATCCTTTATCCTTTGTACTCTATAAATAGTCTTGTATGTAATACAATATACCTATGGGGTTTTCATTATTTTACATGGTATCAGAGCAAGGTTCACCCATGGTTGGTCAAAGGCCACACAGACTCCACGTAACCCATAAGTATCCACGTGTTAGGAGCAAAAAAAAACAACGCCACACGTGAGGGGGCATATTGAGCAATGTCCCACATCGGACGAAAAGTGACTATGTAATCTGCTTTATAAGTATCAGAGCCTTATGATTCTCGCCATATCTTCTCCTCTCCCCTCTCCCTTCCGTTGCCTCTCCACCGCAACCGCCGCCATACAATGGTTGGCCTCTGCCGCCTCTCTTCTCCCCGGCTTCCCCCTTGTGTGACGATTTTCTTTCTTTTCTTTACTCTCTCGTATTTCCCTAGGGACGCCTTGTACATAAATATTTTATTCTCTTTCTCTTGCCGCCGCCGCACTTCCTCATGCCGCCTCCGCGCATCCTGCCGTCGTCGTCGCACTTCCTCATGCGCCTCCTGCCATTGCCGCTGGCCTACTCTTGCCACCGCCGTACCTTGTGCCGCTGTCGCCGCACCTCTCACCGCCGCCGCGCCTCCTTCTGTCGCCGCCACACCTCTTGCCGCCACCACACCTCCGTTGCCGCTCTTCTTCATTTCTACATATGTTTTTTTCTTATGTATTTAATCTACTTTATCTCTTTAATTGTATTTTTTTGCTACAGTGAGCATCCAATCTCCTACCACTCTCACTACAGAGGAGTATTAGAGAAGTAATGTAATTAGGGTTTTAGCATAGTTGGGTTTGGCCCATTAGGGTTTCATCTTAGGGTTTCCTTTGTACCGTGTACTCTATAAATAGTCTTCTATGTAATACAATATACCTACGGGGTTTTCATTATTCTACATTTTTCATCTGATGGTTAATCCTTCATATCGGGTCACGGGTCATAGCTTACAGGTCGGATTGGTATTTCTAATATGGTTTATTTGGTGGCAGGAGATTTAAGCAAATTTTTAGCTAGTTTTCTACAAAGTTTAGTTATCCGTATTCACTTCTAATTATGTAGTGTCCATGTTGTCATGTCTTTAGGAGTAGTTTTAATTTAAAGACTGTTTCCTTGTAACGTAAAGTGTGAGGGTTATTAAAGATGTAGTCCTTTGTGGTTTTTCTTCATCTCGAGCAGCACACCTACATCTTTTTGTTTTATGTTTTTTCCTTCATGAGTTTATTAGAGTGTGAGTTGATGTTTGATATCCAACATCATCAACTAAATTCTTTAACCTTTTTACTCTTAAGATGGTGTCATCTTCGGGGCACCACCGTGTCTCATCCTTCTCTTCATCCGCAACCTCTTGATCTTTTACTAGCAACAACAGATCCACCACTTCTCCCACCTCTCTTCCCCATGGCTCTCTTCTACATGAACAAACCCAATTCCAATCCCCGTACTCAAGCTATCCTTTGTCTTTTACCTGTTTATTACTTTCCAAAATGTACAAACTTTCATATTTGTCTTTCAGACCGTAGTTCCCAACATTGTTGTTTCCCGTCCCCGATCCTCTTCTTGAATGAGTTTCTAGAGTTGACTCCCGATACAAGCTTCTATCACCTTTTTTCCAATGAGAACCTTCCCCCGTTGCAAACCTCCATCACCATTTTCCAAGCAACCCTATGTTTGCACCCCTAAGGCTACCAACGTTTAAACCCCAAAGGTTAAACTTCTAATTCCCACCCAACCCCCTCCAAAAAAAAACTCTTTTCTCACTCTTCCTAGAAGATCTAACACAACTTTCAAAACTAAAAACAACATAAAGTATATTGGAAGACTAGACTAATGTTTGTCATCCTCCTTGGGATATCGTCTTGAACTTCAACTTGCAAGTTATGATTCCATCTTACATAATGTTTTCAAATTATCCACCCTTCCTACATTGGTAGGAATTTACAGGGCACGACAAGCACAGCGGAAATATAAAATAGTAAATCCCATTCCCAGGATCATAACTGGATCTGGTGGGCAAACATAACATGCAATCATAATTAAACAGATAAAATATATATGTAACACTCTATAACATTGTAAATCAAGGATATAAAGTATACCTTGAACTGCTAGAGGGGGATACACAGCTACTACAGCCGTGAACCTGCCTGCTAGACCGCCAAAAAACAATACCCGAGAATAATCGATTCCCGTATCCGTGTACACCACCAAAACCGTATGGTTTTGTGTGTGTATGTGTGTCGCCGCCGAAGACCACCTCACCGCAAAGGGAGGTCGGCCGAGAGGGGATCGCCGCCGCCGGGCTACCGTCATACACCACCTATTGCCGCCGCAGGTCAACCGCTAAGAACCACCGTGGAGGTGGTGGTGTTCGGCCGTAGGAGAGAGAGAGAGAGAGAAGGGAGAGAGTTTAGTCTTTTTGGTGGCTATTAACTTAGATTAGGTTAAACAAAGGGTAATCCTCCTTAAATAGGTAATTACTTGGATTAAAGCCTTTGGACCTTAAAGCCCGGTCCATCATCAAACACTTTGATCAATCGACAAAACAAACCCTCTAGTTTTGATTTATTAATTAATAAACTACTAATTATTATATATCCAACCAAAAATTAATTATATTAAATATTAACTAATATTTAATATTACCTTTCAATAATAAATATCTATCTATTACTTTTCTCTTTTCCAAAAATTAATTAACTATTAATTATCTTCTTTACAAAAACTGTATTGTTTCCTGGTTCATTAGTTGGGTGTGCATCTGTGTGACCCTTTAGTGACTCACAGTGTCCATGGATGTGATGAAACGTGTACACTATCCCTGCACTCAATTTATCAACATTTACACAAAATGGTAGCCTAAGATAATTCATTAGTAGTTCGTGGTATCCGCATCCAATGGCTTCCGACCAAAGTTTGATTGCCAACACCGAAAAACTTACTTTTGTTCAATTTTATTTTAGAATGGCCGCATGCTAGATACATTTGAGGATGGGCATCATATTCTTTATGTTTGCTAGGCTCCATTCACCAAAGATAAGGATATCGTCTGCATATGTTAGTTGAGATATGTTTGTTTTCTACTCCGAACCCACTTCCAGTCCTTCGAATTTTCATTTATCGATTGTTTCTTTCTGAACCACATTCAACCCTTCCACCTCCAATTGAAAAGGGAAAGGTGATACAGGTCTCCTTGTTTTAGTCCCCTCGTCATACTAAACTCCTTCATCGGACACCCATTTGTAAGAACCTAGATACTTGAAGATCTTAGATACGCATCTCTCCATGAACTCTACTAGTCAGCAAAACCCATCAACCTCATGTTTTCTAGTAGAAACCCCTAACACACACTATCATAAACCTTTTCAAACTCAATCTTAATGATTACGCATTTCCTTTTGGTTCTCTTTATAAATCAATCATTTAAGTTTCTATCAATACTTCATCTAGTATGAATCTTCCTTCAATGAACGCATTTTATTCTTCTGTTATCAACGTAGGGATCACTTTTTCAACCTTTTGGCTAGGAATTTTGCGATAATTTTGTAGTACACCCTGATTACGTAGCTTATTCATCTGATGTCAATAGTGGATACGGGTTGTTAGATATTGGTGTTAGAGTTAGAAAACAGGTGTTGCACCCGAAACTAATTAATGCTTTCTCCCAAAACAACCTAACTCCTTTTAAGAGATCATTTATCAAATGCCAAAATATCTTTACAAAACAAAATAAAGTAGAAACCATCCGGTCCGAGTGCGTCGAAGCTTCGAAAAGCTTAACAGTTTTCTAAATCACCGAATTTGTGAAAGGAACTTCTAGTGAATTCGGCCTCATGCGTTTAATATTTTGAAGTGGCCGCTTGTGAAGCGACCTCTACAACTTTCTTGCTCCGAGTGCAACTTAGAGAAATGATCGCTTTGGTCCCTTTTTTAACATATTTTGGGTCCTCTACCCAAACTAATAAATTGTTAGCCCCTTTATCTTGTTTTTTCATTGTCTATACTTTATGGCTGAGTTGAGGTACCTCGAGTTCTCATTGTCTTCTTCCCACTTTACCCTTGGTTTTTGTTTAAGCATGTTATTTCTAGCACCATATTTCTCCAATCACTCCTTATGTGCCTTTTGCCAATCAATTAGTTCCTCTACTTGTAGCTCCCTCGTTTATACTTCTCTTTCCTACTTTGTAATCATTTCTTTTTTATTTGCAATCTAATTTTCAATATCACATAACTTTAACTATTTTCCACTTGATCAAGGCTTTTTTAGTTTACCCTTAACTCCCATGCCTTCTTTATGACCTCGTCGATATCTTTTTCTTCCAACGATGCGTCAAAGAACCTAAATAGAGACGGGCGATAATTCATCACCATGTATTGAAGTACAAGAGGATTATGATGTAGGTCATATTTCATCACCATGTACCTCTTTCCTCCCAACACAAAGTGCCCTAGTTCCTCTTATTCTATGCAAAGTTGAATACCTCAATTGCTTTCTTAATTACCATTAAGTTGACGTTCGCTTTCTCCCATTACTTTGTTATAGACTTTGAATAAACACTAACTTGCTTCGACACTTGACATCAACCTACTTAGCCATTCCCATGTCTGGACTCTCTATGACCCCCTTCTCTGTCCGTACACGTTTAATTATCAAATCAATTATTCTGTCTATGCCTTCCCACACCCCTGCAACTACTAGTAAGCCGTTGTGTGAACTCCGTTTTGAATAAAGAAGAGTGATAAAAAGCTTCTATTCATCCATACTTCTCATCAGCCTTTTTAAAACTAAAACCCACATTTTTTCCGTCCCACAAGCACTCCACAAGATTTTTGTCAAAGGTTTGTAGTTTTCTTTCTTGGATCCCAATGTACTTGCTTTCTCCCTCTTGCCAATCTCTCTAACATAATCCCTCTATTTTATGGCCCCAATCCTCTAATGTTCATTAATATAATCACCGTAATACATTTTTTACCGATCCCCATACCCTTTTCCCTCTCTACAAAAGCATCATCATCCTTTTGGGTTTTTTTTTCAAAAGACGATCCCTCTTTCTCTCTACTAGTTTTCTCTTTCATCCATCTAATGGCTTCTTCAACTAAAATAGAACCACCATCATAACCCCTTAAATACAAGGTAACATCTCAACACCATAATCCTCTTTTCCCCTTATCTTTCTTAAATGCTTTTTTGACCTCCATTAAGTGTTTAATTAGATTCAAGAGTATTAATTCTCGGTGAAGGTTGCAAACGTAAAGTTAAGAAAGCCATAATATGTTGTCGCCCCAACAAAAGAAACCTCCCTAGATACCCTAAAAAGAAAACCGAGTTTTCTTTATAAAAATAAATTCTCAAGTGCACAAGGGTGTAGGCTTTGCAAAAATGGTGAAGAAGAAAAGTCGTAGAGAGAGGAAGTTATGGTGCCCACTATAAATATTTTGGAAATAGTGAGTCAGATATGAGTCGTGGTTAGCAACAAAGATTTAGTGTCATTGTTAAATTAATTTGTTGGAATAGTCTCACCCCTTTTATATATTTCCTTGTTAATTGCTCATCTCGAAAAAAACACTGCCGTTCTAGCTGAATGACCTTTTTTGAACATGTAAAGGCATTGTAGATGCATGTATTTCAATCAAATGTGCACGCTGACCTTCCCTTATAAGGTAAGGTCGTCTTCCTCCCTAGTTTTTGGCCAGAGATCTCTCACAAGTGTCTTGCACGAATTTTGACTCTCTCGAGTTCTCTTCTTCAACCTCCAACGACCATTAGTTTGCCCCGCTGCACCATTTTACTTCAAATTTTAGCAATTACTTATCATCCGTCCCGTTGTCCCACCATTTTTTGCTTTTGTTCTAGCCAAAAATTTTAGTTTACATCATCTTCTTCTATCGGCGAAACATTATAGAAAAGGCCTTCAATTTTCTTGTGTAATTCATTGTTCCCTCTCCTTCATGTTCCTTTTGAGATATCACCTTATTTATTACCTCAGTTTGAATGTATCAATCCAAACGTAGTTGAATTTCGACTATATCGCAAAATTTGAGTTTCAACTCCATCTTTTATGCGTCTCGGACTCTCGAAAATCCATGAAACCAAATATCTGGATGTTACGTAATCTCCTTCTACTCTCTTAGGCTGCGTGTTGTGGGTTACCTGCAGGTAACCCTTACCTGCTGCCACCAGCGCCACATCATTCTCTCTCCCTTACCTTTCTCCTTTACCCAATATCAAGTTATAACTTACCTTATCTTACCCAATCTTTTCTCATTTTTTTTCTTTTTTTTTATTTCAACAAATTAACAATTATATAAATAATTTAATTCATTAATTTAATTAAATAAAAATTCAAATAAGACTACAAATAAAAATTACATAATTTAAACTAAAAAAAACTAAACTTTTAAAATTAAAAAAATACATAATTTTAAAAACTAAAAACTAGTCGCCGAAGTTGTCGGGGATTTGAATACTCCAAATGTGTTCGACCAAATCGGACCGGAGGTTGTTATGAGTGTCCCGGTTTTTGACTTCTCGAACATTTGCTGCCCGTTAACTTCCTCGCTGATAGTTACTTCTATATCATCCGCTACAAGATCGTCGTCGTCAAACTTGCAAATCGCATGGCCTTCGTCTTCGAGAATCATGTTGTGTAATATTATGCAAGCGTACATGATATTTCTCAATTTTGCCATCGTCAATGCTCGTGCCGGGTAGTGTAGAATGTGCCAACGTTGTTTAAGCACACCAAAAGCACGTTCAATGTCTTTCCTCGCCGATTCTTGTGCGGACTTAAACTTTTTCCTTTTGTTGTCTTGTGGGCACGTAAATGATTTCACGAAAGTTGCCCACTCCGGATATATACCATCGGCAAGATAATATCCGTGTTTGTAAGTCACTCCATTCACCTCAAATATACAATCCGGTGCTTTGTCGTCGTACACATCGTTAAATATAGGCGATTGATTAAGAACATTGATGTCATTGTTAGAACCGGAAACTCCAAAGAATGCATGCCAAATCCATAGATCATGAGATGCCACCGCCTCTAGCATAACTGTCGGATGCTCATGATCATCTTGCATATATTGGCCTCTCCATGCTACAGGGCAATTAGCCCAAGCCCAATGCGTACAATCTATGCTATCTAGCATGCCGGGAAAGCCGTGCTTCAATTCATGCGCGGCGTACAAATTCTGAACATCATCATGAGTAGGATTGCGTAAATATTTTCATTTATATAGATGGATAATACCTTTGCAGAAACTGTCTAAGCAATCCCGTGAGGTCTTCTCCTACATCCACAAGTACTCGTCAAGAGAATCAGTAGCCGTTCCGTATGCCAGTTGTCTGATAGCAGAAACACACTTTTGTTGCTGTGAAAACCCTTTCCGAGCTCTAGCATCGCACAACCACGTGAAAAATTCATACTTTTGACCGAGATCGTGATGTATACGCTCGAATAAACCTTTGTTCATCCGAAAACGTTGCCTAAACATATCATCATCGTATACCGGGGTCTCGCAAAAATAATCGCGAATGAGCATCTCGTGTCCAGCTAGCCGATCTATATTTTTCGGCGGCCTTACACTTTGCACACTTGATGTTTCCTTGTCGTCTTAAAAAATAAGCTCTGCAACGATTTTATAACCTTCTAGCAACATATTGTTATTTCTAACGAAAAATTCCACACTAGAAGTTATAGTCTCGTTTGGTAAATCCATATTCTTTGTAGATGAAAAAAATATACAAAAAAATGGTGTGTATGAAAGAAAAAGTAGAAGTAGAAGAGAGTAGAAGAGAGGAATTGTGTGGGATAAAAATTGTTGAAATTGGTAATATTTATAGAGTAAAAATTAGTGAATTAAAAAAAAAGAAAAAGGTCATATAGCCGTTGGAGGGGGGAGGGGGTGGGGGGTGTTTGCCTCGTTTCCGTCGTCGAGTACTGGGACTCGATTCCTCTACCCGCTAGCCTCACCCGACATTGAGTTTTGGTTTTCCCGATCGGACCCGATGCAACTCGATCCAATCGAGTCGACCACAACGCTCGGTCTTAGATGTCAACAAGGTTCCTCTATCTCTTAACATTCTCGAAAGGTGTTCCATTTCCAAATTTCCAAGGAAGTCATGGAAGAAAGAAAGTTCGAATTCCTATTTTGTTCCCCCGGGTCTCTTCCTAACATTTATACCGTCGTGTTGTCACCGATGGTTAATCTCCGGAGGCTGAATCAATCTCCTTAACCCTTCTTTTTCACTCTCCCTCTCTCCCTCTATTAGAAGCAATTTACAAGCATCGCTCGATGGATCGATGATGGTTGATGTCTTCTTAGACAACAAGATTATGGTTATATATATACTATATTATAAACTATTTAAATTTCTCTCTATTCAAAGTTTTAGGACTACTTAATTTTAAGTAGTACATGTTTTTATGCATAAGATACAAACTATTAGAGCAATAGCCTAATCCATCATTTCCTTAGTAAACAACTAATTTATGACAACTTTTGTTTTAGTAATCATTAAACATCACAACAACTATTTAATTAATCTAATTTTGGTTAAATCACTTACATCCATATACTTTTTAAGGATGGATTATTTTTCTCTAATTATTAAAAAATCACATGTTCTTTATCATTGATTTTTAAAAACTATTTTAATAACTAATAAAAGGGTTGATTGGAATAAATATACATAAAACAAGAAAAGGAGAAAGAAAATTGATATGTTGTCGAATAAATTTTATTTTCTGACACCGCATTCTACACATACTATACCCTATATTCTTGAAAGCGCACATGTTGACAAACACAAACTATTGTCATTGCTACCGCATTGCATGGGTACAATGCTAGCATATATATGCAAAAGTTCAAACGAGAATTGTTTTCAATACGACAACTGTTTTTAACGTCATTAATGACTCATTAATAGCAGTATTTTGGTAATTTATATATTTACCCAACCGTGAATTGCATCCGGGTGAGCCGTCATTAATTTGGCGAGGCTTGATTTTCCCAAATAACCCTCATTAATGCGTATTAATGAGTCATTAATGAAGCATTTATGAGCTGCCAAAAAATTATAACTATTGATTAATATTAATCAATAGCTAAGATTGGTTCTGATAATTGTCGTATGAAAAACGGTTGTTGTTTGAACCGTCCCATATATATATACATATATATAAGGAGGTTCATACGAAAAACTTCTAATTTGCAAAAGGTGCAAGGAGTATTTATAGCATTTAGATTATTTGATTAATGGCTGTTATCATCTTTGGTTTGGGTAATTAATACAAATTTAAATGGTATTAAGTTAAATATTAAAAGGATAAAATAGACATTTTAAACTATGTTCATTTCCTCTCTCCTCTCCCCTCTCTCCTTTTATACCCATATATACCCATAGACTCTTATCACAAAACAAAAACCATAATGCCCTCCCCTAAAGAACTGCAGCCGCACGCAAGACTTCTCTTTTGCTTTTTCCGACGGTGATTGCTAGAACCTCCGACATTTTGAAAGTCCTCCACCTCTCACGTTCAATACTTCATCCTCCAATACATGCAAGTTCGCTACTTCACCATTGTGGTCAAACCTCCTAACTATGGCCGCCATTTCCGGCACCGTCTCCCGTAGCGGTCTCCGCCACCACCGCAGATCTAAACTGCATATCTGAATAGCCGTTGTCCGCAAAACACCCAATAAACTTCAACAAGATCTGAACCTCCGTCGAGAACCCCACCACCGATATGTTTAACCATCATCGATATGAGCTCGGTTCTTACTGGTTTGTTGCATTTAGATTGCCAATGTTTCATTTTTTTTCTTTTTCTCGATCCTACTTCGATTGTCATCTAACTGTCTCTGTTCGAAGTTTGTTTATTGATATGAAGAATCAACGATGTCCCGGTTATAATTTAATAAGTTATGTTAATGAGTTTTGTGTTACATTTAATTTTTTAATTTTTTAATTTTTTAATCTTAGTGTTATTACCAATGAATGTATGGTTAATTTGGTATATAGTTTTGTTAACGATTGAATATGTACCAAAATACATGAGTTTCTGGGTTTTTTTAGTAGTTCATTAATTAATCTTTAAATAAATTCTTAGTGTAATTTGTTTAGATTGTTTTAATTGTTAGATTATCATATAGTTTTTTATGTTGTGTTTTGTTTTCTTAGTGAAAGTGGACATCTCTAGTTAAAAATTTTGATTTTTTTATTAATATATACAAATTTTGTGGTTTATTATATATCTGAGTGAACAATAAATAAAAAATCTATTCCATTCAAATAGTTCATTAATAAACACATGTATAAGTAATAAAGTCTGGTATTCTATGTTTTTTAGGTTGTTCATTGTTGAACGCAAATATAATTTGTTAAAGAAAATCCGAAAAAAGAACTATAAAAAAATTGTATTATGCATGAAACATGTTCACTAGTTAACTAATTTATATTATACGGTTAAAAAAGTTTATGAATGATTTTGATAACTATTGGGCGCGAATTTGTTCACTAATAAAGATTGTATACATAACAAAAAAATTATAAATCATTGGTTATATTCAGTAGGGAACATTTAATTATTAATATAGGAAAAATAAATTCTAAAAATCTAGAAAAAGAATAATTTGAGAGCATAGAGAGAAAATATTTATTTTCCAAATTTATTATTTTGAATTAAATAAAAATATTAATTATGATTAATATATATGAACCACAATATTAAAAACCAATTAATTGCTGAGATTAATACTTCTCACACTTTTCGCAAATAAAACACTTTTCGTGTATATATATACTTGAAAATTTTTAGGCGTACAATTATAGTATATGGGATCTAGATAAAGCAGTAAAATAAAGTTAATTTTGGAAGAATTTTATATACGTTGTAAAAGTTCCATATTACATATCTATTCTTCAAAATATTCAAATTTCATTTTAGTATCATTCTAATGTTTTAGTCTCTCCTCTATATCCAAATACCAAATGAACTATAATTTAATCATTTAAAGAAACAAAAATTTATTTATATCGAAATCCCTATAATACTCTTCCATATATATTTATATAGGGGAGGGTTCATGCGAGAACCGCGAGAACCGCGAGAACCAATCTCGGCCGTTCCTTGGATATGGGAAGTATCATGGATGGAGAGCGTGGAGGGATAGGGTGTGACAGGGTGCATGTGAGGAATTCATGGGTGGACAATGACATTGAAGGAGGGGAAATTGGACGGCTTAGATTGGTTCTCACGGTTCTCGCGCTAACAACGGTTCTCGCATGAACTTTTGTCTATTTATATATGTGTGTGTAGGGGTCGGTTCAAACGGAAACTGTTTTTCGCGAGAACTGCGAGAACCAATCTTAGCCGTTAATTTAATAAGTGGAATTAATGGATGTAGAGCGTGGGGGACCAAGTGTGGCAGAGTGCATGTGATGTATTCATGGGTTGGTGATGATATTGAATGAGGGGGAATTGGACGGCTCATATTGGTTCTTGTGGTTCTCGTACTAAAAACTTTTCTCGTTTGAACTTTTGCATATATATATATATAGACAAAAATTCATGCGAGAACCGTTGTTAGCGTGAGAACCGCGAGAACCAATCTAAACCGTCCAATTCCCCCTCCTTCAATGTCATTGCCCACCCATGAATTCCTCACATGCACCCTGCCACACCCTATCCCTCCACGCTCTCCATCCATGATACTTCCCATATCCAAGGAACGGCTAAGATTGGTTCTCGCACTAACAACGGTTCTCGCATGAACCCTCCCCTATATATATATATATATATATATATATATATATATATATATATATATATATATATATATATATATATATATATGTGTGTGTGTGTGTGTGTGTGTGTGTGAGAGAGAGAGAGAGAGAGAGAGATTAAAAGGTTATTAGTGTAATTTGTATTTTTGGAATGATATACATGTAATTTGGATCTTTTACAAGGATATATATATGTGCGTGAAATTCACCCTACAGTTTATCTGGAAAAATTTAGTCGACGATTCATGTAAATAATAGGGGGAAATTTACAAAATATTAACTAAGTTTGAAAACCGTTTCAACAAGGTCACACACTCATTTATTTCATATTTTGAAATTTCTTACGGGTGACCTTGGTGAAACATATTTCAAACTTGTTTACTATTTTATGAAATATACCCTAATGCATATAGATCAAAAAGGTTGTGTGCGGGGCAAGCGTTTAGATTATCTTGTCACATGAACATTAACTTAAATTTTTAAACGATATACTCCCAGATTCGGCTGCAACAAAGTCAGATGTACAAGGGACAATCAGCAGTAAAAACGAAGACCACATTTCAATAGTTTTAGATCAACATAAAACTGAAACAAAAAATGAAGACATGGAAAGAAGAAATAAATTGAACAAACTGAAGGGAAAATTCCGTGAAGCTGCTATCTCAAAATCTATTCCAGCAATGAAAAGCATGTTTAACGAAATGCAAGACCGTGAACAACAAGAAGCAATGGAACAATTCATGAGGGAGAATTTTACTAACATTATTGCAAGGACAGGTTGGGCACAACTAGAAAGAATGTTCCAAGATTTGAATAGTCTAGGAACCATGGAAGTCAGGGGCGATGGTAGCACCTTGCTTCACGTAACGGTTGGAATAGGTAATAATGATGTGGTGAAAAATTTGTTACGGTCGTATATAGATGAGAACCAAGTTCTTAAAAAGAGAAATTCTGATGGAAGCACGGCGCTTCATGTAGCTGCAATTGTTGGGAACAAATATGCAACAGAACTCCTTGTTAAAAAGAACAGCGAACTGTTGCGAATTGAAGATGATCAAGGGAAACAACCATTGCATAGAGCTTGTGAAAATATGCATCTTGATATCACTGCATATTTGTGGAAAGCTATCACAGATGAAGGCAAAAGTTCGTCAACTGACGCTTTTCTTGGTGTTGAAATAGGGGACCTTATCACTAATGCCATTTCTGCAAAAAACTATAGTGAGTAGCTACCGGATATATAGCCTAAATAGTATGCTATGAATTAATATTCGATCACACTTACGTACGATTTAATATACATTATTTATGCTTGCAGATTTAGCATCCGAATTAGTCAAGCATTTTCCAAACTTTGCTTCAAAAAACGATGATGTACTCATGGCTGCAGCTAGAACCTATCCAATAGGACTAAACGACGCTGAATCATTTGTCTACCCGAGTATGTTCAAACCTAATACAAATGATTTTATTATTATTATTATTATTGTTATTATTATTATTATTTTGTTTCTTTTAAGGGTGATCATCAACTGATTGGTTGTGGCTTTCCTAAATATTTCAGTTTTGGCCCCTACCTGCTTCAGCGTAGTATCGTTGGCTATTTATTTATTATCGCGATTGGTAATGATTATTCATCAAATATATAGTCAATTTCTGATCAAGGGGCAGCAACGTAAAGTTGCAGTACGTATTTTCAATGTGTTCGGTGCAGGTAATTAAACACCACTCGATAATTTATTTTGTATTTTAAACAGAAGTTTAAAAATCTTCTAACTTTATTATTAAAAAAATAAGCTTTTAGAAAAAACTTTTCTTTTTAAAATTTAATTTAACCAATAGTAACTTTTTATTTAAAAAGTAAATTAAGATTTTAAACAAATATGATGTCATCACTCTTAATCCCAATAATCACATTCCTTAATTGAACCCTTTTCATATTTTTAGTTGATTAGGATTGTTGTATAATAAATATGAATTGAATTTACCCACACGTGAGATATTAATTTGTTGTTATAAATTATTCAAAATTTACCTAGATATATATGGTATATTTATATTATTTTTCAAATTTTCATATTTTTAAGTGAGTCGATTTGTTATATTAAATATGAAAACAATATTTCAATATTGTCTTTATTTGTATGGTTTAGTTTTAAAATAGGAAGATAATCACCTTATATTACCTACGATTACATGTTTAAATCTTATTTTTGTTATTTCTTCACTTTGACGTTAAAGATCCTACTGTTTTTATTTGTTTTCATTCTCTTAAATATAATTATAGAAAATAAACAACATTCTTCATCATCTCCAAATAGACTTTCGTTCAAACAACCTTCAATAAAAAGGAAGAAAAGACGGGTGATAAACACTTCCTATATACGTTTTACAATTATTTTACTATATCTCTTACAATTTCACACCATCAAATTTTATACTTTATTTTAGACATCTCCCGCGTTTATACATAGGTAATAAACTGGTATATAATTAAACCAATTATTACTCTCTCTTAAAAATATTAACTAATAACTAATTTAAAATTACTAATTTATCCTTATATTAAACTAAATAGAAACTATTAAATAAAATAACTATTAAATAAAGTAATTATTATATGAAATAAATTTTAAAATATTATATTTAATCAAATTCTTAGTTTTATTATTTAAATATTAAAATATCATATTTGCAGATCCTAATTTACAAATTTCATTTTTTTTTTGAAAGGCTACAAAAATATCATATGTAACCGAAATGTCATATGTAACCAAAATGTTGTTTTATTACAAAAAAATATTTTTATAATCATTTTTAGATTCTTTTTCATATGTAACAAAAATATCCTAATTACCTTTTTATAACATTTTAAAATATCATATGTAACCAAAATGTTGTTTTATTATAAAAAAAATATTTTTATAATCATTTTAGATTCTTTTTCATTATTAATAATAAAGACATAACCATATTGTTTATAATTGTAACCATAACGATTGATAACTTGTATAAGAAATAAAATCACACCTATTTGTATAATGATAGTATTTTATGCAATCACGTTTTCTCTCCCACCCGTGTTAATGCTTCGACGCTGGTGTGTGTGATGATGTTGTTAAGTCATAATTTTAAATACTCATTTGCCTTCCATATTATATAATTATTTAATATCTTTTTATTAATGTTTAATATTTATCATTTTTAAAGCAATTCGTATAAACATGAACATCTAATATAGTATTTAAAATAAACCAGAAAATGTTTAAACATTTAGGATCGTAATTATGCGTTATTTGCATCACATTTAAATCAGTTTTTATTTTTAAGCATACGTCTTACATAATTATTTTGTTGGCGACCATAGCAGCACGCCTTAGTCATACGACACCAACAACATCAACTCGTGAGCGAGCTAGGCTACTTAATATATAAGAAATAGGTAGCGCATTGACTATCAGAAATTCGTTTGGCCTAATGTTAAATACCTTGTTTCTAGCAATTGGTATTAGAGCATGATTACGGGTTCAAATATCACATCTGTCAAAAATTGTTAGGGGTAGATGGAAATGCATGGAGGGAGGATTTAGCGACCATACCAGCATACCATAATCATACGACCCCAACAATATAAATCGTTGAAAAAATTATACGTGCTACTTAATATATAAGAAAAAGTTTTAATCTTTACTACTATTAATTATTACAATAAAAACGGTTTTAACGAATATAAAGAATACAAACTCTCATAGAATTATGTTTAATATTTATATCAAGCATCAAACTGAAATTTTATAATTCATAATTGAAATATACAGTTTTTAAAATATAATTTGTATTACGATAAAAAGTTATTGAAATATAGATAAAAGCATATCATTGATATGTATTTATAGTTGCATCAAAGATTATGCGTTAACAATTGTTAGAGCTAGTGTTCGCAACGTACCGTAACATCTTACCACTACTCCCACCATATTACTATATTAATTTTTTTCTACCACCACTAAACTCGCCACTCAACCTCCTAATACTTACTTCCCACCAATTTAGTTCATACTAAATTATAGAATTCGCCTACAATAACTACCCAATCAAATATTAATAATTAAAAAACAAGAATAAGTTATTTGAAATGGCCCCTCATGGCCTCTCCAAGCTTCAGATTCAATGTGGTTCTATACCACGCATAGCCACTCAACAATGGTATAGAATTTCCTTTTGACCATAGTGTCGTCTTGTTCACCCACGCACAAAAACCTCTGCATTACAATTTACAAACACTCTAAAAGATAACAAATTAATAACATACAAAGCTAAATGCTTTATATAATAATAAACTAGTTTAAATACCCGTGTAAATACATGGATTAGACATAATTATTTATAAAAATATCGATTTATTAAATATATACTTGTTTTGTACGCATGAAAGAATAGAGTAATCTTAGTCTTTATGTAAATTTAAAAAAAGTATATATTAATTCCGACCAACATAAAGAAGTAAATTATGACATCTTTAGATTGATGTAAAATTTATTTACGATGAGATTTGTAAAACAAATAAAACCATGACCTGACATGGGTCACGACATAGAAAAAAATATTATTATTTAAACTAAACCAACCATTTTTATAAAAAACCGAAATCTAATTTTGATTTTTTTCTTAGGTCAAAATTAGATTCGGTTTGACTTAAATTTGAAACATTTTGTTGTCCTTTTTTACTTTCTCGTTATTTTGGCGTTATAAAATTATTTAGTATATTTTAATTTTATTAAGATCTAATATTTAATATTTATTACTTTTTTACAACCAACCCATGTATTAAAATAAAATCTAATTTAATTATTGATATTAAACATTATTAAGGGATTTATATTAGTTTTAAATTAATATAAAATGATATTAATTTGTATTTATTAACTTAGATGGGATTCTCATATTAATAACTTTACGTAATGTTGTTTTTAAATTTATAATATCGCTTAAGTATATTAAATTTATATTAGCTTAGATATAATCTTATTTTATATAAATTCAAAATAGTTTATAATTTACTAATATTTATCATTGATTTTATTAAGGTTATCTTTATCTAATTTATATTAGTTTAACTCTAAAAAGTCCAAATCAAAATTTTAGAATTAAAGAATTGAATGGCTAAGATTAAATCTTTTATTAAATGAAGGGTTCAGATTATCTAATAATTTTTTTAAATTAGTCTTTTATATATATTAGAAGATTATAAAAAAAATTGTATGTGTCAAGATTTTTTTTTAAAAGGCATTAAAGTGTGTGCCTCCTAGGGATAAAAAATAGAGGAAGATGATATATGCACCTCAACAACGTGTCATATACAATAAAAGTACAATGTTTGGATAATATTACGCTTAAATATAAGGAAATAAAAAATAGTTCCTATGTAAGTTTGACAAATTGTTGATATACGGTAAGTTTGAGCATTGTAAGAGAGTGAAAAATATGATACATTCTACCAATGTGTTTATTATACATAAATTTTTATTATATGTATCAAACTTTGAAAAGTATTATTGTATATACTAAATTTTCAAAATTCTTATCTATGTATGTTATCCAATTACCTCTTATATATGTAACCGATTTTTTTTAATTACTACATAAGCATCCATATCATATACATGTCATAACTATTTTAATTCTTATTGTAAAATATAACTATTTAAACTCTTATTCTTGTAATTATTTAATCAAGAGAATTAGTATTATTTTTATTTCCATGAAGATTCATATACATCAATGTTCATCTTTGATTATCATGAAGATTCACATTCATCTTTTGTTGTCTAAAGATCCATCTTCATCTTTAATCAATTAATCAAGAACATTCAACATCCGGCTCCAACTGATTCAAAAGCCATTGTTTCATCCTTATGAGGCTTTCAATTCATCCTCACCGGCCTAGTTTTCTTCTAACCCGGCCTTAGTTCAGATTCTCATCAACCTAAATCTATATGTGTTCCAAATGAAATCAAACAAAAAATAATATATGTGAACAATGAAATGGGTGGAAGATGAAGAACCCTAAATCCAAATCTATTCAAAATTGATTAACCTTGATCCATTTCTAGAAAAAACTTCGAATTCGATTAACCTCTAGATTCGATATAGATTCAACAAACTCTAAATACACAAAATCGACAAACCTTAAGGAAGGTTCGATGAAGATGAAACATTCAAAAACTCTCGATTCACATATAGGTCCCAAAGTGATCCACATGTAGATGTGGGGTGGAAAATAAAGAATCTAGATACTTTCCAGACCGATTTGCCTCTAGGATCAAAATCGAGATAAATCCTTCAAAAACTCCAAAGATGCACATGAAAACTTCTAAACTCTGCAAAAATTAGCGCCAAATTAGCTTACCTCTAACACTTGATTAATCAATTGCAACACTAGTCTCTTCCAATTAGTTTGAATTTGAAATCCTCCACTAGTCTCTCTAGTCGATCTCTTTGTAAGGCCATTCATATGACCTCTCCTTCTCTCTCTTACCTAAATGCTACATTAGCGTAATTTCATTTTTACCTTCCTTTTCCCTTTTTTATCTAAATACCTAGTATAGTCTAATTTAACTAAACCAAAATTTTCACCACTTTTTAAATTTTATTTTCATTATACATTTAACTATTAAACAAAATTAAATATTTATAAATTAAATATTGATAAATTGTAAATATAACAAATAATAAAAACAAAATTTTCATAACATTAATAGAAACATTATTATAAATAAATAAAATTTACAAAACTCTAAATCGAAAATAAAAAAATAATAAAAATATCAAGAAATCTAGTTGTTCTCGTTGACCGGGAGTTGGATACGTGAAATATCTTCAACCATATCCGAACGAAGGTTATTATGAGTATCCCGGTTTTTGACTTCCCAAATGTTTTCCATGTGTGCTTCACTTAGTTGTATTTCGATATCAGACGATAACATTGTGGTTGTCATTTTCATCTAAACTACAAATTGCATAGTCTTTGTATTGGAGTTTCATGTTGTGTAATATAGTACCACAATATGATACAAGCATACATGATGTGTCCCGGTCTTGTTGAATGCCATATGCTTGCCGGATTATGAAGTATGTGTAAACGTTGTTTGAGTACGCCAAAAACTAGTTCAACATCTTTTAATCATGTGCTTGCAGGTGACTCCATTCACCTCAAATGAGCACTCAGATGCTTTTCCTTCATAGAAATCGTTGAGATGGGTAAATAATTGAGAACATTGATGTCTCTATTGGTTCCCATAACACCAAAGTATGTGTGCCACTTTCATAGATCATATGAGGCCCTAACCATTAGCATGATTGTCGGGTGCTCATGATCACCTTTCATAAACTGTTCGGCCATGCAACCGGACATTTGGCCGACGCCTAATTAGTATAGTCCAAATTCGTGTTTTTCTTCATGCACGATGTATAACCACTATATCAACATAAGTTGGCTTGCGTTTTCTTTACCATAAAGGTCAATAACACCTATGCAGCTACCCGATCTATTTCTTTCTTCTCACTCTTTAGTCTTTCAAGACTGACGATTGTGGTGCTACCATAAATTTAGTTTTCCATTTCTCCAACCAACCCTATACAAATTTCCTTTTCTAGCTCGATAAGCTTGTCGATTGATATGGATGAAGATGATGATGTGGTCGATGAAGCGAGTTGTGGTAAATCCACTTTGTCTAAAAACTAAATATTTTTTTGTAGTAGAAAAAAGATAGAGAGAAATATAGATTTTGGGATTAAAAATATAAAGTGTGTAGTGGTGTATTTATAGGGGAGAGGGAAAAAAGAAAAAAAAAGTTATAGCCATTATTCAAAGGGTGAATTAAATAAAAATATTGTCGCGTGTGGGAAGCAAAGAGGCTACCCATCACGTAGCAAAGGAGGGGGTCGTACCGGTGTTCCAGACCTCATCCAAGAACCCAAGGCCTCAAGGCCTTCGTGTTTGACCATACTAGTGATCTAAAAACATGAATAAATGACTTTGATTTAACTCTTAAACTTCCATTTGAGGTGAATGGGACAAAACACCTTTCTAATAGCACTTAAGCTTAACAATAATAATGTAAATAAATGAAATAGTAAAATAAATTGTCTAAGCTACAATGTGTTACACATATGAACACACTCCATCCAAATGGGTGAATTAGTCTATAAATAAGATGGAGAGTACTATTAAGACATAAACTTTCCATGAATCATAGTGAATTTATGTTTAGAAATATGTTTTGATGCTCCAGAATTTAACAAGGGCTAATTATCTTGAATTCAAACCCTTGGTCTTCTCTTTACTCCCACACACTCTCCTCTTTCTAATTATGAAGACACATTTTGTGTGTACCCACCCCCTTTTAAATTTTAATCCTTACTAAATATTTATGATGTTTATATCCCTTTACCCACTTACAATATGCACTTCCCTTTTAAGCCTTAATTAACAATTAAATGTTTAAAAAGGTTAAGTAGTGTTCTAAGTTGCTGATTGTATTGTAACAAGTATTTAATCGCCCTCGCTATTGGGAGGGGTAAAAATAAAAATAAAAAACGGTCTTATTATTATATAATAATAGATGTTAATAAGAATTAATTCTAAATAAATCTTTTTTTTTCATAAAGTAAATTTAGATGAAAACTTGGTAATATAGTTTTCTTCTATAAAATAAAAATGAATTACTAATTACATTAAAGTTTAAACAATGAAATATAGATATTAAACTTTTTCAGGATGTGTTTGGTAACGGGTTTATAGGAATTAAGAGATTTGTGATTCCAGTTTTTATGATCATCAGCCCTCTAGCCTTGTTCGAGTGTCAAAATCTTGAAGGGATTATTAAAAACATAATTTCTCAAAATTATAGTCTTTTCTAAGTAGCTTATGAATTTGGTTTGGGATTATCAATTAATCAGTTCCAACCCCAACTCTAACTCGTTACTCCTTTATGATCCTCAGCCCTCTAGCCTCGTTCGAGTGTTAAAATCTTGAGGGGATTAGTAAAAACATAATCCCTCAAAATAAAAGTCTTTCTAAGTAGCTTATAAATTTGATTTGGGATTATCAATTAATCAGCCCAAATCCTAACTCTAACTCACTATGACAAACACATCCTAATTGAATATAGGCATGTAGCATGTAAATATATGAAAAAGGAAAATAAAAAATCTACCATACATTTTTCCCTAATGAGATATCTAAATGTGAAGATTAAAATATTTAAATGTGTGAAAATTAAGATATCATGAGAAAAATAAATATCTCATGAGATAACATGCTCTCATGAGAAAATAAATAACATGATATAATGATAAAATTACAAAATTGCCCCTTAATATCTCATGAGAATTTGGTGTCTTACTTAGCAAATTGACATATATAGTAATTAGAAAATTAAGGTACTTAGTTAACATAATTAAATAGGGTCAAATGTGTTTTAACTTCTAGACTTTACTCTTCAAAATTGTTTTAGCCTTAAACTTTCATAAATAATGCATGTTTTAACTCCTTAACTTGTTCTAACATATCTTTTTGCTCCATTGACATTTTATTATGTGAATGATGATATATTAAAACTTTTTTTAAAGGAGTTTTTTCCGGTTAGGATTTATTCCGGAGGCATCAAGCATTTGAGTCACATGTACATGGTCTAACTAATTTTACCCATGACGTTTCCTAATTAAGCAACCCTCTAGCCATCTATCCCTAATTAGAATTCTATTAGACTCAAATTCTTGACTTTCCCTATAGAAGACAATTGTTTTACTCACTAGGCAATCAAGAGATGGTTAATGATATATTAAAACTAAAAACTATAAATAGTTAAATCTTCTAATATAAATAAAAGACTAATTAGATAAAATTTATTAAACGATCCGAGCCATTCATTTAATAAAATATTTAATCTTGACCATTTATTATATTAAAATCAAAAAAATAATTTTGACTTTTTGAAGTCAAACCAAACCTTTAAATAATCCAAGTAATCCCATGGTTTTAAAATTTTAAATAAAAATAAAAATAATTCTATTATTTAAATATTACGTAGGATGAAAGTATATGATATAATTAAAATTTAAGTATTGTTACAATCTCACATTATATGTATTTAACTAAACATTCAACATGATAAGGAATAGTTATATTTATCAAAGAAAATTAACACACAACACATTCAAAGTATTTATACTTATCTAACTTATATATCTACTATATATATTTTTTAAATCTTATCCTACTAATTTTATCATTATCGTACTTTAAATCTATATATTTTACACATTTTACAAGACATAGAATAGTTATATTTATTAAAGAAATTTACTATCTTGAATACTCGATGTAACGAATCTTTTACACCAATACATAAACTATTAACTTTAATATATTAAAATTTAATGTCTCGATTTCTAAGCAACGATAGTTATCTATCGTCTGACAAATAACATGTAATCGAAAGACATAGTTATAAATAGATATTATACTTTATAAGTCTTAATGTAATTTTATTTATTAATTACATAACCGTAGTATTCTTTTCTTTTATTTATATTAGAATATATTATTTAATTATGTTACTTATTATTTAATATCAGTTATTTCTACTCAGTCGTGTAATATACGTGTCACTTATCTAGTTACATAATAAACCCCTTCCCAATTAGTGACCTTAGCTCCCCCTCTCCAAAAGCATGTGCCTGTTGTTTGCCAATTGTTACATATATGACATACCTAGAGAACTCCCCCTGTCGATCACCAATGTACGACCTCCCCATGTCAGAGATTGTTACATGGACGAGCTCCTTCCCTAAAAGATTAATTTCTTTTGACGATTGATTATATATATATATTTTTTTATCCTGAAGTGACTGTTTTTCCTATAAACTAATTTGTGGTAGTGCAGTTCCAATGATGCTTCTATGGGTGTTTGAACTCATAATCCTTTTCATCATGATCAGTTATTACTTATTCCTTCTATGTTATTACCTCTTGTGGAAGGCTGCGAAGATACTAGGTGGTAAGAGCATTTAATTGAGGTGCATCTAATCTGGTTTTATGATTTAACGTGTATAAAGTTTCATTTAACCAATATTTTACTGATTTGTACGTAGTTCCACCCATCACACATATCGAGAAGAAAAAGAAAGAATGGGATGATGCAGAAAAGATGATAGTATTGGTATGCAATCAAATCGACGATGAGCGTCATTATATCCGACCAATTCATGAGGCTGCTCGCCACAATGCTTATAAAGTTGTTGAAGAGATTATATTTAGAGCACCTGAAGCAAGTCAAAGTACCAATGAAAGTGGGCATGACGTTTTTCAAATTGCAATAATGAACCGTTCACAAAATACCTATAATTATTTGAATACAATTATTGCGGATAATAGAAATGGATATAGAACACGGGTAGACTGTTTTAATAACAATATCTTGCACTTAGCGGCAAGGTTGGCACCTTCACGTGAATTTAATCATAGAACAGGTGCAGCATTACAACTACAGCAAGAGCTTCAATGGTTTGAGGTATATACAGAATAAAGTAACATATATTAACCTTATGTAAATAAATAGTTTATTTATCTTGTAGCATCATAAACAGTTTAAACATATTTTATATATATAGGAAGCTAAGAAACTTGTGTTTCCTACGTACATTACTAAAGAGAACATTGATGAAGATACACCCAATATGGTGTTCACAAGAGAACACCGGAACTTGCTACAAGAAGCGGAACAGTGGATGAAAACCACATCAGAATCATGCAGCATCACTGCTGCACTGATTACTACAATCGTATTTGCAGCAGCAATTACTGTACCAGGTGGAAGCAATCAAGAAAAGGGAACCCCGGTGTTTAGAAAAGAAATTGCCTTCACTATCTTTGCTATATCAGATGCGATCTCGCTATTTGCATCAAGCACCGCATTACTAGTGTTCTTATCTATCCTAACAGCACGGTTTGGGGAGAACAATTTCCTAGTCAGTTTGCCAAGGCGACTGCTTATTGGACTCTTCACCTTATTACTCTCTACAATAGCCATGATGGTTGCCTTCACTTCAACCTTATTCCTTGTCTTTTGTGACAAAAAATCATGGATGCTTGCTCCAATATGTGGATTAGCTTTCGTTCCGATTGCCTTTTTTGTTACTCTACAATTCCCTCTCATGATTGATCTTTTTCGATCGACGGAAATGCGCAAATTTCGAGAGCCAGGTCATAGTGTACCCCTAGATTTAGTTACGATGGTAACCTTTATGGATACTTGGGTCTGGCATAAGTGTGTACGTACGTGAAGTGGCGTGTACACAGACTTTGAGTATTATTTTGTTTTCGACATCATGATATTCTAGTGTTATAAATTTAGTATTATCCCTTTGTTCATTTTCTTTCAACCTCATACAATTTGTGTATTGTTTAGAATTCAATCTTCATGCATGGATTATTAATTAATTAATTTGTCTTTATAAACTACGATGTTGTTTGTTGGATTTGAGTTCCAAAATAAGTGATTCAATTCTTCTTGTTACTAAGCATAATCTATAGATCTATCGATGTGGAAGCTAGAAACAATCCTTGTAGGACTCGTGGTATCAAACAAAATGATAGAACTCGGTTGAATGTATACGTACGTGAGAGAACCGAGAGCAACAATTTTAATCGTAATATAAAGCTTGTTGAATTAGGGCTTACAAACTTGTACTTATACCCCTTGGGTATTTACAATAGATACCCTAAACTATGACTAATGTCATATGTAACTAAACTTCACTAGAATATATTGAACACAACATTTAGGGACCTAACAATCTCTCCCTTTGTGTTCAATTTACAATTAAACATAATAACGAATATATTCTATTTAAGCACCAAACAATATCTCTGTTTAGAATAACAGAGATTCTTTTTCTTTCTGCATCCAACATTTAAGAGATCGTTCTTTGAAGTTTTGACTCTTCATGAGATCTTCGAAGACTCGTAAACAGTGATCAGGTTGTTTATCAGAGGTTGCAGTAGAAGCCTCGGGCTTATTAGAATTTGCAACCTGATCATCTCTTTTGTCTTCACGGGAACAGTCTTGAGCAATACATGAGAATAATCTTTCTTAATTACGCATTGTGCATATTCGAGTGTTGGTTAGGCTATTTCAGTACCTTTGAAAATTTCTTTAAACAAAATTTGCTCCCCCTCGAAAGTAGCTCAAGATCTTTAATACTGAAATCTGAAAATTTTTCCCTTTCAAATTTGTAAACAATTGTCTTCTTCCCATTGAAACTTTGTCAACCATTCTTGTCTTGACTTTTCAAGAAATAAAGATCTCATCTCCTCAAAATGTAAGAAACGGCTGAAAATTTTAAGACACACTCATTCGATGTATCAACTCCACCTTGACGTGTGAATTATCTCATCTTCTTTTCATCTTCAACTCAGTAAGATTTAACTAATTATCTCTTGTGATTTTCCCAAAATCAAGTGATTTGTTTTCTTTGAACTTGATTCTCCCCCTCATGATGGTCAGGATCCATCATGATCATCATGCACATGTAAACTGCAATTAGCTTGATATTGGCATGATACTATTAGAATGATATGACAATTAACGTATCCGTTGTAACACCAGGATCACATAGATTTTCCGGTAACACATCAGTTTAAAGAAACTAAGTAACCTACGTTCAGCGTTGGCATGATGTTAGCACTGGTAGGATTTCCATCTATCACTTTAAATATCATAAAGATATTACTCAAGATGTTCCGACACTCTCACACAAACAGGCAAATGATTCCATTAAGTGTCCTAGAAGAAAATAATATTGCAATTGGCTCTAGACTCAATAAGTGCACGAATGAAGTTGGGGACCGGAGTAGTTGTCCTCCTATTTTCAATATTAACGATCTCCAAATGAGATGTCAATAGTTTATGTGAAAAATCTCCGTGTGAAGTTAAAACAATTATATTTTAAGAGATAATTGAGTAGCTGGGTGGGGTTAGAACATTGCATCACTGGGTCCATGATGTTTTCTTCAATACCAGTATAAAACCAGTAGTAGATGTGGCGAACTAGATTGACACTGATTAGTCTATGTGAAAAATCTCCGTGTGAAGTTAAAAAATTTATATTTTAAGAGATAATTGAGTAGCTGGGTGGGGTTAGAACATTGCATCACTGGGTCCATGATGTCTTCTCAAGCCACAATGCTCTGTTGGCCTGCCTTTTACTTAAAGATTTATTCGTCATCACTTCCAAATCTTGGTTAGAAAATTTAACGTATTGATTATGCTGAGATGTGCTACATTGATCATTAACGAATTTTTCTCCAACATCAGACTCCATTAGCTCATCAAAATTCTGTTCAACAACAGATTTTTCTTTGTCTTTCAAAGAGTCTGAAACATTTTCTGTTTTAGTGTTGACAACGGAATTGAGTTGGTCTTTTAAAAAATTTATTCTATCAATTAGAATATATATTTCATTATTGAAATATGTTGTTTCTTTAGCTAACTCTTTCTTGAAGTTGAGAAACTTTCTTTTTCAAAATAGAACTTGGAATATAAAGATCAGAGTATTCGGGTTTTTCAGATAGATTTTCTGATTTTTGATTAAATTATTTAGAAGAATAAGTATATGGAGATTCAGTTGATGAAAAAATTTCAAGATTTTCATAACTTTTCTTTAACTCGGTATAGTCAAACGGAAGTTGCATTTTTTCTTTATTTTATCGTTTTGAAATGTCTAACTCATGATCTTCTTCTGAAGCCCCTGTGAATTTCATTAAATCAATGAAACCCCAACCCCTATATTCAAATTCATAAAATTGAGCACGACAAACTTTAGATAAGTTCTTTGGATTTTCAAACCCTAGACCCACTTTTATATCATAAAATTTAGTGTTTTTTGGTTTATTAAAAAATATATTCTGTTGTGATTGATCACGCTTACAAAGATTATATTCTAGTTCTTTAACTTTAGAATACAGTTTGGTTCTTTCTTTATCTTAACGATCAATCTCAGCATCATTATCTTTACATTGAATTTCTGCATCCCTTAATTTGATAGTAATTTCAGAGTTGACTTCAGTGAGATATTCAACCTTTTCTTCACAAAGTTTCAACTTACTTTGTACATATGACAGCTGCTCATTTGCTGATGACAGTTCTCGATTGCATTGAACTAACTCATTGTAATTGTTATCTAATTTAGCCTCTAAGGTTTGACAACGAGCATTATCTTTTTCTAATTGTGAAATCTGATTTTGCAAAGCATGAATCATATCGATGAATTGAGAATTAGTAGAATTAATCTCAGAATCAGACATAGAGTTATTAGTTTGAACATTTAACATCTTTTAAGAAAAACCTTGATACTTGAAAAAAAATGATCGACTATGGAATAAAGGAAATTTTTTATATGAAAAATATATTGAAAATCACATAAAACAAATCTAAAAACCAATTAAAAAGAACAAACCCACTTCAGTTTTACCATGATCTCTTAGCCTAGTGGTTAAGAGTGAGGGGGAGGCAAAGCCTTCTAGGAGGTACAGGGTTCAAACCTTGACAATGGCGTTTAATTCTAACTTGGTGTTACTAACAACTAACTTGCCGTTAAAAAAAAACCCACTTCAGTTTTCTTTTTATGATACTTGGCCCAATTCTCTTTTTGAAAAAAAACTAGCGGCCCAAATTTTTTGTTCTTTGGATCCGTTCACGCCCAAGTAAAACACTCCTCTTCCTGTTTCCGGTGAAGGACGGAGAACATACAAATGTGAGACGACGAAAAAGAGGGTTGTCGAAGTAGACAACAAAGGGTGGTCGGCGAGAAACAGCTACGGTAGATCTTTTGCGAGAGAGTGTTGGCGAAGATGGATTGCGAGACAGAGATGGCGAATGGAATGGAGAATCGGCGAAGGCCAAGACAGCGAAGGTGATTGTTTGCGAGGGTTATTGTTTGCGAAGGTTGTTTGCGAGTGTTGGCGAAGACGGATTGAGGCGGCTGGCTAGTGAGATAGGGAAAGGCAGACAACGAAGGCAATCAAGAACAATGGCGATGATAAAAGAGAGGATTATTGGCAACTGTAAGTCGATTTCTGTTGAATCAAATAAACAACAATGATACCCTAGCAACCGATTAACTATTTTATGTTTATCACAAACATCAATTGCAAGAAATCAAGACCTAGGTTTAAACCGAACAAGAAATTGATTTCAATCGAGTTTAAATCAACAAACATTAAAGCCCTAGTAGACTATTAACGTTAACGGGGAATAATCACGCGACAAATTCAATTTCTAAACCCTTAAGCAAGATCTTGAATCCAAAAAAAATGTGACTGAAAATGGGACTAAGCTCGTATAAAAAGAAGATTAAGGTAGTTGCAAATAAATAAAACTTGAACCCTAAAAATCGATTTATGCTAATAGTGCCTAGTCAAACAACAGTTTCGACTTTAAAACACTAAATCATATATATAGGATTCAAGAAACTAACTGCCGAAGATAAAGTAGGTCACGAAGAACACAGAAATACGAACTGACAATTTGTCAAATAATAAAAACACTAAGCTTTAATCTTTAATCCATAGAAGGCTCTAATACCAATTGCAGGACTCGTGGTATTAAGTATCAATCAATAGTTGAAGCAATCAAACAAAATAATAGAACTCGGTTGAATGTATACGTACTTGAGAGAACCAAGAGCAACAATTTTAATCGTAATATGAAAGCTTGTTCAATTAGGACTTACAAACTTGTAGTTATACCACTTGGGTATTTACAATAGCTACCCTAAACTATGACTTATTTCATATGTCACTACTAGAATCCATGGCAATAGCAGTGACACATTTAGCAGCGACCTAAGCAATAGCAGCGACACCTCGCTGAACGCGCGAAGTGTCGCCGCTATTTCCTAAAAAAAATGCGGTCATATTTTCCCTCCCTATTTTTTCACGTGTCGCTACTAAAACTAGTGTCGCTCCTAAAAAGGTCGCTGCTATTGCTTTAAAATAGGTTAAACACCAAACATTCCCCCATTTGTAGCGGACTACTCCATTTGCTCTCGATACCTCACGAACTTCGCAATCCCTTCCGACCCCTCGCCGGTCCCCGTCCGTTCGCCGGTTGCCTCCCGTACGTTCGCCGGTCGCCTGTCCGTTCTCTGGTCGTAGCCCCTCCACTCGCCGGCCATCCCTCGCAGCTCGCGTCTCTCCCTCTTCCGCTCAGGCGACACACATCCATTCCCAATCACTGCCGTCGTTCCTCCACCCACTACCGCCGCCGCATTTTCCCTAATTCACAAGGTTAGCCTTCTAATTTCAACTTCTTTATGTTATTTTCTTGTTAATTTTTGCTGTTTTGTGTTAATTTCTTGTTATTCTTATCATTCTTATTAATTTCTTGATAAATGATGGGTTATAGGTACTGTTTTTTGTTTTTGTGTGTTCGGTTCCCACCCACTGCCGCCGTTCTCCCACCCCTGCCGCCGCATTTGCCCTAATTCAAGAGGTTAGTCTTCTAATTTCAACTTATTTATGTTATTTTCTAGTTAATTTTTGCTGTTTTATGTTAAATTTTTGTTATTCTTGTTATTCTTGTTAATTTCTTGATAACTTATGGGGCATAGGAACTGTATTTGGTTTTTGTGTGTTAATTTGTTGATAATTTTTGCTGTTTAGCTGTTTTATGTGAGCTGTGTGTGTGTTGTGTGCTGTGAGTGCGTGTTAGTGTATGTTGTGTGTTGTGAGTGTGTGTGTGTTTTATGTGAGTTGTGTGTGTGTTGTGTGCTGTGAGTGTGTGTTGTGTGCTGTGAGTGTGTGTTTGTTGTATGTTTTGGCTTTGTTTAGATGTATAGAGAACATTAGTACATGCTGTTTTGGAACTGATTTCTTGTTTAGATGTTTTGGCTTTGTTTAGTAAAAAACACAAACCCAAACACACTCTTCAAAAGAAAAAAGAAAACTACGACGTTGTTGAGGAAAACAGTAGCTTCATCAAATGGTCGTGTCAGATCAGACTTATACTTCTCTAAGACTTGGCTGTAGGCCTCCTACAATTAGCTAAAAACAGCCACAAAGCTAGTTTATATATTAATTAACAACGTTTAAGTAATTATTTAATAACTAAAAAGGGTATATATACCAACCATGAACTCGTCTAGCTCGGGATCTGCTACTAAGCAATTACTATTACTGTTGAAGGTTTTTATTATTATTATTAATTTTTTTGGGTACTATAGACATTGATTGGAATACCCGCGTTATATCATTAGTAACATGAACATATATATAATTAGTAACATGTATACGGTAAAACTGATTCAATTAAATGCGTTATATCATCTTCATGAGCTTAGAATACCCGCCAGAAATTGATTTAGAAATTAGTTTCGGGTTGTCCCCGTTTTGGGACTGCTTTTTGAATACTTTATCTCTTTTAAGATGTGAATACGTACTACATGATTGTTTGTTTAAGAAAGAATCGGTTGTCATTTTCTCTTTGCTTCTCGAGTATATATTATTATATATACTTGGGAGCTTAGAGGAAATGCTGCTGAAATTTTCTTAAATGACTAATCATATAATGCGCATTCACATGTGAGGTAAGGTATTCAAAGAGTTGGTTTAGAAGCCTACCCTTGAAAATACTCCACGCTTGAAATTTTTAATTGTCTTATAACTTGGACCCTATACCCTAACTTATGTTTCAGTTGCGTGAACCCTAAACCATAACTTATATTTTAGTTGTGTCATGTCTATTGATAAAACCTGGACTACCATTGAATATCGTAATTCTGACGAGTTTTGGAAATGGCTTGATTCTTTTGTCGAGAGAGCCAAAGCATATGTCGACAGCGAAGGTCAAATCAGATGCCTGTGTCGAAAATGTTTAAACTACAACTTCACAGATATTTTAACAATGAAACATCATATACATAGATTTGGTTTCTGTCAACGTTACGTTACATGGGTCTGTCACGGTGAAAGCGTAACTCCTCCAATCCTAGATGATGTAGCTCCAACTAACGAGATGGCTGATGTTATCGAAGACGTTATGGGGGAGTTCAGGGAAAGCAGTACCAACCACGGTGAAGTGAACTCAGATACAGATGGTAGAGGTGTCGATGATGGATTTCTTAAGTTGTTAGAGGAAGTCAATGCGGAATTATATCCTGGTTGTACTTGGTTTTCTTCCCTTGACTTTTTAGCAAAAAAATGCATATCAAGGTCAACAACAAATGGACTGACAGCTCATTTGATCAGCTCCTTGAATTGTTGCAATCTGCATTACCAAAAGAAAACAGGATTCCGTCTTCATTTTATGTTGCCAAAAAGAAGCTGAAAAAGATAGGTTTGGTTTATGAGTCCATACACGTGTGCAAAAACGACTGCGTCCTCTTCTGGAAAGAACACGAGTCATTGCAGCATTGTCCTGTCTGCAATGAGAGTCAGTGGGTCGATAAAAACACAAAGGGTAAGAAAGTAGCTCATAAGGTTTTACGATATTTTCCTTTGACGCCCAGACTGCGGTGTTTGTACTGTTCAAGACACACTGCGAAAAATATGATTTGGCACAGTACAGGAAGATCAGAAGCGGGTACCATGCGTCATCCTGTTGATGGATATTCGTGGAAAGAGTTTGATAAAAAGTACCCTGACTTCTCGAGGAACCCCGAAACGTTCGTCTAGGGCTTGCGGCTGATGGTTTTAATCCATTTGGTAATATGAGTTCCGCTCACAACACCTGGCCTGTTGTGCTTACAACATACAATTTACCACCATGGTTATGTATGAAAGAGTCTTCGTTCATGTTGTCCTTTTTGATTCCCGGCCCTAAATCACCCGGAAAGGACATGGATGTTTTTCTTAGGCCGTTGGTGGAAGATCTTAAGCACTTGTGGCACTCAGGAGTACATACCAAAGACGCAACGACAAACACATTCTTCAATATGAAAGCTGTGTTGTTATGGACTATAAACGACTTTCCAGCTCGTAGTAGTCTATCGGGTTGGAGCGGACAAGGATACAAAGCATGTCCGACTTGCAATGAAGACACTCCTTCGTGTCGTGTAACTAATAAAATTGCATATGTTGGTCATCGTAGATTTTTAGATCCTAACGACCCATGGAGAACGAGTTTGGAATTCAATGGGCAACACGAGACAAGAGCCGCTCCAAGACTATTTAGTAATGAAGAAATAAAAGCTCAGCTAGATCGTCTACCGACCCGTACACCTGGAAAACATCCCGACTTTGGAGGTGTTAAGAGAAAGCGGGACGATTTCGAGTTAAATTGGTCCAAACGGAGCATATTCTTCGAACTCGAGTATTGGCCTTCTATGCAGCTAAAGCAAAACCTAGATGTTATGCATATCGAGAAACATGTGTGCGATAGTTTGTTGGGTACTCTTTTGATGAATGATAAGTCCAAAGACACGCCAAACGCATGGGTTGATTTACAAAATCTAAAGATTAGGATACCATTATGGTTGCAAAAAAGGGGTAACAAATTCTTTAATCCCCAGCCAAAGTACTCATTCACGGAAGTTGACCGAAAACTTTTTTGCCAATTTATAAAAGCCGTTAAACTGCCGGACGGGTTTGGATCTAACATTAGCAAGAAAGTAACAGATAATGATACTAACAAAGCCGGGTTGAAATCACATGACTGACATATTCTTATGCAACGTTTGATACCGATTGGAGTTAGAGGTTTTTTGGCCAAAGATAAGTCTACACCAATAGTAGAGCTTTGTACATTTTTAAGCAACTTTTCTCCATAACACTATTAATGGAGGATATGAGGAAAGCGAAAACCGCCATTATAACAATTTTATGCAAATTAGAAATGATCTATCCTCCGGCTTTTTTTGACATTATGGTTCATTTAGTTTTGCATTTACCTGACGATGCGATTTGCGGAGGCCCAGTGTATATGAGATGAATGTATCCATTCGAAAGGTATATGAAAAAACTAAAACCCTATGTTAGAAATAAAGCGAGGCCGGAAGGTTCTATTGCTGAGGGCTACGTTGCCGAAGAAGCTTTAACACTTTGTTCAATGTACCTTCAAGATGTCCAGACTCAATTCAATCGCCCTGAAAGAAACGAGGATGTTGTTATAGAAAAAACAAAGATGTGGGTGTTTGAGTCTAAATGTCGACCTATCAGCGCAAAACAAGCCAAACATCTTGATATAAGGGATACAAAGAAACTAGAATGGTTTGTGCTTGATAGTTGTGAAGAAGTCAGACAATATATGAAGTAATATTTCTATCTTAAAATCTTTATTATCTTTTATTATTTTTTTTGTCATTACTAATTCCATATCCTTTTCTTATAAATGTAGTGAATTCAAATCAGAACATCTACAAAGTGATATAAAAACTGAATTCCCTACATGGTTCCTCAAAAAGGTAATACAAATTAACAAACATATATGCTTGATTTCAATACTATATAAAAGTAACACACATTAATCTATATATGCTAGGTCTATGAGATGCAAATACAAAACTCTCCATTATTTCACAAAAAGCTGTCGGCTCTTTCAATGGGTGTGCAAGCAAATGTCTCTACCTATGCCGCTTGCATAGTCAATGGTCTTAGGTTTTTGGTAGTTAGCCGTGCCGCACAATGCACAACACAAAACTCTGGGGTTCTAGTGGAGGGAGAAAATGAAGAGAAATATTATGGCCAACTAGAAGAGATCATCAAATTGCATTATCCATATGGTTATTCGACTGTACTATTTCGGTGTAAGTGGTTCGATACTCGAAGGGGGGTTATATGTGAAAATAATATCACTAGTTCGACACACGACGTGAATGGGATAAAGAAGATCAGCTCATATTTGCTACGCAAGCCAAACAAGTGTTCTACATCCGAGAACCTTCTCGAGGAGACCAAAATAGCAACCATCGGTGGGTTGTTGAAAATGTTAATCATCGTAAAATTTGGGATCTTCCGATAAACGCGGCCCGCCTTGAAGATGTTGACAATGGCTCTGCCGAAAATGTTGATGTCGTTCATAATAATTGCTCGTCTAATTGCAGACTTGTAATTGAGTTTGGTCAAAGCCTCCAATTGACAAGTGAAGTTGAAGTTGGTCTGCCAACGTATAAAGTGAATGAAGTGTCTGAGGACGAGATTGATTTCGATGAGAACGATTCCGAGTATGATAGTGAAATGTCTGATGGTGACACTGAAATGTCTGAGGGCGAGATGGATTAAAACACTTCATTTGTAATCATATTTGACTTGTTACAATTTCATATGTAATCATATTTGACTTGTTACAATTTCATATGTAATCATATTTGACTTGCTTATATGTTATTATTAAATTGTGTTACATATCATTTTGTCTATTTGTTATCATTTAATTAACTTGACAGCTTTCAATGGCTGATGTTATGGCCCGGGGCCATGATGGTGATGGGCGTGAGGATCCACCAACTCCAAATAATCGACCCCGTGGTCAACACGAGGAAGATGGTAATTATTTCACATTGTGATTTAGTTAATTATTTATTATATTCAAACATTTATTATGATTTATTGTAACTAATATTTTCTAATTATTAATTGCAGTTGTACCACCAAAACGTACAAGAGGTAGAGGTAAAAACCTTAAACTCACAAAAACATGGGATGCAAATCGAAAGCGACCTCTTCCTTTAGAGTTTGATATGATGACTGCTACACCTGTTGGGAAACATTCTCAACTTTTTATTCGTGAGGCAAGCGGGTATATATTGCGGGATATCCCTCTAGACAGAGAAGAATGGAAAGATGTTTCCGATGCTGAAAAGCATTCTATGTATACGCATCTTATGGTAAATTATTTATATTTTTATATTTTTAATGTTTATTTTTGAATGCATTTTACTTTCTAACCTTTTGTTATTGTTTGTAGACATACTTTGATATTCAAGGTATTTTGGAAGATCCCGAAAATGATAAGTTAAAGCAGGGTCTTGACCATGTTGTAAGTCACCGTTACAGAGGGCGAAAAGCCGCCGTGAAGAGACATTTTTTAGATGAGGGTGGCTATGATGATGTGGAGAGAGCAAAATCTAAACTCTTCCCTGGTATGAGTGAAGAAGGTTATAGCAAAGCTATAGACCATTACATGATGGAAAAACATGTAAAGCGCTCTAATAAAAACAAAATCAACCAATCTAAACAAGTTGTAGTAAATCATGGAGGTATGTGTTCGTATAGTAACGCTTGTCACAAACTAGTAAGTTAGGATATATATATATACACACATACACACACACATATTTATATACAAGTGTTGTGTGTGTGTAATCTAACCTTTTGCTTCAAACAGGACAAGAGTAGAATTCAAAACTATCATGATGTTCATGTACTTGAAAATGGGGCGTTCGACCACCCTACAATTGAACAAAATTACGTAAGTATGTTAATGTATTTTTATTTAAATGACATTTATATTAATCTTTTTAATGATCTTTGTAATGTAGAATGCTTTAGTGCAAGAGCTTGATTTACAAACTCAACTCTCTACCTCCTCGAACAATCCAACACCAGTAGATGAGGTAGTCATATTTGAAAAGGTCATAGGAGCTAGACGGGGACACATCAAAGGTATTGGGTATAAACCTTCTGGAACGGGGACTTCTCGTGGGCATTCACATACATCACAACCTCCACAGGTTAGTATTCATGTGATAAATTGTAGTTTATTGCTTATACTTAAATGTTTCATTGTTTTTTATATTCTTTCATTTTGTGTAAAGTTCCAAATTCTTGCAGAAAAGATAAATTGGCTTTAGATATTGCATTCTACTACTCCGTGTACAATTAGTGTTATTCATGTGATAAATTGGCTTTAGATACTGTTAGCAAGCTGTTGTGTGTGCGTGTGTGTGTGTTGTGTATGTGGGTGTGTGTGCGTGTGTGCTGTGTGCGTGTGTGTTGTGTGTGTGGCTGTGTGCGCTCTGCGTGTGCTGTGTGTACGTGTGTGTGAGTTGTGTGTGTGCGTGTGTGTGCTGTGTTTGTGCGTGTGTGTGTGTTGTGTGCGTGTATGCTGTGTGCGTGTGTGCTGTGTGTGTGTGTGCTGTGTGCTGTGTGCCTGTGTGTGAGCTATGTGTGGCTGTGTGCGCTGTGTGTGTGCGTGTGTGTGCTGTGTGTGTGTGTGCTGTGTGTGTGCGTGTGTGTGCTGTGTGCGTGTGTCGAGGGCCTTCTTTTGGATACAATTGGTGGAGCTCTTGCTTTCCTTCTCCCATTTCCGATTAGCATGAGACCAGGGCCGAAAATAAGAGACATTAGTTTATTTGCAGCTACACATTAGTTTACTGTTGGTAAATAATAGTCAAATATTGAGTTTTTACATTGTGAAAATTATCACACTATAGTCTCCAAGAATGAGCTCTTTTAGACATTATGTGGATAATATAAATGCAAAAATAATCATTGTACTTGACAACTTGGTATCTCATCCCTCCCAAAGTATTAGAATATCCTTTATCTCTAAGGAAGTTGAGATAATTTAGTTTACATTCGGAATTTAGAGCTACTACATGCCATTTGTTTGTTTTAACTTATAAGTTACTAATGTACATATAAATTTGTAGCCGAGTCAACTTGATATCATGCTCCGTAACCCTGCATTTAGAGCGGCGATGGAATCGGCTATGACAAATGTGATTCAATCGTTTTAAACACAAAATGATAATTTGGAGAACGTCGAGGAGAATCGGGAAGAAGATAGTAACGAGTAGTTTATTATACATTATGTTTTGTGTGTTGACAAACAAGAATTTGGTAATAGCCTATATGGTTTGGGTATATTATGGATTTGGTAATAGCTATGTTTTGGGTATATTATGGATTTATGGTGTTGACAAACATTTTATGTACTAGCTATGTTTTGGGTATATTATGGATTTGGTAATAGCCTATATGGTTTTATATAATATTAGGTTTCAGTTTTTAATTGGTGCTATAGTATATAAAACAGGTTAGAATTATTATTATATTGTATTATTTAAAAAATGAAATCAGGCAATAGCAGCGACATCAATAGCAGCGACAACAGGAAGTAGCAGCGAGATCAAACGGTTTGGGGAGAGGCATTAGAAGCGACATCAATAGCAGCGACATCAAGCATTAGCAGCGACAGGTAATAGCAGCGACATTTGGGTATTAGCAGCAAGGCAATAGCAGTGACATGTCACTACTAAAACCTTTAGCAGCGACTTTTAGGGGTATTAGCTGCGACTTTCGTCGATGCTAAAGGTCGATTTTTTTGTAGTAACTAAACTTCACTAGAATAAAATATTGAACACAACATTTAGAAACCTAACAATCCTAAAAATTCTTGTGAACCAAGTTTTTTGAACACGTGAAGAATTGTGTTCAAGAAACTAAGAGCAATGCAAGTGGGAATGTTATAAGTTGAAATGAGAAAGACGTGAAGTACGTACTTCTCTTGGCAATCATCATGGCTGTTGTAGAGAGCAACAATTAAGGTGAAGAGTCCAACAAGCAATAGCCTTGATAAACTAGTTATGAAGTATATATCTCTGCAAACCGTACGGTAAGAATAGATAAGAACTCGAATAATGTTGTACTTGGTGCAAATATATTGAGGCAAATAATAACAAGTCTTCATCTATGGAGCCTTCCGGCATTTCCTACTAGGGGTGAGCATGGGTACCGATAATACCGAACAAAAACGGTACTGTTACCGAGTTAGAGTTTTTTGTTTGATATTCTATACTTGAAATATGTCTAATCTGGTACTCGGAAAAATCGGTATTTGGGATTTAGTATTCGGGACTAGTACCGAATCGTCCTGGTAACCAAAGACCACATTTTAATTAATTTGTTATTAGAAATAATGGGCAAAATCTTTTCACATTTTTTGCCATAAAGAACAAAATCGATTCTAATTCCAATCCTAGTTGCGATCAAAGTTCGGCCATTCAATACAAACTTGAAAGTCGATTACGGGAGGTGTATGCATATAAGGACTTTGGATATTTAGTGGGTGTTTGTTTTAGCTAATTAAGGGTTATTTTTTGGGCTTATTTTTTATAAGCAGGTTTTTCGGCTTATTTCTAACTTATAGACTTATTAGGACTTACAATTAGAAAATAAGCCGAGTTTATAAAAAAATAAACGAGAAAAAATAAGCTTATTAAAATTAAGCCGGGAAAAAAACCATTAATAAGCTTAAAACGAACACCTGCTTAATGTACGTTTAGAAGCTTCCTGCCAGAGTATTGATCTCAAGTCATAGCTAAAACATTTATAGGAAGATACATTTGTAATATTCAAAAAGTCATCTTCATTTTGTTTATAAATTTTAAAAATTGGCAGTGGATGCATTTAGAAGACTAGTTCCTATTCAATATGTATCATCTTTTTGGTTTTTGTATTCGTTTTGTTTCAACTTGGGTGTCAATATTTGAGACTTGCTTTGTATTTTGATGGAGATATTTAATGATATTTCTTGCTTCTTAAAAAAGTAGTTAATAGCCTATTTTGGAACGTATAGACTTTTGTGTTTATGAATGTTATCTTTTTGTTTGTTTTGTTTTTAGTTTTAGTTAATTAAATCGAAATGATCAATAGTAAATACGTTTGTTTTGGAATAAATATACTAGTACAGGAATTATTATTTAGACCGGTTAAAAAGGTTATGTAGACCGGTTTTCATTTGGTCTTGATAGCTGGTTGTCTAAATACGGAAGCATATTAAGACCCGTTTAAAACCGGTCTTTAAAAGGTGTAACGCCGCTCTTAACGAACTTAAAATTAGAGTTAATTTAAACTTTTTAAATACTATTATCAAAAGTAAGCAGCAGAATCTAAACGTCATTTACAAAATAAGTATTGTTAACTGACTTGGCTGTTTAATTACAACAAAAGAATTAGCCAAGTTCATAAACTACAAGTGTTACCAACTAAACCGACCATTGGATCCATATATACAACAAGCGTGTTCCCCAAAAGATAAATACAAAAGTACTACCATCAGTACCCGCCTCACCAGGTATCTAGCATCAACCTGAGAAAAAAAGGTAAAACAGGCACCGTTAGCTACAACTAGCTAGTAAGCACAGATTTCACATTAGTATCAATAAGCAGGCTATCACAAACAGGAATAGCACACAGGGTTATCCTATCATATTGCGGTGCGCTAATCATGTCAGCGAGAGTCGTGTCTTGCAAAGTAGTGAGCCCCGCTCAACTGGTTCCGGTTTACACCAAGAACCCCTTTCGTAACTAGTTCCCGCTAATAGCCGAGAACCCAATTCCATCAAGGAACGGTGGCCTGCAGAGCCAACACCCAAGCGTATACACCCGAGTACCGTTAATCCCCCATTTCGTGGCCCAAAGGACCCTCGGAACCCAGCCTACACGGCTGACGGTAGACTGACCTCGATCGTGCACCAATCAGTGTCCGGACAAACTCCAATTAACATATACGACCCTATTGGGTCCAGTTGCATGCATGCATCATATACGACAGATAGTACAACATGTCAAATCATATTACAACATACCTCTTGAGCGCACGTGTGAAAACATCAATTGCATGTCAACAAGTACAACAAATAACTTACTTATACTCATGGGAAACCGGTACTCACCTCGAGGTTACAAGAGGAAGATATAATGTCGGGAATCCCCAGAGTCCTCCGAATCACCTAACACAATAGGTTTAGGCTTAATCACCAATTAACGACAACTAACGAAGCTTAAAACACAAGGCTACAAAGCTGTCAACACAAAACCCTTGCTTGCGACCGCAAGGGATTTCCATGCGACCGCAAGGGATTTCAGATATGCTTGCGACCGCAAGGCTTTTCCATGCGACCGCAAGGACCTCTTGCGTCCGCAAGGCTTTTCCATGTGACCGCAAGGACCACTTTTACAGTGTGTTCTTGCTCTATTCGAGCACAGCTGCTGTTTTACATATTTTGGACACCAAAAATCGACCCAAACTCAGTTTCAACCATTCCTACAATTTGTTTAACACTCATAGAAGTTAACCAACATGTTTTACACATAAAAACTACATCAAATGTTCATCTAGACCACCAATTTAGTCTTTCACCATTAAATACCCAAGAACTAGGTTTAAAACTTAAAAACTTACTTGAAGAAGATGACAAGCTACAAGAATATCTCTTACTTCAGTTTGGCTACTGAAATCACCAGGGAATGAATTGATTTTCCTTCTTTCTTTAAAAAATCCACAAGGTTTGAGTGTGTGTGCTTATACGCATGTTTGAATGTGTTTGTGTGTGTTACTGAAGTTTCCAAAGGATAAGGAAGCTTAAAACCGACTTTGGTTAATCAAATATCCTACACGGGTATTTTGTTCTCCTATTCAACTTATAACACCACTTAGGTTTATCCGTTTTAACTAACGGAGATATTTTTGGAACTGTTATCTAAAACCGTTCAATAAAATACCAACTTGGTCCACTTATGACACTTTTCACATTACCACATTTTATCCACAATTAACACCAGTTCATGTTTAAAACTCACAAATTAGCAACTATATATAAACCATTTAACATTAAGACACACCATTTAGCAACAAGACACCAATTAAAGTTAATGTACAAACAACAAAGCTACAAGTACAACTCGTTACAACTAGCCCCTATTTCAGGGTGTTACAAAAGGTGTTTATAGACCGGTTTCATTCTAGCTCCCCCTCCTTTACACTTTTAAGACCGGTTTATGTATCATTGAGACCGGTTACGTTACTCTTTCTTTTTTGTTTCAAGACCTATTTTTTTTGTCATCTAGACCGGTTTTTAGTGGTTTTTTTAAACATACTGTTTTAATATATTATTTATTTAAAAGAGTTAATTACAAAAATAGTCCTGTGGTTGTCACTAAATTTTACTTTTAGTCGTTTAACTTTAAAAATTACAAAAAAGGTCACTATGGTTGTCAATTTGTTTCAGTTTCGGTCCTTTACACTAACTGCCGTTAAGTTTTTCTGTTGGTCCTTATACATGTTGCCAAACATAATAAAGTGTATCTTTTATATTTAATAAATAAATAAATAAACTATTTAATATATACCATTTCTTCCCCCAAAGCCCTGTTAGATCTGTATTTGTGATTAGATCTAGACAATACTTTTGTAATAGAATAGTATTTGTAGTTAAGGTATATATACCTTTTCACCTTTTATTCAATGTAACCTTTGATATTTTGAAATAGAAAAACACACACTTAAAGGTGTTATTGGCATATTCTCTCTACTCATATTTGAATTCATACACTATACACTCAATCTTGACCTTCAATTGGTATCAGAGCCAACTCTGATTGGTTTCTAAAGGAACACAAGCAAGATTATCAACTGATTGGTGAAAATTTGATTGAAATTTCGAGATTTTCAAGAACTTCATCTTTTACGAGCTTGATTCTGATTTTGAATATTTAATGGATTAGAATTGTTGAATTTGTGTTCATTGGGAAGGAATTGAACAACACAACACTCGAAAATCAAATTTGGTTCATTACAAACAACATATTTGAAGTTATGATTGATTGAAGGGTTTTCGAGTTCGTGAGAAATTCTGTTGAAAAATTGATTTTTAGTGTTAGACATCGAGGAATTATGATTTAGAAGAGTTATTTGGAGTATTTCGAACTGTTCAGAACAATCTCAGATCAATTGGAAAGGATTTGATCAAAAATTTGATTTTCAGATCTGAAAGTTGAAGTTCTCGGATTGTGCTTGTTGAATTAATCGGAATTCAAGCTTGAATCATTGGATTTCAAGGTTATCGGGTTTCTGAGTTCATCGGATTTCAAGGTTATCGGATTTCTGAGTTCATCGGATTTAGGTTATCGGATTTCTAAGTTCATCGGATTTCAAGGTTATCGGATTTCTAAGTTCATCGGATTTCAAGGTTATCGGATTTCTAAGTTCATCGGATTTCAAGTATCAATCGGATTTCAAAGTTTATCGGATTTCAGAGTGTAGTTTTATCGGAATTCACACTTTGTCAAATTTTCACAATACAAGAAACTTTTCAGAGAAACGGTCTAAACATGAGTGCTTATAGTGAAACGTTGTCATTTGGTTCTGACACTAAATCTCCCGTACTGTATCGAGGAGAATACAATGTATGGAAAGGGAGGTTTATGGATTTTATTGAAAATAACGAAAAATATAGAGAGTATATGAAGTTAAGCATCAAGGAAGGAAATGGTATCTTCATGTTTCATCAGCAAGCTGATTCAACCAACAATCCCCCACTTTGTGAAATTAATCGTCCTAAAACTCCTGCAGAATATACAGCTGATGAAAAGCTTCGAGCAACAGCAGATCAAAAGGCAAACTATTATTTGAAGCATGGTTTATCTGCAGAGTTTTATATTAAGATCAATGGACTTGATACAGCCAAAGAAATTTGGGATGAGATTGCAAGACAAATGGAAGGGACTGAGTCCGGGGTTTGGATTAAGGAAACTGCACTAGTAAATGCATTTGATCACTTCCGTTCTAAGGAAGGTGAAACATTGTTTGATACCTACAACAGATTTTGCAAGCTACTTAATGATCTCAGAAATCAAAAGCTTGATACTTATTCTGATCTTACAAAGAATACCAGGTTCATGAATTCACTTGGACCTGAGTGGAGAACTCAAGTGACCATCTATCGACAAATGAATCAAAAGGTTCTCAATAAGGTCACTCATCACATGATCTTTGAAGAATTGAACCAATATCAAGATGAGGTTGGTATGAGTTCTCAAAAGGAGAATGTTGATCCTTTGGCATTAGTTGTGAATGATAGAAGAGGCAGATATTCAAGCAGATCTTTGAAACTTAAGCAAATACAAGAATCTGAATATTCTGAGACTGATACTGAGGAGCTAGTAGATAATGAAAAAGTTATGCAGGCAGTTGCTTACCTCACCAACATGTTACAAAATCAGTTTTCAAAGTCCAAAACCAACAATCGTCAGAGATACACTTCAGGATCTCGAAGAAGAGATAATAATGTTCAAAGAAGTGACAGTGCAAATCTGGAAAAGAGGTATGAAAGGAAGATTCAAGCTTCACAGCCCAAGAAGTGTTATAATTGTGGAAGCACAGGGCATGTTATTAAAGACTGCAAAAAGACAAAGGTGAAAGACTCAGAATATTACAAAGCTAAGCTGAATCTTATCAAGAAGAGGAACATTGGTACAGTACTACTGGCAGAGGAAGATCAGTTCCTGTCTGATACTGATGATTCAGATGAAGATGATGATGTTCATGCTCAATTTGTTCTCATGGATAATGTTGAAGAATTTGAATTTTTAGAGTCTGATGGTGAGAGTGAAGATGAGATTGATGGGTTGAAGTTTGAAAAAGACATAACCGTGGATGAAGATGCAGAGATAGGAGATGCAGATACTGGATTCATGGCTAAGTTTGATGCATCGGATCAAGAGAGTGAGTATGAAAGTGATGATGAAGCTGAAATAGCACCTTCCAGCTCCAGTTCTCTCTCAACTGAGTCAGAGTCTACAGCTGAGAAGGTATCTCTTGATAACTCTCATATCTCTGCTGCTCAAATCATGGCACTTGCTGATAAAATTCAATTTTTAACTACTAAGAATCAAAAGTTGCAAACACAAAACATTAATCTTAAAATGAATCAAGCCGTCAATTCTGAACACACGACACATCTTAGTCAACTTCAAGAATTAATTAAACAAAAAGAGGATAAATTGAATCTGATACATGAGCAAACAGAAAGACAGGTTCATGATCTAAATGCAGCTAAGTTGAGTGCTGAAATCAATTTTAATTTGATTTTGAAAGAAAAACAAATTTTGGAAACGAAAGTTAACAATCTTGAAGAAGTTGTTCGTAAGAAACCGACAACTCGTCATACTCTTTTCAAAACATTAAATCCAGATCTTCGAAATAAGTACAAGGGTTTAGGTTATGATGAAAGTGACTTTTTCAAGAAAATCAATTATACTCAACTCTATCAGGCCGAAAGAATGAATTGTGGATTAACTGAAAAGATGGTTTTTGTTGCTGCTGAGGAAGTTATAAGAGAGGAAGATTTCAAGAGAAAGACCACGGCAAAATGTCAAAAATCATTTAGTTATGATCCACTGAATGCCTTGTATGAAACCACTGAAGGTTCTTCATTCAAGAATAAATCTGTTTTCCATGCTGAAACTCTACTTTTTCCAAATCAAGAGCAAAATGTCACATCATATGCACCACGCTTGTACATTCCTCACATGGAATTGCAGCGTAGACAGGAAATTCTTGAAACAAACTGCATAGTTAACATCATTTTAGAAATTGAAAATCTAATGTTGAAAGAAAAGGTGTCTCACTTACAGTCTTCCGCTGTTCATTGTAATAAATCTAACTCTGAAGTGATGAATCAACTGATATTTGAAAATGATGTTTTAACTAATCAAATTCAAGAATTTTCTGAAGAATTGGAACAAACAAAGAAGGATGTTGAGATTGATAAACGAATAATTGTTCAGTTGAGTGAAAAGTTAAAAAGCAAAGTAAATAAGTCTAAAAAATCAAATGTTTCTACTGTAGAACATTATGATTATTCACATTTAGTAATTCCTCAACTCATTATCTTTGAACTAGAAACTCAACTTCGTGAAGAAAATATCAATAGACTTCTAGAAGAAGTGAATCGTGGTTGGGGTGTGGCAATTCCTACTTGTCCCAAAGCTTGTAGAGAATATGTATCACACAAATGTAATCAGTTTTGTGATTCAACAAGTATCCGTGAAAACGGGTCTACATCAGGCACCAAGTCCTCATCATCTGCATCATCTTCTTATAGAATTTCTTTCCATAAGGAATCTAACAAATCTTTTTCTGAATCAGATAAAAACAAAATTGTTTTCCAAACGGAAGTGACAAAGGAGAAGAAAGCAGAAATTCCACAAGTCAAGAAGAAGCCGGATGTTGGTCAACCACTCAAGCAGACAACAGTCAAGGACAAGAGTCAAATCACAAAACATCATTTTAGAAACCGAAATATTTTTCCTTCTTTTTGTTCAATCCATCATAAACGTTGTGTGAATAATTGTGCATCCAGTTTTATTTGGCAGAAAAAGACTGATATTGTTTCAAACAGTCAAAATCGTGTTTCAAAATCACAGGTTGTTGAAAAAGAAATTTTTTGTGCTAGTACTGGTTGTGTTGAGGGTCATTGTATAAATGCTTGTACATATCATCAAGATCGAATGCTGCGTGGTTTCAAATCTGTTTCAAACTGGAGGAATCCTAAGGAAGATATGATCCTTGCTTGGTTTGTTAATCGTAAGGGTTATATTATTCATCAATGGACTAAGAAGAGTGAATTGCGGTTTTTCCTTCGTAAATATGCACATCGAAAGTTACCAATACTGTTTGGTGAATGGGAAAAACATCTTGAGAAAATGCGCCTAGTGGCTGAATCTGAGAGGACAGCAAAAATACAAAAGATTGAAGTGGAGAAACTCAATCGTTCACTGCGTCAAATATTTTTTAATAAATCAAAACCTTAGGCTGCAAAATCACCAAGTAAATCAGTTTCTCACAAATTTGTTAACAAACCATTTACTAATTTGTCCAAATCACAGGTAATAGTGAACTCTAAATCAAGCAAACCACAAACAACTCAATCTTCTCATAAATCAGTTCATCAACATAACAAATCAACCAAAGTCCCTCCTGATACAAAGAAACGAAAATGGCAACCTAGGAAATGGCAGATAAAACAGCAAAAGAATTCTGAATCTTTGATTGCTGATCCTGTTATTTCTCCTGTTTCTAACATACCTCATCCCATTTCACAATGGGTAAGGTGTTCACCTTTTGTCTCTATGTGCAGAAGAGCAATCTTTGGTACATGGACTCCGGGTGTACCAAACATATGACTGGGGATAAGGGTCTTCTCAAATAGTTCGTGGACAAATACTCTGGAAATGGTATGGAGGTTATGTGATAAAGGTATGGAGGTTCTTTTCAAAAAGAAGTCTTGCTCTTTGAGAACTGAGGAAGGAACTGAGATTTTGGGCGGTAACAGAAAGTCAAATATGTATACTATTGACTTGTCTGACAAAAGATCTAGTTCTTCTGTTTGCCTGCTATGCAAAGCTGCATCAGATTTGAACTGGTCATGGCATAGGAAATTGTCCCATTTGAACTTCAAAAATATTAATAAATTGGTGAATGGGAATCTGGTTAGAGGCATCCCTAAACTTAAGTTTAAAAAAGAGCATCTGTGCAAAGATTGTGAGTTAGGAAAGCTTAAGTGGGTACCACACAAAGTTGTCCAAGTTTCAACAACATCAGCTCCTTTGCAGTTGATTCATATGGATCTTTGTGGGCCTATGCGGGTACAATCCAGAAATGGGAAAAGATATATTCTGGTGATGGTGGATGACTATTCCCGGTACACATGGGTTAGGTTTGTCTCTCACAAGTCTGAAGTGCCTCAAAAGATTATTCTGTTTCTGAAAAAGCACAAGTCTCAACAAGGTCAACCTGTAAAAGCAATTCGTACTGATAATGGTACATAATTCAAGAATAGAACTCTGGATTCCTATCTTGATTCTGAAGGCATTTCTCATCAGTTCTCTGCAACATACACTCCTGAGCAAAACGGAGTTGTGGAAAGGAAAAATAGAACTTTAGTTGAAGCTGCAAGAACCATGCTACAGTACTCACAGTTGTCACCATCTTACTGGGCTGAGGCTGTCAATACAACATGTTATACCCAAAACAGATCCCTAATTCACGGTCGTTTCAATAAAACTCCTTATGAACTATGCAACGGCATTGTGCCTAATATCAAATACTTCCATGTATTGGGTAATAGGTGCTTCGTTCTAAATGAATCATACAAACTGTCCAAGTTTGTCCAAAAGCTGACGAGGGAATCTTTTTGGGGTATTCTAATGACAAAAAGGCTTTTCGAATTCTAAATCGGAGAACTAATGTTGTTGTCGAAAGCATCAATGTGACGTTTGATGATTTAGTAAACTTAAATTCTTTGACAGCCAAACCTGCAACCAATAAAAATCTTGTTTCCCAATCAAATAAATCAGAAATTTATCACATTGAGAATGAAGATATAAATCTGGATTTCATGTTTGAATTTTTTAAAACTGATGACTCTTCTTCTGTTATTGTGAACAGGGCTGACTCATTTCAAACACAACCTGAAGAATCTGTAACATTAACAACTCCATCTGTTGCACGTGACACTGATCAGGAGAATTCTGAGTTTGAAGCTACAAATAGTCCATTTGCAACAGATGACACTGTCAATCCGTTTACTGAAGCTGAAATGGTAAATCCATTTGCAACGGATGTTCAACCAGTAGATGACCTCATACAAATGAGAACCCCAGAACCTGTATGGTTGAGAAGTCACCCTGATACTCAAGTAATTGGCAATTTGAACGCCGGTGTTCAAACTCGTGCTGCAACTGCAAACGAATGTTTGAATATGAATTTTCTGAGTATGATTGAACCGACTCGTGTTTCAGAAGCTTTAGAAGATCCAGACTGGATTCTTGCAATGCAAGACAAGCTGAATCAGTTCGACCATTTAAAAGTGTGGCGTTTAGTACCCAAACCTGAAGGTAAATCAATTGTGGGAACTAAGTGGATCATTAAAAATAAGAAAGACTCTGATGGAGTAGTTGTGCGAAACAAGGCTAGGCTAGTGGCTAAGGGGTACAATCAGCAAGAAGGAATTGACTATGATGAGACCTTTGCTCCTGTAGCTCGTTTAGAAGCGATCAGATTATTTTTAGCCTATGCTGCCTTCAAGAATTTCAAGGTTTTCCAAATGGACGTTAAAACTGAATTCCTCAATGGTAAACTCAAAGAGGAACTCTATGTTGGTCAACCTGAAGGTTTTGTAGATCCCAAACGCCCGCAGCATGTATATCTACTTGACAAAGCTTTGTATGGATTAAAACAAGCCCCGAGAGCTTGGTATGATGAGTTGTCAGATTACTTGTTGAGCAAGGGCTATGCAAAAGGAACCACAGACACAACACTCTTCAAAAAGCAGATTGGTTCAGATTATATTCTTGTACTGATTTATGTAGACGACATTATCTTTGGCTCAACTAGCTCAAAGTATGGTGGTGATTTTGCGAATATCATGAAACAGAGATTTGAAATGAGCATGATGGGGGAAGTTAATTTTTTCCTTCGATTGCAAATTTCTCAATTTAACCATGGGATTTTTATAAATCAGTCAAAATATATAAAAGATTTATTAAAACGCTTTGACATGACTGATTGTTCTCCACTTTCAACTCCCATGGGAATTAAAACTAAACTGTTTGCTGACCCTGATGGCAAATCAGTAGATTTAAAAACTTTTCGTGGTATGATCGGATCCTTATTATACTTAACTGCTAGTAGGCCAGATATAATGTTTGCTACTTGTCTCTGTGCCAGATTTTAAGCAAATCCTAAAGAGTCTCATTTGTTGGCAGTGAAAAGAATATTAAGATATCTTAAGGGTACTCCAAATCTAGGTTTGTGGTATCCTAGAGATTCTGATTTTGAATTTATTAGATACTCGGATTCTGATTATGCAGGATGCATGCTGGACAGAAAAAGTACATCTGGCAGTGCACATTTTCTGGGAGACAGACTAGTATGCTGGGCATCAAAGAAACAAAACTGCGTGTCAACTTCCACCGCGGAGGCTGAATATGTTGCTGATGCCAGCTGCTGCTCTCAAAGTCTATGGATTCGTACACAACTATCGGATTTTGGATTGGAATATTCTCACATACCGCTGATGTGTGACTCTCGGAGTGCCATAGCCATTTCATGCAATCCTGTGCATCACTCTAAAACAAAACATATAGACATTCGGTATCATTTTCTCAAAGATTATGTTGAAAAAGGTTTGATAGAATTAAAGTATGTTAATACTGAAAATCAACTTGCTGACATTTTCACCAAACCGCTGGATGAAAATCGTTTTAACACTTTAGTTTCAAAATTGGGCATGTTGAATTTGAGTATTTGACTGTACTTTTATTCTATTAATTATATTCTGCACAGTTAGGTGTTTTAGGGTCGGGGGTGTCTGATCTGAGTTGACAAGTTATGAACTACGGATGGTTCATACTTGTAGGGGGAGACTCATTTGTATTACTGTTTTTTGTTTTATAATTCCTGAAAAATCAAAACACATTTGCAAAATTATAACATAACAAAAAGATTTTTTTCATTCATTGGTCAAGTAAGTATTTTTATCGGAATCCGAGAAGTTGGACAACACATTCAAAATTCCGATACTTTTATCGGAATCCGAGTATTTGGATAATACATTCAATTCTGATACTTTTATCGGAATCCGATACTTTTATCGGAATCCGATAAGTGTTATGTGTAGGAGTTCAAGTACATCATAGAAACGCAACGGAAGCAAAGATTTACATAAAAAAAAAATTGAACCCCATATAATGGTATAAACTTGATACAATCATGCATGCAACCAAAACAAGCAACACAAGAGAAGAAATGGTGTTATACCTTCCTCCTTAGCTCCTTGCTACTGTGAGAAGGTTGTTTTTCGGATGGGATGAACCAAAACTTGAAGAAAACGCCTCCAAGCTCTTCTACCGAAGTTATACACCAAGAACACTCTACCTTGTGCTAGCAAAACAAGTCACCAACAATCTCCAACAGATTTGGTGCACTTTAGTAGCCCACGAGATTCTGGAAACACACACTTAACCTCACAAGAACTCTCTTTGAAGTGTTTAGTATGTGTAACTATCACAAGTGACAAAAGGTATCAAGGCTTCACCAAGCAAGAGCTTAAATAAAGCTCAAAATCGTCACTTGAAGTTCCTCAGCCGGCCATATCTTGGATCCTAATTGGACCATCAAACCAAAGCCAATAGGATTCAAGTGCCACTTAGTTTTCCAGGCTTCACGACCCTTCACGGTCTCTTACTGCCCGTGAAGCTTAAAAACTTCACGGCCCGTGCCGTGTTCCTGGAAGTCGTGGAGGTATCCGTGGCGCATTTTGTCCTTCACGATCCTTCACGGCCCGTGAAGGACCGTGAAGCCACCCTGGTCCACGAGCCATAATGCTCGTGTAAGGACTCGTGGGGACACCTTGCTTCACGACCCGTGGAGCATCCTTCACAGTCGTGAAGCCTAGGTCAACTGGAATTTGACTATTTTGACCGGCCGTTTACACTTACGGCTATTTGGGTAGAAGTTAGGTGTATGACCCAATAGGCCCGCACATCATTGGCAGTGATCCGGCATACGTGTGTCAGTGGGTATTCTCTAACAGACTCCCACTTGCACATGACACACCGTATCCTAAAGCATCACAGAAAGAGAGCGGCCTCTAGCAAGACATCTCTGCCCCCAAGTCTGTACGAGGTATGTCATCCCTGACAAGTACCAAATCACAACCTAACAGGTTTGAGATGGTCCTATAGATAAGTGATCAATCATCCCTTTGTTCACGATATCCATGTGAAGGCGAGACATGGTACTAGGTTATTCTTAGTCCTTCACGATTACGTTTCTCGATCGAGATTGGTGGTGACCAAAATATACAAGTTGCAATCGATTACTCAAATCATTGCACACTCGAGCACGGCCATGCATTTTGGTGTCAGCGCCCAATCATCGAGGGGCCCAGGGATATCTCTCTAAACAGAGGAACAAATTCCTTTGACTACATTGCCCACCACAGTGATCCTTATAACAGTCAGTTACGGACTGCGTTTGAAAACAATTAGAACAAAGCAAACCAAAGTGATGCAGACACATGCATCTCCAGTCTGAGGATGAAATGATATTATCATCCTGATCCAGTCATGACTAGTACCACAAAGTGGAGTCAGGTGTGGGTCGTCCAGTCACTTGAAACCCCTTTTAAGTATAGACGAAGTATTGCGTCCCCGTGTCCCAATCACCATTGGACACATGACCAATCACTTCCCTAAGTCTTCTTTCAGACCTCTTTCCAATGAAGAATGACTGACTGTGGACATTTAGAATGTAAAACATTCAGGGAAGAATAAAACATGCTAAGTTGGAACGCAGTAAAGATTTAAAGTAGTATCCGCAACTTGCACATTATCAAATCTCCATTTAATAATCGATAAGTACAATAAATACAATACTGCTCAATGTTCCCAAAAGGTAAATACATCAAATACAATAACCAAACAATACAAGATACAAACTCAAACCAAATCGCTAGCAAATCTAATACCAATAGCACGGGTGTGGGCTTCGTGCTTTGCTTGCGATAACGGTTTAGTGAACGGATCCGCCGCGTTGCTATCCGTGTGTACTCTGCTGATGATAATATCTCCACTCTCGACCACGTCCCGGATATAATGATATTTCCGCGGAATATGTCTCGTGCGTCGGTGAGATCTAGGTTCCTTTGCTAACGCAACCGCACCCTTGTTGTCACAGAAAACCTCAACAGGGTCGGAAATTCTAGGAACCACTCCCAGATCAAGGATGAATTTCCTCATCCATACAGCCTCCTTTGCAGCTTCACTTGCCGCAATGTACTCAGACTCGGTCGTGGAATCAGCCACCGTGTCTTGTTTGGAGCTCCTCCAGGAGATAGCACCACCATTTAACAGAAACACGAACCCCGATTGAGATCGGCAGTCATCCCTGTCGGTTTGGAAGCTGGCGTCAGAGTAACCAGTTACCCTCAGCTCCTTTTCCCCACCATATACTAAGAACATCTCCTTAGTCCTCCGAAGATACTTGAGAATGTTCTTCACCGCTGTCCAATGTGCCTCACCAGGGTTGGCTTGATATCTACTTGTCATACTTAATGCACAAGAGACATCAGACCTAGTACATAGCATGGCGTACATGATCGAGCCTATTGCCGAAGCATAAGGTACTCGCCTCATTACTTCCCGTTCCTCAGGGGAATTCGGGCATTGAGTCTTACTCAATACCAAACCATGTGACATAAGTATGAACCCCTTCTTGGAGTCCTCCATCTTAAACCTCTTTAGGACCTTGTCAATATATGTACTTTGGCTCAAGCCTATCAACCTGCGGGATCTATCTCTATAGATTTTAATCCCAAGAATATAAGCTGCATCTCCCAGATCCTTCATTGAGAAACAACTCCCCAGCCATGCTTTTACACCTTGCAAAGTTGGGACGTCATTCCCAATTAGCAGAATATCATCTACATATAGGACCAGGAATACAACTATGCTCCCACTAGCCCTGATGTATACGCATGACTCATCCTTGCTTTTAGAAAAGCCAAACTCTTTGACCTTCTCATCAAAGCATAGGTTCCATCTCCGAGAGGCTTGCTTAAGCCCATAAATGGACTTCTTAAGCTTGCAGACTTTATCCGGGAACTCAGGATGTACAAAACCTTCAGGCTGTGTCATATACACCTCCTCTGACAGTGCTCCATTAAGGAACGCGATTTTGACGTCCATCTGCCATATTTCATAATCATGAAATGCGGCAATGGCCATGAGTATCCGGATAGACTTCAACATAGCCACCGGAGAAAAGGTTTCCTCACAGTCTACACCATGAGTTTGCGTGAAACCCTTAGCTACCAGTCGGAACTTGAAGGTGTCTACCTCGCCATCTACGCCGATCTTCTTCTTGAAAACCCATTTGCACCCGACGGGCTTACACCCCGGTACAGGATCTACCAAGTCCCAAACCTGGTTATCGGCCATAGATTTAATCTCGGATTCCATTGCCTCTTTCCACTTAGCAGACTCAGGGCCCACCACAGCGTCCTGGTATTTGGTAGGTTCATCAGAAACAACTACCATGTCGGTACCCTCAGATATGTTAAAACCATATCTCTCTGGCTCGTGCCGACTTCTACTAGATCTCCTCAGAGGTAATGGATCTACATCATTATCTCCAGCGTCATCTTGCTGAGACTCAACCGTTGCCGGTTGTGGGCTAGTTCCAACATTAGGTTCTACATCGGTAGGCTCTCGAATTTCTTCGAGATCAACCTTGCTCCCACTAGTCCTCTTGGATACCAGCTCCCTTTCTAGGAAGACCGCCCTTCGAGCAACAAATACCTTGTTCTCCGAAGGTTTATAAAACAAATATCCAATAGAATTAGCAGGATAACCAATGAAGAAACACCTTTCGGCCCTGGGCTCCAACTTGTCCTCCACTTCACGTCTCACGTAGGCAGGACATCCCCAGACCTTTAAATATGAAATGGATGAAACCTTTCCATGCCACATTTCATACGGTTTTCTCTTAACCTTCTTTGTTGGTACGAGGTTAAGGATCCTACCAGCCGTTTCGATAGCATAACCCCAAAATGTAATGGGAACTTCCGTGTGACACATCATAGACCGAACCATATCTAATAATGTTCGGTTCCTCCTCTCAGCAACACCATTTAATTGTGGCGTTCTAGGAGGTGTTAATTGCGAGACAATCCCACAATCTCTAAGATGGTCTCGGAATTCGGAACTAAGATACTCTCCACCTCTATCGGATCTAAGTATCTTAATCCTTTTCCCAAGTTGATTTTCTACTTCGTTTTGATAAGTCCTAAACACCTCAAAGGTTTCGGACTTTTGTCTCACCAAGTAGACATACCCATACCGACTATAATCATCAATAAGGGTTACGAAGTAGCGGGAGTGATCTCTAGTGGCATGCTTGAACGGACCACACACATCATTGTGAACGATATCCAACAAGTCTTTTGCCCTCTCACATTCACTGGTGAAGGGTGCTTTGGTCATCTTGCCCAATAAACAAGATTCGCATACTTCATTAGACCCGTGGTCAAATGATTCCAAGATCCCATCCGCTTGGAGCTTGGCGATGCGTTTCTTGTTTATGTGGCCTAACCGACCATGCCAAAGAGACATTTTATCCAATACATTTTTGGATCCCGAATCAACATTCATGATTGATCTATTGTTTCTCAAGCTTACACTTGTTTCATATATGCCATGACATGGAGATGCTTTGAAATAAAAGGAACCATTCTTATAACACAAAATAGAACCATTTTTAAATTCAAAATCAAATCCATCGTCGTACAATGCATATAGAGAAATAATGTTTCTTGCCACGCAGGGCGAATAACAAACATTAGATAAAACAATAGATAAGCCGGATTGAAAGGCAAGCTCCACACTTCCTATCTTCTCAACCGGGACAACCGCCTTGTTTCCCATGATGAGATCCAGCTCTCTACTTACCACGTCCCTACTTCTTGTTAGTACCTGCACATTATTACAAATGTGAGTACCACACCCGCTGTCAAAAACCCAGGCGTTAGAAGTAAAAGTGTTATGGAGTTCAATCATATACATGCCGGAGGTAGCGACACCTTTAGATCTCAATCTCTTGAGCTCCTCCGTGTACTTTGGGCAACTACGCCGGTAGTGACCCTTTTCCCCGCAGAAGAAGCAGGTTGCCTCTTCCGGTGAGGTGGCAGCGGCAGCCACTTGTTTCCCCTTCGCCTCCGGGGTTGGGTTAGGCTTTGGTGTTGCCACCTTGGCTTTCCCCTTCCCCTTTCCCTTGGAGGACGAAGCGGGTTGCTTCCGCTTCTTGCCACCCTCATTGATCATAAGGACGGCGGTGGAGGAAGATGGCTTCGTCTTGGCAATGTTAGACTCCGCGGTCTTCAACATGCCATGAAGCTCCATTATGGTCTTATCCATATTATGCATATGGAAATTCACAATGAAGGGCCCATAGGATGGAGGCAGGGATTGGAGGATTATTTCAACCGCCAACTCCTTCCCCATCGGGAACCCCAACTTCTCCAGCTGATCCACATAGCCCTTCATACGAAGGACATGTGCACTCACGTTGCCGCCCTCCTGCATCCGGCAACCAACGAAGGCTTTGACGCATTCGAACAACTCCTGCCTCGCTTGCATCTAGAACATGTCCTTCAGCTGCGTTATCATGTCATACGCACTCACAGTCTCGAATTGCCGTTGCAACTCGGGACTCATGGTCGTAAGCATGAGGCAGGTTACGTCATTAGTGTCCTTGACGAGCTTTTCATACCCTTCTCGGACAGTCCTCGTTTCATTGGTAGCAGGGGGATCCGGAAGAGGAGACTCCAAGACCTCCATCTTCATTTCGTGGCGTTGGACAATTCTCAATGTCCTAAACCAGTCCATAAAGTTCGGTCCTTGAAGTTTCTCCTTCTCAAGGAAAGGTCGTAGCGACATGTTTGCGGTGTTGGTGTTGGTGCTAGTAGATGCCATTCTATAAGCAGAATATGAAGTTTGGTTAGTTTGACGTATTAGAATCCTTGTTAAATAATTACCCACTTGTTGATAAAAACAAATTATGTTAACAAGGGCCAAGAACCTCAAAGTACCCCAATCCATGACGGGTTTGCCGCGGATCACTTCATGGAGCTACTTAGGCCGGTAAACACTTTACCAATTATAATCCGCGATCGCAACTCTTAGACACTTGCGGGATCCTAGGTACTCATAGCACCCATTTGGCATGTTTGATCCCTCCACACCATTCCTCATTAATCCACCATGGTAGCTCTGTATGGGCACGACAACTACCAAGGTGTTTTAAGTCTTGGAATTGTAAATCGACCATCAAGATACACGGTGGTACTCTAGCCCAATGGCCGGCTCGGCTAAGCTCGACAACCGACCTTGCGAGTTGCCACACGCACCTTCCACATAGTTACGCAAAACCGATCTCGGCTAAGCTCGACGACCGATCTTGTTTCACTAGATTTGGGTGGTGTCATCTTATGGTTGGCGTGTGATTTACCTTTTGAGGAAAAATGGGATTTTGATTTCTCCGGTTAAAACAAATTTTAACCAATTCTTGTTGCGGCGCGCGAGGTTGTAAACCAATTCAAAACTCTTGGTTTTAATTTATTTTGAAAAATTTTCAAGCTTGCGAAGAAACTAAACAACCAAGAAAGAAAAACAAGATAAATAAACAACCACGCATAGTAAATATATCCGGTAACGAGCCAACCCTATGCGCCTTGCCCGTGAGCGAACAGGCAAGACAAAGTCATCTAAGGACAAACTCCGAATGACTTGATGCGTGCTTCTCCCACTTGATCCTACTCGTCTCTCAAACGACCTCCGTATCCAAGATTAAGCAAAGACACCTCCTCCCGGTTCTTCTTTGGTTGTATTCGGTTCTCCTTTTATAATTTTACAAATTTAAAAGGAAATGGCGTGCAAGCCACGAAATCTATTCTAAGCTAATTCTAACAATTACAAAGAATAAGAAATCGGCATGCAAGCCGTTAAATATTACAAACCGAATAAATTAATTAATTATTACAAACCAAATGTGGTACAAACCACCAATTGAATGAATAAATAATTACAACCAACCAAAACACATCACAAGGGTCTAATGGGCTCATTGTTACCGGATTTACAAATATCCACAACAAACATCACAAAACAACACGGTGTGCCACACCAAACCGTGTCAAAAAATATCCCAACTAGATTTATTCCGAGACTACCTAAAACACTCAAGGCACGAATGAATAAATCTTGTACGTATGCATTAGGAATTCCAAACACTTTGAAAAACCATATTCATACATACACAACATAAGTATATGCACGTGCGCGTTATCATGCCAAAACCGCCCGATACATATAAATATATAAGTTAGGATATTATGGGGTTTTCTAGATGGTCAAAAGACCAAATTAATCTACTGGAAAAACCAGAATATTGGCCAAATCATTTTTATAAAGTTTTTCTTTTAAAACGGGTCAAAAAACAATTTCCAGACGTCCTTCACAACCACTGACCTTCACGGCTTCTCACGGCCCGTGAAGCCAGTGCGTCTCACGACTCGTGAAAAATTTCAAAAAACCCTTTTCACGACCCCAACCCTACACTGAAGTCGTGTAGGCTTCACGACCCGTGAAGATAAAACCTCCACGGCCCGTGAAGACCATCTGGACAGAATGTCCAGCTTTGCATAAAAATGATTTTCAGGCCAAAATGGTGCATGCAATGCATCAAGATGGTTCTGATACCACTGTAGGAGTTCAAGTACATCATAGAAACGCATCGGAAGCAAAGATTTACTTAAAAAAATTGAACCCCATATAATGGTATAAACTTGATACAATCATGCATGCAACCAAAACAAGCAACACAAGAGGAGAAATGGTGTTATACCTTCCTCCTTAGCTCCTTGCTACTGTGAGAAGGTTGTTTTTTGGATGGGATGAACAAAAACTTGAAGAAAACGCCTCCAAGCTCTTCTACCGAAGTTATACACCAAGAACACTCTACCTTGTGCTAGCAAAACAAGTCACCAACAATCTCCAACAGATTTGGTGCACTCTAGTAGCCCACGAGATTCTGGAAACACACACTTAAATAAAGCTCAAAATCGTCACTTGAAGTTCCTCAGCCGGCCATATCTTGGATCCTAATTGGACCATTAACCAAAGCCAATAGGATTCAAGTGCCACTTAGTTTTCCAGGCTTCACGACCCCTCACGGGCTCTTACGGCCCGTGAAGCTTAAAAACTTCACGGCCCGTGCCTTGTTCCTGGAAGTCGTGGAGGTATCCATGGCGCATTTTGTCCTTCACGATCCCTTCACGGCCCGTGAAGGACCGTCAAGCCACCCTGGTCCACGATCCATAATGCTCGTGTAAGGACTCATGGGGACACCTTGCTTCACGACCCGTGGAGCATCCTTCACGGTCGTGAAGCCTAGGTCAACTGGAACTTGACCATTTTGACCGGCCGTTTACACTTAGGGCTATTTGGGTAGAAGTTAGGTGTATGACCCAATAGGCCCGCACATCATTGGCAGTGATCCGGCATACGTGTGTCGGTGGGCATTCTCCAACATTATGGGCCTACAAGTCATGAACTTTCGGATTCTTGACTTTTTATCGGATTTCAGTTCAAAACTTGACCTCTTCTCTCTGTTTCATCAAGATTTCAAAAGGCTTTGGATTTCTTCAAGTTTATAACTTTTGGTTTGGTTTTCAATTGCGAATCTCATGGTACACTTCGATTTCTCTGCAATGTATTACATCTCTATGCACTTTGAGAAATTAGTATGCTTAATGATCACTGATGGGGATATATTCTTTGTTAATAACACTTAGAATGATAAAAGATATAATCGACTTGGATTTGTTTGTTGAAATTTTTGAATTTTAAAAGTATGAATTTGGATGGGTGATTCACTGGTATGATTCTATCGAATTGTTTGAAACTTGTCGGATTCCAACACTTTTGATCGGATTCTGACACTTTTGATCGGATTTCGAGACTTTTGATCGGATTCCTACACTTTTAATCGGATTCTGACACTTTTGATCGGATTGCGAGACTTTTGATCGGATTCTAGGCTTTTGTCGGATTGCAAGACAATTTGATCGGATTTCTTGGTTTTCTCGGATTCTTGATTCAATCGAAATTAATGAGTTTTAATCGGAATCCTACTCTAAAGGAATTTTATCGGATTTCTCTTAAGTGTTTATCGGATTCTTCAAATCCGATAAAACACTTAGAAAATTTTGAAATTTTATCAAATTTTTCAAAATGTGAATTTTTCATATCAGAAAAGGAAACAACTTTTCTAGTGTTATCTGCTGGACATCTGATCATTAATCATTGGTATTATTCTCTTCTTGCAGATGGTTAATCCTAGTAATCTTGTTCCTTCTGACCAACTGTTTCCCCGAACCAATTACTTACCCAATCTCATGAACAATCATTGTTTTGACTCTCTAACCACCACCACTCAATTTCCTATTCTTTCTTAACTAATAGTCTCACATCCACTATTCCACATTTTAACATATAACCCTACTGCTGATGGAGAAGAACCTCATGTTCCAGAGGTATATGTGCAACAACTGTGGCACTCTTTGCATACTACTGTTAATGATGAAGGAGAGGAGATCTTGGCTGGTCAGATTGAAAATTTCAAATTCTCTTTTGGTGTTGACCAGCTTCGGACTATGTTTAAACTTCCATCTGAGAGGGGTACTTATCCTAACAAAACAAGCTTTGATCCTATAATATCAGGCAAAGCTATCTTTCCACATCTCAAGGATCTTGGGTTTAATGGAGAGTTCACCAAGACTGCTCAATTCAAGAGAAATAATATGGTACCAATCTGGCAGTCTCTGTATGCTATCATTAATCGGTGTCTTACTAGCATTTCAAGAGGAGTTGATGGTGCTAGTTCAAGTTCGTTTCAAATTCTGGTCTCAATGGTCAAACACTGGCATGTCGACTATGCATCTATAATCTTTCAGGACATTTACACAGTTGTACATCAGAAACAAATACCACAAAAGGCTAAGAAATTTCTTCCGTATCCAAGGTTTCTATCGATGATTGTGCAACGTCTCATGCTAGAGCACCCTAATGACATCAATCTAAGGGATAATGATCCTATGCCAACGGTGTACATTATGCAGAAGCTGTATAAAATTGAAAAGACAATTGATGTTCAGCCATTTGTCATGCATGTTGATCTGTTAATGTTAATGGATTTAGATGATCCCATAGTTCAGGCATATGTGAGTGATAATAACATAGTTCTTCCGGATCGACAAGAACCTGTTGATCCTACCCAAAGAACAGTAGCACCTGAGGGATTAGTTGTTAGTGATCAGATGTCATCGGGTGACTCTGACAGGGGTGAGCAGAGGGAAAATCTCGAGAGGGGAGGTGAAGTTAATGAGGGTGATATGAGTATAGGAGAGGGAGATACGGATGATGATATGCCTCTAGGATTGTTCCTTTCTAAATCTCAATCTCAAGAAACTCCAGATAGAGGTGTTGAGTTAAATACTGAATCTTTGATTGTTACACCTAAGGATGTTAACCAGGACGCTCCAGTTTTTGAACATGATGATATGTTTGACATAGATAATCTTGATACTGGAAGCTTGGATGATAATGTTGAAGTAGAAGTTGAAAGGTTAAAAGAAACAGAGAGTGAGAGTGGGAGAAAAGAACATGAGAGTGTTGAGAGTTTACCAGCCATACAAAACCGGGAAACCACATCTGCCATCGGGTCTGACAGGGTCAGTCCTGGTGTTGAAAAAGACTCTGGCATCCCACCAGAGCATGCACAAACCCCACCAAGCTACTCAGAATCCTCTCAAAAGGATACTGTTTCATCTTTCCACGGGGATTTAACACATAATCTACCGAAGTCTCATTTTTAGACAGTAGGTATTGAAACAGGTGCAAGTTCTCCCCAGGCTACCGAATTTCATTTTCAAGAGCACATCGGAAGCCCAATTCTTTCTAAACACAAAGAAACATCTATACCACCAACTAGGTTCCTACGTGAAGGACCTAGCAGAACATTTATAGAAGCTACTTTTCGTAGACTTCAAGGATTAGATGGAAATCTCGACACAGTCAACCCTGATACGGCTGTGCATACGGGTGGCTTAACTTCTGAAGGATTTGTTTCTCCAGTTGTAGGTGATCCCGGTGTTACAACTTCAAAAGTGTCTCAGGTTGCCTCAGAATTTGTTTCTAAGGTTGACCTTGAAAATGCTTTGTTTGTGGTTAATGCAAAAATTGATGTTGTAAATGAGAAGGTGGATAGGCTGCTGGCTAAACAAGGCCCGGATGTTTCGGTAGAGGAGTTGAAATCCCAGTTGTATGCAAAGCTAATGGGTAGGCCAGATAATAATGAAGAAGATGCTACACTGGTTGATTTATTAAGAAATGAATATAAGAAATCTGACTTTGAAAGTTTCAAGAAGGAGATGAGAGATAGTATGGCAGCTTTTGGGGTTGCTTTTCATAAACGCATGGATGCCATGGATCCCCTTAAGGATGTTGAGGGTGACGCTTCTCCCGCTATTGTTCAGGGGGAGTCTTCAGGACGAATTAATGCAGAAGAGGAAGCTGCAATTGCTGCTGCACTTGAAGCATCTCTTGAGGAAACATGTCAGGCACAAGGAAAGAAAAGAAAACATAATGATCAAGATCATGATCCCGATCATTCTGAGGGGAAGAAACGTCGTGCAACTGTGCCTGTGACATCTCTAATATCAAAGCTACCTGCTGCTTCGTCTTCACAAAGCAAACAACCAATAACTCCAAAGAGAGGCAGAGGTAGAGGTAAAGGAAAAAGGCAAAGGAATTTGATTGATGAAAAAGAAGAGGATACAGACAGACTAGTAGATGATACATTTGACTTTCTTACAAGTACAGGTTCAGGCTTTGATGCTTATGGGTCATTTGTAGCAGAAGCTGGTGAACATGAAAAAGAGTTAACTCTTCAGCAACATATAAGCAAAATTAAAGAAACTGTGACAACACCAAGGGTTGAAAAGCCTGAGGTAGATGAAATTTCCACTCCTGAGCCATTCTATATAGAAAATGTTCTAAGATTAAACAAAGAAGTGGATGACTTGTTTCCTCCTTCTCCGGGCAAATTTAGAAAAACAGCAAGAGATTTGTTGAGAGAACAAAAGAAACAGAAAAGATTGAAAAGATTAAGAAAAGGGGCAGAGTGGAAAGTGCCTGAAAACTATCATCCAGATCCTATCCAAACAACGAGCTTAAGAAAATAAGGAAAAGATATGTGTTAACTACAAAGGCTCTGAGAAAGAATGAGAGAAATTGGAGTGAGTTTGATATAGCTGTGGCTTTTCTTGAAGAAAAAATTCCTGGAATTTATTCAGATCAAATTCAACCTGAATTATCTATTGATCTTCTAGGAGGTGTTGATGCCTCTGATGCTGGAAAAAGAATACTTATGAATTGGCATGGCAAATCAAAAGCTGAAGTCTTCTCAAAACATCCTATCTACAAAGTAAAATGCTCGTTTGGAAAGGTTGTCAATGTGATTTGGATTCATTTTCAAGTTTTGAGAATAGATCAAAGTCGACATTGGTTCAGTCAAGTGGACCTAAAGCATTTAAGTTTGGCAGATATTGAATTCATCATGGATGAGCTTGAAGTCAAGAAACACAGTTCTAATGCAAACAATGCAGGGTACAAACTCATTCTGGATTTTATGAAACAACGAATCCGACTTGCTGAACGAAACGACATCCAGCTTGGTGCTGAGGCTGATAAAGCAAAGATAAATGTTCAAAAGCCTAACACCTCACATCCTAGAATGGAAGAGCTAGAAATGAATCAAGTAATTTGGAAGGATGTTGAGTCTGGAGAGGATGACTAAGGAATAGTGTTGTTTAACAGCAAGAAGGAAAAATTCTTTCTAAGAACCAAAGAACTTAATGCTTATTCTGATGGGTCTCTCAGAGTCTGGTTAATAAAGATCAGAGAACACAGCTTTAGCCTTAAAGATGAAATGGATCAATCTGCAAGAGTTAGCCTGACAGAGATTATTGAACAAATGGAGGGAAAGATGCAGGAAAGAGCTACTATTCGCAGGTGGCAAAGGATCTTGGGTGATAGAAACGTTGTCTAGATCGAATCAAGGGGGAGATTGCTATATCTGTATTTGTGATTAGATCTAGACAATACTTTTGTAATAGAATAGTATTTGTAGTTAAGGTATATATACCTTGTCACCTTTTATTCAATGTAACCTTTGATATTTTGAAATAGAAAAACACACACTTAAAGGTGTTATTGGCATATTCTCTCTACTCATATTTGAATTCATACACTATACACTCAATCTTGACCTTCAAGCCAAGATCTTAATCTCTCTCTCTAAAACCATTTTCAGTCACTCTCTTTTCTCTCTAGCCCCCTCTCTCCCACCACCGAGAAAAAGCACCACCGAGAAAAACTGCCCACCGTCGTCTAACAACCGCCCACCGTCGTCGAACCACCTGCACCGTCTCGAACCACCTCCACCACGATCGTCTAACCACCACCGCATAACCTCACTGCCGGAAGACACCACCACTTGCATCCTTGTTATACAACCGCCGCTGCCGTCTGTTGGGTCTGAACCACCACTCGTCGGATCTGAACCGTCGCGGTCTTTTGCTAATCCATCATCTCGTCGGATCTAAACCACCACGGGTCCATCTGAACACCATTGTACCAGATCTGCCGCCGTCTGTTGGTGCTTACAAGGTTTAGACTCGCCATCACCAGATTTGAACTTACCATGACACCGCCCGCACCACCTCATCTCCGTTCTTGACATGCAAGACCTGCAACGCATCTCTTCTCGTTTTGTGGATGGAATTAGGGTTTTTGTTCTTCATCTTTGATAGTTAGGATTCAAGAAGCTATTGTTCTTCAATTACTAAAACATTATTGATTGGGAACTTTTAGTTTTAAATATCTATAATGGATTTTGATTTTGATTTTCTGTGAAAATATGGTTTTTATTCTTCATACTTAGTTTACCAAATTTTCTCAAATAAAAATTGATAAGTTGTGTTTAAAAAGATTTATCTTGAAGTTTATAACACAACAAATATATACTTGAAATAAAGAGAGTAAGGATAGAAAGATATCACCAATTAGAAGACAAGAGATTTATAGTGGTTCATGCAAGTGTTAACAAACTTGCACTACATCCACTCCTTGGCATCACCCATCAAGAGTTTGCTCCACTAAAACTTCTCTCTTTCAAGGTAAAGATAAACCTTTACACTTCTCTCTTTAGTTTACAAGAAATAATCTTCTCTCTTGCAAACAAGGCTAAGATGAGCCTAGCTTCACTCTAATTGGATGGCTAGAGTTAATCCTCACTTCTCTCTAATTATGTAGGCTAGAGATAATCCTCACTACACTCTAATTTGAAAGGCTAGAGTTGATCCTCACACTATTACAAATATGTAGAATGATAATGTAATGATTGAGCTTTGAAGACTTTCACTCTTACTCTTGATCTTGATCTTCAAGATGATATATCTTTTGTTTGAAATATAAGCTCACAAGATCTAATAAGTGTTCTGAGTTTTTCAAAATGTCAAGAATTTTTAAATAACAAGATTTAAGTTGCTTTAAATAAGAGAAAGGAGTAAACTCAAAAAGTGTCCACACAGCTCACGGTCAATCCACGGTCGACCGTGGCATCGACCGTCGGCCTATTGGAACATTTTGAGTCTTTCAATTATACACGTTGGCCTTTTACAAAAACCACACACAACTCATTTTTACCTTAAAAATTCACTGAAAAGAAGCTTAGAAAAAGGTAGGTTGTCACATACTTGTTATGTTTGAATTTAAACACCAATATGGAAGTTTAGAAAGCAAATGTATAAAGCATGTTGGATGTTTGCTTCTTTCGGAGATTCCATTTTCTAAATATGGTGTTGTTTTATTTCAATGCTAGATTATGTTTGGTATTTGCCAAAATAAGAAGTCTTATACTTTTCAACCAAGCTTGTGATTTTTATAAAAAAATATTTGAATTTTTATAAAAGTTTTTAATAAAAATTATTTTATAAAAACTTAAACTTGTTTTAATATTTATTCTTGTTAGCTCATATTTTCCAAACGTGTGTTTGTAGATATCTTCGCTCCAATTATCGAGTACGAATTCAGTTGACTTCAAGAAAAACAATGTTTAAGAGTTGTGAGCTGTGCAACGACGGTTGATTCACGGTCGACCGTGGGATCGACCGTGAAGGCCTAATGCTTTCTTCAATCTTGTTTTCTTCATATCTTGTTAAGTTAAAGTCTTTACTTGTTTGTTCTTCACTTGATCATTAATTTGAGGTTTGTTAACATTTTAAGAATGTAGATATGAACATATGAATAATTCTGATAAGCAATAGTATCACATGTTAATATTTTAATCATCATCAAAACAAGGAGTACATTTTTAAATGTGTGACCATGTATGCACCAACACATGACATAACAACATATATTTAAAAATGTCTATTAGTAAAACAAAAAGAAATCCAAGTAAAACCATGATGATATCTATTTAAACTTACCACTCAAATAAAGTTACGGCTCCCATATCTAGCCAGTTATTTGTCCATAGATCGTACATATCACGGGCGTCAACAATGATATTAACCTCTTGATCCTTGATCCCAAAGATCTCATCTTTGGGGGTAACTAATATTCTATAAGGTGAAGTAGGATCATATCGGATCATCCATTTTCTATAGCTATCAAATAAAGACTTACCTCTTTCGGCCAAAGTATCATGCAATCCTAACATCTTGTAAGACATTTCTCTTTTTTTCTCTTTTTCATCTTCGTCACTTTTGTTTTTGTTCTCAATTGCATGTTTTGTTTTCTCTTCTTTCTTTTTTCTTTCCTCTTTCTTTTTTCTTTCCTCTTCTTTATCCTAAACAACAAAAAAAGTTTATATATTTTTAGCCAACGACCACAAAAGTAGCCCTAACAACAAATGATAAGTTGGGCAGTTAATCTCGGTGATATCTCGCCCAGATATCGGATATCCGACCTTAGGAAAATCTCGGTTTCAAATATCGTTAGGAAATATCGGAGGCGATAATCTCGGCGATATTGTCCGAGATTTGGGCGATATTATGATATCGGAATTTCGGAATTACAACGATTTTTGTATTTGGGAACTTTTTTTTTTGCCTGCTCATATCCAAGGCCAATTTACCTTCTGACGATGATGTTGTCTTCACCTCTTACCTTCCGGTTTCCACTCTTCCATATGATTAGGAAGCAGCGACTACTAACAAGGCAACAACAGCCTGTCGATCGAGTGAAACAAGCCACGATTCACTCCAAGCGATAAACACAGCCCCATGATTTCAGTAACGACTGTCGCTACTAGCTACGTCAAACAGGCCACTAAGTTCTTTCTTCCATGCGACAAACAGGTCACGTGGCTGCGTGTGATAGTTGTAGTCGTCAATTGCAGAGAGAAGCCGGTGTGAAGGGCGGTGGTAACCGACGAAGATAGGAAGGAGCAGATATAAAATTTTGGTGGTTTTGGGGTTAGAGTATGCTATTCTCAAAATAATGGGGGACAGGCTGGACACTGTTGGAGTCACGGGATTGCTAATCAATGAAGGGAGAATATAGTGATACTAAAATACCATTATTACCCTCAGTTAAACTAGCCAGTTGTTAACCTCTATATTAACTCTTAACACTATTAATAATAATAATAATAATATTATATATATATATATATATATATATATATATATATATATATATATACTAGTAATATACCCGCGCAATGCTGCGGCGGCAATGGTTTATGCTTCGTTATACGCCGTTTTCAAAAATGTAATGATATGTCATTCGTACGATCTTATGTCATGAAATTTTTTCCACCAACATGTCCGTTTTTTTCAAATTTTTTATATTTGTATTAACTATTTTTTTTCATAAACTATTTTCTTATTTTAAATAAATTTTTAAACATATAATCAAACAACTTTTTTTTAATTTAGAAAGTTTTTCTTTTTTATTTAATTTTTTTTTCATAAACCATTTTTTTTATAAACATATAATAACTTTTTTCTTAATTTAGGAAATATGTAATTATACAATAATATTTATTGGTGAGTGTGTAAAGTAGGAGAGAGAGATTGAGGTTATTTTTTATTTATAATTTAGAAAGTGTTTATTCGTGAGTGTGTAAAGTAGGAGATGGATGAATATTATTTGAGGGGTATATTAGGAAGTTTATTGGTGAGTGTATAAAGTAGGAGAGAGATATAGGTTATTTGAGGGGTATATTAGGAAATTCAATATACTGAAAAATTAAGAGTTTTTTGGTTGTAAATGTATTATATAGGAGTAAGATATATATATATATATATATATATATATATATATATATATATATATATATATATATATATATATATATATATATATATATGTATATATATATATATATATATAATATAAAAAACCGATATTTCACCGATATTTCCGCGATTTCAAATATCGGTCCTTGACCGATATTTGATTTTGAACCGAGATAACTGCATAGATGATAAGCAACAAAATATATAAAGTTATTGTAGACCTTTTGTTGGGGAGATAGCAATATCAAACCTTAATCAAACCTATCTATTAAGTAAAATAGGATTTGATGTTAACAAAACCATATATTCAGTTTTGGACTTATATTGATGAAAAACATGTGTTATTTTTTATCTAAGACTTAAAGAATTTCTAAGTAAGAAATGTCAGCTGATGAATCATAGTGTCAGCTGAACACTGAGTATCAGCCAAAGGACCAGCTTCAGAAAGATCAGCTGAGAAGAAAAGATCAGTCAAAAAGCATCAGCTGAGGAATCACACTGGATCAGCTGATGGCCTAGAACCATCAGCTGATGAAGATTTCAAGATCAGCTGAGCAGTCAAGGATCAGCTGACACAATCACAGTTATAAGCTGATGCCTCCCATTTGTCAGATAAGGTATTTTTTGACAAAATATATATATATATATATATATATATATATATATATATATATTCTACAAAATATAAAAAACCGATATCTCGCCGATATTTCACCGATATTTCCGCGATTTCAAATATGGGTCCTTGACCGATATTTGATTTTGAACCGAGATAACTGCATAGATGATAAGCAACAAAATATATAAAGTTATTGTAGACCTTTTGTTGGGGAGATAGCAATATCAAACCTTAATCAAACCTATCTATTAAGTAAAATAGGATTTGATGTTAACAAAACCATATATTCAGTTTTGGACTTAGATTGATGAAAAACATGTGTTGTTTTTATCTAAGACTTAAAGAATTTCTAAGTAAGAAATGTCAGCTGACGAATCATAGTGTCAGCTGAACACTGAGTATCAGCCAAAGGACCAGCTTCAGAAAGATCAGCTAAGAAGAAAAGATCAATCAAAAAGCATCAGCCGAGGAATCACACTGGATCAGCTGATGGCCTAGAACCATCAGCTGATGAAGATTTCAAGATCAGCTGAGCAGTCAAGGATCAACTGACACAATCACAGTTATCAGCTGATGCCTCCCATTTGTCAGATAAGGTATTTTTTACTTATCCAATATTTTCCTCATAAGCTGACACTACTTAAAATGACTAGCTGAGCCCTTGGGAACAGTTGACAGTTTAGTTTGATCAGTTTATTAGCTACACGTTGGTTTGTATTATCAGCTGAGCAATTTGATCAGCTGAGCAAATCTAGTCAGCTGAGTCTTTCACACTTATCCTTAGCTGAGCAAAATTATATTTGTAGTTCAGTGTCTGTTAACTGAGTCTTTATTATATATCTCTGTTAATAGCTTTTCTATGTAATATTTTCTTAAGTCAAAGGCAGAACATGTGTTGTTCTTATTATGCCTTAGATCTTTCTTTTGTAAAAGTACTTAGCACTTTTTGGATCTGCAAAGATACAAAAAGGATAGATCTTTATCCCCTGGAAAAGGAGAAAGATACTCTTGAAAAGAAGATCTCGAAGATATTATGTTAAGTATGGCTGGCAACTCCATACTTGGTAAAGTCAAATCTTCAGAAAGCATGGTGTTGATTAAAGCACAAGCATGAAAGAAGAAGTTTACTTTTCCAAGATATAAAGGTAGTAGTTTAATAATATAATAATAGATAGTGGGTATACTCATTACTGAAAAGTATGTTCACTGTGTATAAAGTTAACTTACTTTTCACCCACTAACTTTATCTATTATAATATTATTAAACCAAGTACCTTTGTCTCCTTCTCTCTTCATCATCCCGGACACACCTTGCTTATATATACTCATGCATGGAAACATGTTAAGGACGCGTTGAAGAAGCACTGAAATCTCATAAGTTGAGAATTAGAAGAGTTAACATTTTTTCTTTCAGTGTAACAAACTTGTTCATGTGTTGAACATCTTAGACATTAGTTGTTTAAGATTAGCATTGTCTATGTGTTAGAAAAATCTAGTTGCCACCTTTTATTGAACCTAGATTTTCCGCATCTAGTTCACGTAATTCTTGATTTACATCAATAAGAATTATATAAAAGTAAACCGTGTGTCTCTTAAATTTTTATTTGCTAAAGTTTGTATTCAACCCCCCTTCTACAAACATTTGTTGTTGTAGTATCCATTCGGGACCAACAACTGGTATCAGAGCAGGCTAGATAATCCATATCTAAGATCTGTTTTGCTTACTCTTCAACTGCTTCTACCCCACACTACAAAATGGCCACTTCTGTTGCTGCCTTAAATGGTTCTTCTAACAATGGTTCACTCACAAGGTGTCCTATATTTGATGGAGAGAACTTCTCTTTCTGGAAGAGTAGAGTTCTTCTCTATATGTCAAGCCTTGATGATGTGATGCTTAAAACTGTTACTAAAGGTCCTCATGTTCATTCCTCAACTATCCAAGTAACTGAAGCAACTGATGAAGCTCCTGCTGTTGAAAGACTGATTATAAAACCTATAAATCAGTGGTCTGATGAAGACAAAAGGCTTGTTAATCTTGATGTTAAAGCAAGAACATCCTTAGTCTCTGCACTACCAAATGATGTCTATCATCAAGTTCTTAACTGTAAATCTGCAAAAGAGATGCTAGACACTTTGACTGTTGCATATGAAGGCACTGAAGAAGTGCAGGAGAACAAGAAACTCCTTCTGGTTAGAGAATATGAGTTCTTCTTTGCTCATAAAGGTGAAAGTCTCACTCAGACTTACACCAGGTTCAACTGCCTTATTAATGACTTAAGAAGGGCAGATGTTCCCAAAAGCAATAAGGAACTTGTAAACAAGTTTCTAGACTCTCTCCCAGAATCTTGGGATCATTTTATCACTGTGCTTAAACATGGTGAGAAAATCAAGGCTCTTTCACTGGTTGGTTTATATGGAAATCTTATGAATCATGAACAATCAGTGAAACAAAGGAAGATCTCTACCAAGGATATGAAGGAGGCTGCAAAAGCTCCATCTACTGCCCTTGTGTCTAAGGATACAAGATCTAGGAGTTTTGCTGCAGTTGTGGATGAGTCCAGTGATGAGGAGAAAGAGGAGGAATCTTCTGATGAAGAGCCAGTGGCTAATGGGGATGAAGTTCTGGAGAACATGGACAGCATTGAAGCTGCTGTTGAGCAGGCTGCCATGTTGGTTAAAAGGTTCAAACCTTTCTTGAATAGAAAGGGTGTCAAGAGGTTTGAAAGGAAACCCTTCAAAGGAGAAAGAGCCATGTCAAAACCAAAGGCTTCTGAAGGTTTTTTCTCTTGTGGCAAGACTGGTCACTATGCCAGTGAATGTAAGTCCAAAGGAAACACAGGCTTCAAGGGTTCCTCAAGCTCAGTCAGCAAGATTGATTATGAAGCCAAGTATAAGAAGCTTCTTGCTGCTGTCCTTGACAAGAAAGAAGAAAGATCAGAACAGGGTGCTGGTTGCTGAAGAAGAAGATTGGGCTGAGGAAGATCTCTCAAGTGATGAAGATGAGGTCCTCACAGCTCAGTTCAGTTTGATGGCCAACACAACAAGTACAAGTTCTTTTGATGAGGATATGAAGAAAGCTGCTAAAGCTTGTACTTCTCCTAACTGGGATCCTTCTTCTATGTATCAGGTTGGAAAATTTATTAACTATGAAGATAATGAAAAGAACACTATGTTTTATTATCTGTGTGTTGAGTTTCAGTCAAATATTCAAAGAGAAAAGAAGCTAAAATTAGAAATAGAATCACTAAAAGAGATATTAAGTATTAAAGATGAGAAACTTAAACAAATGACAAAACTGAAAGATGATTTAGCTAATCAAAAAATACTTAATCAGATCTTGGTAAAAGAAACCAATGAAGCAACAATAAAGTTTAATGACCTTCAAAAAGTAGTTAGATCTTGGTGTGTTTCTGCTGAGAAGACCACTCAGTGTGTCAATGAGCAGATTCCAAAACAAGTTCAAGCTATTATTGGTGGAAATTATTCCTAAGCTGCTAACTGTGTTGATTTTAGCAAGAACATAAATATCTTAGAAAAAGCTGATATCTTACCTCTTACTTTTCAAAAGATCGTACAAAGAAAAAGTATTATCACTAACAGATTTGTCAAAAGTAAAAGTACTCAGCTGAAAGACTCAACCTCTTCAAAAGTTGGTTTAAGTTCTATTGTCTTAACAGAAAGCAAAAGCACTGAAAATTTAAGTGTAAAGGAAGTAAGTAAAGGAATGGAATCATTTGTTGATACCAAAGAGACATTCTGTTGTCAAACCTTGAAAACTGATACATTAAATTTAGGAACTCAGCTGACTGAAAATTCTTTAGCTAATGATGTTACATCAGCTGATCAAAAAGTAGATGATAACTGCTCAGCTGATAGCCTGTCAGCTGATCATGGATCCTCTTCTGTTTGTTTAGCTGATCAAACATCACTTCAAACTCTTTTAATAGGAGAAACTAAGGGAAAATGACATTTTGTTTACAAAGAGTCTAAGTCTGCCACACCTAAAGTTGATCAAAAACTCATTTTACCTAAGGGTTTACCTAAGGTGATTGTAAACAAAGACCTTATTAGTTTACAGAATCAGCTGCAACAGCTGAATGGTGAAATCTGTCAGCTGATGACCCATAGTCATCAGAAAACAGTTAAGACATCTCATAGTCAATTACCAAAACATGTTAAAAGCTCCAAAAATAAAAAATGTTATAAATGTGGGAGCAAAGAACATAAGACAGGTAATTGTTCTCTAGAAGGTAACTCAAGACAGCGGACTGATTATGATAACACAGTTGTTTCTCTCATTCATAAACAACCTAATATAAAGTGGATGGCTAGGTGCAATCCACAGGGGTCCACTTAAATGTGGATGCCCAAATGTCACTAACCTTCTTTCAATCACATCTATGCAGGGTCTGAACACATGGTAACTTGACAGTGGATGTTCAAGGACCATGACAGGTTGTAAAGCTTTGCTTAGTAACTACAAGAAGGAAAAAGGTCCAAGAGTAACCTTTGGTGATAACAATTGTGGGCAAACAAAAGGCTACGGAGAACTTCATAATGGGAACCTAACCTTATCCAAGGTATCATATGTTAAAGGACTTAAGTATAATCTCATCAGCATAAGTCAGTTATGTGATGGTGAACATAAAGTCCTCTTTACAAAGACAGGTGGTTCCATTTTAGATCAAGAAGGTAAAACAATAATTTGTGCAAAGAGAACCAAGGATGTATATACTCTTGATATGTCCTCTGGTGATCCATCCAAGTTAACCTGTTTGTATACCAAGTCTGTAACTGACACAAACTGGTTATGGCACAAAAGGCTTTCCCATTTAAACTTCAAAAACATTAACAAGCTGAGCAAGGGTGAACTAGTGTCAGGACTACCTTCACTGACGTATGTTAAGCCTAAACCTTGCTCTGCCTGTGAGAAGGGAAAGCAGCACAATACTTCGTTTCCATCTAAGCAAGCCTTCTCCATTACTGAACCTTTCTACATGTTGCACATGGATCTATTTGGTCCTGTTGCTACTACTAGTATTGGTGGAAGTAAGTATGCATTGGTGATGGTTGATGAATTCTCAAGATACACTTGGGTCATCTTCCTAAAAGCAAAGAGTGAGGCTGCTGAAGAGATTATAAGCTTTATTAGAAAGATGGAAGTACTCAATGGCAATCTGGTAAGGATGCTTAGAAGTGATCATGGAACTGAATTTAGAAATCAAACTCTTGAAGGTTTATGTGATGAGAAAGGAATATCTCAAAACTTCTCTGCTCCAAGAACTCCACAATAGAACGGTGTAGCTGAAAGAAGAAACAGAACTTTGATTGAAGCTGCAAGAACCATGCTGTGTGAGAGTGGGTTAGGATTCAACTTCTGGGCTGAAGCTGTCAGTTGTGCATGTTTTACTCAGAACAGATCCCTTATAATAAAGAGGCACAACAAGACTCCTTATGAAGTGCTCAAGGGAAGGAAGCCCAACATTAGCTTTCTACACATCTTTGGGTGTCAGTGTTTCATTCTGAACCAGAAAGATCAATTGCAAAAATTTGCACCAAAAGCTGATGAAGGTGTGTTCATTGGATATTCTGTGATTTCCAAAGCTTACAGAATCTACAACCTCAGAACAAAGGTCATAGAAGAATCAATCAATGTTTTGTTTCTATGATTGAACCAAAGACGGTAGATGAAGCTCTAACTGATCCTCACTGGATAAATGCCATGCAAGAAGAATTGGCTGAATTCACAAGAAACAATGTATGGACTTTGGTGCAAAGAACAAAGGACAAATCCATCATTGGCACTAAGTGGGTGTTCAGAAACAAGATGGATGAACAAGGGCTGATCATCAGAAACAAGGCAAGATTAGTTGCTCAGGGGTATTGTCAAGAAGAAGGTATTGATTATGATGAAATAAGACTATTTCTTGCTTATGCTGCCTTCAAAGACTTTAAAGTATTCCAAATGGATGTTAAGAGTGCCTTCCTCAATGGTGAATTGAAGGAAGAGGTGTATGTCAAACAACCTCCAGGTTTTGAGGATGCAAGCAAACCAGATCATGTATACTTCTTGAACAAAGCTTTGTATGGTCTGAAGCAAGCTCCAAGAGCCTTGTATGATACCCTCTCTTCTTTTTTGACCAATAAAGGATTTATAAGAGGAAGCATAGATAGCACTTTGTTTATAAGAAAATTCAAGGGTGATGTGATTCTTGTACAGATTTATGTAGATGATATAATATTTGGGTCTACAAATGTTGATCTTTGCAAAAAGTTTTCCAAACTCATGTCTGATAACTATCAAATGAGTATGATGGGTGAATTAAACTATTTTCTAGGTCTTCAAATTAAACAAGAGGTTGATGGAATTTTCATTCATCAAACAAAGTATGTAAATGACTTACTTAATAAATTTGAGTTTGAAAATTGTTCTTCAATGAAAACACCCATGTCCACTACCTTAAAGCTTGGAAAGGACACTGATGGTAAATCAATGAACATTACAACTTATAGAGGTATGATAGGGTCTCTTTTATACCTAACTGCTAGTAGACCAGATATTATGTTTTCCACATGTCTTTGTGCTAGATACCAAGCAGATCCCAAAGAATCTCACTTAGCTGCAGTTAAAAGAATTTTCAGGTATCTCAAAGGAACTCCTAATCTAGGTCTTTGGTACCCCAAAGACTCTGATTTTGAGTTAGTTGGATACACTGATTCTGACTTTGCAGGTTGCACACTAAACAGAAAGAGTACATCCGTGGGTTGTCAATTATTAGGTGGAAGATTAGTCAGCTGGTCAAGCAAGAAACAGAACTCTGTTTCAACCTCTACAGCTGAGGCATAATACATTGCTGCTGGAAGCTGCTGTGCTCAATTGCTATGGCTGCAAAATAAACTACTGGATTATGACTTACAGTTTGAAAACTCCCCAATGCTATGTGACAACACAAGTGCTATATATATCTCTAATAATCCTGTTTTGCATTAAAAAACTAAGCATATTGAAATCAGACATCATTTTCTTAGAGATAATGTGCAGAAAAAGAAAGTTTCAATGCACTATATAAACACTGATGTTCAATTAGCTGACATTTTTACAAAACCTTTGATGAGTCTCGGTTCAACTTCCTAATATCCAAACTAGGCATGTTAAATTTGTAATATATTCATTTCTTAGGTAGTTAATTTTGTGTGAGAAAATGATTTTATTTGTGTATGAAATGAAGTACTTATCTAAGCTTCTACATATTTTACTTATGGTAGATCAGCTAATAGAATTATGTTAGCTGACGATCATCAGCTGACACTATACCTCAGCTGATAAACCATCAGCTAAGACTTAGAAGCTCAGCTAAGTGCATTCATTAGCTGACACTTATTTTATCTCAACATGGATCAGCTGACACTCTCGTTTGTCAGCTGATGATTTTCAACAGTAAAAAATATTGTGTCCCAACACTTATTTTATTAATTTCTCATTTGTATTTATTGTGTTACTAGGTTATTTAATTTAGTTTAATTGTCCGTTTATTGTCTGTGAATTTAATATCTATTCCGTCTATTACCTTTTTGCAGAAGTGATAGTTACTTTTTGAAAATTATTTCTGTGACAGTTTAGGTTTTCAAGGAAGATATAAAGGTGTTTTCGAGCGGTTCTTCATTTCTTACGCTTTCAAAATTCCCAAACACTTTTTCTCTCTCAAATTTCGAACCCTAAATCTTTGTTGCAAAACCTGCTTTACTCTGTAATCATGGTCTCCTTCAACCTTGCAACTTCTCCAAACGCCATTGCTGGTGAAAATGTCGCACCCAACTCTGAAATCACCATACGCCCAATCAACTTTCTCATAAACACTGATATTCCCTCGAGCAAAGCAAACCAGGGATACGAACCTATGGTGGCTTTCATAACTGTCCATCCCCTGTTCACGTGTCTATCTGCTCATCCTCTGTTCATCTTTCCAAACATTGTTGGTGAGATGTGGTACACTACAAGGTACCATGCTAATCAAGACTTAATCACTTGCACCTGCCTCAATGGTACCATCAACATAAACATCACTACTGATTCTCTTAGACAAGCGATCTCCATACCCCATATGGACCCATTTCAACCTTTTTCTACAATGGATCAAGTTTTAGAGGTGTTGCCCCTGATTGGCTACCAAGGTGCTGTTTCCCATGGCCAATATAAACTGTCTGCTCTAGGACACCCATGGAAGTATTTGGCCAGTGTAATCATTCGATGTTTTGGTCACAAGTCTTGCAGCCATGACCAAATGAACCAGTCTGAACTGATGGTGCTACATGCTTTGGTCACAGGGAGGAATATTGACTTCGCACAAGTCATATTCTTTGAAATGGTGGATAAGATCACTCTGGGCACATCAAAGAAATCAAACAGAACCCTAGTCCCTTACATCAGGTATCTAAGTTTAATTGCACTTAGAGATATTCAAAGGGAACACTATGCTGGGTTAGCTGCCCACTTGCACACAATGACCATCCCTCAAATGGGTCAGAAAACTTTTCATTTGATAGGGGAAAATCAAGGTCCTGCTATAACTGCTCAGATGCAAGAGTTGATAGATGTTGCTGCTGAGGAGAATGAAAATGAAGAGGAAGTTGTTGCTGAGAATATTGAGGGACAAATGGCTGATGATTTTGAATCTCCTGATATCATCACTGATCATTCTGAGGAGTCTTTGACTCATGCTCCAGATGAAGCCATTGGTGAAGAAGAAGGAAGGGATGAGCCCATTAATCCTGATGCTGAGGATGATAATGACAATAGTTCTGACAGTGGTACAAATGATCATGGTAAGGATGATGATGACTTTCATGGTGGTGATGCTGGAATTTCTTATGCTGAAAATGTTCAAGATACCACCTCCTCATCTTCTCAAATTGGGATGCCACTCTCACACTTTCCTGCCAGTTCCAGCTCAAGCTCTCAACAAAATCAACAAAGTGGAGATGCAGCTGATGGTGATGATGCTGAGGAAGACACAATTTCTGACAATCTCGTTCAACTAATTGAGATCAGCAAGACTCAGCACATCGCAGGTATAATCTCTACCACTCTTGAGGATACTCATTTGGTTGACCCTACCAATGAGAACCCATCCTCTCATCTAGTTGTAACACCCCCACAACTTCCAAGCTCTAGTCAACTCCCAACAGTTGCTAGTTCTACTCCCTTTGCAACCCAAATAGAAACAAGGTCAATAGAGATGGTGCATACTGCACTTATCTCAGAGGAAATGCACACTGCACCTCTGACCTCAACTCCTATAGCTACCTCTTATTTTGAGGAGGAGCTTATGGATGTTGCTTTAACCCAACTGCCAGTAGATGTGTCCTCACAACAGGGCATATTTGTAAAAATGGGATTGCTGCAATCTGGGTCACCCTCCCAATAGGGTGATACCATTGAAAGACAGACCTTCTCCCAAGGTCATACTGTGTCTACAACCCCTATGTGTCAAGCCTATCCCCTAGTAAGTTCACAACAACTTGCTACTGAAATAAGGGATACCCCTTTGAGTGCAACCCTCACTCACACTCACATACTTGCACCTGTTTTTGATTCAATTCTTACACATATAGTGCACTACCTGTCAATACTAGTGGCATAAACCAGCCATTGGTACAGGGTACCATTTCTGCTCCAGTGATCTTAGGCCTATAAACCAAGGTCTAAGTGAGGGACCACAATCCATTCCAGTTCTAAGCACAATTTCTCAATCAATTCCAACTCAACCCATTCCCTCTACTTCTTCTGAACCCTCACCCCAAATCCTTCAAAGCTTACTATCTATCTCTCAAAAGATGGATAGTCTTCAAGCCTCCTTTACCTCTTTTCAAACTCAAACAGAAACTCAAATCTCTCACCCAACCAATGAGATTGAGTCACTTAAAGTCAACCAACCCAAACCCTAACCCACCCCTGCCCCTGTTGATCTTTCCCCTATTCTTACCAAACTAGATCAACTTCTAAACCAAACCCCTAATCCTATTCCTACACCCTCCCCTTCTATACCTGCCCAAACCATTTCTACCTTAAACCATACCATTTCCAATCTCCTTTCCCAACTTAAAACCCTTAGACCCTCACCCCCTGATATCTCCATTACCATTCTTGAATCTCTTCTAACTGTCCCCACTCTCCTAAAAGACATTGATACTGAGGTCAATAGGTCCAGCTTTTGTGCTAGGATAAGGCACAGTGATACTCTGAGAGAATTCTCCAATCTCACTGAAGCTATCAACAGCCTAAAACCTCTTATCTCAACTTCCATTCCTTCTTTCTCTCCTATTCCCTCTCACCTTAGACACTCAACCCCACCTTTCACTCAGCCTCCCATTCCCACTGCCTCACCTTCACCCTCAACCATACCACCCTTTAGCTCTACACCTACCCCAACTCCTTATTCTTTCAGCACTCCTGATGCCCCTGCAAAGCCTGCTGTTTTTCCCTCCTCTGATGATGACAAAAAGGGGGAGAAGTCAGTTAGGACAAAGTCTGTTTTACAAGCAGAGGATGCATCAACCCCTGATGAAATAGGATCAGCTGTTGAGGGGGAGAATCAATCTGAGGGGGAGCAACCTGCTCAAGAAGAGCAGCGGCCAAAGAGAAGGCTTAAAACAATGGCCAGAAGGAAGAGTGCTAAGAAATCAAAGCAAGGTGAATCCTGTGCTCCTTTTGAACTACCATCTGAGGATTCTGATGATGATGATGAAGATGAAATGCCTCTGTCCTCTCTGTTAAACTTAAAGAAGCAGAACCCCTCTACAACAGCTCCACCGTCCAAGCTTCCTCTCCAGTTCAATCAAGTCAACCAACTCCCAGCAGTTCATCAAGAAGAAAAGGAAAGAAAATAATGACTGCTGAGGAGATTGAAGAAGAAGAAAGAAGAGAGGAAGAACTAACAAAAGAAGATGAGAGTCTCAGAGAGCTCAGTGAGTTAGCTGCTGCACTTGGTACCTCCATAGAAGAAGTTTTGAAAACCAAGGAAAGACATCAGGACTTCACTTCTCCTACAGATCTTGCTGCAATTATTGGTGTTACTGATGATGAGTTAAGAGAGCTACAAGAAGAAGAGTTGATTATGATGACCTCTCAATCACATCAAGTACTGGATACACCTCCGCAAGATGACCCTTCTACCAAGAAAGATCCTAAGAGAGGAAAGACTCACAAGGAAGCCATTCAAGCTCTGCTGAACTTTAACTTTGGAGGATTAGCTCAGCAAACTGAAAGGCAAGCCAAGGAGTTCAGAGACAACAAAGAAAACTTGGTAAATAGAAGATGTGCAGACATCATCTCAAGGGTTACTCCATACAAAGGTACTAATGAGGGTCCTTAACTCAGAGTGGTGAGAAGAGATGAAAGAAAGACATGAAGATACCTATCTTCAACACTGCAAACTACTCTCCTTCTTTGAAATGATAGAGATTCTGTACCATCTCCTCAAGTCCAAAAGTGAAATTGTTCAAAGGTTCATGCCAAAATTTGAATACTGGATTCGGATGTCAATCTGTAATAGGCTCTTCACACATGATCAGTTCATTGAACACATCAATCTGATTGAAGATGCTTTCAAAAAGAATTCAAAAGCTTTTGTCACCATTGAACAGATCATTATCATTCCTGACTATCCTTTTCTTCCTGCTTATGAAAGTCTCAACACTACTTTGCCCTCCAATATTGAGCCAGAAATGTTTAAATACATAACTGAGCCTGAGAAAGGGATGTTCTTCAAGAACAGAGCTGGTGATTGGATATTCCTAAGAGAAGCTGACATAGGAAGAGCGCCAAGAGATTTAATTTTTCAAGCTGTAAGACTGGCAAAAGGACAGACTGGAAATCAACACTTTGAAAGTCTGATGGAGACTAGAGCTGATGAACTAATTGCCACTATTCCAGTTGAACATCGTCCAAACATCAAAGAAGAACCTTGGTGGGAATGAAGACCACACTTCATAACTAGATTAGATGTAATTTCAAATCCTAGAATAATTCAACTTATGTACTTAGTTTAACTCATAGTTAGATTACTCTGTACAAACTCTGATGTAAATACTTTGTTCTGTAATCAAGCTTGAAACTTTGATCATGGCCTACTTAGCTAAAATGCTAGTATAGATGACTCTTAGTAGATAGCTCACATAGTGTAAATATAGAAAAGATCAAAAATCCTAAAAACAGAAAAATGATAGAAAAGATACCACAAAAACAGAACAATGGTACTTCATAGATGAAAAGATTCCCAAAAACAGAACATCAGGGAACATACTTAAAAGAGTTACCAAAAAACAGATAGCTAGGTAACCAAATTGCACTTAAAAGTTATATCTTTACAAATCCTAGTCGAACTGATTCTTCTTAAACAAGATAAAGTTTTGTCATCATCAAATAGGGGGAGATTGTTGGGGAGATAGCAATATCAAACCTTAATCAAATCTATCTATTAAGTAAAATAGGATTTGATGTTAAGAAAACCATATATTCAGTTTTGGACTTAGATTGATGAAAAATATGTGTTGTTTTTTATCTAAGACTTAAAGAATTTCTAAGTAAGAAATGTCAGCTGACGAATCATAGTGTCAGCTGAACACTGAGTATCAGCCAAAGGACCAGCTTCAGAAAGATCAGCTGAGAAGAAAAGATCAGTCAAAAAGCATCAGCTGAGGAATCACACTAGATCAACTGATGGCCTAGAACCATCAGCTGATGAAGATTTCAAGATCAGCTGAGCAGTCAAGGATCAGCTGACACAATCACAGTTATCAGCTGATGCCTCTCATTTGTCAGATAAGGTATTTTTTACTTATCCAATCTTTTCCTCATAAGCTGACACTACTTAAAATGACTATCTGAGCCCTTGGGAACAGCTGACAGTTTAGTTTGATCAGTTTATTAGCTGCACGTTGGTTTGTATTATCAGCTGAGCAATTTGATCAACTGAGCAAATCTAGTCAGCTGAGTCTTTCACACTTATCCTTAGCTGAGCAAAATTATATTTGTAGTTAAGTGTCTGTTAACTGAGTCTTTATTATATATCTCAGTTAATAGCTTTTCTATGTAATATTTTCTTAAGTCAAAGGCAGAACATGTGTTGTTCTTATTATGCCTTAGATCTTTCTTTTGTAAAAGCACTTAGCACTTTTTGGATCTGCAAAGATACAAAAAGGATAGATCTTTATCCCCTGGAAAAGGAGAAAGATACTCTTGAAAAGAAGATCTCGAAGATATGATGTTAAGTATGGCTGGCAACTCCATACTTGGTAAAGTCAAATCTTCAGAAAGCATGGTGTTGATTAAAGCACAAGCATGAAAGGAGAAGTTTACTTTTCCAAGATATAAAGGTAGTAGTCTAATAATATAATAATAGATAGTGGGTATACTCATTACAGAAAAGTATGTTCACTTTACACGCTTTGTGTATAAAGTTAACTTACTTTTCACCCATTAACTTTATCTATTATAATATTATTAAACCAAGTACCTTTGTCTCCTTCTCTCTTCATCATCCCTGACACACCTTGCTTATATATACTCATGAATGGAAACATGTTAAGGATGCGTTGAAGAAGCACTGAAATCTCATAAGTTGAGAATTAGAAGAGTTAACATTTTTACTTTCAGTGTAACAAACTTGTTCATGTGTTGAACATCTTAGACATTAGTTGTTTAAGATTAGCATTGTCTATGTGTTAGACAAATCTAGTTGCCAACTTTTATTGAACTTAGATTTTCCGCATCTAGTTCATGTAATTCTTGATTTCTATCAATAAGAATTATATAAAAGTAAACCGTGTGTCTCTTAAATTTGTATTTGCTAAATTTTGTATTCAACCCCCCTTCTACAAACATTTGTTGTTGTAGTATCCATTCGGGACCAACACCTTTACAAAACTCGTTGAGTTAGACACAAAAGAAAGACGAGTCATCGTTTGATTAGCGGTGGTCACTATCTTCTTAACCACGTGGATACGGGGCACGGGCCATTGAATAAAACTACCTGTTGCTTGGCCTAATGTCACACTATCTCTTCACCAACAGGCACGGGTAGTTTTAACTCCGTGTAATTGTCATAAACATAAACAAGATCTACTGAAACCTTCATGTAAAATGGTAGTATAGGAGAACCATGAAGTAAACCATCTTTTATCGGATGCACCATGCCACGAGCAATGTCATGATTAAAATCTTCACTATTAGGGTAAAAAAAACAACTTGTCATGGCTCTTTTATAATATGAACATGTAGATACGTTAGTTAATGTAGGAATTTAATGTGACATGTAATGATTGGACCATATACCGTAATATCTTGTAGTCGTGGTAGCTTCGTTTGTCACTGAGTTTGCATTGTCTGTCAATTGAGATTGATTTGAGACATCAGAAATGGATTGACCTGACCATTTGTAAACTCTGCGTAAAAATGTAACTTGTTGCTTGTACATGGCCTCCATCTACTTTAACTGGTCTTGATGTTGCTTTTCCTTTTGTATATTATTAGCCTCTTGTTTTTCCTTTGTTCTTCTAATGCCTCTTTAAATTGCTCATCAATTAATCTTCTAACTTCTTTTTTTACTTCTTCTCGGTCTACTTTGCTCATTTGTTTTTATTTGAGCATATTTCGGCAACCCCTTTCTCCAGCTTATATTACTTCCTACACCTCTAGTACGACCCGGATGCTCCGGTCCAAGTACATTAATCAATGGCTCCACTCCAGAATCATCAAGCCCTTGAGAAATTTTTTGATCACACTGAATCTGTGAATTAATAACAATTATCAAAAGAGTTAATTGCGCCGATGGTCCCTGTGGTTTACACTTTGTTGCTGATTTTGTCCCTTATAATAAAAAATTACGCCCATAGTCCCTGTGGTTGACATTTTGTTTCACCCACGGTCCCTGGCCCTAACAGACGTTAAAAAGTCTGTTACTTGTCATTTAGTGCCAGGGCATTTTGATCTTTTTACATACTATTCCCATTTCCAAACACATCTCTTCTTCTTTTTCCTCCTCCTTTCTCTCCCACTCTCTCTCTTTCTTTTGCAGCAAAAACTTCTCTTCATTGATTAACCAAACCATCAACTCAAGCTTCAAAGATCAAAACCCATCTTAAAATTATTTATGGAAATTAACAAACCTTGCTGCTTCTCTATTCTGAGCAAGCCTACTCAATGTCTGCTTAATAAGATCAAACATTGTACACAGTTTATTTCTGACACATTCCTATTTCAAATTATTTTGTGATATTAAAAAGATTAATATTAAAAAAATGTAGGAACCTTCGGATCTGGTGTTTTGGGGTGGCCCTGATTCGAACTAGTCCTTGGCCCTTTCTTGTTTCCCTCATGCTACACCAACAATGAAGATAAACAAATTAATCAAGAACTGAATTAATCAAGAATATTTATAAAAAATGATAAAAAGAAACCCATATCCCAGATAAACAAAAAGAAACCCAACAATGAAGATAAACAAATTAATCAAGAACTAGTCGTGGTTACGGTGGTTGTGACCTTCTTCCTCGTTCTTCCTCGTTCTACTCCCTGCAACCACCATCGCAAACCTGCAACCACAATCGACAAACCTGCAACCACCATCGCAAAACCCTAGCCACCGCAAAACCCTAATCGCCGGTACTGGAGATAGAGGATGCAGCCAAGGGTGTTGGGTTTTTTCATACATCGGAAGTCCTAGCCGCCGCAAAACCCTAATCACCTCTACCACCATCGACAAACCTGCAACCACCATCGGAAGTCGTGGTGGTGGCTTTTCGGATATGCAACAAGCGGTGGTGGGTTTTTTCATATCGGCAGCGGTGGTGGTGGCTTTTCAGATCTGCGGCGGCGGTGGTTTTTCATGGGGTGATGGGTCGTGCGGTGCTGGTGGCCGACAGCCAAGGGAGTGGTGGTGGTTAGTATAGATCGAAGAGAGAGAGCAACGGAGGTGGTCGAGCAGTGGTGGTGGCCGGCGGTACTATGGCTGCTTACTTGTTAGAGAGAGAGGTAGGAGAGACTGAGAGGAAGAATTGTTGAGAGAGAGAGAGGGGGAAGGAGGAGAAAAAGTAAAAGGGTGTTTGGAAACAGGTATAGAGGGGGAAAAGACCAAAATGTCCCTGTACTAAAAGACAAGTGACAGACTTTTTTAACGTCTGTTAGGTCCAGGGACCGTGGGTGAAACAAAATATCAATCACAGGGACCATGGGCGTAATTTTTTATTATAAGGGACCAAATCAGCAACAAAGTGTAAACCACAGGGACCATCGGCGTAATTAACTCTTATCAAAATTATTAGATCCATATAAAAAGATTAATAGGTTAGAAACAACTCCATATCTTCCATACCAAAAGTTAGTGTCCGGAACTCGGTCAAAAAACTAAATGAATATGATTCAATTTTTACCTATTTTTGTGCAACATCACTAACATGAGGCAAAGTCCTTTTTCCTTCTTTATTAAGACGAGTTCTAGCCAAAACCTAGTTCTTGGCACATTCGTCTTGGATATTGTGGTAGCCACGGTACCACTTTTCTACCAAGACGTGCACGATTGCCATGACCCTGGGCATTTAATCTTCCTCGCATACGTTTTGCCTTCAAATAAAAGTATTACACATTAACAACAAACAAAAACAACTATTTATAAACATATAAACGGTTAACAAATTCACTTGTTTTTCAGGCGTGCCTTCTATTCTCAAGAATTCTTCCCAAGTTTCTTCAGATATATAAGTGTACTTTTGTCAAGGACTTCGTTCTAAACCCATGTAGTTATTCTTTAAGTATGTCCTGAATCTCTTCCAAACATTATTGCATGCTAAAAGAGTGTTCTCTATAGCAAAATCATCCTTTATTTTAAAGTGATCCTGTCATGTAACCCGAATTAAAAGTTACTACCTCCGTCCCATTTTTATTGTCCACTTTTAACTTTTCAAAGTCTTTATTTTTTAATTTTGACCTTAAATATTTTTGTTTATGTTATATAATACTTGATAAAAATTATATCAATGAAAATACATTTAAAACACAATCCATTCATATATTCTGTATCAAATATTATATAACACAAACAAAAAAATTTAAGGTCAAAGTTAAAAAAGAAAGACTTTAAAAAGTTAAAAGTGGACAATAAAAATGGGACGGAGAGAGTATAACCCTACTTTAAGTTGCAAAACTACCATATTTAAATTAATTGTTTATACCTTGATGATTAACCATAAAGAATCTTTTTCATCATCAGGTACTTTATGCCAACTATCATGGTTAATACTAATCCTCGTCCTAGTGTATATTCCCATTTGTGTGGCAAACTCCTTTTGGTATTCGTTTACACATTGTCCAAGTGTATTGAATTCAACATCATCACTATCTTTTAGGTTTAGGATCTTTTGACTTGCTAGGTCCCCTCCTTTTTCTTGGTCTTTCTTGATTTTCATAGTTTTGGTTCATGTCCCATAAAAATGTAAATAAAAATCAATAAAAGAATTAACTAAGATAAAGTAAAATAAGATAATGAAGATAAAGAAACATACCATTTTGACTAGTAGTCTGTACAAGTGAAATTAAATTTTCAAAAAACACCTCACTACTTGATATTGGAAACTCAGTATAAAACAATCACCAAAGAAATCATCTAACACCTTATCTAGTTATCTACCTAGCTTGTTAGCAATCAAATTTCAAAGTGTCCCATAGGGAACATCACCCTTTATGTTAATCTACAACAATACAAAAATCTCATAATTATATTTGCAAAGAAATCTTATAGTCAAAACAAAACCTGATAACTAATATTGTGAATTCACAAAGTAGACATGGTTAACAAAAACACATTAAAAACACAACTTATCCATCTGGGCTGCCACCACGACTTATGCTTGAATATGGACTATCAACTACACACAAACACATTAAAAAACACATAAAACACATATATAAAGAAAATCTCAATAGAAAAACATAAAACATACATACCCATTTGATAATCTCATGTTGGTTAGGAATAAATGTTCACTGTACCTCAATGTAAAGACTACTAACAATGGAGAATATTTGGAATTATAATCATGCCTGAGATTTCACCACAATACTTCAAAGTGGATTTTTGAGTAAAGATAGATATGATAAAAGGGGTTGCAAAAATGAAGTGTTCTCAATATAATCATGGAAATATTAAACATAAATAATGCAACTAAAGTCTACATTGCATAAGTCATTAAAATTCTGCAGTTAAAAATACTAACTTATACAACTACCATATCATAAGCACTGACGTATAAATACTAACAAATATAAAATAGAAAGATCAAAGATAACATATATCTTGAGCAGAGATCTTTAACCAACTTGGAGGAGTCCTCTTGTATGGTTTGACTGATACTAAATACCCTTTCGATCTGTTCAACCAACTAGTAACAAAATTCCAAAACAATTCTCAATCCATATGCCCAGAAACCCCTAAAGTTCCAAACCCCCAAACTCCCAAACCACGTACAGAGACGAAAAGAAGAAAAACGAGGGCCACATAATAATGAGGGATGGATGGTAGTCTTGATTGATAGCCATTATTTTTCTACAAGCTCTCTCTGTAAGAGTCTTGGAGAGGGATATACATACAAATTTTTGGGTCTTTTTTTCTTTCCATAAAATCAATCACCCAAAACAAGGAGTCTAGAGTGTGCAAAATTTACATGAGAACTTACCGTGAAGGACAGGAAGAACTTGAAAATCTGCAGAAAGTTGGAAGCCTCTGTGAAGAAGACGAGTCCCAAAACTGTGAAACGTAAAAGTAAAAAACTTGAAATCGAGATGATGAAAATAGGTCGCCCATTAATTTTTTTATCCCGCTAAGACTATTTAAGACCGGTTTACCTTCAACCGGTCTTATATTAATTGTGGCGTCTTCGTCCAAATTTAAAAAGGTAATTAAAATCTTTGGTTTATACTCTATGTAGGATAATATGATATACACAAATACAAAATTTGAGTTATTAAACATGTTAAGAAAGTACAACAATCATAGCATGACTTGCAACTTTTAAAAGCCACCTCATAAACCCACGTGAACAAGAATTTAATATTTATTATATCAAAGTTCCATTTTCTTTTTTATTTCTCTTGTGTACTATTGAGTAATTTGAATGTGTACAGTTTTATATAAAAATAAGTGAACAAAAGAAACAACATAACATTATTTAATAATTCATCAAATATTATAAAGAATCATGGACGTCTTTAATAAATAACTTTACCAAAAATTAGAAGAATTATCACATTACTATTCCTTCATCATGATCATTTCTCAAATAAGTTGTGTCATTGAGAGTATCAACCGAAGCGGCAACTCCAATAGAAAATGGAGGTAATTCGTCAAATTGATTGTATTCCTCCTCGTCTACGACATTGTCGACTCCAACTATACGTCGTTTACAAAACTGGACTATGCTCCATCTTGAATCATTTGGGTCTTTGATAAAAAATACTTGACTTGCTTGTTTTGCTAAAATGAATGGTTCGGACACCATAATATGAATTTTTTGCCACTCTTAATCTTTCTTCACGATTTACTGTAGAGAATTCCGTCGTTGAGGCTACTATCGTCACACCACTATTTTGTAGCGTACTTTTGTTATCTTGTTCCTTGGTGTAAAACGTATACCCGTTAATGTCATAACCCTGATACTTTATGACGCGTATGGGCCATATCCTAGACATTCCACCATTTTATCAACATTTAAAAGTGTATTTTTCACTTTTTCCCGCAACCAATGTGACAATGTTCTATTATGCTCGGTAGCTAACTGTTGGTCAAATGATCTTATTAGTTAAGATTTGATGAGACAAAGTTAAGTTTGTAAGATATGTTCTAAATACAACTTAAACAGAATTATGAAGCTTGGTCAGACTGGGCACTTATAGTGTTTCAGACTGAGCATAAGCTGAATATAAGCTGAGCAATATAATTGATCAGCTTAGACTATATCTTAGTTAGTTTATCAATATGTTTGATAAGTTGTGTGTTTCACCTAAGGTATAGGTTGAGTATTCAGCTTGATGTGTTTCAAGCCGAGTGACTCAGCCTGTAGGCTAAGTCAGCTCAACAGAGTTGCTAAGTAAGTTCTAGCCAAATCTTATGACTTCTAAGGATGAGTTAGTAATTATACATGTTAGTGCATGTTTGATTTCGAGTTTATTCTTGAAGAACTCAGCTTAATGAGTTTCAAGCTGAGTGACTCAGCCTGACAAAAGAAGTCAGTTTAAAAGAATTTGAATATGTTTTAAATTCGGTAATTCTCTATATCTACGGTGCGGATAAGAAGATTCCAGAATCAAGATTGAAGATTGAAGATTGAAGACTCAAGATAGAAGATTCAAGATTCAAGATTCCGGGTTATCCGTTAGTTTGTTACTTACAGATTTGGATAAGTTCTAGTTTGTTAGGATCCATAGAATAGGATTATAAATACTTATCTCTAAATCAGTTTAGAGGGACAAGGATATAACCTCACCATCGTATGTGTTACATATCTTGATACAATGCTTGTATGTTCAACGTGATCAAGAAATTCACAGATTGCCAACAAAGTTTGTGTGTTCGATCTTCACGTCTGTTGTGAAGTTGGTAAGTATTCAATTTGTGAATAAATCATGTTTAGAGAGTTAGTCTGTGTCTATAATCATTAGTTGATTATAGATAGCAAGTTTCATCAATTAGTTTGAGAGATTGAGAGATTTGATTTGTATTAGGTGTTTACATATCAAGTGTTGCTTACTTGATAGTTATTGTAATCATCTTCTTATTAATGAAAGAATTCGATTTCATGTGGTTAGATTTGTGTAACACTTTTTATTGATTTGTTCAATTTCCGCAGAAAGTGTATTCAACCCCCCTTCTACACATTACTTTCTTGTTGTTTATGTCACTAAGGGACCAACAACTAGTATCAGAGCAGCGTAAAATCTTTCATAAGTTGAATATCAAGATCCTGAGATAAAGTAAGATGTCGACAAGCAACATTTCATCTAACTTTCCTCATATGGCTGCTAAAGGATGTCCCATATTTGATGGATCTGATTATCCTATGTGGAAATTCAGAGCCATGCTTTTCCTTAAGTCCATTGACACCATAATGTATGATGTCATAACTCGTGGACCAATCATCCCCAAGATTCCTGCTGTTGTCAGTGATAAGTCTCCTGACAAGACTGAAAAGGAAGTCAAGAAACCTTTGGCATCATGGACTGAAGAGGATTGGAAATTACATTCTCTGGATGACAAAGCAAAAAGTGTTCTGGAAAATTCCCTTACCAATGAGATCTTGCATACTGTGACTGGGTGTCAATCTGCAAAAGAAACATGGGATACTCTAAGTATCACATATGAGGGTACATGTGTGGTCAAGTAGTAGAAGAAGAATCATCTTAACAGATCTTATGAAAACTTCTTTTCTAAGAAGAATGAAACCTTATCTGATGTGTTCACAAGGTTTCACGGCTTGATTAATGACCTGCTAAGTGTAGGCATTAAAAAGGATGAAGCTGATCTAGTGCTGAAATTTCTGGATGTGTTACAAGAGAAATTCAATGAGGTAACCATAGCACTAAGGGCTGGAGGCACATTACATATGTATAACCTACAGTCCATATATGGTTTTTTTCTTAACCATGAACAGAACATAGAACACAAGAAATTTTCTCAACAACAGATGAAGGACTCTCTTGAGAAAAATGAAATTGCATTAGTTGTAGAGAAAAGGAAAAAGAGTTCAAAGGCCTTCATAGCTGAATCTAAGACTGAGTCAGATTCTCACGCTGACCAGTCAGACCCAGACTCAAGTGATACTGATGATGTTCAGACTATCACTGAACAAATGGCTATGCTTGCCAGAAGATTGAGAAGAGCCCAAAGGGGAATAGGAAGATCTAACAGAGGCAAAGGAAAATGTTGGTCCCGAATGGATACTACAACAACAAATGTTTGTAGAAGGGGGGGTTGAATACAAACTTTAGCTTTTAAAAATTAGAGACACACGATATACTTTTATATAATTCTTATTGATATGAATCAAGAATTACATGAACTAGAAGCGGAAATTCTAAGTTCAAACAAAGGTGACAACTAAATGTCTAACACATAGACTAAGCTAATCTCAAACAACTTATGTCTTAGATGTTCAACACATGAACAAGTTTGTTTACACTGGAATATAAAATGCTAACTCTTCTAAGTTCTGAATGAATGAGGTTTCATTGTTCAACGATTGATTTCCAATACTTAGCATGTTTCCATGCATGAGTATATATAGGCAGATGGCGTCCGGTTGATGGAGTAGAGAAGGAGACAAAGGTACTTGGTTTAATAATATTATAATAGATAAATTAAGTGGGTGAAAATCATTTCACTTTCTACAAGCAATGTATAAAGTGAATGTACTTTTACGGCAAGGTCAAAACCCAGTATCTATTATTATATTATTAAAGTACTACCTTTTTATCTTGGAAGTGCAAGTTTCTCTTTCCATGCTTGTGCTTTAATCGACACCATGCTTTCTGAAGACTTGACTTAACCAAGTATAGAGTTGCCAACCATACTTAGTTATTGAAGCATATCTTCGAGATATTCTCTTTTAAAGTCTCTGCTATCACCTTTTCCAAGGGGTCAAGATCAATCCTTTTTGTCTCTTTGCAGATTCAAAAAGTGCTTAATACTTTTACAAAGATAGATCTAAAGGCATAATAGAACAACACGTGTTCTGCCTTGGACTAAAGAAATATTACAATTGAGATACAAATATCTGAGATATATTATCTCGACTCAGCTAATAAACACTGAAATGTAATAATAATAATGCTCAGCTAAAGGATAAAGTGAAAGACTCAGCTACTTTCATATGCTCAGCTGATAAGACATACTAAAGTACTAAAACATAAGCTAATCAACCTATATGATCAGTACCGAGGGCTCAGCTGATCATTCAGAGTGATAAGCTGACAATAGAAAAAAGTAATAAGTTGAAGTTAGCTTATCTGATGGATTGGAGGCATCAGCTAATCAGAGTGACTTGCTCAGCTGATCCTTTGACTGCTCAGCTGATCTTGTAGGAAGCCTCAGCTGATGGTGTGAAACCCTCAGCTGATGCTTTGTTGATAGTCAGCTGATGCTTCTGGACTTGTCTTTTCTTTTGGCTGATCTTCTTGAAGCTGGTCCTTTGGATGATACTCAGTGTTCAGCTAATACTCAGCTGATCCAAAGTACATAGACAAATTTCTTTAAATCAGATGAATTTCAACACATGAAAGTCAATATTCAAAGTCAAAACTAAATATATGGTTTTGTTAGCATCAAATCCTATTTGAGATAATAGATAGGTTTGATTATGGTTTGATTTGAAATCTCCCCAACAATCTCCCCCTATTTGATGATGATAAAACCTTATCTTAGTTAAAAGAATCAGTTTGACTCCGAATAGGTGAAAGATAAAACTTTGAAGTACATTTTGGTTACCTAGCTATCTGTTTTTGGTAACTCTTTTTGATATGTTCCCTTGTTGTTCTATTTTTGGGAATCTTTTCATTTATGAAGTACCTTGTTCTGTTTTTGGTATCTTTTCTATCCTTTTTCTGTTTTTAGGATTTTTTTTTATTTACTATATTTACACTAGGTGAGCTATCTACTGAGAATCATCTATACTAGCAGTTAGCCAAGTAGTCAATGATCAAAGTTTCAAGCTTGATTATAGGACAAAGCAAATACAAGAGTTTGTACAAATTACACTAGTACATGATTGAAATTAAACTAAGATACAGAAGTAAACTAATTTAGAAACTGAAATTACAACTAACCTAGTTATGAAGTATTAATTGTCTTCCCACCAAGGCTCTTCTTTAACTTCAATAGCTCTAATCCGTGGATTTGCAGCAATGATCTCTTCAGCTCTAGTTATTAGCAGTTGTTCAAAGTACTCACTTCCTGTCAAATTCCTTGTTAATCGTGCAGCATGAAGAGCCAATTCTCTTTGAGATTTTCCAACGTCAGATTCCCTTAGGAAATTCCATTCACCAGCTCTGTTCATGAAGAAGATCACTTTTTTAGGTTTTGTGATGTATTGGAACATTTTAGGAGTCGTGTTGGGAGGAAGGGTTGTGTTTAGGTTCTCATAGCTAGTGAAGTAAGGGTGATCAGGGTGATCTGTTCATGAAGAAGATCCCTTTTTTAGGCTTGTTGGTTTTCTTGAACATGTCATCTATTGCTTGAGCATGCCTAACAAATTGATCATGAGTGAATAAACCATGGAAGACAGTTTGTCTAATCCAATATTCGAAAGGCCTTATGAAGGTGAGAGCTATTGGGCTTTTGGATTTAAGGAGGTGATACAGGATCTCAATCATCTCAAAGAAGGAATACTGCTTACAGTGTTCTTGATGAGCATCTTCAAAAGTCCTGTACTCATCACTTCTTATGATTCTGATGTAGGGATCATGTTCTGTACCTTTGTAAGGAGTGACCCTTGAGATAATGTTTGCATTCTCTCTCTCTATCAAATTTTCTCTGTTTTCCCAGAACTCCTTATCCCGCCATTCAGATAGCCTTTTTGTGCTTGCAAAATCAATGTTGAGAAGGGTCTGGATAGCTTCATTGTGAGTTCTTCCTCTTTTAGAGGTTTTCTTGATAGGAGGATCTTCCCCTTGCTGTGATGCTTGAGCCTGAGGTTCGTGGGTTGTCAGCATGACTAACTCTTCTTATTGAATCTCTCTCAGCTCTTCTTCAGAAGCACCAATGATTGCAGCAAGGTCCTCTGGAGTAGTGAAATCTTGTTCTTTGTCCCTTGCTTGAAGTACATCTTCAACAATTTCTCCAAGGGCAGCAGCAAGCTTTCTTATCTCATGAAGGTCATTCTCTTCTTTTTGGGTTTCCTCTTTTCTTTCTTCCTCTTCTATCTCCTCCGCAGACATGATTTTCTTTCGTTTCCTTCTTGAGGTACTGCTGGGAGTAGAAGGACTTGGTTTCTTAGGAGGAGAAGCTTGGACTGATGGAGCTTTAGGAGAAGCACTTTGTTGCTTCTTCTTTAACAAGGCAGAAAGGGGTAGATCATCTTCATCATCATCATCAGGATCACTTGATGAAATGGCAATGGGAGCACAGGATTCACCTTGCTTGGCTATTTTTACCCCCTTTCTTTTGGCCATTGTTTTCAGTCTTCTCTTTGGCCTTTGCTCCCCCTCACTTTGAGGCTCCCCCTCAGCAGATGGTGCCTTTGTTGGTTCTGCTTCATTGGGAGAAGGCTGAGCTTGACTCACCTGTTCCTGACTGAAGAAGCCTGGATGTTTTGAAAAGACTCCATATAGGCTGCCTTGACTGCATCCTCCCCCTTTTTGTCATCATCAACAGGGTGAGGAGGGACAGCACTAACAAGGATAACATGAATAAGAGAGACATAAAGCTTTAGAGGTGTGAAGGGAGCGGCAGTTTGAGTGGTATATGGTGAGGGTATGGCTTGGGTAGGCTTAGTTTGAGATGAGGAATAAGGGAAAGGTGTGGAAGAGGTAGAGGGAATGAATTTAGTGAAAGGAGATTGGGTAGGTCTAATATGGTAGGGAATGGGAGAGAAGTGAGGTTGAAAGGTAGAGGTGGAGGGTTTTAAACAGTTTATGGCATCAGTGATTTTCCTGAACTCGGTGAGGTGGTCAAGTTGTGTATGGCGAGTGAATTGGTTTAATTTGGTAAGCTCTGTGTCAAGGATTTTAAGAAATGCGGGTAATTGGAGAAGGGGTTCAGGGATAACCACTGAGACAGAGGGAGTTTTAGGTTTAATAGTGTGAAGGTTATTGAGTAGGTTAGAAATGGTTTGGTTTAAAGTTGTGAGGGTTTGTTGAGGAATAATTGGAGAAGGTGTAGGTGTAGAAGTAGAGGGTTGAGAGAGAAGTTGATCCAATCTGTTAAGCATGGTTGTAAGATCAACAGGGGCAGGGGTGGGTTGGGGTTGGGATTGGTTAGCTTTGAGTTGCTCAACCTCTTGGGTTAGAGAGGAGAGTTAAGCTTCTATTTTTGTTTGGAAAGAGGTGAAGAAAGTTTGAAGACTATCCATCTTTTGAGAGATGGACAGTAGGGAGTGTAGTATGAGGGAAGAATTGTCAGTGGAAGTGGAAGTTGGTGTGGGAGTGGGTTCTGATTGAGATGGGATGCCAATATCAGGAGTGGGATGGGGTCCATCACCTAGACCTTGGTATACAGGCCTAAGATCACTGGGATCAGAAATTGTACCCCGTACCAATGGCTGGTTTATGCCACTAGTATTGACAAGTACTGCACTAGTGTGTGTAAGAATAAAATCAATAGTTTGTGCAATTATGTGAGTTGGAGTGAGGGGTGCACTCAATTGGGTATCCTTTATTACATCAATAAGCTGTTGTGAGCTTACTGAGGGTATAGGCAGACTCAATATAGGTAAAGACACAGTTTAACCTTGGGAGATGGTCTGTCTTTCAATGGTATCACCCTGGTGGGAGGGTGACCCAGATAATAGGAGTCCCATATTTACAAATGCATCTTGTTGTGAAGATGCATCCATTGGTTGTTGGGTTGTTGCAACTTCCATATGCTCCCCCTCGACATAAAAGGGAATCACTAGAGTTGAGGTCGGAGGTGTGGATATCACTACCTCAGAGGCTTGTTTAAAGTGTACAATCTCTAGTGAGCTTGGTTCTATTGTGGTTTCAAAGGGAGTAGAACTAGTGACTGTTGGGAGTGCACTAGCGCTTGGATGTTGTGGGGGTGTTTCAACAGGGATGGAGGATGGGTTCTCACTGATTGGGTCTACCAAATGAGGATCCTCAATGGGAGAAGTAACAATACCTGAAATGTGCTGGTTTTTGTTGATCTCTATCAGTTTGATGAGATTGTCAGAAACTGTGTCATCATTAGCATCATCAACAGCAGCTTTACCACCACTCAGTTGAATGTTTGGAACAGATGCACTTGAGCCTTGTGATTGCTCGGGAGTGGGATAAGCGACATGACCACCAAGAGTGAGACTAGGAGAGTCATCCTCTGAACTGCTTCGCTGATCAGTCCTTCTAGTACCAGTTGAACTTGTTGTGAATTCTGTTAAGGGCATCATGATGGGAGAAGATGAGGTGGCTGATTCTTGAGTAGTGTCATCATGAAAGTAACCACCAGCACCACCATGGTAAGCATCATCATCATCACGGTCATTACCATCATCATCATCACTATAAGCAACATCATCTTGGGTACCTTGATCCTCTTGAGTAGCAGGATCACTCAAATGGACACCCTCAGATTGTTTTGAACCTTCACTGACAAGTTCCTCCTCAGCAACAGGTTCCATAATCATATCCTGTGCCGGTTCCTCATCATCATTCACATCCTCATCCATATGTTCATCCACATGTTCCTCTTCCTCATCATCACCACTACCATCAGCTTCATCTACCAACTCTTGCATTGCTGGAGTTAGGGCAGGACCAGCATCCTCTCTTATCATATAGCAGACCTTTTGACCCATTTGTGGAATAGGCATGGTGTCAATATTAACATTCAGATGAGTGTATGCTTCCTACTGCAGAGCTTGAAGTGCAACCAAGCTAAGATATCAAATGTATGGGACATGGGTCCATGTAGCTTTCTTGGCAGTAGCCAGGGTGATCTTATCCACCATTTCAGTAAAAATTACTTGTGCAAAATCAATGTTTCTCCCAGTAACTAGAGCATGAAGAACCATAAGCTCTGTTTGATTGAGAAGGTCATGGCTCCCAGACTTGTGGCCAAAACAACGAATGATTACGCTTGCTAAGTATTTCCATGGGTGACCTAGAACTGATAGTTTATACCTCCCATGGGAAACTGGTTCATTGTAACCTATCATAGGTAGAACCTCCAGGGTTTGTTCAGTAGTGGGAAAGGGTTGAAATGGGGCAAAATTTGGAATGGAAATGGCTTCACGAAGAGTGTCAACAGAGATGACAATGGGAGTTTTGTTGTTTAGGATGGTGCAAGTTATGGTTTGATTCTGGATGGTATCTGGCAGTATACCACATCTCCCCAATAATACGAGGGAAGATGAACAGGGGGTGAGCAGACAAGCAGGGGAACGAGGGATGTGCTATTATGAAGTTGACTATAGGTTCGTATCACTGGTTTACGTTGGATTGGGGGATATAAGTGGATATGAGGATATTGCTTGGTGTGATGGTAAAGGGAGAGTTAGGAGTAACATTCTCACCTGATACAACATTAGGAACATTAGCAGGATTGAACATCACCATTCTTGCAGAGAGCTTGAGCAAGACGGAGATACATAAATTTCAGTGAGAGAAAAGGGCTTCGTAAGAGTGAAGAAAGTTTGAGAATTTTGAAAGCGTAAGGATTGAAAACCGCTCAAACCATCATTTATATCTTTTTGGAAAGCCAAAACTGGCACCGGTTATCTTTTTCATAAAGTAACTGTCACGTCTGCAAAAAGGTGTTTTAACGGAGGTATCAATAAATACACGGACAATAAACGGAAAAAGACAAGGAATTAAATACAACCTAGGAACGAAATAAATACAAATGAGAAAATAATATAAAAAGTATGGGGACACAAGTTTGACTCTGTGGGACATCAGCTGAAGGAGTTAAAGGTATCAACTAATCATTTTGAAAAGAAAAACTAGCATCAGCTGATGAAGTTACTTAGCTGAGCTTCTAGTCCTTAGGTGATGGTTTATCAGCTGAGGGATTGCATTAGCTGATGGGCATCAGCTGACAGAATTTCCTTAGCTGATTAACAATCAGTAAGATAAAGAGAAGCTTAGATAAGTGCATCATACAGAACACACACACAAGATAAAATTATTTTCACACATAACACTAACTACCTAAGAAAGGAATATTTTACAAATTTAACATGCTAAGTTTGGATATTAGGAAGTTGAACCGAGACCCATCCAAAGGTTTTGTAAACACATCAGCCAATTGAAAATCAATGCTGATGTAGTGCATAGATACTTTCTTTTTCTGCACATTATCTCTTAAGAAATGATGTCTGTTTTCAATGTGCTTTGTTTTGGAATGTAAAACAGGATTGTTAGAAATGGAAATGGCACTAGTGTTATCACAAAGGATTGGGGAGTTTTCAAACTGTATGTCATAGTCTAGTAGTTGGTTTTGCAACCATAAGAGTTGAGCATTGCAGCTTCCAGCAGCAATGTATTCTGCTTCAGCTGTAGAAGTGGAAACTGAGTTCTGCTTCTTGCTTGACCAGCTGACTAACCTTCCACCTGACAGTTGACAACCACCAGATGTACTCTTTCTGTCCAATGTACAACCTACAAAATCAGAATCAGTGTATCCAACTAACTCAAAATCTGAGTCCTTGGGGGTACCAAAGACCTAGATTAGGAGTTCCTTTGAGATACCTGAAAATTCTTTTTACTGCAGCTAAGTGAGATTATTTGGGATCATCTTGATATCTAGCAAAGAGACATGTTGAAAACATTATATCTGGTCTACTTGCAGTGAGGTATAAGAGTGACCCTATCATACCTCTATAAGCTGTAATGTTCACTGATTTGCCAACAGTGTCCTTTCCAAGCTTTAAGGCAGTGGACATGGGTGTTTTCATAGAAGAACAATTTTCAAACTCAAATTTCTTAAGTAAATAATTGATATACTTTGTTTGATGAATGAAAATTCCATCAACCTGTTGTTTAATTTGAAGACCAAGAAAATAGTTTAGTTCACCCATCATGCTCATCTGATTATTATCAGACATGAGTTTAGAAAACTTTTTACAAAGATCCAAATTTGTAGACCCAAATATTATATCATCTACATATATCTGCACAATTATTACATCACCCTTGAATTTCCTTATAAATAAAGTGCTATCTATGCTTCCTATAGTAAAGCCTTTTGTGGTTTGAAAAGAAGAGAGGGTATCATACCAGGCTCTTGGAGCTTGCTTGAGACCATATAAAGCTTTGTTTAAGAAGTAAACATGGTCAGACTTGCTTGCATCATCAAAGCCAGGAGGTTGTTTGACATACACCTCTTCCTTCAATTCACCATTGAGGAAGACACTCTTAACATCCATTTGAAACACTTTGAAGTCTTTGAAGGAAGCATAGGCTAGAAACAGTCTTATTGCTTCAAGTCTTGCAACAGGGGTATAGGTTTCATCAATGTCAATACCTTCTTCTTGACAGTACCCCTGTGCTACTAGCCTAGCTTTATTTATGATGATTAGTCCTTGTTCATCCATTTTATTCCTGAATACCCACTTGGTACCAATGATGGATTTATCCTTTGGTCTTGGAACCAAAGTCCATACATTGTTCCTGGTAAATTCAGCCAGTTCTTCTTGCATGGCATTCACTGAGTGGGAATATTGTAGAGCTTCATCAACCTTCTTAGGTTCAATCATAGAGATAAAACCTGTATACAAACAAAAATTGCATGCTTTTGATCTAGTTAGTACAGGGTCTGTTATATTACCTATGACCTGATCATGAGGATGATCCTTGAGGTCCTTGTAGGCATTTTGGATCGTGGGATCTGTTTGGATTTGGGGAGCTGAAGATCCTCTGTTATGAAGTACTGATGTAACCTCTAATTGATCAGCTGAGGTATCTTCATGTTGACAATCAGTGGACAACTCTACTAGTGATGGAATTTCAGATATGGAATTAGAATCCATTGATGTTGAGTCAACAACTACATCATTCAGTAAGAGAAGTAGGTTTGATAGAGTAGGTTATGCAGTTGATTGAGTAAAGATTGAAACATGTTCATCTAAGTTATTTTCATCAGCTGATGGTATGGGATCAGCTGAGGGGAGTGGATCAGCTGACATGGGGAAGGTTTCACCAGTGTACAGCAGATCATTAAATTCCTCTCTTGAAACATGAGTAGAAGAACAAGAAGCAACAAAGTCATTTTCATTAAAACTTACATTGATGGATTCTTTAATGACCTTTGTTCTGATGTTGTATATTCTATAGACTTTTGAGATAATAGATTAGCCCACAAAAACACCTCCATCAGCTTTGGGAGCAAACTTTTGCAAATGATCTTTCTGATTCAGCACAAAACACTAACAGCCAAAGATATGCAAAAAGCTGATGTTTGGCTTCCTTCCCTTGAGCACTTCATAAGGAGTTTTGTTGTGCCTTTTGATGATAAGGGATCTGTTCTGAGTAAAACATGCACAGCAGACAGCTTCAGCCCAAAAATTGAATCCTAACCCACTCTCACACAACATGGTTTGGCAGCTTCAATCAATGTTCTATTTCTTCTTTCAGCTACCCCATTTTGTTGTGGAGTTCTTGGTGCAAAGAAGATTTGAGAAATACCCTTCTCATCACAGAAGCTTTCTAGAGTCTGATTTCTGAACTCAGTTCCATGATCACTCCTCAACATCTTAAACAGATTGCCATTTAACAGTTCCATCTTCTTGATAAAGCAGATGATCTCCTCAGCAGCTTCACTTTTGGATTTTAGAAAGAAGACCCAGGTATACCTTGAGAATTCATCAACCATCACCAAAGCATACTTACTTCCACCAATGCTAGCAGTTGCAACATGACCAAATAGATCCATGTGCAGCATGTAGAATGGTTCAGTAATAGAGAAGGACTGCTTAGATGGAAAAGAGGTTTTATGTTGCTTTCCCTTTTCACAGGCTGAATAAGGTTTAGGCTTGGTATACGTCAGTGAAGGCAGTCCTGACACTAGTTCACCCTTGTTCAAATTGTTGGTGTTTTTGAAATTTAGGTGGGAAAGCCTTTTGTGCCACAGCCAGTTTGTATCATTAATAGATTTAGAATACAAACAGATTAACTTTGATGGATCTCCAGAAGACATGTCAAGAGTGTACACATCCTTGGTTCTCTTGGCATTGATAATTGTTTTACCTTCTTTGTTTATGATAGAACCATCTGTCTTAGTAAAGTGGACTTCATTATCTCTATCACATAGTTGACTGATGCTGATAAGATTGTATTTCAGTCCTTTGACATAAGAAACCTTAGACAGGGTTAAGTTCCCGTTCTGAAGTTCTCCATAGCCTTTTGTTTGCCTAAAATTGTTGTCACCAAAGGTTACCTTTGGACCTTTCTCTTTCTTGTAGTTACTGAGAAGAGCCTTACTACCTGCCTTGGTTCTAGAACATTCAGTGTCTAAATACCATGTGTTAAAGCCCTGCACAGATATGAATGAAAGAAAGATTAGTGACACTTAGGATATCTACTATTTAGTGGACCCCTGTGGATTGCACCTAACCATCCACTTCATATTAGGTTGTTTATGAATGAGAGGAACAATTGTGTTATCATTATCAGCCCGCTGTCTTGAGTTACCTTCAAGAGAACAACCACTTGCCTTATGTTCTTTGCTACCACATTTGTAACATTTTTTATTTTTGGAGCTTTGAACATGTTTTGGTGATTGCCCATGAGATGTCTTGTTTGTCATATGAGTACTATGGGTCCTCAGCTAACCCACTTTACCATTCAGCTGTTGTAGCTGAGTCTGTAATTTAACAAGGTCTTGATTTACAGATACCTTCGGCTGACCCTTAGTTTTAAAGAGTTTTTGATCAGCTTTAGGTTTGGCAGACTTAGGATTAGTGCAAACATTAGATCCATTTCTCATGGTTTCCTTTATTGAAAGAGTTAGAAGTGATCCTTGATCAGCTAAGTAGTTAGAAGAGGATCCCTGATCAGCTGAGCATTTATCATCTACTATCTGATCAGCTGATGTAGGGTCATTAGCTAATGAGATGTCAGTCAGCTGAGTACTTGAATTTAATGCATCCGCAGTTAAGATTTGACAACATGATGTCTCTTTGGTATCAACAAATGATTCCATTTCTTTATTTGCTTCCTTTGACATTAAATTTTTGGTACTTTTACTTTCTAGCAAAACAATAGAAGAGGAATCTAACTTTAGAGTGGTTAATTCTTTTAGCTGAGTACTTTTACTTTTGACAAATCTGTTGGTGATTATACTTTTTCCTTTTACAATCTTTTGGAAAGTAAATGGTAAAATATTAGCTTTCTCTAAGATATTTATGTCCTTGCTAAAATCAACACAATTAGCAGCTTGGGAATAATTTCCTCCAATAATAGTTTGAACTTGTTTTGGAATCTACTCATTGACACACTGAGTGGTCTTTATAGCAGAAACACACCAAGATTTAACTACTTTTTGTAGGTCATTAAACTTTATGGTTTCTTCATTGGTTTCTTTTACCAAGATCTGATTATATATCTTTTGATTAGCTAGTCTTCCAGCTTTGTCATCTGTTTCAGTTTTTCATCTTTAAGAATTAACTTCTCTTTCAGTGATTCTATTTCTGCTTTTAGCTTCTTTTCTCTTTGAATATGTGATTGAAACTCAACACACAGATAATCAAACATAGTGTTCTTTTCATTATCATTATAAGTAATGAGCTTTCCAACCTAATACATGAAAGAAGGATCCCAGTCAGGAGAAGTACAAGCTTTAGCAGCCTTTTTCATGTCCTTATCAAAGAAGCTTGTACTCTCAGTGTTGGCCATCAAGCTGAGCTGAGCAGTGAGGACCTTATCTTCATCACTTGAGATATCTTCCTCAGCCCAATCTTCTTCTTCAACCACCAACACTTTGTTCTAAGGTTTCTTCTTCTTCTTGTCAAGAATAGAAGCAAGAAGCTTCCTATATTTGGCTTCATAAGCTACCTTACTGTCTAAATTTGAGGGAATCTTGAAGCTTGATCTTCCTCTGGACTTACATTCACTAGCAAAATGACCAGTCTTGCCACAAGAGAAGCATCCTTCAGCAACCTTTGATTTAAACTTGTCCTTTTCACCCTTGAAAGGTCTCTTCCCAAACTTCTTGACTCCCTTTCCTTTAAGGAAAGGTTTGAAGCGTTTTACCAACATGGCAGCCTGCTTAACAACAGCTTCAATGCTGTCCATGTCCTCCAAATCTTCATCCCCAGCAGCCACTTGCTCTTCTTCATCAGAAGACTTCACCTCATCCTCATCCTCACTTGAATCATCTACCACAGCTACAAAGCTTCTGGGTCTTGTATCCCTAGACACAATAGCTGTTGATGGGGCCTTTGCAGCTTCCTTCATCTCCTTTGTAGAGAGCTTCCTTTTTTTCACTGATTGTTCATGATTCATAAGGTTTCTATACAAACCAACCAGTGAAATACCCTTGATTTTCTCACCATGTTTCAACACAGTAATAAAATGATCCCAAGATTCTGGGAGAGAGTCTAGAAATTTGGTTACAAGCTCCTTGTTGCTCTTGGGAACATCTGTCCTTCTTAAGTCATTAATGAGGCAGTTGAACCTGGTGTAGGTCCGAGTAAGACTTTCACCTTTATGAGCAAACAAGAACTCATACTCTCTAACAAGAAGTGTCTTCTTGTTCTCCTGAACTTCTTCAGTTCCTTCATAAGCCACAGTGAGAGTGTCTAGCATCTCTTTTGCTGATTTGCAATTAAGAACTTGATGATAGATATCATTTGGTAGTGAAGAGACTAAGGCTATTCTTACTTTGACATCAAGATTGCAAAGCCTTTTATCTTCACCAGACCACTGGTTGATAGGCTTAATGATCAGTCTTTCCACAGCAGGAGTGCTATCAGTAGCAGGAGTGACTTGAACGGTGGAGGATGGATCAAAGGGACCTTCTGAGATAGTGTGTTGCATCATATCATCAAGGCTTGACATGTAGAGATGGACTCTACTCCTCCAGATGGAAAAGTTTTCACCATCAAACATTGGACACCTAGACAATGAGCCATTGTTGTTAGAAGCAGCAGTGATACTTGAAGTGGCCATTTAGTGAGGGGTAGAAGCAGTTGAAGAGTAAGTAAAACAGATCTTAGATATGAATTATCTAGCCTGCTCAGCTGATCAGAGTGACTTGCTCAGCTGATCCTTTGACTGCTCAGCTGATCTTGTAGGAAACCTTAGCTAATGGTGTGAGACCCTCAGCTGATGCTTTGTTGATATTCGGCTGATGCTTTTGGACTTGTCTTTTCTTTTGGCTGATCTTTTTGAAGCTGGTCCTTTGGCTGATACTCAGTGTTCAGTTAAAACTCAGCTGATCCAAAGTACTTAGACAAATTTCTTTAAGTCAGATGAATTTCAACACATGAAAGTCAATATTCAAAGTCAAAACTGAATATATGGGTTTGTTAGCATCAAATCCTATTTGAGATAATAGACACGTTTGATTTGGAATCTCCCCAACAGAAAAAGTTCTTTTGACCCCAAGAAAGCTGTGTGCTTCAACTGCCAGAAGAAGGGACACATTGCTGCTGAGTGCAGAGTGAAGAAGGGTGATACAACTTCAGTAGCTGACAAGAATGCTTACAGAGCTGATAAGTATAAGAACAAATATACTCAGCTCAAGAAAGGAAAGCCTGAAGACAAGCCCAATGCTAAAGGACTTTATGCTAAAATTTGGGATACATAATCATCTACCTCAAATGATGATGACAAGTGTCTGATGGCTCAAGAAGATGAAGAGTTTGAAATAGATGAAGTTGATTATCATATGTTTGAATCAACTTTTGAAGCTGACATGAAGGAAGCTGAGGAAAACAACAAACTAAGCAATTAGGATCCTTCCTCCATGTACAAGGTTAGTAATTTCAACTCTTAAACCGATGAAGAAAAAGGTCTTACATTTGGTTATTTGTTAAACGGCTTTAAGACCAGCCTTAAGACTCAAGCTGACCTCAAAGCTGAAATAACTAAGCTTAAGAATGAGATTAAGGAAAATCAAACTCTCATTACTGTTGGAAAGAAAGCACAGTGTGATCTTGAATGTCAAAGACACATTAACAAACTTCTAAGTGAAGAAATTCAGGAAGCTAAGGATAAGGCTGATCAACTTTAAAAGGTTACTGAATCCTGGTGTAAGTCATCAAATCTTGCTGAAAAGTGCATCAACCAGCAGATTCTTAAACAGGTAAAAGTTGTACTTGGTGGTGACTACAATCCACAGCTTATGCAGTTGATGAGGATGAGATATCAAGTATAGATTCTGAGGAAGATAAACAACTGATTAAGTCTCAAAAGCCAGCCTCAGAAAAGAGACATGTTCAAAGCCTTAAATAAAATAAGTTTGTAAAGGCAAAGGATCATGGGAATGAGTATTCAACTTCTAGACAGCATAGTAAGTCTGTGCATGATAGATTAGGTGCTTAGTCTATTCAAAGAACATCTGTTATTGAAAGGTTGAATCCAAACCCTTTCAAAAGGCAGTATTCATTGTCCAGTTTAGAGAGAAGCTTCAAGAATAGGAAGACAACTGTAAGTCAGAGGTCATATCACAACAATGGTATGCCCAAAGTTGTTGAAACTAGTAAGTCCAGAGATCACAACAATGGTAAGTCCAAAGTTGTTGAAACTGGTAAGTCCAGAGAACATGACAATGGTAAGTCCAAAGTCAATGAAAAAAAGTTTGTTGGTCAAACGTCTGATCAAAAGGATAATAAACCTAGATATGACAAAGGTAAGTCCAAAGTCAATGAGCATCAGGTGAATCAACTTGCAAAGAAAGTTGAGAAATTATCCACAACCTATAATCCTAAAACTGAGCTCAAATTCTCAAAAGGATTATTGGACAACCTACCCCTTGTAGTTACTAGTAGAAGAAAGTGCTACAAAAGTGGAGGTAGAGGACATGAGTTTAGAAACTGTGAAAGTAAAAGTCTAAGGCCTGAAAAGGAACAAATTGATCAGCCTATGTAGGATTCAACACATGCTCAAGCTGACTAGTCAGCTCCACAAGATGAATCGACTAAGTGCTCATCATCTGAACCCACTGTAGAGGCGGTTCCTAAACAAAACTAATATGTTTAGTTTTTCATGTACAGGGCTCAAGTAAATGGTACTTGGACAGTGGATGCTCAAGGCACATGACAGGGTGGAAAGGACTTCTAAGTGAATTCCAGGAAGATGAAGGTCCTAAAGTAACATTTGGTGATAATTCCCATGGAAGAACTAAAGGATATGGGAAGATGGATGCTGGCAATGTTACTTTCCAGAATGTTGCATATGTTAAAGGTCTTAAACACAATCTGATAAGTATCAGTCAATTGTGTGATGAAGACAATGTTGTTACTTTTAGGAAGAAATCAGGAACAATATACAATGCAAATGGTAAGCCTGTGTTAATAGCAAAGATAGAAAGAGATGTGTATCTACTTGATCACACCTTTGCAGATCCTTATACAAAAACCTGCTTATATTCCCAATTTATTCCTAACCTGAGTTGGCTGTGGCATAAAAGACTGTCACATTTAAATTTCAAAAACATTAACATGTTATCCAACAAAGAGTTAGTCTCTGGATTGCCAAAGATCACATTTGTCAAAGGCAAATTGTGCTCAGCTTGTGAACAAGGGAAACATCATAAAGGGTCCTTCAAGTCAAAGCAAAACTTTTCAATAACGGACCCATTGCATATGTTGCACATGGATCTGTTTGGACCCATAAGTACTCCAAACCTAAGTGGCAAGAAGTACACCCTGGTGATAGTTTATGAGTTCTCCAGATTCACCTGGGTAATATTCCTTAAAGCCAAAAGTGAAGCTGCCCTGGAGATAATAAGTTTTATCAAACAGGTTGAGTTGCAAAAAGGTAAGTCTGTTAAGCAACTCAGAAGTGATCATGGGACTGAGTTTAGAAACTCAACCCTAGAAGGCTTTTGTGAACAAAAAGGAATATTAAAAAATTTCTCCACGGTTAGAACTTCTCAACAAAATGGAGTTGCTGAAAGGAGAAATAGAACCTTAATGGAGGCTGCTAGAACAATGCTGTGTGAGGCAGGATTGAAACTATATTTTTGGGATGAAGCTGTTAGTACAACATGTTATATCCAAAATAGATCAATCATAGTCAAAAGACATGAAAAACTGCATATGAAATGTATAAATCAAGAAAGCCCAATATAGGTTACTTCCATATCTTTGGTTCAAAATGCTATGTGCTGAATCAAAGAGATTAGCTCCATAAGTTGGAACCTAAAGCGGATCCTGGAATTTTTGTTGGTTATTCCTCAATCTCCAAATCTTACAGAGTATATAACTCAAGGAGAAAGGCAATAGAAGAATCAATTCATGTCTCCTTTGATGAAGACAATATTGATCAAGCTGACAATGTTCAAGCTGATTCAGACAGTCCGAGTGAGCTTAAAAAGCCTGAGGAAACCAAAAGGTCTAATACTATGTATGTCATAGATGATGAAGACAGTGATGATGATGTTTGTACATCTAAAAGACCATCACAACCTCCAAAATATTCTCAAGCTGAGAAAGAAGATAAGTTCTTCAATCCTTTTGGAGAGGATACTACTCAAACTGACGATCTGAGTGATCAACAGTTTGATGACAATGATATAATTGAGACTGAGGATGTAGGTTCACCTCAGAGTCCTCAATATCACTCAAGTCCAGAACCACAATCTCCCACTACAACTTTTAAGTTTCTCAAAGATGATCCTCAAGATCAAGTGATTGGTAACATCTAAAATAGAGTGACCACCAGATCAAAGGCAACAGCAAACTATGCTACTTACTTTGGGTTCCTATCTCAGATGGAACCAAAGAAGACTGAAGAAGCCTTAGAGGATGAAGATTGGATAAAAGCTATGCAAGATGAATTAACTGAGTTTGAGAGAAACAAGGTATGAAATCTTGTCCCAGCTCCCAAGGATCATACAATTATAGGCACTAAGTGGGTCTATAGAAACAAGATAGACAAGGATGGAGTGATTGTTAGGAACAAAACTAGGCTGGTAGCACAAGGGTATATACAAGAAGAATGAATAGATTATGATGAGACATTTGCCCCTGTTGCTAGAATCGAAGCCATTAGGCTATTCTTAGCTTATGCAGCATATAAAGACTTCAAAGTCTATCAAATGGATGTGAAAAGTGCTTTCCTAAATGGAAAACTTCAGGAGGAAGTCTATGTGAAACAACCTCCTGGCTTTGTAAGTTCAAAGTATCCACATCTATTGGAGTTCTACCCATCCCTGAGCGCAAAAAGAATAGAGGTTATGAGGCGTGGGTGGACTATATTCGCAAATACCCATTGGCATTCGTTTTTACTGGAGCACCCATCCACATTGTTCCTCAATATCTATTAGAGTTCTGGTACACGTGTGTCTATGACCAGGACAGAGAAGAAATCAGAGGGACGGTTCTTAATGGGGAGAGACAAGTACTACTCATGGTGCAAAGGCTAAGGAAGATTCTATACCTTCCTTTAAATGGTGTGTTCGAGCCCACCGTGCCAAAACAGATGGCAAGGTTAATTCTACCCAGGATGGGTCACCCACAAACTGAGGGCGTCATCAAGAAGGCCACCTTCCCAACATGTTGGGGATTTATGGTTTCAATAGTGATTCGTTCACTAGGTACCAAGGTTGGAGGACTGGACCAGGTTAATAAGTTTGAGATGCATTTGTTGTTCAACATATATCTTGCAAGAAATCTAGATTTTGCAATGGTGATCTTCAATGAGCTCAAGGTACATGTGATGAAGACACCAAGGGACCTACATGTGCCATTCATAAGGTACTTGTCCTTGGTGATTGAAGCTGAGCTGGGGGATGAAGTTTATGAAGCTGGACAGGATCTGTTCCTCACACCAACACTAAGCTCCAAGATGTTCAACAATTACATCTTTCCAGAGCAAGAAGGACTCAGTGAACCCATGCAATGGATTGCTGCATAAACATCTTCAGAGAGTGAAGATGAGGAGTCTGCTCAAGGGGGAGCAGCTCAGGCTGATCAAGAGCTTCAAGCTTAGCACTCTGCTCAAGTTAAGCTTGAAGTTGAAGCTGAGGATAAGTCTCCATCAGTTGGCAAACCCAAACCAGGTATGACTTCTCCACTTTCTTCTTCTTCTTCTCACTATTCTCCTACATTATTTAGAGATAAGACTGTGGTAAGCCCAACCCAGTCTAACCCATCTCCTCCACCTTCCATCCATCACTCTAATCTGAAGCCAATCTTGGTTTACCCAGTACTACCAAGGAAAATCTTCAAACCTATATTCGAAAGACTGCCAAAGGTGGTGCCACACTTAAAGGCACCACTGGAGCTAATAGCACACTGATACTTCCACAGGCAGAAGTTGAGGGGGAGCCACCTACTCTTAAGGTGCCAACCTCAAGGCTCATTAAAACTCTACAGCCAAACCAGGGTGTGGTTTCTACTCAGCCCACATTTTCCAGAGCCATGGGAGAGCCTCTTACTGTGCCTGAGCAGATACGCTCAAGTAACATTGAAGATTTGACCAATCCCCAGGGTCAACTACCCCCCACTCACCAAATTAGCCAACCACCAATCTATTTACATTACACTTTGAGCCAAGCCCATTCCCTTCAATTCTCACACTCACCTGGAAGACCTGCCAATGATTCACCTAGAGACCATAGTGGATTACAGGGTCCACAGTCTGTTACAAATGAATTTGGGGGTAAATACCAACTCCCGGAGGATGTACCCAAACACTCTCCTGCTACTACACAGGATAGCATTCAAGAACTAAATACATACATTGCAGCTCAATTTGGGTTGTTTCACCTCAAGAGAAAGAAGAACAAACGAAAAATCTGTCAGAGGATTGAAAAGCTGACCAATGATGTCAGAGAGCTTACATCTGCTATTGCTGCTCTAAAATAACTACAAACTTCAAACCCTATTGATGATGACAAAAAGGGGGAGAAGGTTCAAGCTGAAGCTGATGCTGAGTTAGTTCAAGCTGAGGCTGAGGCTTTACTAGTGCTAGCCAAAGGAGCAGAGAGGCAAGCTCAGATTGAGGGGGAGTTAGAATTAATGGAAGAGGAACCTGCAGCTAAAAGAAGAAAATTGGTAGAATCTGAATCTGAAGCTGACAGTGTCTCAGAAACTGAAGAAGAGAAAGCTACAAGATTAATGATTGAAATGCTTGAACAAGAAGAAGCTAATGAGCTCGGCATATCTATTGATGAACTAAGAAGTAGAAAAGAAAAAGAAGTAAGGGATCAAGAAAGGGAAAAAGAAAGAAAAGCTTTAGCTCAAGCTGAAGTTGACTACTCTGGTCCAAGGCCTGATTCAATCCCATATACAGATGCAGACATCCAGGAATGCTACTTCAGAAGAAGCACCAGCAAGGAAATCAAGAGCATGACTCTGGTCAGAATAAATGGAGCCATCATTCTCACCTTCCAATTTGACGATAAGTCAACAGTCGGAATGGACCTAAGGTATGTTCACAGGATGGGCTACATTGAGTGGAAAAGAATAAAAATGATGCCTAAGAAATTTAAAAGGAGTCAAATCAAGCAAAAAATTACAACTGAAGTCTCTAAGCTAATTTCTAGAGCCGAGGAGTTGAGATATATTCCAGTACCTGGTCTGCAATGGGAAAGCTTATTCAAGGTACCTGAATGAGTGACATTCAAAGAGAACCAAGTTATAAATACACCAGTTCAGGGATTCATGTTTAAGGATCAGGAAGACAACCCTAGCTTCATTAAGCTTTCTGAGATATGTTATTTGAAAGCTAAGGATGCCATAAGAATAAGAAGTTGCTGTGGTGATGAAAGAAAAAATCACTTTGTGATATACAAGCTGAACAAGATCATTCGCATGCAACAAAAGGAACTTAGAGGGGATGCAAAAGCTGAAAGAATGCTAGAAGAGATAAACAGAGAAATTATTCTTTGGGAAGTTGTATATCCAGAGTTTAAAAGATAACTTTTTTAATATGATTAGTTCTATTGTAATTATTAGATTAGTTCTACTAATCTGTAAGCACTAAGTGTGCATGATCTAAGTGATCAATTTTTTGTATTCTTATAAGTTCAAGTTAAATGATTACAAATATTAGTCTGATATGTTCAAATGAGTATGATATGTTCATATTTGTTAGTCTAATATGTTCAGCTTGAATGAACAATTTGATTAGTTCGTGTTTATTAATATGATTGGTTGGTATGTTCAACTGAGAATTGATAAGTTCAATTAAAATTTGATTAGTTCAAAAATAAAATCTTAGTAAGTTTAAGATTTGAAACATAATTATGTTCAACAAACTTAAAAACTGTTTGATGGTTTTGTCATCATCAAATAGGGGAGTTTGTTGGTCAAATGATCTTATTAGTTAAGATTTGATGAGATAAAGTTAAGTTTGTAAGATATGTTCTAATTACAACTTAAACAGAATTATGAACCTTGGTCAGACTGAGCACTTATAGTGTTTCAGACTGAGCATAAGCTAAGTATAAGCTGAGCAATATAATTGATCAGCTTAGACTATATCTTAGTTAGTTTATCAATATGTTTGATAAGCTCTGTGTGTCACCTAAGGTATAGGTTGAGTATTCAGCTTGATGTGTTTCAAGCTGAGTGACTCAGCCTGTAGGCTGAGTCAGCTCAACGGAGTTGCTAAGTAAGTTCTAGCCAACTCTTATGAATTCTAAGGATGAGTTAGTAATTATACATGTTATTACATGTTTGATTTCGAGTTTATTCTCGAAGAACTCAGCTTAATGAGTTTCAAGCTGAGTGACTCAGCCTGACAAAAGAAGTCAGTTTAAAAGAATTTGAATATGTTTTAAATTCGGTAATTCTCTATATCTACGGTGCGGATAAATCGGACTTAAAATTCTTGTTTTTTATCAAAATTTTTACTGTAGAATATATGAAGAGTTTATAATTTTCTGTAAAATTTTCATAATTTTTAGGATTCGTTTATTATTTTTATAAAATTTATACATTCTGGTGCGCTACAGCAGCTAACTTTCTAACAGTAGAGCTTTCTCGTATTTTTTAAAAATAGTTAACTTTGGTGATTTATTCTGGATAAATTATGTAAAGTATTAGACACACATAAAATTCTGTGGTAAAATTTTGGAAATTTATATCGAACCTTTAGTATATTCTAAAAATCCCCAAAGTTGGTTTATTAAAACAGTAGCTATGAAATTGTGGCAGTAGGGTTTTTGTAGTAACTATAAAAGCCTTAGGAGTTCACTAGGATGATCAAATATTTATACAAATGACTTATATACTTATATCTATTGTAGATCCCATGTTAGACCTTTTGCAAGACTAGTGTTTGTGAAGAGACAAGGTGAGTTTCGTAGCCCCTTTTCTTACATATTTTTGGGAAAAATGACACTCCATACATGTTTATATTGTTTTCAAAGTATTAAACTTATTTGTTATTTGGAAAACACATTGGTTGCATGCTAATCCAAATATGGGTTTTTGAACCCTAGTTGAAGACAATTGAATGCTATTTAACTATGGGTTGTGAACCCTATTTGACAACAATTTGTATGCTATGACAACATTAACCCAACTTATGTTCCCGGCCGGCTAAAGTTCGTTGGAGGACAACGCATTGGAACCCTTGGGGTTCGGTTTTACATGCAACACTACAATTACTATCGAGCCGAGATGTTCGGTTATGTACTATGCTACTTAAACTTGTGATATGTTATCATTATTTCTAATGACCCAACACAATGCTATGTACGGTAAATCTATTATTTTCTATAAAACCTGCGAACTCACCAACCTTTGTGTTGACGTTTTAGAGTGTTCATTTTCAGGTAACGCTAATAATGCAACCTAAGGATGACTAGAGGATTCTAGACGGGCCTTAGTATGACTTAAATGCTATCAAGACTTTAAACACTTATTTCGTATTATTAAAACTTTAGACATGGATTATTATGGTTTTCGGGCTTGCATGCCCTGTATTACCCGCCCCGGGTTGTGGGGTTTACATTTGCGTATTTTCTATTAGTACTTTTGAATTTGATGTCGTGAATACCGACCTTACACGACACAAGTCCTATCTTGTGTCGGGGAACGTCGTGACACGTTGACTTGTTTGCATTTTAGTATTTCTCTATTAACATATCAATGTGTTATGACGATCCTCTCCGTCACACTTCGCGTTTCCGCCTTGGCGGGGTGTGACAGATTGGTATCAGAGCCATTGGTTATAGAAAATTAGGTGGATTGACCTAGACTATAACCTAAGACCCAAGTGAAGACGAGATCGACTCGGATCTCGAGTCCGACGCTCGGAGCTAATTTAGTCTCTAGATGCGCTAATCTATCTTATCACCACTACTAGAATATTTTCTTATTTCAATATGACGTATTGTTTCTATTAAAGCAACAACTTATGAATAAAGTGGTATTTTCTTTTGACTACTATCTTCCATTTTAATGCAATATTCAAAACGCAAACTTGTGTTCTTGATACAAAAGACTAATTTTCAAGAAACTTGTATGCACTACTTGTATTCTGAACTCGTGAATCACAACAACTATCGCTTCGAAATACAACATTACATCAAACTATTACACGTGAAAACCTTATATGACTACTTGCTTTTGCTAATACTTGTGTTAGAAGTATTTTAGGAAAAAGGGAAGGATTGAATGAATATTCACATTTGTTGTTCCCAAATTGTGAAATAAAACTAACTCAAAGAAATATTAAGTGCAGAAATAGTAATTATGAGAACAGTGAGAAATGTCTAAAGTTGTTAATATTGATGTAACAATCTTACAGACTAGAATTTAAGAAGAACAAACTTCTTAAATTCAAAGAAAACTCAAGGACAAACTTGAGAGAAAACAGACGCACAAAGCTCTTGCTAACTGAACATACAGAATTAAGCAAGCCACTCTTCTCTACAACGAGAAGAGTATTTATACATTTCCCCTATCAATCTTAACCGTTGAACTAGTGACACATGTCACAATCTTGTAGATTGATAAGTAACAGATTTTCCTCATACAAAACCATTTTGAAAGTGACAGATGGTGACGTCACTGAGGGGACCATTCGCGGAAGACAAACTTCAGTAAACTTTAACTGAAAGTTTCAGTGATGAAACTTTCAGCCCTTCAGATGAACATTATTTGAGTCGATGAGGCATTTCTACAAATAGCTTCTTCTGCTGAAATCTTCTTCGAAAACTTCAGTATTGATGGAATGTAAACAAATCAAGACTAACAATCTCCCCCTATTTGTTTATAATCCATCATTATTTACAAAGAATAAACAAATAGAACTATTTACATAAAAGAACTCATATGTACAAGATCCATACTGACTATTTTTTGATTCTTTTCATTTTTCAATGTTTTTTTTTATTTTTTTATATATTTTTTTTTGTTTTTTTTTTGTTTTTTTTTTTGGATTTATAAGGATAAAGAAAACAAGAATATAGGGTACACAGAGAATTAAGAGCTTCTTGAAGGTTTGTGCGCTTGAGTGCTTTCTAGGACATTGACCTTTTCTTCCCATATATCAGTTTCATGATCTCTAGGCTTTTTGGCTTCAAACAGTTGGACAATCTTCAGTAGAATGTCTGCCGTTTCAGGATCCCTTGAATCAAAGTAGGATAAAATGGCTTTCAGATGCATCCAATCAGCATTGTCAAGTTCAGATACTCTCTGAAACCTGGGTCTTTCATAAGCATCTTTGAAGAAGAATCCTCTAGGATTTTCAAGAACCTGTTTATCAATGAATACGAAGCCTGGAGGGATTGAACAATCCATATTTCTACAGTTTGGAAGAACACCAGCGGCCATAAGCTTTATGATCTCTTCTTCAGATCTCCTAGAAGACTTTCTTCTTCTTTTCTTTAATGATTGATCCTTTTCTAGATTTTCAGAGTCACCTTCAGAAGGTTGAAAACGTTTCTTCAGATTATCATAGGACTCTTGTAGATAAGAAAGCCTTCTTTTAACTGTCATAACCAGTTCCGTTAGTTTCAGTTTGTTCAGACACTTTCCAATTTCAACCCATTCAGACAGACTGAATTTTGTAAGATTGGTATTGGAGACATACTGAACTTTGAGGCGATTTTTATTTCTTGCGATTTCTACTATGATTCCACGTTTCTCTTTGGTAACCCTGATTGTTGTGATTGGATCAGGATTAACTCTGTTCATTTTGGATTCAAACCATTCTTTTTCTTTTTGTTCTCTGACCAGTTTAGCTTTCTCCTTTTTGATTCTTTCCTCCTCAACTTTTCATTCAACAGCAAGTTGAGGAGACTGAGGAGACATTTTCTTCTTTGCCTTTTGTTGTTCAGCTTCAAGTTCAGCTGTCTTCAATGCTTCAGCTTCAGATAGACTTAGTAATCTGTCATTTTCTTCAGCTATCTATTTTTTCTCTTCTGAACTCTTCAACAGTCATCCCAAAAGAAGCAGCTTCTTCTTCTTCAGTAACCTGATGTTCAGACTTTCCTCCCCCTGTATTGGACACCTGATTTCTGATAGCCTTTATACTGTCAAACAATAGTTTTCCAGTGTTGATAGCATTGGGTTTCACGATTTCAGTGTCATCAGCAACATCTTTACCTTTATCAGGATTTCTGACAGGTGAGGAAGCTTTCTCACTGATAACTGAAGTGAACTCAGTTTTGGGAATTATCAGCGGGATCTGCTCTAAGTATGATGGTTTCAGAATGTTGGAGGTTAGTTCCTTTGGACTAAGAACATCAACATTCATCTTTGTTTCAGATGCAGAGACTGAACTACCAGCACTATGAGGTGCATTGGGATGTATTATCAAGGCTGTTTCAGGTTGAATGAATTTCTGAGGAGAGGATTGAATCATCATATTAAAGTCATGTTCAGGAGAAGACCTTTCAGAGAATTTAGTATTGACTTCATCACCAGGTTCACTAAGGGATTCCTCAAACAATCTGTGTAACTCTTCCCTTTCTTTTTCATTTTGATCTCTAATCAATGAATATTCCTCAATTGTTTGTCTCAGCCGACGAATTTCTTCCTTATCTCGTAACGACTCTTTTTTCCTTTTCTTGATCTGAGATCTTATAGCTTTAGCCACAACCGAAGATTTCAAAATTTTCTCCCCCTTAGAAGCTGAGGAGGAGACTGTAGCAGATTCTATTCTTTGCAATCTTGGAACAATGTGTTTGTTCAGTGTGGCTACCATCATACGTTGCATATCTTTCATAACTACCTTTTTGTGATAGGACTAAAGATAGCGTTTGGAAGGATAAACTTTCAGAGAGTCTTGGAGTTTCGAGATAGTGTCAGAGAATGACTTTAGAAAAGTGGCTTGAAAGTTGGAAAGAGACTTAGAGAGGGATGACTGAGATGAGGAAAGCTGAGATAACACATCCTCGTAACGTTTATTACCTTTGGCAATATAGTCACGAAGTTTTTTGAAGAGAGTGACCCTAAGTTGGTTGTGAAATTGAAACTCCTTGTTTAAAGTACTGATATAATCAACCAAAAGCGCAGTAAGAAGTTTAATTTCATCAGCAAAGTTGACATTAGACATGTGCTGAACATGGAACCTATGAAATTCTTTGGTGACTTGACTCTGAAGAAGACGAACGGCATCATAAAGCTTTGAGTAGGCATCAAGAACAGACATAGAGTCATCATCATCCTCATTGGGTGAACAAAAGATAGGAGGAGACAAAGGGGTGGTTGTGCCAGCCAGAAAATCATGATTAGTAGAGGAAGAGGTGGTGTCAGTTTTGTCAGACCGTCGTGAGGATCGGTTACGGATTTGGCAGAGAGTACGTGTGCGAGAGAGGGAAACTGAACATTATATTCAGTGGAGATTTCCTTCCCATAAGCCATCAGTTGATCAAGATGAGTTTGATTGGCAGTGGGAGGAAGAAAATTGACAGAGTACTCAAAACCAGAACCAGGATCCCAAATGAGACCTTGTTCTTTGTTTAAATTTTTAAAATTAATGGGTGGAGATGGGGCAGAGTTAGCCATAGAAACATTTAGGTATAATGAATCATCAGGGGCTAAAATAGGCTGTGCTTCAGTAGTAGTTTTGTGTATAACTTCATCTTCATGAGCAAAAGAAATAGCCGTAGGTTCAGTTGGGTTAGCTGAACCATCAGTGGCCAAGGTGGTAGAGAAAGGAATGACTTCGGTGTTAGGGATATCTAAAACATCATGAGTCAAGGGTCTTTCAGAATCAGATGGTTTGGCTGATTCATCACGGAGGGGAAATATATCAGGCTCAGATTGTTTTGGTTTTGAGAGATCATATGTATTGGCAAAATCCATAGGATCAGTTCGGACTACTGATCCATCAAGGGATTGTTGCTGAACTGCGATTTCAGTTGGTGATACTGAAATGGTAACAGTAGTGGTAGCATCTGAAGCAGTGGGATTAACTACAACTGAAGTGGCGAGAACCTTAGTTGAGGTTGTGATTGTCTCAACATCACTGGTCCGTAGAGCCTCAGAGTGTGAGGGAGATTTACACTCGTCATAGGTAGTGGGTGATTTAGCAACATTAACAAATGGGTTGACAAATGCATCATGAGTTGCAAAGGCAAACCCAAGTTTAGTTGGTATAGCTGAACTCTGTGCGGGCTGAGATGGTTGTGCTTCAGATTCGGTCTAGTGTTGAGCCGATACATCATGAGCAATTTTGTGGACCAGTAAACTAGTTATGTCGACTAGATTACCAAGGGTCTGTGCAGCAAGTGAAGTAATTTGTGCAGAGGAGAGAGGACTTACAGTGGAGATTGGATCAAGAATGATCATCTTGGCTTTTGCTGGATGAGAAGAAGGTGGAGTGGTATGCTTCAGTTTCTTGGATGGAGCAGCAGGACTTGTATCAGATGTTCCTTGTGCTGAAGAAGACTGTTGCAGCAGGTGTTTTCTCTTCTTTGGAGCAGGGAGTGGTGTAACTGAAGTAGCTGCAGGCTGTTCAGTAGCCTCTGATTCTGAAAGCTGGACAATGGTTTCAGCAGAAGGAGATGGTCGGGTTGAAACAGCAGGGGACCCATCCATACGTGCATAGTCCATCATGGCTTCAGTCAGTGGTATGGGATCAGCAGAGTTAGTGCTGGTCCAGACAGAGGGAGGGAGAGAAGCCAACTCAACTGAATGCGTAGCTGAATTGTAATGTGATCGTCTGAGCAGTTGACGAAACATCAAGGATAGAAAACGGGGAAAAGGGATGTGAGAGTTGCGCTTTTTCATCTTAACGAGGGAGAGAAGAAGGTTGAAAACAAAAGCAGCATAGTCGACCTTTGTGTGATACATCAGAGCATGACCTAAACTTAGCACATTTTCAGCTATCTGATCCATTCCTCCAGTTTTAGCAGTCATACAAAAGGAGAGGATACTGAAGAAACTACACCAGACTGTTGGGAGCTTATTTCTGACTAAGGTTTTCCCTTTGATGAAGGAAGTTGCAGGTAGCTTCAGATATTCAGAAATAAGATCCTTTGCCGATTTCGGAAAAGGAACACAAGGGGATTCATCATCAGTAGGAAGATGAAGTGCTTTAGCAAGAAGGTGTTTATCAGCGAGACACTTTTGCTTGCCATTCAGCAGAGTGAACGAAATTTTGGGGTTTTCAGACGTCTCATCAATGACAGTAGCAGTCATCCAGAATTCACAAAGATGTTCTTCAAACATGGGAATCTGGGTGGTCAAAGCATAGTTGATGGGGCAATGGCGAAGAAAGTTAATAAAATTGAAGAATTTGGATTTTGAAGTAACAAGCGAGAGAGACACAAAGATGTTGTTTGATTTGTGAATGATTTCATCATTGGAGATGATCGGAACAACAGATGCTGGGAGACGAACACACAAATTTGCTGGGCGAGACATGATGCTTTTTAGAAGAAGAATTATGTCGAAGGAAATGAGAAACAGTATAAAGAAGAATGAAGAAGATAAGGGAGCGTTAAATAGGTTTAGAAGAAGAAAGCGATTTAACGGAGAAAAGAGAGAAGAACTGTGAGGGTATAGATGGGTCCAATTTTATTGATATCCAACCGTTGGATGAAACCACAAAAGCTAACCATAGTTAAAATGAAAAAACATGAACCGTTGTATTTGCAGATGTTTATAATTTTTATTTATTAACATTTAATAATCGTTAACTGAAAGGCTGTTAATCAGGGTATTTCAGGGAAACAACATTAAGTGAAAATAACTAAGAATTACATTGACTTATTGAAAGAAGAACACAGAATACAACGTATGAACCTCATCCATTAATATGAAAGATTTAGACAATACATTTACAAAGGAGCATACAAACAAAAATGAGTTAAATCAAATAGCCAAAAGAGGATGATTGTATAATGTGTCCATGCCAAAAGAAGATCGCCAATGATGATTAAGCAAGAAGATTAACAGCGATTTGCACCGTTGCTCCAAACCCTATGTTGTTGATCCTAATGGTGATGGTGTATAGGAACGGATGATTAACTACGACGAATGTGATCTCCATTATGAAAGTGGAAGTAAAGAGATAAAGAATGGAAGGGAAGATGGAGAAGGAAGGTGAGGATGAAGCGGATGAGATTAGCAAAGAGATAAATACAGATAAATAAAGAAAAGAATTAATCATTTAACTGAACATGAAATGACAGCTGTAATAAATGCTACCCCAAATAAAGATAAATCGAGTTAACAAAATGTACACAAATCGAGCCAATATTTTATTAACATAATAGTAAAAGAAGACTTACCTTTTAGCTGAAGACTACAGGTGAGAGGTTCAGTCGACCATATTTTAGTGGAACATGTTTCAGATGAGAAGTTCAGTCGACCATGATTCAGCAGAGGAGTTCAGTCGACTATGGTTCAGTCAAAGGTTCAGCATGCCAAGTTCAGAAACAAGAAATTTGAATCTTGCTTCATCCAGAGCTTTCGTGAATATGTCAGCTAATTGATGTTCAGTTGGAACAAAGTATAGCTCAATATCATTTTTAGCAATGTGATCTCTGATGAAGTGATGACGAATATCGATATGTTTTGTTCGCATATGAAGCACAAGATTGTTGGAAATGGAAATGGCACTGGTGTTGTCACAGTAGATGGGAGTCTTGACAAGAGAAACACCATAGTCAACCAGCTGATGCTGAATCCATAAGATTTGAGCACAACAACTCCCTGCTGAAATATATTCAGCTTCAGCGGTAGTTAAAGAAATTGAATTTTGTTTCTTGTTTTGCCAACTGACTAATTTGCGTCCAAGCAACTGACATCCACCAGTTGTACTCTTTCTGTCCAAATGACAACCTGCATAATCTGAATCTGAAAAGCCCATTAGATCAAAACCTGAGTCTCTGGGATACCAAAGACCCAGATGAGGAGTACCCTTCAGGTACCTGAAGATCCTTGACACAGCAGACATATGAGACTTTTTTGGATTTGATTGAAATCGGGCACATAAGCATGTGGAAAACATGATATCAGGTCTACTAGCAGTTAAATAAAGCAAAGAACCAATCATTCCTCGAAAAGTAGTCAAGTCAACTGCTTTTCCATCAAGATCAGCAGTTAGCTTGGTTTTGGGAGCTATGGGTGTTTTCATTACTGAACATTCAGTGAAGTTGAATTTGTTCAGTAATTCATAAATATACTTTCCTTGATTGATAAAGATACTAGTTTCAGTTTGTTTAATCTGAAGTCCTAAAAAGTAAGTTAGCTCACCCATCATGCTCATTTGAAACTTTTTGGTCATGATTCTTTCAAATTCTTTACACAAAATTTCATTAGTAGACCCAAAAATTATGTCATCAACATATATTTGAACAAGAAGCAAATCACCTTTTTCACGTCCAAGAAAGAGTGTTTTATCAATTGTACCTCGTTTGAAGCCCTTTTTAAGGAGATATGATAAAAGAGTATCATACCAGGCTCGAGGTGCTTGTTCCAAACCATACAGTGCTTTGTCTAGCTTGTATACATGATTTGGATATTTGGGATTCTCAAAACCGGGAGGTTGCTGAACGTATACTTCCTCTTTCAGTTCTCCATTGAGGAAAGCACATTTGACATCCATTTGATAAACTTTGAATCCTTTATGAGCAGCAAAAGCAAGAAATATGCGAATTGCTTCCATTCGTGCAACGGGAGCAAATGTCTCATCATAGTCAATTCCTTCTTCCTGACAGTATCCCTTGGCAACTAGTCTTGCTTTGTTCCGAATTACTACCCCTGATTCATCTTTCTTGTTCCTGAAGACCCATTTGGTTCCTATCACAGACTGATTCGAAGGAGGTGGTATGAGATTCCATACCTTATTCCTTGTAAATTCATTCAGTTCCTCTTGCATTGCTGAAACCCAATTTGAATATTTTAAAGCATCATTAACCTTCTTTGGTTCAGTTTGAGAAATGAAATCAGCAAACATGCAAAAGCCTGTTGTAGCAGATCTTCGAGTATGAACCCCTTTATTTAGATCTCCAATTACTTGATCAATAGGATGAGCTTTAGTCCATTTGGTGTTAGGAGGTATTGGATTTTCAACTTGAGGTGGTTCAGTTGGGGATTCAAGAATGGGAGAGTTTACTTCAATAAAAGGATCAGAGGTAACTTCAGAGGAAGATGGAGACTGAGATTCAAATTCAAACAGTGGTATTCCATGGTTAATGGGTTCAGGAATTGGTGTTTTACAGGATGTATCAACTGAAATGGGTGTAGGAGTAATAGGAGGTATGCCATTTTCATCATAATCGTCGCAAGCTGCTTCTGATGGCTAAGCAGCTGAAGTGTCTTCAAATGGAGAGGAAAGCAGCGCATCCCAGTCATCTAAGATTGCAGTGTTTTGATCTGAGTGTCTTGACTAAAGGTCTAATTCATCAAATGTGACATCCATTGTTTCAAAGATTGTATTGCTTTTGAAATTGAACACTCTGTATGCCTTTGAGATGTTAGAATACCCAAGAAACATTCCTTCATCATCCTTGGGTGCAAACTTGCTTGGGCGATCTTTACTTTTTAGAATAAAGCATGTACTGCCAAAGATTCTTAAATGACCAACATTTGGAATCTTATTGTGCAGCAATTCATAAGGAGTTTTTAAGTGCCTTTTGACTACCAACGATCTGTTTTGTGTGTAACATGCTGTATTCATGGCTTCAGCCCAGAAGCGTAATGATATCTTTGCTTCAACAAGCATGGTTCGTGCAGCTTCGATTAGTGTGCGATTCTTCCTTTCAGCAACTCCATTCTGTTGAGGTGTATATAGAGCTGAAAAATTCTGAACGATCCCATTCTCTTCACAGAAATTCTCAAGAGTTCTATTTCTAAATTCAGTACCATGATCACTTCTTAGCTGTTTGACATGAATATCGTACTGACGATTCATTCTTGTGATGAAGCTAATTATGATCTCAGCTGTTTCACTCTTTTTAGATAGAAAGAATACCCAAGTGAAACGTGTATATTCATCCACAATTACAAGAGTATATCTCTTTCCACTGAGACTTGGAGTGCTGACCGGACCAAAGAGATCCATATGAAGCAACTGAAATGCTTGGTTAATCTGATCACAGTGCTTTGATTTGTGAACAGATTTATTTTGTTTTCCCTTTTCACAAGCATGAAAAACTTTGTCTTTTACATAGCTAATCTTAGGCAATCCTTTTACTAGTTGCCCTTGTACAAGTTTACTCATATTTTTGAAATTCAGATGGGACAACCTTTTGTGCCACAACCAATGCAGTTCTTTGACTGACTGAGAGATAAAGCATACATCTGAGGAAGAAGTAACTGAATTAAAATCTAGAACATACATGTTATCAATCCTTTTGGCTTGGAGGACTTCAGTGCCTTCCTTGTTTCTAATAAAACACTTGTATTTCTTGAAAAGAACGAAGTAGTCTGCATCACACATCTGGCTTATGCTGATCAGATTATGCTCAAGTTCGGTGACATGAGCGATATTCTTAATATGAATAACGCCTTTCTTCAATTGACCATAGGCATCCGTTTTGCCACATTTTCCTCCACCAAATATAACTTTTGGACCATCGACTGGAGTAACTTTTGTTAGCAACGATTTGCACCCAGTCATATGTCGGGAGCATCCACTGTCAAGGTACCAGGTGTTATTTCCTTGACCTCCCTGCACAAATTAACGAAGAATTAAACCAATTTGTGAACCCACCTGCTGATGGGCTCAGAAGAAATACAACAAGTAGCAACATGAGTATCACAAGTTTTGTCTTCATGACCTCTAATACCACATTTATAACATTTACGTGTGGATTTGGTATCCTTTTGATGTTTGGTAGTATCCTTTTGAAAATTGGATCTAGTTAACTCTTTTAACTGACTTATCATGATCTTCAGTGTTGATTCAAATCTTTGGAATTTGCTCAACCTTTTTAATTTCGATTTTGCAGACTGAGCACTTTGTGTTTTTGATCCTTTGAACTTTTGACTGTGTTTTGAAGAACTAGGTTCAAGTGAAGCTTTAGCTATCAGAGGTTCAGTGATAATGTGAACTGAAGTGGATTCAGTTTTGACAGAAGCTTTGGGTTCAGTTTCAGTGGGATTGAGAAGTTCAGATTCAGTGGGATTGGAAAGTTCAGCTATCAATTCAGATTCAGTGATCACGGAAAGTACAGATTCAGTAAGTTTGGAAAATTTTTGCTGAGAATCATTCTGATTTTCAAACAAGCTATCGGAAGACAACTGTATGTTTCTGATTTCAGAATTTGTTTCCTCATTAAATTCAGGAATTGCACTGGCTGCCTTAGTAAATCTTTTATATAGCATATCTGAGTTTCCTATGTTTTAACGTGTGAACTCACTGAAAAACATTTCATCAACAGTTTTACACTTTTTGCTGAACGAGGCAGCTTCTTTTATTTTTCCTAACCCAACTCTTTCTTTCTGAATAATCATTTGATGATTGATACTTTCAAAAGCGAGTTTATCTGGACTAAGCCAGAGATCAATGATTGACTGACGATCTTTGAGTTTATCGTTTGTTAGAGAAAGCTCAGTTTTAGTCATTTTCAGTTCATTTGCTAACAACTCTAGATGACATTTCAAAGCAAATGACTCTTGAACAAGAGTATCGTTCTCAGTTTCAGTTTTCTGAATTAGGTTTTGTTGATCTGAAAAGATTTTCTTGATTTTGTTTTGTTCATTATGCGCAGAGATTAAATCAGACACTAAATAAGCAAACATATCATTTTTCTCATTAGACTCATAATTCTGAAAGTTTGATACCTTGTCATCATAGAGGAATTCCAACCTTCAGCTGAACTCAATCGTTCAACAGTAGCTAGGTCTTTCTTAAACTGGCTCTCAGTAGCCATCAGACACATGTGGGGCTGAGCGCATCCTGAGAATTCTTCAGCAAACATCGCTTTTTCAGACTCTTGATCATCATCAGAAGTTTCAGAGTCAGTCCAATTCAATTCTCCAGCTATCATTGCCTTCTCTTTCTTCTTTTCAGTTGAACTTTGATTTTTTAGCTTTAGTCCTTTGTATTTAGACTTGTACTTGTCAGCCTTTGAAGGATAACCCTTAGATGAGGTTTTGACAACACAATTAGCAGCAAAGTGGCCAAGCCTACCACATTTGTAACATTCCAGCTTTGATTTATCAGCAGTGGATTTGTAGCTTCCTGACCCTTGATCATTGGTTTTGGCCTTGAATTTTAAGAACGTTGAAGCTCTCTATTATAAAAGCTCGTTCAAGCCTGAACTCTGGATGACCCTCTTCATCTGCAGCTTCCCAGTCATTCTCTGTCTCTGTGTCAGAATCATCAGAGAATTGTTGAGCTGGTACTTCAGTTTCTGCCACAAGAGATAAGCTCTTCTTAGCTGATCTCTTAAGCTCCAGTTTCTGAGCTCTAGTTTGCTCATCATTCAGTAGTATGCCATACAACTTTCTCATATCCAATTTTTTCAGCTTGTTGTTGGTCCTGAGAACGAGACACATAGTGTCCCACTCACTAGGGAGAGCATCCAGGAATCTGTTGAGAATCTGAATCTTCTCTCTCTGAACACCAGCCTCTAGCATATCATTCAGCAAACAAGTAAACCTGGTATAAACTTCAGTGAGAGTCTCAGATTCTTTAGCACAAAAACTTTCATACTTCCTGATGACATTCATCTTCTTGTTCTCCTTCACCTCTTCAGTTCTCTCATATTCTATACACAAAGTTTCCCACATATCCTTTGCAGTTCTCAGAGTAGAGATTGTATGATAGACATCATTGGGAAGTGATATTGAAATGTTGTTTCAAAGCTTAGCATCCAAATTTACCTGTTTTCTGTCCTCATCAGTCCACAGATTCCTAGGTTTAGGAAGAGATTACAGTAATTCACCTTCTTCACTCATAAGTGAAATTGTTTTTGGAATGATGGGACCATTTTCTAGGAAAGACAGAGACATAGTATCAAGGTTTTTGAGATAGAGAAGCATTCTTCCCTTCCAGCTCAAAAAGTTTTCAGAGGAAAACTTTGGTGGTTTACGAGAAGACCCATTATCATTATAATCAACTTTAGACATCTCGGCAGATCTCAAATTATAGAAGAATTTGAACCTGCTCTGATACCAATTGTTGTTCCCAAATTGTGAAATAAAACTAACTCAAAGAAATTTTAAGTGCGGAAATAGTAATTATAAGAACAGTGAGAAATGTCTAAGGTTGTTAATATTGATGTAACAATCTTACAGACTAGAATTTAAGAAGAACAGACTTCTTAAATTCAAAGAAAACTCAAGGACAAACTTGAGAGAAAACAGACGCACAAAGCTCTTGCTAACTGAACATACAGAATTAAGCAAGCCACTCTTCTCTACAACGAGAAGAGTATTTATACATTTCCCCTATCAATCTTAACCGTTGAACTAGTGATACATGTCACAATCTTGTAGATTGATAAGTAACAGATTTTCCTCATGCAAAACCATCTTGAAAGTGACAGATGGTGACGTCACTGAGGGGACCATTCGATGAAGACAAACTTCAGTAAACTTTAACTGAAAGTTTCAGTGATGAAACTTTCAGCCCTTCAGATGAACATTATTTGAGTCGATGAGGCATTTCTACAGATAGCATCTTCTGCTGAAATCTTCTTCGAAAACTTCAGTATTGATGGAATGTAAACAAATCAAGACTAACAACATTACTATGCATGAGCAAAATATATAGACTCAGAATTTTTAATCTAGCTTTATTGCATGTTCTTGGTTGATTGTTTCCTTAGAGTAGGATTAACTATTCGAAGGACTATGTACTTTAGCATCATGCATAGTAGGATATTCGTGAAGGTCTGGACCGATAGGATAGGGTAGTGCCCCGTACAAGTGGAACGGCATGGTTGGTAATATCTTATGAGTAGCTGTGATAAGCATGGATGCATAGCGTCTGGCCAACGCCATGCACACATGCCTATCACAAGGACTCGTAAGGTAGTACAAAACATTCTGTGAAACAAGTTACGGACTAGGGAGTTTGGGGAAGCTTGCGACATATCAACACATCTTCACACTACAATCCATTCCATAGAAAGCTCCACAACTGTTGCCAATAATCCCCATCTTTACACTAACAGTTTTCTCAAGAACCCAAACAGTTCTAAGCTAAAAAGCCCAACTGTTAGTACAAAAGCCAAAGGAAAGGAGAAAGTTGGTGAGGTTGTGTATGAAAAGAAGAAGATGGAAGCTCCAAAATCTCAGGCTAAACCCAAGCCTAAGAAAAGGCATACTGAAATGCCTGCTGCATGCACATGCCAAAAACATGGTGTCCAAAAGTTTCCTCAATCTGCAGCTGTTAGAGGAAATCAAAGAAATCGAAACCAATTCTGGTCACAAAGAACTGGTTTACCTATTGTGAAAACCAAAAAGTGCTACATTTGTGGGAGATCTAATCATTTAGTTCAAGACTGTTACTATAACCCACAGACCAATGGCACTCAAAACAAAAGTCCCAAAAGACAAAATAACAGTTCTAAAACTGTTAAGTCAAAGCAGATCAACAGTTCTAAGACTGCTAAGCCAAAACTGGCAAACAGTTCTACAACTGTTACATCCAAACCAACTAACAGTTCCAAAACTGTTTTAACAAAACCAAAAACTGCTGGTTTGGCTTGGATAAAAATTCAAAAACAAACTGATTCTGGAAAAGGTAAAACTGTTCTTCAAACTGAAAATCAAAAGGAATCACAAGTTGATTCATCTGTTTTACCAACTCCACCAGCTGTTTGTTCAAAGGTGACCACTGTTAATCACAACAATTGGAAACCACATGTTCTTACAAATATTCTTCACACAAATTAGAGAAATCTAATTTGGATGAAATCAAAAAGAACAAAACTCTGTTTAAGTACTATGACTTGAATGGTGTACCCAAGACCTGCATGGCCTGGGTACTTCCTGCTACTAACTGATTTTATTTGTGCAGAGCATTCATAGGGCCAATCATGGATCTATCTGGCATGTGGATAGTGGATGCTCAAGGCACATGACTGGAAATCCACAATGTTTGAAGGATTTCAGAAGCATCAATGGTGGATTTTTAGCATTTGGAGGAAATGCTAAGGGAGGAAAAATCACAGGTAAAGGAGCTGTTGAGGCAGGTACACTTACATTTAATGATGTTTTCTTTGTTGAACAGCTTAAGTACAATTTGTTAAGTGTATCTCAAATCTGTGACAATGGAAACAAAGTTATGTTTACAGATTCAGAATGCATTATTCTTTCAAAAGATTTTAAACTAAATGAGAAGGATGTTCTTTTAAGAACACCTAGAAAAGATAATGTATACTGTCTTGATACACAAAAGATTGCTAAACAGAATGTGTTAAGCTGTTTACTCTCCAAGGCATCTCATGATGAGTCTGCCATTTGGCATAGGAGGATGTGTCACATGAATTTTAAAACCATGAATTTGTTAGCTAAAAACAATTTGGTAAGAGGTTTGCCCCAAAAAGAGTTCTCATGTGATGATCATTGTGTGGCATGTCTTAAAGGCAAGCAACACAAAACTTCTTATAAGTCCAAAGAGATTTCTTCCATTACTGCACCTTTACAACTATTGCATATGGATCTTTTTGGTCCTACTTCTGTAGTGAGTATAGGGAACAAAGCCTACTGTTTAGTCATAGTTGATGATTTCACCAGGTTTACTTGGGTTCAATTTCTTAGAACTAAGGATGAAACTGCTGAGTTAGTTAAGTCCCTTATTCTTAAAATTGAAAATCAATCTGATTTGAAGGTGAAAGTCATTAGATCTGACAATGGTTCTGAATTTAAGAACTATGAACTAAACAGTTTTTGTGAAAGTAAAGGTATTGAAAGACAGTTTAGTGCCCCTAGGACTCCCTAACAGAATGGAGTTGCTGAGAGAAGGAATAGGACTTTGATAGAGGCTGCTAGATCCATGTTAGCTTATTCTAGGCTTCCAATGACATTCTGGGCAGAAGCAGTGAACACTGCCTGCTATGTTCAGAATATAGTACAAGTAGTCATGTCCAAAGGGAAAACTCCTTATGAGTTGTTCCTCAAGAGAAAACCTTTAATCAACTTCTTCAAACCATTTGGTTATCCTTGTACTATCCTTAATACCAAATCACAATTAGGCAAGTTTGAGAGTAAGGCTGAAGAAGGTTTCTTTGTAGGATACTCCACTCAAAGTAAAGCTTATAGAGTTTTTAACAATGTCACTAGAATCATATAAGAGAGTATGAATGTCTCTTTTAATGAGAATAGGATCAATATTGCAGGTAATGGACCTGATTGGTTATTTGATATTGATGCATTGTCTAACTCTCTTTCTTTTGAGTATTCTACTGAAACAGCTACAGGTACCCCAACAACTGATGGTGAAAATCATCAAACAGCTTCCACCAACCCGAACAGTTTTGACACTGTTAGCTCGAAACCAACAACTGTTGGTTCAAACAAAGTTACTGAAGACTTTTTTGTGATTCCTTTGCTTCAACAAGAGTTCTCCACTGCTGTTGATCCATTGATTGATGCTGAATCTTCAAAGGACATGGAATCTCATGATCCTCAACAACACACTGACTCTGCATCCCAAACAGTTGCTACTCAAGTGTGTGATAATGCTGAAAATTCAAGTGAATGTGAGTTTGATCTGTCTAATCTTGGGAATGAACTGGCTTAAGAAAACATTCCTACATCAAGAGTTCACAAGATTCATCCAATATCACAAATAATTGGTGATCCAACCACTCCTATCAGAACAAGGAATATGCTGCAAAATGAAAACAGTGGTGTGGATCTTGCCTAATTTGATGTGAATGCCTGCTTTCTATCTCAAATAGAACCAAAGAAAGCAATTGAGGCATTGAAAGACCCTTCATGGGTGGAAGCAATGCAAGAAGAACTCTTACAATTTCAAATTCATCAAGTTTGGAAGTTGGTTGAGCTTCCAAGAGGCAAAAGAGTAATTGGCACCAAGTGGGTGTTCAGAAACAAGAAAGATGAAAGAGGGATTGTAATCAAGAATAAGGCAAGACTGGTTGCACAAGGCTACACACAAGAGGAAGGAATAGACTATGATGATGTTTTTGCACCTGTTGCAAGGATTGAAGCCATTAGACTATTTCTTGCTTTCGCAAGCTTCAAAGGATTTAAGGTGTATCAAATGGATGTCAAGTCTGCTTTTCTCTATGGAACTATTGATGAGGAGGTATATGTGTGTCAACCCCCTGGCTTTGCAGACTCAAAGTACCCTGACAAGGTATATAGGTTGGATAAAGCCCTATATGGTCTACATCAAGCTCCTCGAGCTTGGTATGAGACATTATCATCCTATCTCCTTGAGAATGGTTTTAAGAGAGGCACAATTGACAAAACATTGTTTACAAAGATTGTTAAAACAGAGATTTTGCTTGTTCAAATCTATGTTGATGATATAATCTTTGGATCCACTGATGACAGCTTGTGCAAAGAATTTGAAGTCATTATGCACAAAAGGTTTCAGATGAGTTCAATGGGTGAACTCACATTTTTCTTGGGATTACAAGTCAAACAGAAGCCCACTGGTATTTTTCTAAGCCAATCTAAGTATGTCAAGGACATATTGGACAAGTTTGGCTATCAAGATGTGAAGCTGACAAGTACTCCAATGGAGACACACAAACAGTTGGGAGCAGATTCTGAGGGGGAGGATGTTGATATACACCTCTATAGATCAATGATTGGTTCATTAATGTACTTAACTGCTTCTAGACCTGATATAATGTTTGTTGTTTGTGTTTGTGCCAGGTTCCAATGCAGTCCAAAGATGTCACACCTGTTTGCTGTAAAGAGGATCTTTAGATATCTCAAAGGCCAACCAAAATTGGGACTTTGGTATCCTAAAGATTCACCTTTTGATTTGGTGGCATATTCTGATAGTGACTATGGTGGAGCCAATGTGGACAGAAAATCAACCTCTGGAGGATGTCAATTCTTTGGATCAAGGCTGGTTTCATGGCAATGCAAGAAACAAACAACAGTTTCAACTTCAACAGCTGAGGCTGAATATATTGCTGCATCAAGTTGCTGTTCACAAGTGTTATGGATCCAAAATCAGCTTCTGGATTATGGTTTGTCTTTCTTAAATACCCCTATTTATGTTGATAACACCAGTGCTATTAGCATAGTTAATAATCCAGTGAAGCATTCTAAAACCAAGCACATTGAAATCAGATTTCACTTCATAAGAGACTGCAATGAAAAGAGATTAATCCAAGTTATGAAAATTCATACTCATGATCAATTAGCTGATTTGTTCACTAAAGCTTTTGATGTGAGCAGATTCAACTTTTTGATTTCCAACATTGGAATGATTAACTTGGATTAACAGTTGTTCATTATTCCATGTTTTTCACACTAACAGTTTGCAACTGTTAGTTACGTTTTCTAACAACTGTTGTCATTTAAGTATTCAGAGAAGGAAATGCAATTTCACACATCAGTTTTGGACATATCTGATGACCTGTCTCACAAACAGTTTTCACACCCGTGACTGTCCCTGTTAAGAGGTAAAGGTAAATTCACTTCCTTGAATCAACAGTTCCAGACTGATAAAGGTGAGTCATTTTGCTTGCAATATAGTGAATTTGATATGACAAGTCACTGCATGCTATTAATGGAAATTACTGGACATTAATGGTCATTAATGGCTATTAATGGACATTAATGCCTCCCAGTTTCTCTATAAATAGCCTTGCACCCATACTTCACAAATCACACCTACATTTGCACACACTTCTCTCTGCAAATGGCTACTAACTTCTTTCTCATAAACTTCAAAGATATTAATGTTAGACAAAGTTATGTAACCATCCCTGCCCCATTTGTAAGAATGCATGAGCTTTGGCAATACTCATCATGTGTTCTTGAGATGCATGATGATCGAGATAGGTTCACCTTGACACAGCATCCAGATCCACGTAGGCCAAATAAACCAATTGATCATATTCGTATAAGAGGTGATTTTGAAAATTTCACTCTCTTCCATGAATTGCCTACACCATGTTGTCTAAGATTCGTCTTGAACCTGGCAGGCACTACAAACTCCGTAGTGTGGTTCAATGTTTGAAGATATAATACTCATAACCACCAGAGGGCCTCGGATGATGATGCAGTGGAAGTCATTGTAATAGATGACTAGTTCCACTGACGTTGAATTAGTATCATTCACCATCTTCCCAAGAGGCAAATTATGACAATCATCTCTGGTGGTGCATATGATGAGAAGGTCTACTGCACACCCATTGGTAGGTAGTATGTTTTGAAAATTGTTTAAGGCATGTCAACTGTTAACGGAGAAAGTTGTCTACACTTACGGTGTAGATCATTGTTCTCCCACACCTACGAGACGGCCTTGCACAATTAGATAAGCAGTACCAACAATGGCTTATGCATTACATGACCATTCTTTGAAGACAGGCTTCTCAGTAAGGCGATGGCGGCACTGTAGAGGCTATTCTGAACTCGATTCTTAAATAATGAAGACATTCTCGAGCAAGAATGTGATGATGATTGTCTTCCCTTAAAGTTCAGATTTGATGATACAAAATGTTAACGATAATTTGTCACATGTAGATCTCGGAGTTAAGACAGTTCTTATAAGCTGTGTTTAGATCTATAGCAAAAGACAGTATTGTTTTTTCAAAATTATTGTAGCTCAATTGTGATTATCTTGAATAAAATATATCTTTTGTTAATGATTGTGTTCACTAATGATTTGTTATTATTGCTTCAGCATTTGACATATATGAGCTAAAAGTTTGTTTGACAGTTGCACATTTTTGTTTCAATCAATACTAACAGTTTTCAACTGTTAGCATATGGCTTCGGCAACTGTTAGGCAAAGTCCATGTGCAACTGAGGGGGAGAAATTCGTCAAATAAGGGGGAGAAATGAGAACAGTTGTAAACACTAAACAACTGTTAATCCAAATAAATGATTAAACAAAAGGGAGTTAACTTTTGAATAACAGTTGTTACATCTTATGAAAACAGTTCCTCAACTGTTAGTTCATTTTGTCCGTTAACTGTTAAGCTATTAAAGGGTGTTTTGGTCTTTGCAGAATTTTGGAAGCCTTTGGATTGCATTCAATAGTCGAAACATATATAAGGCAATTCCCTCCTTATTAAGCAACTCACACGTTCAAAACGAACTTCGATCATTAACAAACCTTAACTCTCAACAACTCTCAGAAATCGAAATCAAAATGTCTCCTCTTCCATTTGTCAAAGAGCACAATGTGATCGCTTATCTTGAAAAATCAGACAATCTTGACGCTTTCCACGTCATGATTGATTATCTTACGGTATCAAACATTCATTATGCTCTAATTGTCAACCCCACAATCTATACCTCACATATTGAGAACTTCTGGAAGAATGCCAAAGTCCAAGAAGTTGATGGAGTGCAACAGATTTCTACAACTGTTGATGATATGGAGGTTTCTATAACCGAATACACTATTCGCCATGCACTACAATTGCATGATCTTAATGGTGAGTATTCTGATTCGGTTGCATTAGAATTTCTACACACTGAGTTACTAAAACTTGGGTATGAGGGCCCTGGGGGTAAGGGTACCTTCTACAAAGGGCAGTTTTGCGCACACTGGAAGTTCATTATCCATACTCTCCAGCAGTGCATAAGCCCTAAGAGAACGGGCTGGAATGAGTTTGGGAGCAACATTGCTCTCGCACTCATCTGTATAGCCAACAACAGATGTTTTAATTTTTCAAAATTGATATTTAATGGTATGGTAAAACATCTGGGGACCAAGTATGGTCTATTTTTGATGTATCCACGGTTTGTGCAAACTTGTTTAAACTTTTTGATGCCAAATCTAAAAATACACAAGAGGGTCATTATTCCCTCTGCTCATGTGGCTTCCACTTTGAGCAAACTGTTGGTTAATGGCAAGAGTTTCTCTGGTGCCATAACTCCTCCACTCCCTGCAATGGTGGAGTTCTTGTCAAGAAACAGAGTTGCCAAGGGTGAGCATGAAGCCCACACTATTGCTACACCACCACCTTTGGAACCCACAACTCAAGATACACAAACATCCCCTTCTGCTACCATTCGAATAGCTACAACACAAGCCCCTACATTGAAAACATTTAGAAAGAAGAGGAAAACTGTTGGTGCTCCTTCCACCACAGTTAGAGAACCCCAAACTGTTAGCCCTGCACAGGTGCATTCACCTGTGCAGAATATCGAAAGGGAACCTTTGGTGCTGTCTCCCAGGCACAATGAGGAGGTGATCATTCCTCAAGAGGGTGATCATATGGTTTTTGAGGCTGACACTACTGTTTTATCCGCAAGGGATAACCAGGACAGTGTTAACATAGCTAAGACCTCAACCATGGCAACAGAGACTGATAAAACAGTTTCTGGTAATCCCCAGAACCAAGAACAGAGGGGTACTGATGGTGAGATTCAGGGGAGTCAACCACCAGTGGAAACTGTCAATGATATGGTCACAGTGGAAACACTAACTGACATTGAGACTAGACTGAAACAACATGCATTGACGGATCCTAACTTTGCACCTTATCTTGCTGCTCATCTACACCTAAAGAAAAGGATTGCCCTTCAAAACAAAAGAATAGTTACTCAAGATGAGAAGATAAAAGAACTGACTGAAAAGTTGGAGAAGGCAACTGAAGTACTCAAGGTAGTAGCAATTCACAATGAGGTGCTAATAAGGCAAGATAAGCAGCTGAACTTTCTTGATGAGAATCTGAAGAAGGCAACCAATGTTCTTCATACTCATGAGATGCTGCTTAAACCCAAATCTTTGGTGAGAACCTCTTCAACTGCTCAAGCTAAAGGAAGAAGAAAATCCAAGCAGGAAGGAGTTAAACAAACAGTTCCACAGGATCAACAAACAGTTGTTACTACAACTGAACAAACAGTTGCAACCATTGACCCAACAGCTGTTACTGAAGATGAAGAAACTTTGTCAGCTGAGGATAGGATGATGATAAACAAGATGGCTATTACTGCTAGCTATCCAACTACTGAATTCTTCAATTCATGGTCCAAGGTTAAACAAACTTACTTGATTGACCTATGTGCTCAAACTACTGGATTTAACACCAAGAGGATGGCACAAAGTATTGAGGATGGTTGGTTGGAAGGTAAATTCAAAGGTATGAAGGAGCTGAAACCATTACCACCAAAGAAAGGATTCAAAGGCATTGCAATTCAGGAAGAAAGAATTGCTGATCAAATGCCTTCTGGTTTAGGAAAAGGAAAGGAAGTTGCTGTTCTTCCTACTAAAGTTCTTAAAAAGCCTCAACAACTTGAAGATGATTATCAGTTGGCTAGGAGGCTGGCAGCTGAGGAAAGGGATCAAGAACTGCTTGCTGTCAAGAAGAAAGAACAAGAAGAAAAAGATTTTGCTATGGCTCTTCAGCTAGGTGAGAAAATCACAGCTGAAATTGATGAGGAGGAAAGATCTCAGAAAGGTGTGAAAAGAAAAAGGGTAATAAAAGGTAAAGCATCTACAGTTAAGCCAACCAAGAAACTTCCCACTTCAAACAAAGCTGCTGTGGTTCACAAAATTCTGAAAGATAAACTGACAGTAGACGTTCAGCAAGGGATTGACCAATTGGAAAAAGAATTAGGTGAAAAGTCTCATGTTGTTGAATGGAAGTTTGAAGAAAAAGCAAGTGACAAACATTGCATTACTATTGCAAGGGAAGATGGATCTGTTGAGGTGTATGACAATTTTGTACAAATGATGACAAGAATATCACCAAAAGATGTACAAGAATTGTATACATATGGAATTAAGCACTTTAGTGACTCAAATGAAGGAATCAAGATTCTGATGGAATATCTTACCAGCATTTGCAACCCATTGAAGATTATGCCTAAACTGACAGCAGAGGAAACTTTTCCCATAAAGGCAGTGAAGGTATATGCAAAATCAAGGACATACTACATGGTGATGGGAAATACAATGCATGAGTGGTTTGATTTGAACTTTATTGAGCATCACAAGACTAAGCTGGAGTTTTTGATTAAAGCTAAATTCCATGGGGATTCAAAACAGAAGGAAGACTTACTGAACAGATTCAAAAGGAGATTAGAAGAAATGTGACTCATTACTTATATTAATTTGTCTATGATCGAACCAACAACTTAAATGTATTGTTCAATACTTTAAGTTAGGGGGAGATTGTTGGGAAATAATCTAAGTTATTGAACATAAAGATGAGAACTGTTTGGTGAAGGTTGGTGAAACAGTTTAAAACTGTTTGTTGAAAATATGAAAACAGTTGAGAACTGTTAGTATAAACATCTACAACTGTTTGAAGACCTTGAAGCTGAAGACTGTTAGAAGAATCAAGAACTGTTGTATTCATTAAACAGTTTCTGTTGAGCTATATTTGGAAAATCCTATCTTTGAAGATATCTCTAAATACTTTGAAGATCATCAAGATTATCTCGGAAGATAGAAGATTACCTAACTGTCAACAATTCAAGGAGGATCAAGAGTCTATATATACTTCATTAGATGATCAATTTAGGATGACGGCTTGATCTTATTGTTCAAAGCATTTGTTCTTATTGTTATTTGTTTTCTGAATAGTGCTAAGCCTCTAAGTTTCTCGTTGAAACCTAAGAACAGTCTGTGTTCTTCGTCTAACATAATAAGTTAGATTGGGGGTGAAGTTTGCTTTTGTAATCATTCTGGTTGGTTAATAAAACTACTGTTTGATTGAATTGATCTGTGTTTAAAACCTTCTCTAATCAATTAAGTGTGATTCCGCAACTTCTTAGTTGATTGTGATCATAGTTAAAGATTAACTTTTATTTTACTCTGATTTATTATTTAAAAGTTAGTTCTTGTTATTTGATATAATCTATATCCGATCCTGACAGACTCCTCATTTCCACAACAGTTTCTTATTCTCAAGGCATCCTCAGCTTTTAGATAGCAAATCTCATTTAGCTTAATAAAACTGGGATTACCTGCCTGATCCTTAAACATGAAGCCTTGAATAGGAGTGTTGATGCTTTGATTTTCTCTGAATTCTACTCCCACAGGCATGTCGAACAAATTTTCCTACTGCAGACCAGGAACTGGGACATACCTTAGTTCTTCATCTCTAGCAATCAACTTGGAGACATCAGACTGAATTTCTTGTTTGATTTGGCTCCGTTTGAACTTCCTGAGCAGCATCATTATTCTTTGCCATTCAATGTAACCCATCATGTAAACATATCTCAGGTCCACTCCCACAGTTGATTTGTCACTTAGCTCAAAAGTGAGAATGATGGCTCCATTTGCTATGCTCAATGTCAATCCTCTGTTCTCTTTGTTGAAGCTCTTTCGAAAGTAACATTCTTGCAATTCTGCATCTGAGTAGGAAATAGGATCAGGTCTTGGACCAGTGTAAGTAGCTTCAGCTTGTGCCAAAGCTTTTCTTTCTTTTTCTTTTTCTTGGTCTTTTACTTCCTTCTCTTTTCTCTTTGTCAGCTCTTCAAGAGAAATGCCCAACTCATTGGCTTCCTCCTGTTCAAGCATTTCAATCATAAGCCTTGTGGCTTTATCCTCTTCTGTTTCTTCTTCAGTTTCAGAAACACTATCAGCTTCAGATTCATATTCTATCACTTTTTGCTTTTTAGCTGCAGGTTCCTCTTTGTTCATTTCTGACTCCCCCTCAGTCTGAGTCTTCCTCTCTGCTCCTTTAGCTAAAACTAGAAGAGCTTCAGCTTCAGCTCGAACTAGCTCAGCTTCAGTATCAGCTTGAACCTTCTCCCCCATTTTGTCATCATCAATAGGGTTTGAAGTCCTTTATTGTTGGAGTGCAGCAACTGCAGAGGCAATATCTTGAACATCCTTTGTCAGCTTCTCAAGCCTTTGATAGATTTGGCGTTTGTGCTTCTTCTGCTTGAGATGGAACAAACCAAACTGAGCAGCAACATACTCTTTCAACTGCTGGATGCCTGAGGAGGCAGTATTAGTGTGAGGAGAGTCTTTGGGTGTATCATCCAAAGGTTGGTGTATACCCTCAAATCCATTTGCACCAGAGTTTTGACCCTGTGAATCACCCTGGTTTGAGGATGAAACATTGACAGGTCGTGCAAGAGAGTGTGAGAAGTGAATAGAACGAATAGGGCTCGAAATGTGAAGTGTATGGGTTAGTGGTTGGCTTTTGGGTAAAGAGGGGGTGATTGACCCTGGGGATTGGTCATATGTTCAATGTAACTTGAATGTGTCTGTTCAGGCACAGAAGTAGGCTCTCCCATGGCTCGAGCAAGTGTGGGCTGAGTAGACACCACACCTGGTTTAGGCTGTTGGGTTTGAATGAGCCGTGAGGTTGACACCTTAAGAGTAGGCGTCTCCCCCTCAACTCCTGCCGGAGGGATTAATGTGATCTCAGCTCCAGTGATACCTTTAGGAGTGGCACCACCTTTGGCAGTTTTTCGTTGGTAGGTTTGGATATTCTCCCTAGCAGCAGTGGGCATACTAGGGGTGGCTTCAGATTGGAATTGTAGATGGAATGAAGGTGGAGGAGACGGGTTAGACTGAGTTGGTTCTACTACAGTCTTATCTCCAAAAGTGGATGGAGAAAAGTGGGAAGAAATAGAAAGTGGAGAGGTTTTACCTGAAGCAACTTCTGTATGAGCTGGTTCAGCTTGAGTAGAGAGCTCAGCCTGATCCTTGGTGTCAGCGTGAGAAGGTCCCCCTTGACTCGATCCCTCATCTCCACTTGCAGATGAAACTCCCTCAGCTACCAAGAGCATTGGACCACTTAGACCCTCTTGCTCTGGGAAGATGTCATTGTTAAACATATTTGGACTGAGAGTTGGAACAGGGAACACATCCCATCCAGCTTCATATAAATCCCCCAACTCAGCTTCAAGAACCAAGGACAAATACCTTATGAATGGTACATGGAGGTCCCTGGTGGTCTTCAGTACTTGGACTTTGAGGTCGTTGAATATGAGCTTTGCATAATCGATACGCCTATCAAAGAACATGATGTATAGCAGCTGCATTTCGAACTCGTTAACTTGGTCCAAGCCTCCAACCTTGGTCCCCAGTGAACGTACCACTGTGGAAACCATGAAGCCCCAGCTGGTTGGGAAAGTGGCCTTCTTAATCACCCCTTCAGTTTGAGGTTGACCCATTTGAGATAGAACTGACCTCGCCACTTGTCTAGTCACAGTTGGCTCGAACACATCTTGAACAGGGAGTCGAAGAACATCCCTTAGCCCTTGAACCGTGATGGCCACTGTTCTATCGCCATTAAGAACAGTGCCAATAATCTCTCCTCTGTTCTGGTTGAATGTGCATGTGTACCAGAACTCCAAAAGGTGTTGTGGAACGATGTGAACAGGCGTTCCAATGAAAGCAAATGCCAAAGGGCATTTCCGAATATAAGCAACCCATGCTTCATATCCTCTTCCCTGTTTCTTCGCAGGGATATCAAGACATGCACGCTGATTGTTGATTCTGATCAACGGCAATCCGTTGTTTTTCAATGCAGCACCACGAACCATTCGATCACTGAGAATGAGAGTGGTTCCTTCCATCGATGAAATTGAAGATTACACTGAGTAACTAATTTCGTTGCACTGAGCAATGATCTTCGCACCGAGCGAGTTAGGGTTTCAAAGTCGATGGAACTGGGAATTGCACGTAGCAAATTTGTTGAAGGGTATATAGGCAGATGAGAGGTTTAGAGATGAGAAGTTGAAGCGTAAACCTCTAAAATGCAATTAAGGTCGTTATATATACCTTTTCGAGGAGAGAGAAAAATTACCGTTGGAATTCCTTTTTAATCCGTTACACCGAAAAATTACGGCTTGATGTAACAGTTAGAGGGTAGAAACACATCATTCTCCAACGGATACAAGTGTAAACTAATAATATTAACAAATAATAAGATTATAAACACTTCGTAGATATATCAATACACAATTGATATATGATACGAATTGAAACTGATTCAAATGCATATAGACAGAACAATTAATAACACTTAGTAATTAATTCATAGATTGGACACACCAAGCTGAGTAAACATATTACTCAGTCGAAGTCAAGCACTCAGCTTGATTCAAGCACTCAGCTTGATTCAAGCACTCAGCTTGATTCAAGCACTCAGCTTGAGTGGAGCACTCAACTTGAGATTGATACTCAACTTGAGTAGAGCACTCAGCTTGAGTAGAGCACACAACTCAAGCTCAATGACACTTAGTCATTTATGTTTAAGACTAACTTAAACATGTAATTTTAGCTACACTAAGTAGGTAAAATATGTTTGGAACTTACCAAACGTGTGCACCAATCACACAGTGTGAGTTAAGCACATAGCTCAGACTCAATGACACGTAGTCATTTATGTTTAAGACTGACTTAAACATGTAATTTTAGCTACACTAAGTAGGTAAAATATGTTTGGAGCTTACCAAACGTGTGAACCAATCACACAGTATGAGTTAAGCACATAGCTCGGACTCAATGACACGTAGTCATTTATGTTTAAGACTGACTTAAACATGTAATTTTAGTTACACTAAGTAGGTAAAATATGTTTGGAACTTACCAAACGTGTGAACCAATCACACAGTGTGAGTTAAGCACATAGCTCAGACTCAATGACACTTAGTCATTTTGTTCGAGACTAACTCAAACTAACATTTCAACCACACTGAGTAGTTGAATTATGTTTGGAACTGACCAAACGTGTGAACTCATTATTCAGTTTGACATATAGATCAGTTTATGAAAACTTATTTATAAACTGTGCACCCAGCTTAAGACACTTAGTCTCTGTCAAACTGAAAACTCAAATTTTAGACACTTAGCTAGGGGTTGAGCATACCCAATTCACTTAGCAGATACATAAACCTCTTTTCATCAAGGGGCTTAGTAAAGATATCTGCTAATTGGTCATCAGTGAAGATAAATTTAATGTCAACTTTACCTTTTTCCACGATGTCCCTTATGAAGTGATGTCTAATTTCAATATGCTTGGTTCTTCAGTGAAATACTGGATTGTAAGTGATGGCTATTGTACTTTGGTTATCACAGAAGATAGGAGTTTTCTTGAAACTCATCCCAAAGTCCTGAAGCTGATGCTGCATCCACAAGATTTGAGCACAACAGCTCCCTGCTGCAACATACTCAGCTTCAGCAGTTGAAGTAGCCACTGAGTTCTGTTTCTTACTAGTCCAGCTTACTAATTTACCTCCAAGCAGTTGACATCTTCCAGTGGTTGATTTTCTATCTAACTTGCACCCAGCATAGTCAGCATCAGAAAAACCAACTAACTCAAATCCAGAGTCCTTTGGATACCAAAGTCCTAGATTTGGTGTACCTTTTAGGTACCGAAAGATCCTTTTCACAGGTTGAAGATGTGATTCTTTAGGATCAGCCTGATATCTTGCACAAACACATGTAGCAAACATGATATCAGGTCTACTAGCTGTCAAATAGAGTAATGAACCTATCATTCCTCTATAGGTAGACTGACACATAGACTTACCATCTGAGTCTTTACTCAGCTTGACAGCAGGTGACATGGATGTTTTCATGGTTGAACTCGAATCAAAACCATATTTCTTTATCAAATCCAAAACATATTTGCTTTGATTGATGAAAATTCCATCAGGATTTTGTTGAATTTGTAGGCCTAGGAAATATGTCACCTCACCCATCATACTCATCTTGTACTTTTGTGACATTATTTTGGAGAACCACTCACATAGAGATTCATTGGTTGAACCAAAAATAATTTCATCCACATAGATTTGTAGAAGAATCACCTGTCCTTTGCTCTTTTTAATAAAGAGTGTCTTATCTATACTACCTCTGGTGAAATCCATGGATAGGAGATAAGTGGACAGTGTATCATACCAAGCTCTTGGAGCTTGTTTAAGACCATACAAAGCCTTATCCAACTTATAGACATGATGTGGAAACTTTGAACCTACAAAGCCAGGAGGTTATTTCACATAGACTTCCTCCTGAAGTTTTCCATTTAGGAAAGCACTCTTCACATCCATTTGATAGACTTTGAAGTCTTTATATGCTGCATAAGCCAGGAACAGCCTTATAGCTTCAATTCTAGAAACAGGGGCAAAGGTCTCATCATAATCAATTCCTTTTTCTTGCTTATACCCTTGTGCCACCAGTCTGGCTTTGTTCCTAATTATCACTCCATCCTTGTCCATTTTATTTCTATAGACCCAATTAGTGCCTATAATTGAATGATCTTTGGGGCCAGGGACAAGGGTCCAGACTTTATTCCTCTCAAACTCATTTAATTCCTCTTGCATAGCATCAATCCAATCCTCATCTACTAAGGCTTCCTCAGTCTTCTTTGGTTCCATCTGAGACAGAAAACCAAAGTGAGCAGCATAGTAAGCTGTAGCCTTAGATCTGGTCATGACTATCTCTTGGACATTTCCAATGATTTGGTCTTGAGGATGATCTTTGAGGAATTTAAATGTGGTAGTTGGAGAGTCGGGTTCTGAATCTGAGTGATGTTGAGAACCTTGAGGTGAACTTATCTCCTCAGTCTCAACAGCAACATTGTCAACAAACTGATTATCACTGAGATTCTCAGTCTGAGTGACATCAGCTCCAAAAGGATTGACGAACTCATCATCTTTCTTAGCTTGAGAAACCTTTGAAGCTTGTGATGATTTCATTGATGAACACACATCATCATCACTATCATCTCCTATGACATACATAGGATTTGATATGTTGATTTCCCTTGGCCTTTCAAGCTCACTCAGACTAACGGAGTCAGCTTGACTTTTCTCAGCTTGATCAATACTGTCTTCATCAAATGAAACATGAATTGATTCTTCAACGGCCTTTCTCCTAGAGTTATATACTCTGTATGATTTGGATATTGAGGAATAACCAACAAATATTCTGGGATCAGCTTTGGGTTCCAACTTATGGAGCTGATCTCTTTGATTCAGCACATAGCATTTTGAACCAAAGATATGGAAATAACCTATATTGGGCTTTCTAGACTTATACATTTCATATGAAGTCTTTCCATGTATTTTGAAAATGATTGACCTATTCTGAGTATAGCAGGCTGTACTAACAGCTTCATCCCAGAAATAGAGTTTTAATCCTGCCTCACATAGCATTGTCCTTGAAGCCTCAATTAAGGTTCTATTCTCCTTTCAGCAACTCCATTTTGTTGTGGAGTTCTGAAAGATGAGAAATTTTGTAATATTCCTTTTTGTCCACAGAAGCTTTCAAGGGTTGAGTTCCTGAACTCAGTCCCATGATCACTTTTGAGTTGCTTTATAGACAAACCTTTCTGCAACTCTTCCCTTTTGATGAAACTTATTATCTCCACGGCAGCCTCACTTTTGGCTTTTAGGAATATTACCCAGGTAAATCGTGAGAACTCATCTACTATCACCAGAGTGTACTTCTTGCCACTTAGGCTTGGAGTACTTATGGGTTCCAAACAGATCCATATGCAACATATGCAATGGGTCTGTTTTTGAAAAATTTTGCTTTGACTTAAAGGACCCTTTATGGTGTTTCCCTTGTTCACAGGCTAAACACAATTTGTCTTTAACAAATGTGATTTTTGGTAATCCAGAGACTAACTCTTATTGGACAACATATTTATATTTTTAAAGTTCAAATGAGACAAACGTTTATGCCATAACCAACTCAGCTCAGGAACAGAATGGGAATACAAGCAGGTTTCATTATTGGGATCAGCAGAATTAAGATCAAGTAGATACACGTCTCTTTCTCTTTTAGCTATTAATACAGGCTTTCCCTTAGCATTATAAATTGTTCCTGCTTTCTTCCTAAAAGTAACAACATTGTCCTCATCACACAATTGACTGATACTAATCAGGTTGTGTTTGAGGCCTTTGACATATGCAACTCTCTGGAAAGTGACTTTACCAACTTGCATCTTCCCATAACCTTTGGTCCTTCCATGGGAGTTGTCACCAAATTTTACTTTAGGACCTTCATCTTCCTGGAAATCACTGAGAAATCCTTTCCATCTGGTCATGTGCCTTGAACATCCACTATCCAAGTACCATTTACTTGAACTATGCACATGATATAAAAACTAAACACATTAGTTTTACTTGGGAACCCACTTCTTGGTGGGTTCAGATGAGGAGCACTTAGCAGCTTCATCTTGTTGAACTGATTGCTCAGCTTGAGCAGGAACTGAATCCTGTGTAGGCTGATCAGTTTGTTCTAGCTCAGGCCTTGAGATTTCAGCATCACAGTCCTTAGCCTCATGACCTCTACTTCTGCATTTGTAGCATCTCCTTCTTCTAATGATGACAGGAGGTAGAGTGTCTAACAATCCTTGTGAGAATTTACTTTCAGTTATAGGATTGTATGTGGTGGATAACTTCTCAACTTTCTTTGCAAGCTGATTCACCTGGTGATCACTGACTTTGGACTTACCTTTGTCAGGTCTCTGTTTGTTATCCTGAGAAGATTGACTAACAACCTTCTTCTGCATGACTTTGGACTTACCTTTGGCATGCTTACTGGACTCACCAGTTTCAACAGGTTTGGACTTACCACTGTTGATTTTCTTGGACTTACCAAGATCAACAACTTTGGACTTACCATTGTTGTGATTTGACCTCTGACTTACAATGGTCTTCCTGTTCTTATAACTTCTCTCCGAGCCAGATAGAGAATTTTGTCTTTTGAAAGGATTTAGATTAAGCCTTTCTATGACTGAAGTTCTTTGAACAGGCTGAGTGCCTAATCTGTCCAACACAGACTTACCATGTTGTTTGGATATTGAGCACTCATTACCATGATCTTTGGCCTTTACAAACATATTGAATTTTAGGTTTGGATCATGTCTTTTCTCTGAGGCTGACTTCTGAGACTTAATCAGTTGTCTATCTTCCTCAGAATCTGTACTTGCTATCTCATCATCAGCTACATAAGCTGCTGTTTGATAGTCACCTCAAAGTACAGCCTTCACCTGTTTAGGTATCTGTTGGTTTATGCATTGTTCAGCAAGCTTTGATAAATTACACCAAGACTCAGTGATCTTTTGAAGTTGATCAGCTTTGTCTTTTGCTTCCTGAAGCTCTTCACTAAGAAGTTTATTAATGTGCCTCTGACATTCAAGGTCACACTGTGCTTTCTTACCAACATCAATGAGAGATTTATTTTCCTTAATCTCGTCTTGAAGTTTAGCTATTTCAGCTTTGAGGTCAGTCTGAGACTTAAGGCTGGTCTTGAAATTATTCAACAAATAATCAAAAACAAGACCTTTCTCCTCATCTGTATAAGAGTAGAAATTACTGACCTTGTACATGGAAGCAGGATCCCAACCACTTAGTTTGCTGTTTTCCTCAGCTTCCTTCATGTGAGCTTCAAAGATTGATTCGAACTAACCATAATCAACCTCATCCAATTCTATCTCTTCATCTTCTTGAGCATTGCTCCTGTCAGATCTTCCTCTTCCCCTTTGAGCTTTTCTCAAACGTCTGGCTAACATGGCCATTTGCTCAGTGATGGTCTAAACATCATCAGTATCACTTGAGTATGAGTCTGAGTGGTCAGCTTGAGATTCTAACTCAGTCTCAGATTCAACAACCATAGCTTTTGAACCTTTCTTCTTCTTCTGTGCAACTAATGCAACTTCTGTTTTGTCCAAAGATTCTTTTAGTTGTTGTTGAGAAGCTCTTTTGTGTTCTATGATATGTTCATGATTCAGCAAGAACCCATAGATGGACTGTAGGTTATACATGTGTAATGTTCCTCCAGCCTTTAGTGCAGTGGTTACTTCATTGAACCTTTCTGGTAACACATCCAGAAATTTCAGCACGAGCTCAGCTTCATCTTTCTTTACACCCACACTGAGTAGGTCATTTATCAAGCAGTGAAACCTTGTGAACAAATCTGCCAAGGTTTCATTCTTCTTTAAAAAGAAGTTTTCATATGATCTATTCAAGTGATTCTTCTTTTGCTGCTTGACCAGATCTGTGCCCTCATAAGTGACACTCAGCGTATCCCAGATATCCTTTGCGGTTTGACACCCAATCACAGTTCGCAGGATTTCATTAGTCAGGGAATTCGCTAGAACACTCTTTGCCTTGTCATCCAGATTGAAGAGTTTCCAATCTTCATCAGTCCAGGATGCAACAGGATTTCTTGTTTCCTTCTCAGATTTGCCAGGAGACGTATCACTGACAGTAGAGGGAATCTTGGGGATTATTGGTCCTTTTGTGATGACTTCCGACATATGGTTGTCAATGGACTTTAGGAAGAGCATGGCTCTGAACTTCCACATAGGATAGTCAGATCCATCAAATACGGGACATCCTTTAGCAGACATCTGAGGAAAGTTGGATGGAGTATTGCTTGTTGACATTTCAATCTTTCTCAGAATCTTGAACTATTCAACTGATGAAATCGTTCAGCCTGCTCTGATACCAATTGTTGGTCCCTTGTATGAGAGAGTAACAACAAGCAACAGTGTGTAGAAGGGGGGGTTGAATCCTGTTGGGAAATTTGCTAAGTCATTGAAACTGTTGGACATGCAAAGTAAAACTGTTAGATTAATCAGTGAAAACAGTTGTATCTAATAGTTGTTGCAAGTTTTACAACTGTTAGTACAAAAGATCAGAACTGTTAGTTCAGTTATACACAACTGTTAGAAGACCTTAAAATGAAGACTGTTAGAAGAAATTCAGAACTGTTTATTCAACAAACAGCTGTTGTTGAGCTATTAATGGAAAATGCTATCTTTGTGGATTTGAAGTATATCTCTATCAAGTTTGAAGATTATCAAGATTATCTCGGAAGATAGAAGATTGCCTAACTGTCAACTATTCAAGGAGGATCAAGAGCCTATATATACTAGAACTAGAATATTGTTTTATAAGGCAATTCTACGCATTCATATTTTATTGTTAATTTGTTTTTCTAAAAGTGTGTTGATCTCTAAGTTTCTTAGAAACCTAAGAACAAGTTGTGTTCTTCGTCTAACAAAAGGGTTAGATTAGAGGTGTTGGTGAATATTGTAATCATCATTGGTTATTAATAAACATCTTGAGTTTGAAAGTATTTTCTTGTGTTGATTGATGAATTGTTCTTGTGATAAAACCTTAAACATCAATTAAGTGTGATTCCGCAACTTCTTAGTTGATTGTGATCAAACTGAAAGATTATCTTTAAACAACTCTGATTTAATTCTAAAAGGTAATTCTTGTTATTGATATTTGGTAATATCCGATCCTAACAAGTGGTATCAGAGCTATTGGCACCAAGTGGGTGTTTAGGAATAAAAAGGATGAGAGAGGCATTGTAATCAAGAATAAGGCTAGGCTAGTTGCATAGGGTTATACACAGGAGGAAGGAATAGACTATGATGATATCTTTGCACCAGTTGCAAGGATAGAAGCAATTAGGCTATTCCTTGCCTTTGCAAGCTTTAAAGGGTTCAAGGTGTATCAAATGGATGTCAAATCAGCATTTCTCTATGGAACTATTGATGAGGAGGTATATGTGTGTCAACCACCTGGTTTTGAAGACCCAAAATATCCTGATAAGGTATATAGGTTGGATAAGGCTTTGTATGGGTTACATCAGGCTCCTAGAGCTTGGTATGAGACATTAACATCATATCTACTTGAGAATGGTTTCAAGAGAGGTACTATAGATAAGACACTATTTACAAAGATTATTAAAACAAAGATTTTGCTTGTACAAATCTATGTTGATGATATAATCTTTGGATCCACTGATGACAGTATGTGCAAGGAGTTTGAAGGCATAATGCATAAGAGATTCCAGATGAGTTCTATGGGAGAACTTACATTTTTCTTGGGATTACAAGTAAAGCAGAAGCCATCAGGTATATTTCTTAGTCAGTCAAAGTATGTCAAGGACATTTTGGACAAATTTGGTTATCAAGATGTGAAGCTGACCAGTACTCCAATGGAAACACACAAACAGTTGGGAGCAGATCCTGAGGGGGAGGATGACGTACACCTGTATAGGTCTATGATAGGTTCTTTAATGTACTTAATTGCTTCTAGACCAGATATCATGTTTGCTGTGTGTGTTTGTGCCAGGTTTCAATGCAGCCCAAAGATGTCACACCTATTTGCTGTAAAGAGGATCTTTAGGTATCTCAAAGGCCAACAAAAACTGGGTCTTTGGTATTCTAAGGATTCACCTTTTGAATTGGTGGCATACTCTGACAGTGACTATAGAGGAGCTAATGTAGACAGGAAATCAACTTCTGGAGGATGTCAGTTCTTTGGCTCCAGGTTAGTATCATGGCAGTGCAAGAAACAAACAACAGTTTCCACTTCAACAGCTGAGGCTGAATATGTTGCTGCATCAAGTTGTTGTTCACAAGTTTTGTGGATCCAGAATCAGCTTCTGGATTATGGTATGACTTTCTTGAATACACCTATCTATGTTGATAACACAAGTGCTATTAGTATTGTTAACAACCCTGTCAAGCATTCTAAAACAAAGCACATAGAGATAAGGTTTCATTTTATAAGAGATTGCAATGAGAAATGGTTAATCCAGGTTATGAAAGTCCACACTGATGATTAGTTAGCTGATTTGTTCACCAAAACATTTGATGTAAGCAGATTCAACTTTCTGATCTCAAATATTGGAATGATTAACTCAGAATAACTTAGAACCACATGTTTGATTGTGTTTTCTTGTGTTTTTGTGTTTTCTCTCTCTAACAGTTTGAAATTGTTAGTATTCAGTCTAACAACTGTTTGTGTAAGTGTTCAAGAGAAAGCTATACATAATGCAACTAACAGTTTTCAACTGTTACTACATGGAGTCCACATCTGTTAAGCAAACTGCATGGTCATTCAAGGGGGAGTCTTTCTTTTCAGTAATAGTTCTCAACTGTTAGTTCTTTTTTGTTTAACTGTTAGTTTCTTTCAAGGTATTTTAGTCTTAGCAGGGACTCTGAGGGAATTTGAATTGCATTGAATATGCGTAACATATATAAGTCATTCCCTCCTCACAGTTTTCTTTACGCTTACTGAACTCCTTTCAAATGCTAAAACCCTAGAAACTCACTCGCAAATCGCCATGGCTCCCCTTACATTCGTTAAGGAACACAACATGCTTGCTTTTCTGTTGAAACACGATAATCTCAGTGTCTTTCACGTTGTGATTGACTATGTTTTACTTTCCAACCTACGTCATGCTCTAACCATCAATTCCACCATTTATACTGCGCATATCGATAAGTTCTGGAAGAATGCTTCTCTGAGAGAAGAAGATGGAGTGAAATGGATTGACTCCAAGGTTGATGCTAATGATGTTTCTATCTCTGAGAGTATCATAAGACAATACCTTCAACTTGATGATCTCGAAGGTGAATATTCTGATTCTGTTTCTTTGGAATATCTGCATGCTGAGCTTATTAAGCTGGGATATGAGGGCCCTAGGGGAAAGGGTACCTTTTATAAAGGGCAATTCTGTTCACACTGGAAGTATTTGATTCACACTCTCCAACAATGCATAAGCCCTAAAAGAACTGGATGGAATGAATTTGGGAGCAACATTGCTCTGGCCTTAATCTGTTTGGCCAATAACCTTTCTTTTAACTTTTCTAAAATGATATTTGATGGCATGGTAAAACATCTTGGGACTAAATACGGTCTCTTTTTGATGTATCCACGATTTGTGCAGTTTTTACTAAATTCTTTATTGCCAAATCTCAAAATGCACAAGAGGGTACTGATTCCCTCTGCTCATGTGGCCTCCACATTGAGCAAACTGTTGATAAATGGCAAGAATTTTTCTGGTGCCATAACTCTACCACTCTCTGCAATGGTGGAGTTTCTGTCAAGAAACAGAGCTGCTAGAGTTGAGCAAGAGGCCCACATCATTGCTAAACCCCCAACTCTGGAACCCCTAGTTCACGATACTCAAACAACTCAATCTGCTACTTTGCTTCAAGCTACAACGAAAGCCCCCACTCTAATAACTTTCAGAAAAAGAAAGAGAACTGCTGGTGCTCCTTCCACCACAGTACCTAATGCCCAAGTTGTAAGCCCTGTATAGGAGCATTCTCCTGTGCAGAATATCCAAAGGGAACCCATTGTGCTGTCTCCCAGGCACACTGAGGAGGTGATCACCCTAGGGGAGAGTGATCATGTGGTGTTTGAGGCTGACACTACTGTTTCATCCGCAAGGGGTGAGCAGGAAAGTGTCAACATCTTTAAGACCTCAGCCACGGCAACAGAAGTTGTTCCAACATCTTCTGGAAATCCCCAGTACCAAGAACAAAGGGGTACTGGTGTGGAATCTTCTAGGAGTGAACCACCAGTTATTTCTGCCAGTGATATGTTCACAGTGGCAACACTCCCTGACATTGAGGCTAGTATGAAACAAAAGGCTTTGCCAGATACCAATTTTGTACCATTCTTCGGGGCATACATGCATTTAAAGAAGAGAAATTCTTTGCAAGATAAGCTTTTGGGAAAACATAATGAGCTTATCATTAAGCAAGACAATCAAATAAGATTTTTGACAGAGAGTTTGAAAAAGGCTAATGTTGTGATACAGTTTCATGATCAAGTGTTGAAACAGTTAACTGCTGGTGCTAGACCCCCTCCAACTGTTCCAATCAAAAAGGGGGAGAAAACAGTTTTGCCAAATCATCCAACAGTTGAAGAGAGTGTATAGACAGTTGCTGAGATTCCAGAGAAAACAGTTGCACCAAGTGCTCAAACAGTTGTAGAAAAATTGTCAGCAGTTGATAGAGTTCTGATTAATCAAATGATTATTTCTGGGGACTACCTAACTACTGAAGTATTCGGATCTTGGTCAAAAGTGAAGCAAGATCATTTGATTGATGTGTGTGCTCAAACTCTAAACTGCAGTGCATTTCAAATAAAACAAAAGATTGAAGATGGATGGCTGGATGGTAAATCTTCAAAGATGGAACCTATTGCACCAAAGCCATGATTCAAAGGAATCAATATTACTGAAAAAGTAGTGGAAAAGAAGATGCCTTCTGTGCAAGGTAAGGGTAAGGAGATTGTTGTGGAACTTCCCAAGCTAAAACTTACAAAAGAGCAGCAAGAGGAGTGTGACCATGAGTTAGCTCAAAGGATGGCTGCTGAGTTTGAACAGCAAGAGAAGAAAGATCTTGAGTTAGCTCAAAAGCTAGCGGCTGATTTTACTAAGGAGATTGAGGAAGACGAAAGTGCTAAGAAACCTGGTAAGGGAGTAAAAAGAAAGAGAGTTGAAAGGAAGAAAACAGTTCCACCTCCCAAACCAACAGTTGAGAAGATAAAACAAACAACCCAGCCACAACAACCTGAAAAATCCAAATCAGTTCAAACATCTGAAGATGCAGCAAAAGTAGGTATGGTACAAACCATTCTTCATGATAGACTCAGGGTAGAGGTTGAAGAAAGAATTGACAAATTAGTGGCAGAGCAGCTAGGCCAGAAATCCCACATTACTGAGTGGAGATTTGAACTGTTAAGGTGGGAAACTTGAAAGAAAGGAGTTACTATTATCAGAGAAGAGGAACCAATTGAAAGTTATTCCAGCTTCTTACATCTGATGGGTAGCATGACAAGAAGGGATGTTCAAGATATATATGCTTATGGAGTAAGCAATTATGAAGATGCGACACAGATTGAGGTGAGAGTGTTGATGAGGCATCTAAGGAGTATTTGCAATCCACTGGAGATAATGCCCATTTTGATAAGTGACGAAGCCTTCCCAATAAGTTCTGTGAAAGTATATGATAAGGCAAGATTTTATCATATGGTGATGGGAAATGCACAAACTCAGTGGTTTGATTTTGAATTCGTTGATCATGGTAAAGCAAAGCTACTGAATATGTTAAGTGCAAAGTTCTTTGGTCATGCTGATATGAAGGATGATCTGATAAAAAGGCTAAAGGAAAGGTTGGAGTTCTTACAGTCAAATCAAAAGTAATTTTCTTCTTATGTTTTGATTGTAACAGTTTGACTCTGCATATTTAATGTAAATATTTTCTCTGATTATGTTAATTTTTCTGTGGTTGAACCCTATAAAACAAACAACTTAAATGTATTGTTCAATACTTTAAGTTAGGGGGAGATTGTTGGGAAATTTGCTAAGTCATTGAAACTGTTGGACATGCAAAGTAAAACTGTTAGAGTAATAAGTGAAAACAGTTGTATCTAACAGTTGTTGCAAGTTTTACAACTGTTAGTACAAAAGATCAGAACTGTTAGTTCAGTTATACACAACTGTTAGAAGACCTTAAAATGAAGACTGTTAGAAGAAATTCAGAACTGTTTATTCAACAAACAGTTGCTGTTGAGCTATTAATGGAAAATGCTATCTTTGTGGATTTGAAGTATATCTCTATCAAGTTTGAAGATTATCAAGATTATCTCGGAAGATAGAAGATTGCCTAACTGTCAACTATTCAAGGAGGATCAAGAGCCTATATATACTAGAACTAGAATATTGTTTTATAAGGCAATTCTATGCATTCATATTTTATTGTTAATTTATTTTTCTAAAAGTGTGTTGATCTCTAAGTTTCTTAGAAACCTAAGAACAAGTTGTGTTCTTCGTCTAACAAAAGGGTTAGATTAGAGGTGTTGGTGAATATTGAAATCATCATTGGTTATTAATAAATATCTTGAGTTTTAAAGTATTTTCTTGTGTTGATTGTTGAATTGTTCTTGTGATAAAACCTTAAACATCAATTAAGTGTGATTCCGCAACTTCTTAGTTGATTGTGATCAAACTGAAAGATTATCTTTAAACAACTCTGATTTAATTCTAAAAGGTAATTCTTGTTATTGATATTTGGTAATATCCGATCCTGACAAATACACTATCTGCGGAAATTGAACAAATCAAAGAAAAGTGTCACACACAGCAAATCAAACCACAATCAATCAAATGCTTTTATTAATCAGAAGATGATTACAATGCTTTGAATAAGAAGATGATTACAATGACTATCAAGTAAGAAACTCTTGATATATAATCACCTAATATAAATCTCTCAATTCTCTCAAACTTAGATATCTATAATTAACATATAATTATAGATACCGACGACTCTCTAAACAGGATTTTCACATATTGAATCAACATATGATCACTTAACAATATCACAACTGATGTGATTAATTCGAACACACGAATTTCTTTGGCAATCTGTGATTAAATCTTGATACTGAATCAAGACTCGTAACACATACGATGAGGTGAGGTTTGGCTCTGCAACACTTAGTTGTTATCGAATCTAAGTCGTACTTAGTCGTACTGAGTCGTAGTCGTACCTCTAAACTGATCAGGAGATAAGTATTTATAATCCTGTTGCTACGGTTCCTAACAAACTAGACTTAGCCTAATTCGCTAACTAACTTTCGGATAAACCAGAATCTTGAATCTTGAATCTTCTTATCTTGAGTCTTCAATCTTCAATCTTGATTCTGGAGTCTTCTTATCCGCGCCGTAGATATAGAGAGTTAAATCAGAATTTAAAACACATTTAAATTCTTTTAAGCTGACTTCTTTAGTCAGGCTGAGTTACTCAGCTTGAAACTCATCAAGCTGAGTTCTTCGAGAACAAATCTGAATTCATACATGAACTAACACGTACATTGATAAACTCATCCTTAGAAGTCTAACTTAGTTGACTAAAACATATTTAGCAACTCTGTCGAGCTGACTCTGCTTTCGAGCTGAGTCACTCATCTTGAAACACATCAAGCTGATTATTCGATATATACCTTATGTGACATACACAGATTATTAAACATATTAATAAACAAACTAAGGTATAATATAAACTGATCAACATATGCTCATCTTATATTAAGCTTATACTCAGTCTGAATCACTCTAAGTGTTCAGTCTGACTAAGCTTCATAATTCTGTTTAAGTTATATGTAGAACTCATCTTACAAACTGATGACATCATTTTCCCAACAAACTCCCCCTATTTGATGATGACAAAACCATCAAACAGTTCTTAAGTTTGTTTAACAAAATTATGTTTTAAATCTTAAACTTATTAAGATTTTATTATTTGAACTGATCAAATATTTATTGAACATATCAATATTAATTGAACTTATCAATTTAAATTGGAACACACCAATTTTTTAGTTGAACATACCAACTAATTATATTAATGAATAAAAAAACTTATCATTTATTCATTAAGCTGAACTTATCAGACTTATAGCTATGAACACATCATAATACAGTTGAACATATCAAACATTATATTTGTATTAATAGAACTGATCATAATATAAAAATTATTGATCACTTATATCATGCACACATAGTGCTTACAAAAATATTAGAACTAATCTAATATTTACAGTAAGACTAATCTATTTGATGAACTCAGGATGTAGAAGCTCCCGGATGATAATCTCTTTATTGATCTCATCTAACAGTCTTTCAGCTTCATCGTTTCCCTGAAGTTCCTTCTGTTGTACTCTAATGAGTTTATTCAGCTTATACTTTATTAACTTATTTGACTCCTCATTTCCACAACAGTTTCTTATTGTCAAGGCATCCTCAGCTTTTAGATAGCAAATCTCATTTAGCTTAATAAAACTGGGATTACCTGCCTGATCCTTAAACATGAAGCCTTGAATAGGAGTGTTGATGCTTGGATTTTCTCTGAATTCTACTCCTATAGGCATGCCGAACAAATTTTCCCACTGCAGAACAGGAACTGGGACATACCTCAGTTCTTCAGCTCTAGCAATCAACTTGGAGACCTCAGACTGAATTTCTTGTTTGATTTGGCTCCGTTTGAACTTCCTGAGCAGCATCATTATTCTTTGCCATTCAATGTAACCCATCATGTAAACATATCTCAGGTCCACTCCCACAGTTGATTTGTCACTTAGCTCAAAAGTGAGAATGATGGCTCCATTTGCTCTGCTCAATGTCAATCCTCTGATCTCTTTGTTGAAGCTCCTTCGAAAGTAACATTCTTGCAATTCTACATCTGAGTAGGAAATAGGATCAGGTCTTGGACCAGTGTAAGTAGCTTCAGCTTGTGCCAAAGCTTTTCTTTCTTTTTCTTTTTCTTGGTCTTTTACTTCCTTCTCTTTTCTCTTTCTCAGCTCTTCAAGAGAAATGCCCAACTCATTGGCTTCCTCCTGTTCAAGCATTTCAATCATAAGCCTTGTGGCTTTATCCTCTTCTGTTTCTTCTTCAGTTTCAGAAACACTGTCAGCTTCAGATTCATATTCTATCACTTTTTGCTTTTTAACTACAGGTTCCTCTTTGTTCATTTCTGACTCCCCCTCAGTCTGAGTCTTCCTCTCTGCTCCTTTAGCTAAAACTAGAAGAGATTCAGCTTCAGCTCGAACTAGCTCAGCTTCAGTATCAGCTTGAACCTTCTCCCCCTTTTTGTCATCATCAATAGGGTTTGAAGTCCTTTATTGTTGGAGTGCAGCAACTGCAGAGGCAATATCTTGAACATCCTTTGTCAGCTTCTCAAGCCTTTGAGCGATTTGGCGTTTATGATTCTTCTACTTGAGATGGAACAAACCAAACTGAGCAACAACATACTCTTTCAACTGCTGGATGCCTGAGGAGGCAGTATTAGTGTGAGGAGAGTCTTTGGGTGCATCATCCAAAGGTTGGTGTATACCCTCAAATTCATTTGCACCAGAGTTTTGACCCTGTGAATCACCCTGGTTTGAGGATGAAACATTGACAGGTCGTGCAAGAGAGTGTGAGAAGTGAATAGAACGAATAGGGCTCGAAATGTGAAGTGTATGGGTTAGTGGTTGGATTTTGGGTAAAGAGGGGGTGATTGACCCTGGGGATTGGTCATATGTTCAATGTAACCTTAATGTGTCTGTTTAGGCACAGAAGTAGGCTCTCCCATGGGTCGAGCAAGTGTGGGCTGAGTAGACACCACACCCGGTTTAGGCTGTTGGGTTTGAATGATCCGTGAGGTTGACACCTTAAGAGTAGGCGTCTCCCCCTCAACTCCTGCCGGAGGGATTAATGTGATCTCAGCTCCAGTGATGCCTTTGAGAGTGGCACCACCTTTGGCAGTTTTTCGTTGGTAGGTTTGGATATTCTCCCTAGCAGTAGTGGGCATACTAGGGGTGGCTTCAGATTGGAATTGTAGATGGAATGAAGGTGGAGGAGAAGGGTTAGACTGAGTTGGTTCTACTGCAGTCTTATCTCCAAAAGTGGATGGAGAAAAGTGGGAAGAAAGAGAAAGTGGAGAGGTTTTACCTGAAGCAGCTTCTGTATGAGCTGGTTCAGCTTGAGCAGAGAGCTCAGCCTGAACCTCGGTGTCAGTGTGAGAAGTTCCCCCTTGACTCAATCCCTCATCTCCACTTGTAGATGAAACTCCCTCAGCTACCAAGAGCATTGGACCACTTAGACCCTCTTGCTCTGGGAAGCCCCAGCTGGTTGGGAAAGTGGCCTTCTTAATCACCCCTTCAGTTTGAGGGTGACCCATTTGAGGTAGAACTAACCTCGCCACTTGTCTAGTCACAGTTGGCTCGAACACATCTTGAACAGGGAGTCGAAGAGCATCCCTTAGCCCTTGAACCGTGATGGCCACTGTTCTATCGCCATTAAGAACAGTGCCAATAATCTCTCCTCTGTTCTGGTTGAATGTGCATGTGTCCCAGAACTCCAAAAGGTGTTATGGCACGATGTGAACAGGCACTCCAATGAAAGCAAATGCCAAACGGCATTTCCGAATATAAGCAACCCATGCTTCATATCCTCTTCCCTATTTCCTCGAAGGGATATCAAGACATGCACGCTGATTGTTGATTTTGATCAGCGGCAATCCCTGTTTCCTCGAAGGGATATCAAGACATACACTGAGTAACTAATTTCGTTGCACTGAGCAATGATCTTCGCACCGAGCGAGTTAGGATTTCAAAGTCGATGGAACAGAATTGCACGTAGCAAATTTGTTGAAGGGTATATAGGCAGATGAGAGGTTTAGAGATGAGAAGTTGAAGCGTAAACCTCTAAAATGCAGTTAAGGTCGTTATATATACCTTTTTGAGGAGAAAGAAAAATTACCGTTGGAATTCCTTTTTAATCCGTTACACCGAAAAATTACGGCTTGATGTAACATTTAGAGAGTAGAAACACATCATTCTCCAATGGATACAAGTGTAAACTAATAATATTAACAAATAATAAGATTATAAACATTTCGTAGATATATCAATACACAATTGATATATGATATGAATTGAAACTGATTCAAATGCATATGGAGAGAACAATTAATAACACTTAGTAATTAATTCATAGATTTGACACACCAAGCTGAGTAAACATATTACTCCGTCGAAGTCAAGCACTCAGCTTGAGTGGAACACTCAGCTTGAGATTGATACTCAGCTTGAGTAGAGCACTCAGCTTGAGATTGATACTTAGCTTGAGTAGAGCACACAGCTCAGGCTCAATGACACTTAGTCATTTATGTTTAAGACTGACTTAAACATGTAATTTTAGCTACACTAAGTAGGTAAAATATGTTTGGAACTTACCAAACGTGTGAACCAATCACACAGTGTGAGTTAAGCACATAGCTCAGACTCAATGACGCGTAGTCATTTATGTTTAAGACTGACTTAAACATGTAATTTTAGCTACACTAAGTAGGTAAAATATGTTTGGAACTTACCAAACGTGTGAACCAATCACACAGTGTGAGTTAAGCACATAGCTCAGACTCAATGACACGTAGTCATTTATGTTTAAGACTGACTTAAACATGTAATTTTAGTTACACTAAGTAGGTAAAATATGTTTGGAACTTACCAAACGTGTGAACCAATCACACAGTGTAGGTTAAGCACATAGCTCAGACTCAATGACACTTAGTCATTTTGTTCGAGACTAACTCAAACTAACATTTCAACCACACTGAGTAGTTGAATTATGTTTGGAACTGACCAAATGTGTGAACTCATTATTCAGTTTGACATATAGATCAGTTTATGAAAACTTATTTATAAATTGTGCACCCAGCTTAAGACACTTAGTCTCTGTCAAACTAAGAACTCAAATTTTAGACACTTAGCTAGGGGTTGAGCATACCGAATTCACTTAGCAGATACATAAACCTCTTTTTATCAAGGGGCTTAGTAAAGATATCTGCTAATTGGTCATCAGTGAAGATAAACTTAATGTCAACTTTACCTTTTTCCACAATGTCCCTTATGAAGTGATGTCTAATTTCAATATGCTTGGTTCTTGAGTGAAATACTGGATTGTAAGTGATGGCTATTGCACTTTGGTTATCACAGAAGATAGGAGTTTTCTTGAAACTCATCCCAAAGTCCTGAAGTTGATGCTGCACCCATAAGATTTGAGCACAACAGCTCCCTACTGCAACATACTCACCTTCAGCACTTGAAGTAGCCACTGAGTTCTGTTTCTTACTAGTCCAGCTTACTAATTTACCTCCAAGCAGTTGACATCCTCCAGTGGTTGATTTTCTATCTAACTTGCACCCAACATAGTCAGCATCAGAAAAACCAACTAACTCAAATCCAGAGTCCTTTGGATACCAAAGTCCTAGATTTGGTGTACCTTTTAGGTACCGAAAGATCCTTTTCACAGCTTGAAGATGTGATTCTTTAGGATCAGCCTGATATCTTGCACATACACATGTAGCAAACATGATATCAGGTCTAATAGCTGTCAAATAGAGTAATGAACCTATCATTCCTCTATAGGTAGACTGACACACAGACTTACCATCTGAGTCTTTACTCAGCTTGACAGCTGGTGACATGGGTGTTTTCATGGTTGAACTCGAATCAAAACCATATTTCTTTATCAAATCCAAAACATATTTGCTTTGATTGATGAAAATTCCATCAGGCTTTTGTTGAATTTGTAGGCCTAGGAAATATGTCACCTCACCCATCATACTCATCTTGTACTTTTGTGACATTATTTTGGAGAATCACTCACACAGAGATTCATTGGTTGAACCAAAAATAATTTCATCCACATAGATTTGTATAAGAATCACCTATCCTTTGCTCTTTTTAATAAAGAGTGTCTTATCTATACTACCTCTGGTGAAATCCATGGATAGGAGATAAGTAGACAGTGTATCATATCAAGCTCTTGGAGCTTGTTTAAGACCATACAAAGCCTTGTCCAACTTATAGACATAATGTGGAAACTTTGAACCTACAAAGCCAGGAGGTTATTTCACATAGACTTCCTCCTGAAGTTTTCCATTTATGAAAGCACTCTTCACATCCATTTGATAAACTTTGAAGTCTTTATATGCTGCATAAGCCAGGAACAGCCTTATAGCTTCAATTCTAGCAACAGGGGCAAAGGTTTCATCATAATCAATTCCTTCTTCTTGCTTATACCCTTGTGCTACCAGTCAGGCTTTGTTCCTAATTATCACTCCATCCTTGTCCATTTTATTTCTATAGACCCACTTAGTGCCTATAATTGAATGATCTTTGGGGGCAGGGACAAGGGTCCAGACTTTATTCCTCTCAAACTCATTTAATTCCTCTTGCATAGCATCAATCCAATCCTCATCTGCTAAGGCTTCCTCAGTCTTCTTTGGTTCCATCTGAGACAGAAAACCAAAGTGAGTAGCATAGTTAGCTGTAGCCTTAGATCTGGTCATGACTTTCTCTTGGACATTTCCAATGATTTGATCTTGAGGATGATCTTTGAGGAATTTAAATGTGGTAGTTAGAGAGTCGGGTTCTGAATCTAAGTGATGTTGAGAACCTTGAGGTGAACTTATCTCCTCAGTCTCAACAGCAGCATTGTCAACAAACTGATTATCACTGAGATTCTCAGTCTGAGTAACATCAGCTCCAAAAGGATTGACGAACTCATCATCTTTATCAGCTTGAGAAACCTTTGAAGCTTGTGATGATTTCATTGATGAACACACATCATCATCACTATCATCTCCTATGACATACATAGGATTTGACATGTTGATTTCCCTTGGCCTTTCAAGCTCACTCAGACTAACGGAGTCAGCTTGACTTTTCTCAGTTTGATCAATACTGTCTTCATCAAATGAAACATGAATTGATTCTTCAACGGCCTTTCTCCTAGAGTTATATACTCTGTATGATTTGGATATTGAGGAATAACCAACAAATATTCCAGGATCAGCTTTGGGTTCCAACTTATGGAGCTGATCTCTTTGATTCAGCACATAGCATTTTGAACCAAAGATATGGAAATAACCTATATTGGGCTTTCTAGACTTATACATTTCATATGAAGTCTTTCCATGTCTTTTGACAATGATTGACCTATTCTGAGTATAGCAGGCTGTACTAACAGCTTCATCCCAGAAATAGAGTTTCAATCCTGCCTCACATAGCATTGTCCTTGCAGCCTCAATTAAGGTTCTATTTCTCCTTTCAGCAACTCCATTTTGTTGTAGAGTTCTGACATATGAGAAATTTTGTAATATTCCTTTTTGTTCACAGAAGCTTTCAATGGTTGAGTTCCTGAACTCAGTCCCATGATCACTTTTGAGTTGCTTTACAGACAAACCTTTCTGCAACTCTTCCCTTTTGATGAAACTTATTATCTCCACGGCAGCCTCACTTTTGGCTTTTAGGAATATTACCCTGGTGAATCGTGAGAACTCATCTACTATCACCAGAGTGTACTTCTTGTCACTTAGGCTTGGAGTACTTATGGGTCCAAACAGATCCATATGTAACATATGCAATGGGTCTGTTATTAAAAAATTTTGCTTTGATTTAAAGGACCCTTTATGGTGTTTCCCTTGTTCACAGGCTGAACACAATTTGTCTTTGACAAATGTGATTTTTGGTAATCCAGAGACTAACTCTTTATTGGACAGCATATTTATATTTTTAAAGTTCAAATGAGACAAACGTTTATGCCATAACCAACTCAGCTCAGGAACAGAATGGGAATACAAGCAGGTTTCATTATTGGGATCAGCAGAATTAAGATCAAGTAGATACACATCTCTTTCTCTTTTAGCTATTAATACAGGCTTTCCCTTAGCATTATAAATTGTTCCTGCTTTCTTCCTAAAAGTAACAACATTGTCCTTATCACACAATTGACTGATACTAATCAGGTTGTGTTTGAGGCCTTTGACATATGCAACTCTCTGGAAAGTGACTTTACCAACTTGCATCTTCCCATAACCTTTGGTCCTTCCATGAGAGTTGTCACCAAATGTTACTTTAGGACCTTCATCTTCCTAGAAATCACTGAGAAGTCCTTTCCATCCGGTCATGTGCCTTGAACATCCACTATCCAAGTACCATTTACTTGAACCCTGCACATGATATAAAAACTAAACACATTAGTTTTACTTGGGAACCCACTTCTTGGTTGGTTCAGATGAGGAGCACTTAGTAGCTTCATCTTGTTGAACTGACTACTCAGCTTGAGCAGGAACTGAATCCTGTGTAGGCTGATCAGTTTGTTCTTGCTCAGGCCTTGAGATTTCAACATCACAGTACTTAGCCTCATGACCTCTACTTCTGCATTTGTAGCATCTCCTTCTTCCAATGATGACTGGAGGTAGAGTGTCTAACAATCCTTGTGAGAATTTACTTTCAGTTTTAGGATTGTATGTGGTGGATAACTTCTCAACTTTCTTTGCAAGCTGATTCACCTGGTGATCACTGACTTTGGACTTACCTTTGTTAGGTCTCTTTTTGTTATCCTGAGAAGATTGACTAACAACCTTCTTCTGCATGACTTTGGACTTACCTTTGTCATGCTTACTGGACTCACCAGTTTCAACAGGTTTGGACTTACCACTGTTGATTTTCTTGGACTTACCCATCTTTGGACTTACCATTGTTGTGATTTGATCTCTGACTTACAGTGGTCTTCCTGTTCTTATAACTTCTCTCCGAGCCAGATAGAGAATTTTGTCTTTTGAAAGGATTTAGATTAAGCCTTTCTATGACTGAAGTTCTTTGAACAGGCTGAGTGCCTAATATGTCCAACATAGACTTACCATGTTGTTTGGATGTTGAGCACTCATTACCATGATCTTTGGCCTTCACAAACATATTGAATTTTAGGTTTGGATCATGTCTTTTCTCTGAGGCTGACTTCTGAGACTTAATCAGTTATCTATCTTCCTCAGAATATGTACTTGCTATCTCATCATCAGCTACATATGCTGCTGTTTGATAATCACCTCCAAGTACAGCCTTCACCTGTTTAGGTATCTGTTGGTTTATGCATTGTTCAGCAAGCTTTGATGACTTACACCAAGACTCAGTGATCTTTTGAAGTTGATCAGCTTTGTCTTTTGCTTCCTGAAGCTCTTCACTAAGAAGTTTATTAATGTGCCTCTGACATTCAAGGTCACACTGTGCTTTCTTACCAACATCAATGAGAGATTTATTTTCCTTAATCTCGTCTTGAAGTTTAGCTATTTCAGCTTTGAGGTCAGTCTGAGACTTAAGGCTGGTCTTGAAATCATTTAACAAATAATCAAAAACAAGACCTTTCTCCTCATCTGTATAAGAGTAGAAATTACTGACCTTGTACATGGAAGCAGGATCCCAACCACTTAGTTTGCTGTTTTCCTCAGCTTCCTTCATGTGAGCTTCAAAGATTGATTCGAACTGACCATAATCAACCTCATCCAATTCTATCTCTTCATCTTCTTGAGCCATTAGACATACATTATCATCTGAGGTGGATGATTCTGTATCCCAGATTTCAGCATATAAACCTTTTCCACTGGGTTTGTCTTCAGGCTTTGATTTCTTGAGCTGAGTGTACTTCTTCTGACAGTTGAAGCACACAGATGTTGAAGCAGCTATATGTCCCTTTTTCTGACAGTTGAAGCACACAACATTCTTGGGATCAAAGGAACTCTTCCCTTTGCTCCTGTCAGATCTTCCTCTTCCCCTTTGAGCTTTTCTCAAACATCTGGCAAACATAGCCATTTGCTCAGTGATAGTCTGAACATCATCAGTATCACTTGAGTCTGAGTCTGAGTGGTCAGCTTGAGATTCTGACTCAGTCTCAGATTCAACAACCATAGCTTTTGAACCTTTCTTCTTCTTCTGTGCAACTAATGCAACTTCTGTTTTGTCCAAAGATTCTTTTAGTTGTTGTTGAGAAGCTCTTTTGTGTTCTATGATCTGTTCATGATTCAGCAAGAACCCATAGATGGACTATAGGTTATACATGTGTAATGTTCCTCCAGCCTTTAGTGCAGTGGTTACTTCATTGAACCTTTCTGGTAACACATCCAGAAATTTCAGCACGAGCTCAGCTTCATCTCTCTTTACACCTACACTGAGTAGGTCATTTATCAAACAGTGAAACCTTGTGAACACATCTGCCAAGGTTTCATTCTTCTTCGAAAAGAAGTTTTCATACGATCTATTCAAGTGATTCTTCTTTTGCTACTTGACCAGATATGTGCCCTCATAAGTGACACTCAGCGTATCCCAGATATCCTTTGCGGTTTGACACCCAGTCACAGTGCGCAGGATTTCATTAGTCAGGGAATTCGCTAGAACACTCTTTGCCTTGTCATCCAGATTGAAGAGTTTCCAATCTTCATCAGTCCAGGATGCAACAGGCCTTCTTGTTTCCTTCTCAGATTTTCCAGGAGACGTATCACTGACAGTAGAGGGAATCTTGGGGATTATTGGTCCTTTTGTGATGACTTCCGACATACGGTTGTCAATGGACTTTAGGAAGAGCATGGCTCTGAACTTCCACATAGGATAGTCAGATCCATTAAATACGGGACATCCTTCAGCAGACATCTGAGGAAAGTTGGATGGAGTATTGCTTTTTGACATTTCAATCTTTCTCAGAATCTTGAACTATTCAACTGATGAAATCGTTCAGCCTGCTCTGATACCAGTTGTTGGTCCCTTGTATGAGAGAGTAACAACAAGCAACAGTGTGTAGAAGGGGGGGTTGAATACACTTTCTGCGGAAATTGAACAAATCAAAGAAAAGTGTCACACACAGTAAATCAAACCACAATCAATCAAATGCTTTTATTAATCAGAAGATGATTACAATGCTTTGAATAAGAAGATGATTACAATGACTATCAAGTAAGAAACTCTTGATATATAATCACCTAATATAAATCTCTCAATTCTCTCAAACTTAGATATCTATAATTAACATATAATTATAGATACCGACGACTCTCTAAACAGGATTTTCACAGATTGAATCAACATATGATCACTTAACAATATCACAACTGATGTTATTAATTCGAACACACGAATTTCTTTGGCAATCTGTGATTAAATCTTGATACTAAATCAAGACTCGTAACACATACGATGAGGTGAGGTTTGGCTCTGCAACACTTAGTTGTTATCGAATCTAAGTCGTACTTAGTCGTACTGAGTCGTAGTCGTACCTCTAAACTTATCAGGAGATAAGTATTTATAATCCTGTTGCTACGGTTCCTAACAAACTAGACTTAGCCTAATTCGCTAACTAACTTTCGGATAAACCAGAATCTTGAATCTTGAATCTTGAATCTTCTTATCTTGAGTCTTCAATCTTCAATCTTGATTCTGGAGTCTTCTTATCCGCGCCGTAGATATAGAGAGTTAAATCAGAATTTAAAACACATTTAAATTCTTTTAAGCTGACTTCTTTAGTCAGGCTGAGTTACTCAGCTTGAAACTCATCAAGCTGAGTTCTTCGAGAACAAATCTGAATTCATACATGAACTAACACGTACATTGATAAACTCATCCTTAGAAGTCTAACTTAGTTGACTAAAACATATTTAGCAACTCTGTCGAGCTGACTCTGCTTTCGAGCTGAGTCACTCATCTTGAAACACATCAAGCTGATTACTCGATATATACCTTATGTGACATACACAGATTATTAAACATATTAATAAACAAACTAAGGTATAATATAAACTGATCAACATATGCTCAGCTTATATTAAGCTTATACTCGGTCTGAATCACTCTAAGTGTTCAGTCTGACTAAGCTTCATAATTCTGTTTAAGTTATATGTAGAACTCATCTTACAAACTTAACTTTGTCTCATCAAATTCAAACTGATGAGATCATTTTCCCAACACTTTTAGTATAGATCTAATACCTTTCGGGGGTGGGAGTTTTGATGTTATTGTGAGTATGGACTGGCTCTCAAATTTTATGGCTGAGATCATGTGTCACGAAAAGGTAGTACGGATTCCTTTGCCGTGTGGCAAGGTACTTCTAGTTTCTGGAGAACAGCCGGAAGGAGTCACGAAACGACTGTTGAGCGCTAAAGCCAAAGAGAGAAAACTTGAAGATATCCCTATAATACAACATTTTCCGGAGGTGTTTCCTGAGGATTTGTCCGGATTACCCCCTGTCCGACAAGTGGAATTCACCATCGATTTGACACCGAGAGCTACTCCGGTAGCGACAGCACCATACCGGTTGGCGCCATCGGAGATGCAAGAGTTAGCCAGTCAGCTGCAGGAATTACAAGACAAGGGTTTCATTCGGCCTAGTCAGTCCCCTTGGGGAGCACCCGTTCTTTTCGTTAAGAAGAAGGATGGATCTTTCCGTATGTGCATCGACTATCGCGAGCTGAACAAGTTAACCATCAAGAACCGCTATCCTCTTCCGAGAATAGATGATTTGTTCTATCAGTTGCAAGGTTCACGATACTTCTCCAAGATAGATCTTCGATCCGGCTATCATCAACTCAGGGTACGGGAAACGGATATCCCAAAAACCGCGTTTAAGACGCGTTATGGGCATTTTGAGTTTACGGTTATGTCTTTCGGTCTAACAAACGCACCGGCAGTATTTATGGATCTAATGAATCGTGTCTGCAAGCTGTTCTTGGATAAGTTTGTTATCGTCTTTATTGACGATATTCTAATCTACTCTAAGTCTAAGGAGGATCATGAGGAGCATTTGAAATCAATTTTGGAATTGCTAAGGAAGAAGAATTTATTCGCTAAGCTCTCGAAGTGCGACTTTTGGCTCAAAGAGGTACACTTTCTCGGTCATGTGATCAACGAAAAAGGAATACATGTTGACCCTAGCAAAATCGAGTCAATTAAGCATTGGAAAACCCCTTCGACACCATCCGAAATCCGTTCGTTTCTTGGTTTGGCTGGTTATTACAGAAGGTTTATCGAGGGTTTCGCAAAAATCGCAAAACCACTCACACTGCTGACGCAAAAAGAGAAAAACTTTGACTGGAATGAGGAGCAGGAAGAAGCATTTCAAACCCCTAAAGAAAAGTTGTGCAAAGCCCCAATTTTGACTCTCCCTGATGAACCTGGTGATTTTGTGGTTTATTGTGACGCTTCCCATCAAGGTCTGGGCTGTGTGCTAATGCATAGAAGGAAGGTAATTGCATACGCGTCCCGGCAGTTAAAAATTCATGAAAGAAACTACACCACCCAAGATTTAGAACTCGGAGCCGTGGTCTTTGCGCTTAAGAGTTGGAGGCACTATTTGTACGGGACGAAAAGTGTTATCTACACCGACCATAAAAGTTTGCAACACATATTTGATCAAAAAGAATTGAACATGAGGCGAGACGTTAGGTTGAGCTCTTCAGCGATTAGGATTGCGAGATTCGCTACCACCCAGGAAAGGCAAATGTGGTAGCCGACGCCTTAAGTAGGAAAGAAAGAGTCAAACCAAGATGGATCAGGGCTATGAGCTTAACGATTCAACCGAGCATTAAGACTAAAATAATTGAGGCTCAGAAGGAGGCAGGCGGGGATATGCACGCCCCAGATGAGATGTTGCGAGGGTTGGATAAACAAATGGAGAAGAAGGAAGACGGTGGGTTGTACTTTGTGGAACGAATTTGGGTCCCGCAATTGAAAGGCCTAAGAACACTAATAATGGATGAAGCCCACACAACAAGGTATTTCGTCCATCCTGGTGTGGATAAAATGTATCATGATCTCAGGGATTTGTATTGGTGGCCAGGAATGAAGAAGGATATAGCCACCTATGTTAGTAAATGTCTAACATGTTCAAAAGTTAAAGCTGAACACCAAAGACCTTCGGGTCTATTGCAACAGCCGGAGATTCCCGAATGGAAATGGGAAAACATAACCATGGATTTCATCACAAAGTTGCCCAGGACAAGCTGTGGACACGATTCTATCTGGGTTGTTGTGGATAGGATGACTAAATCAGCTCACTTCTTAGCAATCCGCGAAGACTTCAAGATGCATAAGCTAGCAAGGATTTACATCAAAGAGGTGGTGACTAGACACGGAGTTCCTGTGTCCATTATATCTGATCGAGACAGTCGGTTTACTTCAAGATTTTGGCAAACACTTCAGAAGGCCTTGGGTACAAGGCTAGACATGAGCACGGCATACCATCCTCAGACTGATGGTCAGAGTGAGCAAACAATTCAAACCCTGGAAGACATGCTTAGGGCTTGTGTTATCGATTTTGGGGGGAACTGGGATGCACATCTACCGTTGATCGAATTTTCATATAACAACAGTTACCATACGAGCATCAAGTGTGCGCCGTTTGAGGCACTGTATGGACGCAAGTGTCGGTATCCAGTTGCTTGGACCGAAGTGGGAGAAAGTCAAATGATTGGGCCAGAGATTACACAGGAAACAACTGATAAGATCATTCAGATTAAAGAAAGACTTAAGACCGCAAGAGATCGACAAAAGAGCTACGCCGATAATCGGTGGAAACCATTAGAATTCGAGGTTGGCAACCGTGTGCTATTGAAAGTATCACCATGGAAGGGTGTGGTGCGTTTCGGAGCAAACGGGAAACTGGCACCGAGATATGTGGGACCCTTCGAGATTATTGAGCGGGTTGGTCCGGTAGTGTAACACCGCTATTTTTTTTAAAAGAGTTCTCACTGCGGAAGCGAATAAACAAATATAAACCTATTTACAAGGATGTTATAAAACAACCGACGACTGACACAAGTGTCAGTATATCAAAGGCCAGTGTTACATAATTACAAACAGGCTCTTCAAACAAAATATATCAGAGTGTGTGTCAGACATTCCTAAAAGACTAACAAAACTCCCAGCAACCAGCAAGATCTACAACAACCTGCAAATTGGAGTTTAATGTGGGGAATTAGCTCAAAGCTAAGTGAATGAAAGTTAAACAAACGAAAAGCATCAGAAACAACAATCAATGCCACAACAGCAAATAAGCAAATATCTCAGAGGACCGGCGGTTCGGCCAAACCTTCAACCAAATGCCGGCCTAGCATAGGTTTACCGATAGCCTACTTGTCATTCTCACACAGTAAAATCCCTTAAGTTACAACAAATGCATCAAAAGGTCTAGTACTGATTAGCCGATGACAAATAAGCCCAGCCTAACATGGCTGACCCCATCAAAACAACCCAGTATCAACAAACAGCTGTTAACCAATTACAACGTATGCCTATAGCACCAACAGATCAATTACTAGACTAGAAAGTCTATCAATACATAAAACAGTAAAACCTGCTACAACTAATACCGTTACAACTAATACAGTTCGTGAGTTAAAAGTCCACTCACCTGTGTCCTTCAAACACCAAGCCTAGTTGTCTAATGCTACTGAGGCTTCGGATTTACTGAGAGCACAATACAAATAGATTAGTGAATCAAATTCCAATTAACTTCAAAAATCAAGTAGCTACACAAACGGGTAATAATTTAACCGTTATACCTAACATGTATCAAATCAACTTAAAATATATCAAACACTATTTAGGAATGATTCACATATCATATAGAACATGTATCAATCAATAAAACACGAACACGGGTCATTTAGTCTAATTCATAAAATTCAAGTAGCCTTTTATCATGAATTGAGCATAATTAATTCAAGTCTTTCTACACATGTTTCCTCATCAAAAACCATTCATATATATCCTATAATCATGTATGTAGTAGGTACTAGCAGCATATAACAGCGTACAAGAAAACACGAAGCAAAACAGAAGTTGCAGAGCTGTGCAGAGGGCCTCGCGCCGCGGAACACCCCTAGCTCCGCGCCGCGGAAATTCACGCACAGCAGACCTGCTGTTTCTGTTTTGTTCGCACCAGCAGCCAAAACCCAGATGTAACTCGATTTCCAGGTTACTAAATCGAACAAAAACACTTCTTAACATCCAAATAACATCAACTAACATATCAGGAACAACAAACACGTTTCTAATCATCAAATCAAGAATCCTAATTCTCAATTTGAACTCAAAATCTCCATTAATGGGTGTGGAGCTCAAGTTTATCAAGAACATTGAAATCACAAAGATTCTTAATCAAAATCAGCACACAACATTCAGTAATCCATATAGAACATCTATCCAATTCGGATTTGGTACAAACCCAACTAAATCTCAAAACCTAAAAATCAATTAATGGTTTAATTGGCAAGAATACAACATGAAGTTGACAAGAACTTATCAAAATCGCATCTACATACCTTAGTTATAGCAAATCAGTAGCAAGAAATCAGGTTATAGGTTTGAATCAAGGATTGCTCTTGGTTTTCTTCTTATCCCACGCAGCCAAGAACAAACAGGAACAACAACATGAAATATTGAGTTCTAAAGAGTCAAACAGAACTTAAGGTCGGCTGGGAATTTAAATTAAACACCACACAGTGCAAAATACTAATATCTGATATACAGGAACCTAATTAAAGCGGTCCTATTCAAGTCATTAACAAGGAACGAGGTATTATTTGGGACCCTCGTGTAAAAACGAATCATATGGTACCAATATCTTATAAAAATATTAAACTAATATTTTTACCTCTTATCTCGCGGTCCAACTAATTACCATGTAATCATCAAACAAATATATAAATAAATATCAATTAATTAAAACAAGTAATTATATAAATAAAAACAATTAAATAAACACTTACCACCTGCCACGAACGACTGGGCCCTAAACGCGGGTGTTACAAATCTCTCCCCCTAAAGAAGATTCCGTCCCCGGAATCTCATTGCTCTCAAATAAGCTAGGGTAGCAGTTCCTCATATTTGCCTCGGTCTCCCATGTCAAATTTGAACCCAAACTGTGTTTCCATTTAATCAAAACCATAGGAATCTCTTTTCTACGAAGCCTCGTTATCTTACGATCAACTATCTCAACGGGTTCTTCTACCAACCGCTTTTTCGAATCCACTTTCAGATCATGTACTGGAAGAATCTGACTTCCATCCTCAATGTTACATTTACACAAATAACAGATATTAAAAGTATCATGAATACCCGCTAACTCAAGTGGAAGATCAAGAGTAACAGTCTGGTCGTTGACTATCTGTCATATCCGAAACGGACCAATGTATCGTGGAGCTAGTTTCCCACGCTTCCCAAAGTGAATAACCCCTTTCCACGGAGAAACTTTCAGATAGACCGACTCACTTTCAACAAACAAAACTGGTCGGCGACGTGGATCTGCGTACATCTCTGTCTGTCTCTGACAGCTTTCAACTTTTCTCAGGCAATAGCGACTTTCTCAACTGTCATCTGAACAATGACGGGACCCGTAAACTGTTTCTCACCTGCCTCTAACCAACAAGTAGGAGTACGGCAGCGACGACCGTATAACATCTCATAAGGTGGCATACCGATACTCGAGTGATACGAATTGTTGTACGCAAACTCTATCAAAGGCAAGTGTGAATCCCAAGACCCACCACACTCTAACACGCAGGCGCGTAACATATCCTCAAGTGTCTGGATGGTACGCTCAGTCTGACCGTTTGTCTGAGGATGATAAGCTGTACTCAAATTAACACGCGTCCCCAATTCACGATGTAAACTCGTCCAGAAGTTAGAAACAAATCTGGGATCTCGATCAAAAACAATAGAAAGAGGAATACCATGCCGGGATACAATCTCATCAATGTACAACTGAGCCAGTCTGCTGAGTGAAGCTGTCTCGCTGGTGGCCAGAAAATGAGCACTCTTCGTCAAACGGTCAACGATCACCCAAATCTTATCATGTTTCCGCTGAGTACATGGAAGTTTGGATACAAAATCCATCGTAATATGCTCCCATTTCCACTCTGGTATCTCTAGCTGTTTCAAAGATCCGTAAGGTTTCTGGTGTTCTGCTTTGACCTGTTCACAAATATGGCAAGATTCCACGAATTTTGCAACATCGGTCTTCATTGTAGGCCACCAATATAGCACTTTAAGATCGTTATACATTTTAGTGCTACTAGGATGAACAGATAATCTCGACTTGTGAGCCTCTGACAAAATCAAACCTCGAAGCTCCCCAAGTAATGACACCCAAACACGAGACTGATAAGTCTTTAATCCGCGTAAATCATCAATTAATTCAGCTTTTCTCTTTACCATGATCTCTGACTTCAGATTTCCATCTTTCAAAGCCTCCAACTAAGCAGCTTTAAGTCTATCCACCAAGTCAGAAACAATATCAATACGCATGAATCGGATTCTATCACCTGCTCCCTTGCGGCTCAAAGCGTCTGCTACAACATTTGCTTTTCCTGGATGGTATCGAATCTCACAATCATAGTCTTTAATCAATTCTATCCACCGTCTCTGCCGCATATTAAGCTCTTTCTGGGAAAATACATATTGCAGGCTCTTATGATCAGTGCAAATAACACATATAAGTAATGCCTCCACAACTTCAATGCAAAAACTACAGCAGCAAGTTCTAAATCATGGGTTGGATGATTCTTTTCGTGTGGTTTCAGCTGACGAGAAGCATAAGCAATAACCCTATCACGCTGCATTAAAACAAAACCCTAACCTGCAAAGGAAGCATCGCAATATACTATGAAATCATCAGATCCATCAGGTAGTGCAAGAATAAGAACCTGACACAATAGCTGTTTCAAAGTCTGAAAAGCTAACTCTTGTTCATCATTCCACTTAAATGGCACGTCTTTATGGGTTAACTTTGTTATAGGACTCGCAATTTTCGAAAAGTCTTTGATAAATCTGCGATAGTAAACCACCAATCGCAGAAAACTTTTAATCTCAGATGGTGATTTAGGAGCATTCCAGTTCATAACCGCTTCAACTTTAGCTGGATCGACTTTAACCCCATCTTTACAAATAACATGCCCCAAAAACTGAACCTCCCGCATCCAGAATTCACATTTAAAAAATATCGCAAAAAGATGCTTATGTCTTAAAGTTTTTAAAACTTGCCTCAAATGAAGCTCGTGCTCAGACTCAGTTTCAGAATATACCAGGATGTCATCGATAAATACAATCACAAATTTATCCAAAAACGGTCGACAAATCCGGTTCATTAAAACCATGAATACAGCAGGGGCGTTAGTTAAACCGAAAGGCATAACTAAAAACTCATAATGACCATACCTGGTACGAAACGCAGTTTTAGGAACATCGGCATCAGAAACAAGTACCTGGTGACAACCAGAGCGTAAATCAATTTTAGAAAAATAAGAAGCACCATGCAGTTGATCAAATAAATCATCAATTCTGGGTAAAGGATATTTATTTTTAACCATCCTCTTATTCAGTTCCCGGTAGTCAATACACATACGCAGAGTACCGTCCTTCTTTTTAACAAATAAAACTGGTGCACCCCACGGAGAAGAACTAGGACGAATAAAACCCCTATCTAACAAATCCTGAATCTGAGTCATCATTTCTCGCATTTCAGAAGGAGCTAACCTGTAAGGCGCTTTAGCCACTGGACTCGAACCTGGAATTAGATCAATTCTGTATTCTACCTCACGAACCAGAGGTAACCCAGGTAATTCATCAGAAAACACTTCTGGGTATTCCGAAACCACCCGGATATCAGGAATAATCTGCTTCTCCTTTTTTACATCAATAGCATAAGCAAGGAAAGATTCACACCCTTTGGCCAGAGATTTTCTAGCCTTCATAAACGAGATAATAGGGAAAGTAGAATGAAGCCTCTCTCCGCGAGCCACTACGTGTGACCCGTCAGATAAAGGAAAAGAAATCAGCTTCTTATGACATTTAATGCTAGCCCTATTCTGGCTCAACCAGTCCATACCCAAAACAACATCGAATCCAGATATAGGAATTAACAAGAAAGAGACTGGAAAACAACTACCATCAATGTCAATTTCAGCTCCAGACACAGCCGTTGTGACTGGAACCATTTTACCATCAGCTATCTCTACTTCTAGTGGAGCAGTAACATTTGAAGTAGGCAATTTCAATTTATCACAGAAAGCCACCGAAATAAAGGAGCGATTAGCCCCTGAATCAAACAACACACGTGCAGGTACAGAGTTTATGAGAAACATACCAGTGATGACATCATCGGTGGCAGTAGCATCATCTACTGTCATACGAAAGGCTCTACCCTCGGGTGCAGGAGGGTTCTTCCTCTTCTGACCTGATAACGATAATCCCCCAACTACCGCTGCCCCTGAACCTGACCCCGTCTTCTTTGCAGAAGGACAATCTCCTGACCTGTGACCCTCCTTTTGACAGTTCCAGCACACATTACGAGTGAATTTACAATCTTTCACCTCGTGTCCCAATGCACCACATCTGATACATCGCAAAGTCTGGAGTGTACAAGGTCCGGTGTGAGAAGACTTACAGTTTTTACACCACAGTAACCTCTGACCCGAGCCACCAACAACCGCTCTAGGGTTCTGCCTACCCTGTCCCTGGTTACTTGCCATTTCTTCTTTTGCTGAGTACCAGTCTGCTCTCTCTTTGATTTTTGCAAGGCAACTTTATCCCTGTTCATCTGATCACGTGCCTTGACGTCACCCTCTGCTGATTTAGCTAAGGTAAAGGCTTGTGACAAAGTGTTGGCTAATCGAGTGTTACCTCTGTACTCTGGTAACAAAGCTCCAACAAAATGTTGTATCTGAGAAGGCTAATCTGGCACCCACTGCTTTACAAACCTTAACTTCTCATTAAACTGTCTGATCAACTCATCAACCGTCATCCTCTCAGTCATATGCAAATCCATAAAATCTTTTCTGATTTTATTCATCTCAAATGCACCACAATACTGCTCACAAACTTTCCTCTGAAACTGCTCCCAAGTAAAAGATTCCATTTGTGCTTTGGTGAGGTGAGCTGTCAATGAATCCCACCAAGCCAAAGCATCCCCTATGAACATCCTAGTGGCAAAAGTAAACCTAAGCTCCTCCTCGCAGTTACAAGCATCCAGAACTTTAGTCATCTCTCTCAACCAATTTAACGTTTCAGCAGGATCTGTGCTCCCTTGGTACTCCTTTGGTTTACAATCCCTGAATTCTTTATACTGACATTTCCTGGGTCCCATTTGAGGTGGAAACCCATACATAGGATACTAATAGGGCCCCTGGGATGTGACTGGATAAAAATACTGAGGCTGAGTTGGCTGATATGTAGAGAAAATACGTACCGATACTGGAGGAACTTCAGACTGAGTAGAAATCACTGGAGGAATCTGTGCCTGAGAAGCCTGTACCTGTTTCTGTTGCCGAAGCTCCCATACCTCTCCTCTAAGCTCCTGCAACTGGTCCTCTAACTGATAAATATATTCCTCTCGATCAGTAGCAACATCTATAACTACAATACCCGCTGAGGTAGGAATCTCTGAAGGACCTGCCGAGGAAGTACCAACTCTTCTTGGGGTCAAGGGGGCATTAGTTAGGTTTTCATTATCGGCCATATTCGTTTCAATCACAACACCTCAACACTTATTAGATAAACCGTTAGTACACAACATACTAACAACAACTAGCAGAAAAGAAAACTTTCATTCACCCTAATCCCCACGCACTCAAGGAATGTCTGACCAACTCGAACCAAGATTTGGGAAATGTATACACAAAAGTTCACACAAACCCAAACCGAGGCTCTGATACCAAATTGTAACACCGCTATTTTTTTTTAAAAGAGTTCTCACTGCGGAAGCGAATAAACAAATATAAACCTATTCACAAGGATGTTATAAAACAACCGACGACTGACACAAGTGTCAGTATATCAAAGGCCAGTGTTACATAATTACAAACAGGCTCTTCAAACAAAATATATCAGAGTGTGTGTCAGACATTCCCAAAAGACTAACAAAACTCCCAGCAACCAACAAGATCTACAACAACCTGCAAATTGGAGTTTAATGTGGGGAATTAGCTCAAAGCTAAGTGAATGAAAGTTAAACAAACGAAAAGCATCAGAAACAACAATCAATGCCACAACAGCAAATAAGCAAATATCTCATAGGACCGGCGGTTCGGCCGAACCTTCAACCAAATTCCGGTCTAGCATAGGTTTACCGATAGCCTACTTGTCATTCTCACAATGTAAAATCCCTTAAGTTACAACAAATGCATCAAAAGGTCTAGTACTGATTAGCCAATGACAAATAAGCCCAGCCTAACATGGCTGACCCCATCAAAACAACTCAGTGTCAACAAACAGCTGTTAACCAATTACAACGTATGCCTATAGCACCAACAGATCAATTACTAGACTAGAAAGTCTATCAATACATAAAACAGTAAAACCTGCTACAACTAATACCTTTACAACTAATACTGTTCGTGAGTTAAAAGTCCACTCACATGTGTCCTTCAAACACCAATCCCAGTTGTCTAATGTCACTGAGGCTTCGGATCCCCTGAGAGCACAATACAAATAGATTAGTGAATCAAATTCCAATTAACTTCAAAAATCAAGTAGCTACACAAACGGGTAATAATTTAACCGTTATACCTAACATGTATCAAATCAACTTAAAATATATCAAACACTATTTAGGAATGATTCACATATCATATAGAACATGTATCAATCAATAAAACACGAACACGAGTCATTTAGTCTAATTCATAAAATTCAAGTAGCCTTTTATCATGAATTGAGCATAATTAATTCAAGTCTTTCTACACATGTTTCCTCATCAAAAACCATTCATATATATCCTATAATCATGTATGTAGTAGGTACTAGCAGCATATAACAGCGTACAAGAAAACACGAAGCAAAACAGAAGTTGCAGAGCTGTGCAGAGGGCCTCGCGCCGCGGAACACCCCTAGCTCCGCGCCGCGGAAATTCACGCACAGCAGACCTGCTGTTTCTGTTTTGTTCGCACCAGCAGCCAAAACCCACATGTAACTCGATTTCCAGGTTACTAAATCGAACAAAAACACTTCTTAACATCCAAATAACATCAACTAACATATCAGGAACAACAAACACGTTTCTAATCATCAAATCATGAATCCTAATTCTCAATTTGAACTCAAAATCTCCATTAATGGGTGTGGAGCTCAAGTTTATCAAGAACATTGAAATCACAAAGATTCTTAATCAAAATCAGCACACAACATTCAGTTATCCATATAGAACATGTATCCAATTCGGATTTAGTACAAAATCAACTAAATCAGGTTTAATGGTTTAATTGGCAAGAATACAACATGAAGTTGACAAGAACTTATCAAAATCGCATCTACATACCTTAGTTACAGCAAATCAGTAGCAAGAAATCAGGTTATAGGTTTGAATCAAGGATTGCTCTTGGTTTTCTTCTTAACCCACGCAGCCAAGAACAAACAGGAACAACAACATGAAATATTGACTTCTAAAGAGTCAAACAGAACTTAAGGTCGGCTGGGAATTTAAATTAAACACCACACAGTGCAAAAATACTGATATTTGATATACAGGAACCTAATTAAAGCGGTCCTATTCAAGTCATTAACAAGCAACGAGGTATTATTCGGGACCCTCGTGTAAAAACGAATCATATGGTACCAATATCTTATAAAAATATTAAACTAATATTTTTACCTCTTATCTCGCGGTCCAACTAATTACCAAGTAATCATCAAACAAATATATAAATAAATATCAATTAACTAAAACAGGTAATTATATAAATAAAAACAATTAAATAAACACTTACCACCTGCCACGAACGACTGGGCCCTAAACGCGGGTGTTACAAGTAGCTTATCGGTTAAAGCTACCACAGGAGCTTAGTGGGGTACACGATACATTTCACGTATCGAATTTGAGAAAGTGCTTATCGGATGAGAACTTGCAGGTGCCGCTTAATGAAATCAAAATAGACAACACCCTCCATTTTGTGGAGGAGCTAGCCTATGGAAATCTTGGATCGGGAAGTCAAGAGGTTAAAGAGGAGTAAGATCCCGTTGGTCAAGGTGCGATGGAACTCCAAGCGTGGACCAGAGTTTACTTGGGAACGGGAAGACCACATGAAGTCCAAATATCCTCACTTATTTGAGCACCAAACTCCTTAAAACAGTATAAGCTGAATTTCGGGACAAAATTCTTTCAAGTGGGGGATACTATGACATCTGTCACCAAACCCGGTTAGTTTTCAAACCGTATCTTTCGAAACCCTAAATTTCGTCACTCATTCACATTTGTTATATTTCTAACATCCTTGGGATACCAATTTAGTATTAGAATAATTATATCACAGGTTTAGTTAGGTTGATTTATTAAGTTAGAATTTCTTTTAGTTCACTAGGTTAGATTGCCACAATTCACCAACTTATAATAATTTTTTATAATAATAATTAAAATAAAAAATATATATAATATATAATAATAACAATATATGTTTTTTTTCGGATTTATATATGTACATATTATATTAAATCTATTTTTAAACTAGAATTCTTAATTTATGGTAATAATATATATTGTTTCCTAATTAAACCTATCCTAGCCTCCATATATAAACTTAAAGCTAACCCTAGCCCTCCCTAACACCCCCATTCAGCCAACCTCCCCCTTCTCCCTCTCCTCTCCATCGATTTTCAAGTCCAAGGAATCAAGAACACAAGTCTTGCAAGCCTCAAGTTTGGTGTAGAACAATTGGCATCAAGGTAACATCTTATTCATCTTATTCTTAGGATTCCCTCTTGGCATCTTTTCACCTCCTATTCATGGTGCCCTTGGATCATTAGAAACATGATGAAATCATCAAAGATGTGTTTATGTATGTTTTGGTGAAAGGTATATATATTTTTCTTTAAAACAAAATCATTTTCTTGATCTTTAAACAACAAAGTTTTGACTAATGTTTTCTGACCAGTGGGATGGTCCGAGTTTGAGGAGTCTTTACGGAGTCAATACGTGGGATTTTTATTCAATTCTTTGGTCTAAAACGTAGGTCTTTGAGTCTAGTTTCATTATATATAAGATTTGTAATTTGTTAAGGTCATTTACTCGGTCAAAATAATTTTACCGTGGAGGTGTGTAAAACTGCCAGCATGTAAGGCAGAATTAGAGTCAAAGTTTTAATTTATAAATCCGACTTAAAATTATTTTTTTTTTATTAAAATTTTTACTGTAGAGTTTATAAATTTCTGTAAAATTTTCATAATTTTTAGGATTCGTTTATTATTTTTATAAAATTTATACATTCTGGTGCGCTTCAGCAGCTAACTTTCTGACAGTAGAGCTTTCTCGTATTTTTTAAAAATAGTTAACTTCGGTGATTTATTCTGGATAAATTATGTAAAGTAGTAGACACAAACAAAATTCTGTGGTAAAATTTTAGAAATTTATATCGAACCTTTAGTATATTCTAAAAATCCCCAAAGTTGGTTTATTAAAACAGTAGCTATGAAATTGTGACAGTAGGGTTTTTGTAGTAACTATACAAGCCTTAGGAGTTCACTAGGATGATCAAATATTTATACAAATGACTTATATACTTATATCTATTGTAGATCCCGTGTTAGACCTTTTGCAAGACTAGTGTTTGTGAAGAGACAAGGTGAGTTTCATAGCCCCTTTTCTTACATATTTTTGGGAAAAATGACACTCCATACATGTTTATATTGTTTTCAAAGTATTAAACTTATTTGTTATTTGGAAAACACATTGGTTGCATGCTAATCCAAGTATGGGTTTTTAACCCCCTAGTTGAAGACAATTGAATGCTATTTAACTATGGGTTGTGAACCCTAGTTGACAACAATTTGTATGCTATGACAACATTAACCCAACTTATGTTCCCGGCCGGCTAAAGTTTGTTGGAGGACAACGCATTGGAACCCTTGGGGTTCGGTTTTATATGCAACACTACAATTACTATCGAGCCGAGATGTTCGGTTATGTACTATGCTACTTAAACTTGTGATATGTTATCATTATTGCTAATGACCCAACACAATGCTATGTACGGTAAATCTATTATTTTCTATAAAACCTGCGAACTCACCAACCTTTGTGTTGACGTTTTAGAGTGTTCATTTTCAGGTAACGCTAATAATGCAACCTAAGGATGACTAGAGGATTCTAGACGGGCCTTAGTATGACTTAAACGCTATCAAGACTTTAAACACTTATTTCGTATTATTAAAACTTTAGACATGGATTATTATGGTTTTCGGGCTTGCATGCCCTGTATTACCCGCTCCGGGTTGTGGGGTTTATATTCGCGTATTTTCTATTAGTACTTTTGAATTTGATGTCGTGAATACCGACCTTACACGGCACAAGTCGTTTCTTGTGTCGGGGAACGTCGTGACACGTTGACTTGTTTGCATTTTAGTATTTCTCTATTAACATATCAATGTGTTATGACGATCATCTCCGTCACACTTCGCGTTTCCGCCTTGGCGGGGTGTGACATTTTCAAACCCATCGGACACATCAATTTCTTAGCTTGGTATGTTGAAACAGGCAACTCATTGTCATCGGAAAGCATTTCATGTAACAGCTCTAACAAACTTGTAAAACTTTTATCGCTCCACCAATTGTCAGCCTTTAAGTTAAACAATTTCAGCACCGCAGAAAGTCTAGTAAAAGTGGTACAACCATTATATAATGGTTATTCTGAGTCGACAAAGAGCTGTTGAAATTTATCAAGATATCTGTCATCAATGTTATCCTCTAAATTATGTAACATTTCATCTAAATTATCATTATCGTTATCTTCGTTATCGTTATTATCGTTATCATCGTTATCATCATCACTATAGTCAGGAACAGAAACGTTACTACCATCTAGTGGTTCGCCATGCCAACACCAACGGGTATATCCTTTTACAAACCCGTCTACGATTAAATGATATTTAATTTTATCACTATCACCGAAGCACTCCACATTTTTACACTTTTGACAAGGAAAATTAATTATAGATTTTCCCCTACTCGATCATCTTAGGTAACTTTTATGAACTCAAATAACCTTATCATAAACTCATTGGTACAACGCGGTATTTCGTACATCCATTTATTACGAGCCATCTGTAATTTAAAATAATATCCAAGTTTAATTAATTAGTAAAATTATTAATTAATTACAATAAATAAAGTTGATAATTATCCAAAATGACATTTGAAATGTTGAATATTATCTTCGTATAAAATAAAATATACGTATTGAACTTGTTTAAAAACAAAATAAATTTAATTTGTTGGTAATTATCCAAATTAATATTTGAAATGTTATGCGTTATCTTTTCTAATATAAAATATAACTATTAGACATGTTTAAAAACTAAATATTTTAATTCGTAATTATCCCATATCTAATAATTATTATAGTTAGTTTACTAGACTAAATGCCCGTGAGACACACGGATTGGTTTAAACGATAATAAATAATAAATATTAATAAAAACATATTAAATAATAATAAACACGAATTATATGAGAATATAATAATTCACGTTGGTTTAAAATAAATGTTAAAAATTAATAAAAATATTAAATAATTATAAAACGTGAAAGATTTGAGTGTTTAAAAAACGAAGACAAACAATGTCAACCCCAAAACCAGCGATGGAAGCGTCGATGCAAGAAGGATGATGTGATGACAAAAGCATGGTATTATAATATGAAGAGATGTGATTGTACTTTTTGTACAAGTCGCCGATTATTATCGTTACAAATATAAGCAATAAGATGAAATTCTAAAATTAATGGGTATCTTAAAATTTTAAATTAAAATTAAAATATTAAATGTACAAAAATGGGTACGTAAATATGATTAAATGTAAATTTAATTGTTATAATAAGTATTATAATTTAATTAAGGGTTATCATTATCTTAATTCACATTAATTAGTCGCATTAATTTGACTGTAAAAAGTCAAAATTAAATTTTTAAAATTAAAAGAATTAACGGTTAAGATTAAATATTTTGCTAAATGAAAGGTCTAGATTGTCTAATAAATTTTTTCTAATTAGTGAAGATTATGAATGAGGATGAGGCCGGATAATTTAAAAGACGTAAAACCAATTTATGGAAGAGGATAATTTGGAAAACGTAAAAATATTAATTGTAAAATAATTGATAATTAGAAAAGATTATTTGCTTATTCTTAAAGTTAACTATAATATTTTGAGATTCCAATAAATATACTTTGAATGTCTGTCTATAAAAATGCAGATTAATACAATGTGTTTGTATACATAATAAACTATTCCACATGCAATTCCAATAATTTCAAAATAATTTTCAATTGAAATTTTTAATTAGCTATCATGATATATATTAAGTGTAGCAAGAAACGTAAATCTCTTTATATTTAAATTTGTTTCATACAAAAGAAATAATAAGAATTACGTAACTTTATCAACCAAATTAAAATTACTAAATTTACAATAAGTTATTTTTAAAATCTTTTCTTATGAAATCAAATATTTAAAACACAAACTTGAAAGAGTATCGAGAAATTACTGCCGATTCTCTTTTCTAAACAACTCAAGTAAACTGTTAATACTCATTCACATCATAAAGTAGACAATGTATTGACCTAAATTTTAAAGAATCCAAAATTAACAGATAACTCGTAAATGCATACTAATAATGTGTTAATTTTGGATGGAAATCTGCATAGTTATAACATGACAACATTGATCTTTGTCCAACTAGCTACTTGCAATAAAAAATATAAACATCTAGTGTTAGAAAAAGTACACCTTTAATATTTCGTTTTATTTTTCAGACCTTCTAAACTACGTGTGAAATATAGTAAGTAAAAATAATTAATAAAACTCATAAATACTAGTATATGAATAATGATTGTACCTTAAAGTTTATGGATACTCACGGAATGAACTGCATGCACAAAGGAGGTAGGCAAGTTTTAGCCTTTAAGGTGGAGATATATATAGTACTTTTATGGATAATGGATATATAAATATATGGATCTATGAATTTTGAAAACAACTCACGTTTGGATAAGAATGGAGAGTATACAAACTGGTTTTTACCGGTCTAGAAAATTAGTTACATTTGGATGAGATTTGCGAGTATTAAAACCGTTTTTTACCGGTCTAGAAAGTTTGGCTTCGAGGCTAGCGCCCGCATGACTTACAGACCGGTTTACAACCGGTTTAAAAGGTTGCTTATTGGTTTTTTTAGAACAACTTTATAAAACCGGTCTTAAAAACGACATATAGTCCGGTTTAGAACCGGTCCAAAAAATTGCTTATGTCAAGCGCCTAATTTATTGTTCCTTTTTAGAACGAATACCGAAAAACCAGTCTTAAAGATGACCTTTTAAAGCCGGTTTCATAAAAGGGGTCTTGAAGCTTCATCGTGTATTAGATTGCATTTTGGGGACTAATTCGATTAGGACTAACGTCGAATACCGAGTACCGGTAGTGTATATGAATACTCTGTATGGTATTGGAATAGTATTTGGACCAAATTTTGTCTGGTCTAGTACTATGCTCACCCCTATTTCCTATGAGCTCATGGATTAAAATAATTCCAAAAGCTTTATTTTAAAGGGTTTCGTTCTCTAAAATGTATTAAACTATACCCAAAAATCTATATATTGTGTGTATCTATCTTTCAAAAAATCTATTGTGTGTATTGAACTTTTAACTTTGTTGTTATTGTATGAATAACACCAAATTTAAAAGTTCAATACACACAATAGAATTTTTGAAAGGTGGATACACACAATAGATTTTTTGGTATAGTTTAATATATTTTGGAGAACTAAACCCTATTATAAAACTAGATTAGGACCCAACACCGCTAAAGGTGAAATAGTAATTTTTTAAGCAAAAAGATCATCTTATGAAGTATGTAATAATTCTGTCAACTTTAATATATACATAAAATGGATGGATAAAAAATAAAAATGGACATATACAAATTATTTTAAGTATTTACACAGTTAAACCTTATACTTTTATAGTAATTCGTAACTGATATTTAAACAATAACAACCGCCAACATAAGAGTCTTATAAAACCAAAAATCAACTCCTTCTAAGTAAAAAGGTCGATATTTCTTCATCTAGAGTCAACAACATGTGATAATATCCTAGAGAGAAGTAGAGCATAATGTATATATAATTTGTTGAGGGTGAATCATCCCCTAGATATAGTATATATCATATCTGGTTGCAAAGGGAAATTGATAATTTCAGTTAGATGTTGGAACTTCAAACCATTTATATGTAAACCAGTCTGTTTAGGAACTGTTTTTGCTGGTAATAGCTTAGTGGGTAAAATGCTAACATTATTTAAAAATTAGATAGAGCGGATGGGTAACGATTAGATTAGAAAAGTATTGTGCCGCTAATTTTTTTTTTATAAACTTATTATCAAATTGACTTTATAAAGGTTATTACAAATAAATAAATAAATTTAAAATAAAAGTCTATTATTAAAAAAATATGAGGTGTTAAAGTAAAACCACTACTCTAATAACACCATCCGCATCGGACCGCGAGGGAGGCTCGTGAGAGCCCTTCACGGTGAAGCACACCATCGCCCCCTGTGTGAGAGCCTGCTCACGCTCACGCGTGTGAGCACTGTCGCGGAAGTGAAGAGGAGAGGGGAGAGCCGTTGGGGGTAGCCGTTGGGGTTTTTAATTTTTTTTATTTAATCCATTTATCTCCTATAAATATAACCTCTTTTCTTTAATTTTTTCACACATATTTTTTCTACATTCTCCTCTCAAACATCTATATTCTCCTCTTTAAACATTTATATACATACAAACATGTCATCTGATTCGTCGGATTATTATGACGAAGATTTCGAGATTACTCAAGCGATGGTAGATTTTCTCTCCGTTTATCGTCAAACCCGCACCAATTTGTTTATTGGAATGTCGAATGCGGTTTTGGATGTGTTGCGTGAGTATGATGAAGTTAGCTCGAGTCAATCATCAATACGGCGAGACCCGGATCAATTTAGAGACCGTGAAGCTGCACACGAGCAACTTGTACAAGATTATTTTGCGGAAAACTGCAACTACAACGACGAAGCGTTTAGGAGATGTTTCCGCATGAGCAGACGACTATTCACACGGATAGTCAGAGATCTTGAGGGATGGGATGCATTTTTCCAGTAGGGTGTCAATGCTAGAGGAAGAAAAGGTTTATCTCCCTTGCAAAAGTGTACATCGGCAATTCGGCAATTGGCGTATGGGATGACCCCTGACGGATTTGACGAGTACTTGAAGATGGCGGATTCAACCGCACGGTTATGCATAGAAAACTTCACCAAAGGTATCATCACTCTTTATGGTAAGCGATACTTACGCAAACCTTCTTACCATGATATTCAGCTTTTGTATACTGCACATGACAGTAGGCACGGGTTTCCTGGCATGTTAGGAAGCATAGATTGTATGCATTGAGAGTGGGACAACTGCCCAAACGCATGGCGAGGGCAGTACATGAGAGGTGATCATAAGAAACCGACTCTTATGCTAGAGGCTGTTGCATCACATGATCTTTGGATTTGGCACGCCATCTTCGGAATGGCCGAGTCCAACAATGACATAAATGTTCTAAACCAGTCGCCGTTATTCAATGATCTATACAACGGGCGAGCACCGTAGTGCCCATTTGAAGCAAACGGTGTACAATACAAACACGGCTACTATCTTGCAGATGGGATATACCCTGACTGGGCTACTTTTGTCAAATCCTTCCAAACACCTCTAGATCAAAGACGAGTAAGGTTTTCTATCGCGCAAGAAGGGGCTCGGAAAGATGTGGAACGGGCTTTTGGCGTGCTTAAACAACGCTGGCATGTGATAATGCACCCGACGAGAATGTGGCATACGGATAAAATACGTTCAACAATGTACGCTTGTATCATATTGCACAATATGATATTGGAAGACGGAGAACAAGTGATTTGTCCATTCGACGAAAACATTAATCAATCAAACGATGAAGACGACGTACAGATTAGCGAACAACAATTTGAGGCTAATGTCCGAGAAGTACGAAGTGCGGAAATGCATCACAACCTTCGATCGGATCTAATCGAGCACATTAATCGGCTTCCGAGATGGAACGACGACGATAACTAGTATTTTTTATTTAAATTAATGTAGTTATGTTTTTTTTTGTAATTTGAAATTTATAAAATATTATTTGAATTTATATTGTTATTTAATATTTTTTATAGTTATTATGTTTTAAATATATTGTTTAAAAAAAAGAAAAAGGAAAGAAAAAGAAAAAGGATGTGAAGGGTGTGATGGATGCAGGGGTTTGTGTGATGTGATGAGAAAATGGTGGAAAGCTGATGTGGCTGTGTGAGAGGTGTGATGGATGTGGATGGTCTAATATGTGTGAAGCGTAAAGCTTACACTATACTTCTTGTAAAGATAATAGGGTGTGAACCCTTGACGTTTTAAAAACCGGGTTTTTAGTTTTTTATTTTTTATTTTTTATTTTTTATTTTTTGTGAACGGGGAGAAATAGGAGTCAATGACAGAACTTCGGTATTTCCATAACCCCCAATTTTATTGAAAAACAACAAGCAAAATGCTTGAAATACAGTACAATGCAGAATTCATGCTATTTTGGAACAATATCACGCAGCGTTAGAACTAAAATAACATGATCCAGAAATAAACTAGAGCTTAAAAGGAATTAAAAGGGTCATTGCACCACGATCTCCAATATGCAGACCTACTCCTTCCTATCCTGTTTTTAATCCAAAAGAATGACATAGCTTGTAGCTTTCCTTGTTGAAATGGCAATGTCGATCCAAAAATCTTATTGTTCCTCTGGTTCCAAACTATCCAAATGAGAGCGTAAAGAGTGCCGGTGAACACCTCATACTTAAGTCTCTTTAGATTCAATATCTCTCCCCATTGCAGCAATTGCTGCAGACCCGACGGTTGCACCGGTACTTTCCACCACAAACAAAATTCGTTTAGCCAATCTTTGAAATACTGACAACTCCAAAAAATATGCTCCTCGGATTCCTCCTCTCTACTACAAAAAGCGCAATTGGAGGAACCAACTGAATCCCTCTTTTTCGCAAGTTTGCAAGAGTGGGCAAACTGTTATGTGCAATCCTCCATATAACCATATTTACTTTTGATGGGATCAATTTTATCCATTTGAATGAGAGAAATCTGCCTTTTTTCAGCGATAAATCATCATAGGCCCTCCTGAGAGATGCAACCGTATAGCTATGTAGAGGGCATAGAGCCCACGACCAGATCTCAGGTGTTTCTATTAGACTATTACACCAGATGCAACACATGCAGAGAAAAGTTCACTCCATTCATTGAGTTCTTCTGCCCCGTTGATTGCTCTTTTCCATTGTAACCTGCAACCCGAGCAATTTTTGTTATCATCGAAAATTAATATGTCTTTTATGACATAGTTTTTGTCTGGGTCAAGCGCGTAGATCGATTCTCGGAAATCTATCTTTAAAAACTCAACCACGAACCCACTCATCTTTCCAAAATCGCAGGTTTGAGTTGACACCAACGGTTCTTTGTAACCAACCATTTAGAGGAACATTTATTTTATTTAGATTCGAATGTATGCTGATAATCTTGCTCCACAGACTCGCATACTTCCTTCCACCATGCCCGCTGTTTATACCACCTGATGGTCCATGTAGTGTGTTGTATCAGAAACAAATCAGTAGATGATGTACGTATTCAAGTAAATGACTTTAATAGGAGAGATTAAACTTTCTGGTGGGATATATGAGAATATATATATATGGAGAAATAATGAACATGAAAAGCTACTTTTTCATTGATAGGTAGATGGCTATATATAGCCATAAAACACACTAGACGTGGGCTACATGCAAAACAAATAAAAATCAATATGATCCTAAAGACTAGGCATAAGAGAAGCTCCACTTTCTTCACCCAACTTGCACCATACTTTTCTCCAAGGGATACAAGAATAAGTCAAGCCCTCTGCCAACTCACCGAGACTCTCTTTTTTTCTCCCAGCCATTAATAAAATACTAATAAACTATTAAATAAACATAACATAAAACCATAAATAATACTTATTATTTCCCTTTTCAGCCATGCATGTGACCATGTAACCGATTAATCTAACAATCACTCCCTTAATCGGTTATTTACCCATCTACTCACAATAACGCTGGCTCTTCTTCAACCAAATTTGCTTCCTCATTTTTCGGACACTCATTGTTATAGTGACCATAGTCTCCACACTTGTAACATCTCACGTGGCTTTTATCCCGGACCCGCTCGTTACCATCTCGACCCCTCACGGACCCACGGCCTCTTCCCCGGCCACGCCCAAAGTCATCTCGGTTCGAGCTTCCACCGCCACAATGCTTACACCCGTGCGTTTTTTCATGACTAGCCAACAACAAACCACCTTGAATGTCCTCCGTTCCTCTTAAACGTTCCTCGTATGCCTTCAATCTTCTAACGGCTTCATCGAATAGCATTGTATCCAACTCGAAACATTGCTCTATCGACGCCACGATTTGAAGAAATGACTTAGGCATCGAGTCTAGCAACCGTTTTACTAAATCCACTTCCTCAAGCTCGTATCCAAGCGACCTTGCTTTTGAGGCTAGACCGGGCAATTTTGTAACGAAATCATCGACCGTTTCACCCTCTTTCATACGTAAGCTTTCAAGCTCCCTCTTCAATGTTGCTTGTCTAGCCGCTCGCACCCGATCCACACCCAAATACCGAGTCTTCAACCCGTCCCACACTTGTTTAGGATCGGAATAACTAGCCATTTGCAAAACCATATCTTCCGGAATAGCTTGAAATAGGAACGCTAGAGCTTGTTTCTTCTTCTTTGAATCCGGTATTTCCCCCAACGCCCTCGGTTCGACCGTCTCTAATAAGCCATACGCATCCATGATTGACTTGACCTTGACAGCCCATACCGGATAATTTGTCGGGGTCAAGACCGGGACTTGAAACGAGATCGATCCTCCTTCTTTAGGTACCAAGGCCATGCTATTTTTTTCTTCCTTTTGACAGCTTCAACTCTTTTTCCGATCAAACCCGTCCAAGAGCTCTATTCACCCGATCAAGAAAACGAGCTACCGCTTTTACCGTTTTCTTTAACTCGCTAAACGAACAAAATCCAAAGCCACCTGCTTTGACGGATCCTTCACGTTCGTTTTTCACGCACCTTCGTCGGTTAGACCCTTATCACGAACAGAAAGATCAAGAGTAGAAACTCCCTCCGTAACTCTTCAACTTTTTATCACAGCCCCTTCAAAATGAACCTGGCTGCTCTGATACCAAGTGTTGTATCAGAAACAGATCAGTAGATGATGTACGTATTCAAGTAAATGACTTTAATAGGAGAGATTAAACTTTCTGGTGGGATATATGAGAATATATATATATATATATATATATGGAGAAATAATGAACATGAAAAGCTACTTTTTCATTGATAGGTAGATGGCTATATATAGCCATAAAACACACCAGACGTGGGCTACATGCAAAACAAATAAAAATCAATATGATCCTAAAGACTAGGCATAAGAGAAGCTCCACTTTCTTCACCCAACTTGCACCATACTTTTCTTCAACGGATACAAGAATAAGTCAAGCCCTCTGCCAACTCACCGAGACTCTCTTTTTTTCTCCCAGCCATTAATAAAATACTAATAAACTATTAAATAAACATAACATATAAAACCATAAATAATACTTATTATTTCCCTTTTCAGCCATGCATGTGACCGTGTAACCGATTAATCTAACATAGTGCACAAATAACAGCCTTCTAGAGAGCTTCATCTTCTGTATAAAATCGCCACCACCATTTTGCATGTAATGCGATGTTTTGAGCCTTCAAACTGCCAATCCCTAGACCACCATCCTTTACATCAGGGCATATTTACTCCATGCGACCCATGCTATTTTCTTTTCATCATCGTGCGATCCCCAAAAGAAACATAGTCTAAGACTTTCGAGGCAAGTGATGATCTTTGTAGGAACTTTAAACAGTGAGAAGAAATAAAGACTTAGACTTCCGAGGACTGACTTGCATAGTGTGAGTCTACCCCCTACAGAAAGAGAAACAACTTTCTATTTAGACAATTTCTTTTAAAATTTAGAGATAACAGGGGCCCAATGCTCTTGTTTATTTATTTGTGCTCCAATTGGAAGGCCCAAATAATTTATCGGAAAAGCTCCTTTTTTGCAGTTGATGTGCTCTGTTGCAGCTGTGACTTCTCCATCTTCCACCCCTACGCCAATTAAGTTGCTTTTGTTCCGTTTTACTTTAAATACAGAACACAAATGAAAGCATCGTAATACTCTTATTAGATTCCTGATGTTCAGTCTTGACCATTCTCCTAAGAATATGGCGTAATCTGCATATAGCAAATGAGACACTACAGCCCCGCCCCCCCCCCCCCCCCCCCCCCCCCCCCCTCTCGGAAGTTGTATTCCTTTATAAACGCCTTTTTCAAGAGCCTCCATTGCAATGTGAAGGCCTTCAGCCGCCAGTATGAATAGGAAGGAAGCAAGTGGGTCACCTTGCCTAACACCAATTTGAGGTTGAAACTCTTTTGTTGGGGAGCTGTTAATAAGAACTGAGACCATAGAAGATTGCAAACAATTTTTAATCCAAGTTCTCCATCGTGTTCCAAAGTTCACATAAGTAAGAACCTCATCAATGAACCGGGTTTTTAGTTGATCCGGTCGTTTACCGGGCACAGATTAGCCGGGTAAACCGGTTCAACCGGCGGGTCAACCCGGTTTCTAGTTTTTATTTTTTTATTTTATATATGTATATATATGTATACATATATATAAACTGCAAAAAATAAGAAAAATATGGGTTATAGTAACCAAAAAAAAATATAAACCTACAATATTATGTAACAATAGAATAACAATATTAATAGGTAAAACTTTACTACAACATATTGATGCTTTGTCTCTAGATATTATTACTACAAAACAAAACATTTAAGGATTACAACACTAGTGTTGAAGCCCAAACATAAACAATATTGGATTACTAATCTTGAAGATTAATAAAACAACCCAATTCATGAAGATTAATAAACAACCCAAATCTTGAATTACTATTCTTGAAGATTAATAAACAACCAAAAATTATTTTTTTAATAAAACCGGGTCAAACCGGGTTGTATTTAACCGGTTTGAACAATTCAACCGCTAACCCAACATAGTCGCTCCGGACTGAAAATTGTAAAAAACCTGGTATATGTTAACTCGCTCAAGTGGACGGGTCCTGGGTCAACCGATTCGCCCAACCGGATCAAGCCGTGTCTTAACTTAAACTGCACTACATCCATCCAAACACGTGTCGTCGGTGAAGATATTAATTAATTACCATTTCAAAAGTCAAATGTGAGAGTCAAAGTGGCTTCCTTTTATGTCTACAGTCATTTTAAGTAAACTAGTTTAACACTCTGTGTATAAACATAAAGATGATTAAAGTTACTTTTAAACTTTTTTAGGTTTTTTAGAGTACTAACATGTATAAAAAATAAAACTGTCAAACATACATTGAATATAAAATGTATTTAACCTATAAAATTGAATCATTATCAGTACTTGGAAAATAATCCGTAGCTTCAACAATAGTGTTTTGAAAGAAGTTAACTTTTCGCCACATGATCAATTGTTTAAAAGAGTATGATGCAACCCTGAAATTTGAAATTATATAAAGACTATCTTCTTCTAATTGAAACTCGGACTTTGTTAGTAACGTTTTTCTAATGGTAACGGTTATCTTATAAATCTTGTTGAGAATAAATATTTAAATAAAAAATACTAATAGAAATTATAAAATATGGGCAAATACTATATATACATGATTTATATCGAATATTAAAGATTACTTATTCATGAAGATCATCTTAAGGCTAGATGAATTAATTTGATTGTCATTATAGAAGTTCTTTCACATGAGAATTACTTTTACTTTGATGATACAGTGATCGGATTCACCTTCTATGTTTTTTAGAAACGTGAATCCATCTCGTTTTCTACTAGTCAGCTTTAAAAATAGAAATCACGATCGAAAACAACAAAAAATTAAGAATATCTTGTAGGATAATAAACATATATTGTTTTTATTTTTAGATATTTACCAATACTAATCACTTAAAAATATGAAAAGTTTGAAAATTTAAAAAACTGTTTATCTAAATTTAGTTTCAATTTTATATAATCACACTTGATGAGAAAGTAAATATATTGAAAGTAAGAGGTTGTTATTGGTAATTATCAAAGGTTTTTTTTTTAAAAAATTGTAAAATAGGAGGTTGTGATTGGTAAAAAAAATCCTAAAAATAAGGATGATGATGTGATACATTATTTTCTTTGAATAAGATTACTAATCGGGTACCAGCTCTATGCGATGGTGAATAAACAATATGAAAATAAATACCGAAAAGACAATATTTGTGGGCTTGGAGGAACCTCACGCACCCCTTAATTTTCTATTTTGCTTCCATCCCTCGTGCTATGTTCTCGAGTTCTTTTTTTAAAATTATTAGAAAGAAGCAAACGAGAACTTTTATTGAATCAAAGGTTTTAAGAGACAAGTAGAGAAGACAATCTATACTCAAAGCAACAATCAACAAGAAACGGAAGTTGGAGCAGACAAAGATAACTAGTGCACTCAACCCTTAAAACGATTAAAACAAAGAAGACAAAAGACCTATGTAGACGTATAAGACAGAGAGATTTAGATAGTTCGTATGTCTCTCCCATGACCAGAAGACTTCAATTTATAAGCTCCATATGCACCTTTCATCTCCCAAGATTTAGCCTCTTTGCATACCTGCCCCAAGTTCCCATATGGAATAATATAAATTTGCAATTAAGGGCCTGCACAAAAATAGAAAAAAATCAGACCTAAAAAAACTCAAATGTAATTTTAACATCCCCCCTTAATTTGAGTTTTGGAAGATGTCATAGAGAGTCAATTTCTTGCAAAGAAAATCATGTTGAGCTGAGTTTAAACCTTTCGTAAAAATATTTGCAATTGCAGAGTCGATTTTTACAGCCTTAATGACCCTCTCATGATTTTTTCTCTTATAAAGTGTAAATCAATTTCAAAATGCTTTGTTCTTTCATGGAAGACGGGATTTGCAGCAATTAAAATTGTTGCCCTGTTGTCACAAAAAAGGTTTATAGGAGTGCTAACTGCTATATTGAGATCTTTTAGAAGTTTTAAAATCCAAAGAACTTCACAAGTAGCTGTACCCATTGCCCTATATTCAGCATCGGTGGAGGACCTGGATACAGTTGCTTGTTTCTTACTTTTCCAAGATATAATATTTTTACCAAGGTAAATACAAAAACCAGTAACACATTTCCTTGTTGCCGAACATTTACCCCAATCCGAGTCAACATAAGCTTAAAGAGAAAAGCTGTTACCTGTACTGAAGAAGATGCCCTTACCTGGTGATTTTTTTAAATATCTTAACACCCTTAAAGCAAGTTGAAGATGTGATTTCAAGGGGCAATGCATGAATTGATTAAGACAATGAACGGTATAAGAAATATCAGGCCTGCTTAAGGTTAAGTAGATGAGTTTTCCAATGAGTTTTTGGTATTCTGTTACGTTGGATAACGGAGTATCATTGTTTCTAGAATTAGCTTTATCCGTAACCACTTGATTTACATCTATCGGTGTGTTTAGAGGTTTACATCCCAACATACCAAATTTTGCAAGAAGCTCAAGGCAATACTTCCTTTGAGATAGACAAAGACCCTTTCCAGAATCAAGGACTTCTATTCCAAGAAAATATTTTAGTTTTCCCAAGTCCTTTATTAGAAACTTTGAATTTAAAAAGCTTTTGAATTTATTAATTTCTTCCAAATTATTACCTGTTATTACAATGTCATCAACATAAACCAATAGAGCAATAAACACATCTTTCGATGATTTCACAAACAAGGAATAATCATTTTTGCTTTGTATAAAGCCATGTTCAAGCAAGACACAAGAAAGCTTTTCATTCCATTTTCTAGGTGCTTGTTTAAGCCCATACAAGGAGTTAACTAATTTGCGAACTCTTTTTTCATTTTGAGAATAGTGCCCTTCAGGAAGGGTCATATAAACTTCTTCCGAAAGGTCCCCATAGAGAAAAGCATTGTTAATATCAAGTTGGAAAAGTGGCCAATCATTTTCAACAGCTAAACTTATTAGGCATCTAACAGTGACCATTTTAACAACTGGAGAGAAAGTTTCTTCGTAATCAATTTCCTCCCTTTGATTGAACCCCTTGGCTACTAACCTAGCCTTATATATCTCAATCTCCCCATTTGCTTTATATTTTATTTTATAAATCCATTTGCATCCAATAGGTTTTCTACCTGTAAGGAGATTAGTAAGAATCCAAGTGCCATTTCTATGCAATGCCTCCATTTCAGAGTTCATTGCATCTACCCAATTCTGATCCTGGAAAGCCTCTAAAAAAGTTTTAGGTTCCAAACTTTTGTTTAAGGCAGTAGCAAAACAGAAATATTCTATGGACATATTTGAGTAGTTAACTACTTTTTCTATTCCATATCTGACTTTTCCCTCAATTATGTAATCATCAAATCTCTTAGGAGGTCTTGTTTCTCTAGTTGATCTCCTTATGGTGTTATATTCATTATGACCCTCAGGAGCATGTTGCTCAGAGTGTGTTTCATCAAAAGATGTTGCTGTGACATTGTCATCACTAGTATCAAAGTTTTTGCTGCAGTGTCCCAGTGTCACTACCCTCATCTTGAGTTGCCTTCTCTTCATCATCGGGTCGAAGGTTCTCGTGAATTAAGAAATCAAAAAAGTTCAAGTGATTTACTTCATTTTGTATTTGAACACAACTTTGAATTTTTGTTTTAAAAGGAAAAATATTTTCGTAAAACTTGACATCCCTTGAGAAAAAAATTGTTTTCGTGTCAAGATTATACAATTTGTATCCCTTTTTTGAATTAGAATATCAAAGAAAGACACATTTCTCAGCCCTCGAGGAAAATTTGTCAAAATTATTTAAGACTGTAGCAAAGCAAAGACATCCAAAGTTTTTTAAATGTGAAAAGAAGGCTCAAATCCATTTAAGATGTCATAAGGAGATTTCCCAGAAAGAACGGATGAGGGAAGCCGGTTAATAAGGTAGGTAGCTGTTAGAACACATTCAGTCCACATATTGAGGGGAATTTTGAAGGGTTTTGAACTGACCAAACCACCATATGACACAAACTGGTCAAGCCCTGGGTTTGATTCTACTGGTTCAATCCTAAAGCGGAACTGGATTGAACACAACCCTCTAAACCCGAAAAGGGTAAGGATCTTTAACTAATGATCACATAAGTTTCTCAACAACAACCCAGATAAAAGGTTTATAAAACAATACCTGTTTTGAACTTGGGATTGCTAAAGTTAGTCCACCACTACTGCACCACCAACGAACTGGCTGCTAGAACGCTCCTGGATTTACCCGAGAATCAAACACGCAAACCTTGCGAGTGTTTGTCTTGGTCGACGCAAGCAAAAACCAAACACACCCCTTGGGTGTTGTTTGAGATCGAAGAGAGGGGAGAGAGAGAGAGAGATCGGTCGACGAGAGGGACAGGGAGGGAGGCAAGGGTTTTTCCCTTTTTGCAATATTCTATTCTCTATTTAAACCTTAAGGCTTAAAAGGTTATTTATAGATAAACCTTACTAAAGCCCAAGCCCGTTTAATTTAAGCCCAACTTTAATTAAACTATTACTTAATTGCAGAAAATACCCTTTGACCTTACTAATTAATTAATAACTATTAATTAATTGATTCAATTAAATATTAAACATAATATTTAATTTTTCTTTAAATAATAAATAACTATTTATTATTTCTTTCCTTTGTAATAATTAATTCAACTGATTAATTATTTACTTTTTCTCTCTAATAATTAATCCAACTGATTAATTATTTCCATACAGAATTATGGTAAATCCAACTTTTCTAATTTGGGTGTGTAACATTGGATACAATATACCCATTAATTATCTCTGCACATAATCCTACAGACTCCCACTTGTGCAAGATAAGTAATAGTTACTGTACATTGTTAGCCTAAGGAGGTCCCTTAGGATAACCAGGTCATAAGAACTCTTATACCCCAAAGAAGCTTGTGATAATGTAAATTCTCATAAAACTACTGTTTATGAGCAATCTATCATGAACCAACTGTTCATAGATCAACTATCATAAACTACCTGTTTATGAATGGGTACGTTTATTATAGGTGTGTCCCTTGCAACGCGATATTTCAATTTTGAGCATGAGCATGGAGAGTGTCAACTCAAAATTTGAAGAATTATCTTCATGACATACTTGATTTTAAAACTGCGTGATAAACGACAAAGAACAGACCAGTTCGTTTGGGCACGGCCGTGCACTTACCAGTTTCTCTTATCAGTCAAGGGGCCCAAAAATATCTCTCCTAAAAAGGAGGTGCAAATACCATCTTGCATATTTGCATTTGGAAATACGGCTCCCACTGAATCTAGATACACCCCTTATAACCACCCTGTTACGGCGTGGCGTTAGAACGCACTAAGTAAACAACAGTCACTGCATCCCAAACCAAATACCTCAGGTTTGAGGATAACCTATGTGATAAATACTTTTGACACGAATCCATGAAGTATTTTTCACGGTGGGTCAATCCAATATTCGTAACCCTAACGAATATTCGTAAGTTTTGGTCCGCAAAAGTCTTTTGCAGCTATATTCGATATACCTTTAGAATCTACCCCAAAATTACGATGACTTTACAACCCTATCAAGGTTCCCACCTAGATAAGTAGTCAAGGATGATGTTTTGAATAAACCGAGTTTATTCCTGGATAATCTAAAACATACAAAATGGTGAAGAACAATGAAACTAATTTCTGCACCCTCTATATTCCACCCTGGAATAAAGATGCATAATTTCTACAATTTCATTGACTCAATTCATAGCGTTTATCTGAATTACTTTATTATTTTACATTCTAACTTATCATGGATTACAGAGAAAATAATATGTTTATAAACCCAAAAAACTCAAAACTAGTACTTTAAAGTACTTCTTCTTAGTTTTGCTAGAAATCGTTTTCGCAACCCATAAAACCGATTCTAGATTTACTTATTTTATAAATTCCTTAAATTTGGAGAACTGGAAAATAACTCCGAAATTTCTGATTTTATAAAATAATCCCCTTGTTATTAAAACTTTAATTACACTTGTAGATGTGATATATCTTACTAGATTTATATCTCCTTTTTTTTTTGAAATGATAAACTGATTTACATACTCTTGTAAACTTGAAATTAGAGTGTATACCAACACTTATCTAACTTCATCACTAAGGATAAAAATATCCTATTTTATCATCTTTAACGTTAATCAACCACCAACTTTAATTGTTTTGACTTTTGAATCTTTTTAATCATATATAATTCCTTTTAAGTCATAACTTGACTTTAAAAACTTGCAATGATACCCTTATTGAGAACCTTTCAATAAGTCATGCGTTCCCGGATTAGTTCCTTTTCAAGAACCTTTTATTTTAGATCACTTCTAAAATCATCCGACAATTATATACTTTAAAAGTTCATACTTGTATTTATCATACTAGTTAGATCAATTCTTGATAACTTGATAAATACACTAGTCAAAGTGCTCCCACTATCTTTTATGAAAAAGTGCATTTCCTTAAAACACCCTTTTTAGACTCATCTAATTTTTATAAACACAACTTGTTTATATAAGTATTTATGCAGTGGGACTAGCATTTTTGCAACTATAACAATTATTGCATAAGATCACTATGAATCACCTATTAAGTCAAAACTTGACTTATTAGTATCCTTTAGTCACAACTGGACTAACCCGATTCACCAAGAAACACACGTGCACGGATATAAACTAAATAATTCAAATTTTCAAATATTTAAAATCACAATGTCAACTGAAGAGTTTAAACCAAGCCAAAAAAAACTTTAAACTAAAGTTTAATAACTATGAAAAAGAATTATAAAAATCCATGCTGCACGTGGGATCTCTAATGCTGGGCTGCTTCACTTTCCATCACCTCCTGCAATAAACGATTGCAAGGTATTAGAAAACTCGTAAGAAACTTTACAAGTGGAAAGTGACAAAGAAGCTAGTCACACGATACCTAAGGAGCCAGTCTTGCCTCCTGCCTCGTGGGTCTTCGAACAATCTCTCTTCCAATGTCCGGTCTCGCCGCACTTGAAGCACCGATTCTCGGTTCTTGCCTTGTTCGGCTTCGGCTTCTTGCCCTTGTTGTTATCAGTGGCCCTGGGTGCATTCTAGCTGGGCTGGGTCTTACCCTTTCCCTTTCCGTTGCGCCCCTTCCTCTTTTTGTAACCGTCATTGCCCACCATGAGGATGTCCTTGGACTTGGTCCCGATACTCTGCTCCGCCATCTTAAGCATGGAGTGTAACTCTGCCACGGATTTCTCCATGTTGTTCATGTTGTAGTTGACTATAAAAGGCTTATAGTCGTCTGACAGCGAGTTGAGTATCGTATCCGTTGCTAGCTGCAACGGTACTGGGTGCCCAAGCCTCTCTAGGTGGTCCATGTAACCTTTCATTTTCATGACATGGTTACTGACCGATGTCCCCTTCACCATCTTGCACGAGTTAAATGCCCTAGTGGCATCATAACGCTCCGTGCGGGCTTGCTCCTGGAACATGTCCCTCAGCTGGTGGATCATGTCATAAGTAGGAGTCTCCATCATGCTTGACTGCAACTCTGGACTCATCGTTGCAAGCATAAGGCAACTTACGTCCATGGCGTCGTTGGAGCGCTTCTGAAAAGCCTCCCTGACTTCTGCCCTGGCGTTGTTGGCAGGAGGGTTCCCCAATGGTTGTTCTAGGACATACCACTTTCTCTAGTGCCTTAGCACGATTCGGAGATTTCTCTCCCAGGTGAGAAAGTTTGGCCCGATGAGCTTATCCTTCTCAAGGATAGAGCGAAGAGAGAGGTTGTTAGTGTTGGTAACGTTGGTTGCCATCTATAAATCAAAACTAGGTTTAATTAGTAATTGCAGATAAACTTTTTTAACATATATCATCAAACCCATAAATAATATATATCAGACCTAGGACCCATATTTCACATACTTGACGCAAGGTTTGGGCACTTCCCGCCAAGTCATGCTATTTCTGGTAGGTAACACCCTGTACCAATCGTACCTAACTGATACGACTCCTAGAACCTTGTAGAGCACTTAAACTTAGTCTAGTATGTTTAACTCTACTCTAGTGCTTTTTGGGCCGGGACTCCCGATTATCACCAAAATAGATCGCACCACCTAAGACAGTATGAATTCTGGCCAGGACTCCCGATTATCGCAGAATCTTTCATACCCTTTCCCGCAATGGTTTGAACCCGGATGCCCAAGGTTTGGTCACTTACGACACCCGAGTACCGTTTAACAGCAAAGGGGTACCATTAGGTGGGTAGCACACTCATCTAAGATTTTTCTTGGGTTTTATAATTAAGTTTAAAAGAAAACTTAATTTTCCAGTTTTTGAAAAACCATTTAAAAAACTAACTGTTTTAAAATATACAATTTACTTGTGTACCTATACCTGGTGCACAAAACGGCTTGATAAGTTCCAAACTTATAATCTTGACAAAACTTTAAATTCATAAAAATTTAACTAACACGACTAACAACTTGTAGTCGTATTCTAGTTTGTCATAAATCGTGGTTTTTCTCTGTGTAATAATTACCTATTATTAAACCCCTTTTCATAGCATCACATATAAATATGGACAAGTATAAAAGGATCACAACCACGCAGATAATAAGCAGATAAAAACCTATAGTGTTGCCAACTAATCTTAAGGTCAAGCCTATGGACAAAAGGACTTGGATTCGCCTTCATGATCCATTGCTCCCACTAGCCTTGACACCTCATCCGAAGTTCCCAAGCTCTGTGTAAGCCATCATCTCCAAAAACTCCTTGAGCTCCATCTTGGTGAAAGGACAAAAACTACAACTATTCTATTACAATTACAATCACAAAGGGGTTGTAAGTGGCACGCAGGCCTCCCCGAACTAGTACAAGATTACAATTTGAAAAACGGGATTGCAATTGGCACGCAGGCCTTCCCAAAACCAAAAAGAAAAGAAGAAGAAAAGTGAATCCTAATTCGGCAAAACTATAGCTATATATCACAACCACGCAATATATAAAATATAATTAATCACACAGTTATACATATATAAAACGGTAAACTATGCGATAAACACATAACCTGATTCGTTTAACCATTCTCATCTATCTCTTTTGATTAATGATTATCAACCAAAAATGAGAATTATGATCTTCTAAATTATTTAAATCACCTTGACCAAAATAATTTTTCAATAAACTTTGAAAAACATAACTTTATTCAAAAACCTTGAATAAATCTTATGTCGAGTTTTTCACTAGTTTTACCAAAAAACTTAAACACGACAAAATTTGATCATTATTTGAATATCATCATCTTGTTAGTTTCTCCTTTTATATAACCGAACCTACTGAAGTCGTCAGTAAAGGTAATGAAGTACCGGTATCCTGCTCTAGCCTTTGGAATAAAGGGTCCACACACATCTGTTTGTATTATTCCCAGTAGCTCACTAGCCCTTGCATTCTCACTGTTGAAAGGCTGCTTTGTCATTTTACCAGACAAACAAGATTCGCAAATATCATATGACTCCAAGTCAAATGGTTCTAGAATTCCGTCATCTCGGAGCTTCTCTATGCGTTTCTCGTTTATATGTCCTAAATGACAATACCAGAGGTAAGTCTGATTCAAGTTATTCTTGGATCTTTTACTTATATGATATATGTCTTTGTCATCGTTATCTAGATTTAGCATGTATAGACCATTTTGAGGAATAGCTTTAAAATAGAAAATATCATTTTTGAAACAAGAAAGAAATTTGCTATTTGAAACATAGTTGAAACCACAGTCTATAAGCAAATCAAACGAGATAACGTTATTGATAAGTCTAGGAACATAATAACAAGGTTCTAGTTCTAAGACCATGCCCGAGGGCAAACTAAGACAATATGTCCCTACAGCTTCAACACCAACCATGGAGCCTTCGCCTACCCGCAGGTCCATATCTCCTTGTCTTAGCTTCCTACTTCTCTTGAATCCCTGCAAATGATTGCAAATGTTGTGACCAAATCCGGTATCCAATACCCATGATTCATAAGAAGTGATAAGACAATCTATCATAAAGATACGTGAGTCATTGGGCGAACCAATGTCCAACTGATCTATGTCGAGTGAGTGCTCGCATGAATCCTTGCTACCACAGTCTGGGCAACAAATCTCTCCAAGCTCTTCCAACCATTCATCCTCTAGCATAGGGTCTACATCTGTCGACTCTAGCTTCTTTGGATCTTGATCGTCACTAATGCACATGAGAATCTCGTGCAAACTTGCGACAGTCATATCAAAAACTCCTATAACACCCATTACCTTATACTAATAATGGTCAGATAGAGAACCGAACAAGAGCATGACTAGCTCATGTTGTTTTGATCCTGGTCCAAGGGTCACATAGCAATCAAGGAACCTTCTCATATCGATGAGATGATCACTAATAGTTTGGTTTTCTTTCATCTTCTCCGAAAGAATTTCTTTCATTAGCAAGAAACGACATGTTCGTTCACTATTCTTGAACCTTTCCTCTAATGCTTGAACGACCTCAAAAGTTGACTTCTCCCGGAGATCATCCGTAAACTCGGATGAAGCTGAGAGAACGAGAATCGACATATCATCAGATTCATCAGCCATATACTGATATTAAGCATCATACTCACTATCCTGGGCATCTACCCCTGGTCGTCCTAGAGGCAAAGTCTCTATGACGTACAGCTTTCCCTGTGCATCTAATACATTCTTAAGATGCATCTTCAAAACAACAAAGTTTAGACCTGAAAGCTTCCACTTGCCAACGATAAGGCTTAGAGATTCCTTGGGTGAGTAAAACGGAATAACAGATAAAATAGACATCTACAGAAAAAGAAAAAGATAAAACCGATTCAGTAATATGATTATATCCTCTAATAATTATTAGAGTTAATTACAAAGATGGTCCCTGTTGTTTGCGCTGAATTTCACATTTGGTCCTTTAAAATTGAAAATTACACTCGTAGTCCTTATGGTTAACGTTTTGTTTCACTTTTAGTCCTTTAGACTAACTGGTGTTAAAGTTGGCCGTTAGTCAAAGGGTATTCTGGTCTTTTTCCATCCTATCCTTGTTACCAAACACCTATTTTCATTATTTATTAATTATATTGTTTAATTGAAAAGAAAATGAATAAAGCCATCATCTTTTTAGTTGGCAAAGAAGCTACATGTGTTCAATTTTTCCATTTTATCCTCAACCTTTTTCTTTTTCTTCTTCTTCTTTCCCACCGGAAAGCATTCATCTTTTGCGATTGCCGCCGCCGATGATATACTCCCCACGTCTACCATCGGAAAACTCCACCAAGCCCAATTGGATACCAATAACAAGTTTTGAAATCTGATGCAATGTTATTATTAGATTCTTCGTTTTCTAAATCCCCCAAGATCAAACCCACAAGCTCTTGAATTTAAACAAGATGTCATTTTGATATTTCAAGAATTCAATTGACACTGAAGTTGATCTACACATCTAACTAACAAAAGAGAAAAAAGAAATCAAAACCCAAAAGTTCCTAAAATTCAGGGAGAGGGTTTATGGGTACAAGATGAATCTATCAAAAAGAAGTAAAAACAGAGCATAAACAATCAACTAAAAGAGGAAAAGAAGAGTAAGAAACATTGCCATTTCTCTTTGTTCATGAGAGAAGAAAGTGTGGTGGTTGGCGGTCAGATCTGGAGGCGTCGACCTGCTGTCAATCGAGCTTCAATCTGGAGGTGTCAGATCTGGAGGCGGTCAGATGAATCGTTTATGCCAGCCAATCGAGCTTCAACCTGCTGTCAGTTCTGGCGGCGTCGATGGAGGCGGTGGTGGTGGTCGATGGAGGCGTCGATGGAGTCGGTGGTGGTGGCCGGCTATCTTCAAGAGAGAAGAAAGTGTGGTGGTCGGCAGTGTTGTATGATGGTGGTCCGGGGGAGGCGGTGGTGGTCTGAACTCCGACGATGTCGGTGGTGGCTTGAACTCCGATGGTGGTCTGTGGATAATGAGAGATGAGAGAGAGTATCTATGTGTGTATGGGGGTGATAAGGAGACAGAAGAAAGGGGTGTTTGGATACAAATATAGAATGATATATTTACATAAGTGTGTTTGGAAGTAGTTAAAATAGGTTTAGCTTGTTTGGTAACAAAAATAAAGTATGAAAAGACAAAATTGCCCTTTGACTAACGGTCAACTTTAACACCAGTTAGTCTAAAGGACTAAAATGGAAACAAAACGTTAACCATAAGGACTACCAGTGTAATTTTCGATTTTAAAGGACTAAATGTGAAATTTAGCGCAAACCACAGGGACCATCTTTGTAATTAACTCTAATTATTACCTTTTAAAAATAAATTATTAGACTAGAATCCATATTTCACATTTTCCGATGCAAGGTTTGGGCACTTCCCACCGGAACAATGCTATTTCTGGTAGGTAAACCTATACCAATCGTATCCCACCTGGACACGACTCCTAGATCCACGGGATATCGGCTACAAGAACCGTGCATGCTTTAGTCCCTCTAGTGCATTTTGGGCCGGACTCCCGATTATCACCAAAATAGATCGCACCACCTAAGACAGTGTGAACTCTGGTCGGGACTCCCGATTATCGCAGAGTCTTTCACACCCTTCCCCGCAATGGTTTGAAGCCGAATGCCCAAGGTTTGGTCACTTCCGACACCCGAGTACCGTTTAACAGGAAAGGTGTATCATTAGGTGGGTAGCACACTGATTTAAGAATTTTCTAAAAAGAATTTTGCCAGTTTTCTTTTGAAAAACACTGTTTAATAATGACTATTATTAAAACCCTATTTTATTTCATCGTGAGAATCACAACCACGCATATATAATATGTAAAGAAATAAAACAACCACAACAACTATTCCTTAGCCTATGCCCTTAACTAATGTCGGTTTCGTGAGCCAGACGAAAAATCCGACGGTCCAAAACATAAGTGGAAAAACAACAAACATGGCATGGCATTCTGAAGCTCCCACTGGCTCCTGCATCCAATTCTGCTCCTTGCCCCATGCTTCTTTGAATCAGCTTCAAGTCTATTCTATTTATTCTATTCTAAAAACTAAAAAGGTTACAAAAAGATCAAAGGCACGCAGGCCCGCTAATCTAGTACTTTTACATAATAGAATAGGGGTTGTAACATACACGCAGACCTCCCCATACCATAGAAAAGAAAAAACCAATCACAACCACAAGAGCAGTAAATAAAACAATCCATAAGGTCTAGGGCTCGGCTATGGCATCCCAAACATGTAAAACTAATACAAGAAGTAAAAGCATCTGATTTCTAATTATTCATCTTGATAAAAAAAATACTGATTTTAACTACCTGTTAAAATCCCATATATTGTTTTTTTTTACTTGCAATAAATATATTTATTTTAAGTTTTACATTTGATAATTAATCAAAAACTCAAAACAATATTTAAACCTAAAATTAAAAAAAAACAATTGTATTTTAATTTTACATTGACCGCAAATATCCGAACCGCGAGCTGGGTCAAATATTTAAGACTGGGTCAAAACCGAAAAAAAAAATGGGCCGGAAAAACAAAACAAAATTTTTTTTGGGCCGTAGCCCTGTCGGGCCAAGATGCAGCTGGGCCGGCCGTGGTTCCTGGGCCGAAGCCACACCACGCCGCCGTCGCTGCCCTGCCGTCGTACGCCACCATGTCGCCAACCACCTAACTCAGTAGTTCTGAACAGCTTCCGCCGCTGCTGGGCTTCTGTCGATCATCGACCGGCGATTGCCGCCCCGCCTGGCACTACCGTCGACCAGCAACGCCCACAAGCTGGGACGCCACCACCTGAGGCTGCCGCCGATGATGGTGGTGTTCTTCGGTTTTGTTTTTCGCAAGTAACAACAATAAAATTAACAGATTTAATTTAAAAATTAAATCTAATCAATCCTTTTATCAAAAGCAATTAATTTATCCAATAAAAATCAAAACTTGATTCTTATTATCCTCGATAATCAAAAACTTTTTCTTGATAAATCAAACCCTTTTCATCATAATAAGAAGAAGCCTAACCAGTTCCCTACAAGGTTAGAAGTGGCTCTGATACCACTGAAGGGTTTTGTAGGGTATAAAATTTATCATAAACATGCACAGCGGAATAAAAACCCCCTCAAGTGATCTCATCTAACTCGTACATGAAACTAAACATGAGTTGAGGATTAAGAATTATACCTTTCAGCAAATCTTGAAACTTTAATCCAGATAGCTAAAGGTAGAACACTGCTACTGCACCACCAAGAACTAGCTGCTAGACCGCTACAGGATATCACCAAAAATGATCACACCAAAATCCGTATGTGTGTGTGTGTCGTGCGACGAGGCCGAAACCCCCTTGGGGTTGCCTTGAGTTCGCCGCAGAGAGAGGGAGAGGGAGAGGCTAGGGTTTCTTTTTGCAACTTGTAATTATCTTATGATTCCTTAAACCTTAAAAGGTTATTTATATTATAAACCTTATTAAGACCCAAACCCGTTTAATTAAAGCCCAACTTTTATTAAATTATCACCTAATTGCATAAAATACCCTTGACCCTTCTAATTAATAACTATTAATTAATTGGTCCAATTAATATTTAAACTTAAATATTAATTTCCCCTTTAAAATAATAAATAACTATTATTATTTTATTCCTTCTCAATAACTAATTAACTAATGAATTATTCTTACATACAACTTGGTAAAATCCAAATGGTTCTAATTAGGTGTGTAGCAGTGTGATCCTTTAGTGTCTCATAGCATTGGACACGATGAGACGTCTTATCTATCTCTGCACATAATCTAACAGCCTTCTGTTCACATGGTTGAGGAGAAGAAACACAATTATGACACCAAAGGAAAGGGCAAGAAACGTAAGTATGATGGTCATGACAAATCCAACAAGAAACTAAAGGATTTGGTTTGTTGGAGGTGTCACAAAACTGGACATGTTAAGCGTGATTGCCGTGTGAAACTCAACATGAAGCTAGAACTAGTGGTAGTGAACAAGGGTCTAAGGACCAAGGTCCACCTAAAATTTAGTGTTTCAATGATCTTTGTAATTCTCTTCAGAATTATGTTTCACTAATTCCTGAAATTCCATATGTGCAGGAGGATGATTTATCTTGGTGGCTTGACTCGGGTGCTACTAGCCATGTGTGTAGACATAAAGAATGATTTGATGAATTCGAATCAAATGATGATGGATCGGTTCTACGCATGGGAGACAAGTCAATGAAGCCAATTCTAGGAAGGGGTGTTGTTAAGTTGATGTATACTTCTAGAAAAACAATTACTTTGTTTAATGTGTTGTATGTACCTAAGGTTCGAAATAACCTTGTGTCTAGTGGCTTGTTAAATCGTATGGGATAGAAACAAGTTGTGGAGTCGGATAGGTATGTCCTATCCAAGTGTGGTATGTTTGTTGGATTCGGATATTATTGTGATGGCATGTTTAGACTTAATATCGTAAATAAAATTGCCTCTAGTAGCAATTTTGCGTTTATGGCTTCTACTTCTAAAGTAGAGAATTCTATGCTTTGGCATGCTAGATTAGGTCATGTTAACTTTAGAAGAATGCATGAAATGTCTAAAGTAGGATTGATTCTATCTTTTGATATTAAAGATGAAAAATGTAAGACATGTATGCTTACAAAAATCACAAAACAGCCATTTCCTAATATTAAAAGAGATTCGGGTATTTTGGATTTAATACATAGTGATCTTTGCGATTTCCATGCTACTCCTTCACTTGGCAATAAAAAGCATGCAGTTACTTTTATAGATGATTCAACTAGGTTTTGTTATATATATTTGTTACATGTTAAAGATGAAGCTTTGGATAAATTCAAAATTTACAAAACCGAAGTTGAATTACAATTGGGTAAATTAATTAAATGTCTTAGGACTGATGGGGGTGGAGAATATATGGATCCTCAATACTTTCAATCTGTTGGTATTATTCCTGAAACAACAGCTCAGTATACACCGCAACAAAATGGTGTTGCCGAACGGAAAATCGAGTTTTAAAAGAAATGGTTAACTCAATGCTTTCTTACTCTGGTTTGAGTGAGGGATTTTGGGGAGAGGCTATGCTTACGGCATGTTATGTCTTGAATAGAGTTCCAAACAAACGGAATAAAACAGCCCCATATGAACTTTGGTATAAGAAAGCTCCAAATTTGAGTTATTTTCGAATTTGGGGATGTCGAGCTATTGTGAAACTAACCGAACCTAAAAGGAAAAATTTAGGTGAAAGAGGAATTGTTTGTATATTCATTGGATATGCACAAGATTCGAAGGCATATAGGTTTTATGTAATATAACCTAATGATTCGGTGTCGATTAATACCGTTATTGAGTCGCGTGATGCGATTTTAAATGAGATGCGTTTTTCATCAATTCAAAGGCCTAAGGATCTGAATTTTAGCTCTAATGAGGAGAAAAATTCAGAAAAGGGTGGTGTTTCAATTCCAAAAACACAACAGCCCCAGAAAAGCAAAAGAAGCCGAATTGCGAAAAAGTTTGGACCGGATTTCCAATTGTATTTGATTGAAGGTTCAAGAGATGAAGTGGGGATGCAATATTCATATTGTTTTCATGTTGATGATGATCCTAAGACATTTAAGGAGGCCCTGGAGTCTAGAGATGTTGCTTTTTGGAAAGAAGCAATTGACGATGAAATGTCGTCAATCTTGGAGAACAACACTTGGGTGTTGTCTGCTTTTCCAAAGGGTTCCAAGCCTTTAGGGTGCAAATGGATTTTCAAAAATAAAATGAAAGTTGATGGGACTATTGACAAGTTCAAGGCCCGGTTAGTCATTCAAGGTTTTAGGCAAAGGTATTGACTATTTTGATACGTATGCTCCGGTAGCTCGTATTTTAACTATTAGATTGTTGATTGCTTTGTCAGCTATTCACAATCTAATTACTCATCAAATGGATGTCAAGACAGCATTCTTGAATGGTGACCTTGACGAGGAAGTTTACATGAAACAACCACAAGGTTTTGTTATGCCCGGTAATGAGCATAAGGTGTGTAAACTTGTGAAGTCATTGTACGGGCTAAAACAAGCTCCTAAACAATGGCATCAAAAGTTTGATGAAGTTAATTTGTCATGTGGTTTTTCTTTAAACTAATCCGATAAATGTGTTTATAGCCGATTTGATGCTTCCGGCTCGGGTGTGATTATATGCCTATATGATGATGATACGTTAATATTTGGTACGGATCAACTTCAAGTTGATAAAACCAAGAATTTATTATCATCAAAGTTTGCCATGAAGGACATGGTGGAGGCGGATGTAATCCTAGGAATTAGGATTAAACGGTTGAACAAAGGAATTGCTATAACGCAATCTCACTATATTGAGAAAATTCTCAAGAAATTCAATTATAGTGAATGTTCTCCCGTGAGTACTACTATGGATCCTAGCATGAAATTGATGCCTAATAAAGGCATGGCTATTTCGAAATTGGAATACTCTAAAGTATAGGTTCCTTGATGTATGCTATGACTAGCACGAGACCTGATATTGCTTATGCCATTGGAAGGTTGAGTTGGTACACGAGCTGCAGTAATCCTAGTACTCAACATTGGCAGGCTATACAACGAGTATTCAAGTATTTGAAGGGAACCATGGACTATGGTTTGTGTTATCTAGGATGTCCTCCGGTGTTAGAAGGATACTCAGATGCAAGTTGGATATCTAATGTAGAAGATCATTCTTCTACTAGTGGTTGGGTATTCTTGCTTGGAGGTGGTGCCATTTCTTGGGCATCTAAGAAGCAAACTTGCATTACAAACTCAACGATGGAATCGGAGTTTGTTGCGTTAGCCGCAGCTGGTAAGGAAGCTGAGTGGCTAAAAGATTTGATTTATGAGATTCCATTATGGAAAAAACCGATTGCACCATTATCTATTCATTGTGATAGTGCAGCTACATTAGCTAAGGCTTATAGCCAAGTGTATAATGGAAAGTCTAGACACTTAGGTGTTAGACATAGCATGATTAGAGAATTGATCATGAATGGTGTTATTTCGGTGGAGTTCATAAAATGGCAACACAATTTGGCGGATCATCTTACTAAAAGTTTGGCGCGGGACTTAGTGCACAAGTCAGTGATAGGGATGGAATTAAAGTCCATTTAAATCTATAATAGTGAGATACCCAATTACCTTCTAATATGACGTTAGAAGTTGAATTCAATGAGGAAAGCTCACACTTATGGATTGGAACACATTATAAGTCATCCCAGGTATGTGTTCGGTCTTGTAGAAGTAAGGTTGAAGGTTAAGTTCTTAATAATTCCTTTAAAGGTGTATTTTAGGTACATGTTAGGAAGGAATTACCTATGTGATTGTGAAGTGTAGCCGCGCTTCAAAAGGTTGTGGACTTGGCCTTTATACAATCATGAGAGGATTAGAACACACGGCTTAATAATTGTGTGAGGATAGTTTGACTAGATGGGAATTATAAACTCGTATGTATTTTATCTTCATATATTCAAATGGGTTGACGGGTCCAATCCTTAGGACACCCCGATTCTCGAATATTTGAAATGTGTAAATTACTAATATGGAAATTCAATCGAATCGACATTTTCATTTATGTACAAGTTTTGGTGTGTTTTGGATTGTTTTGTATAATTTCATGGTTACACTAAAATGGGGGAGGATTGTTGGTGATTTTATTGTCACCAGTTTCATTTAGTGTAATGGATTTTATACGTGTGTTTCAAGGGGATTGAACTTTGTTCTAAAACAAGTATGGAGGGTGTGGAGTACACACTTGTTTTAGTCTAAGCTTGTCCCGGTAATATTTAGGGGGCTCAAAACGGGGGTCCCGATAATTAATAATAGTGGAAGGTTTATAATGGAAATTCTCGATTTTTAGGGGGTTACATTATAAATTTTGAAACTTGTTAACTTCTGTTTTACCAGTTATTATTCAAAATTTCGGATGAACTTTGAGATACACACATAATTCAAAAACCCTCCTTTTCCCTCTAGTGCTGATCATATTCTGTGCCTAGAACTTTGATTATATACACTTCTATAATTATCCCAGTTCGGATTTTGTGATACCCAGGCACATAGGGTCAAAATATCGAATTGATATTCACGATTGTAGAAGGAATCCGGTTGGGGAGTAGGTTTAAGTAATATATCTTGGTTGTTCCAAATGGCAAAAAGCAAAATTATGAAATTTTCATGATAAAAGATTGGTTATATTTACCGCACATTTAATTATGTTTGAATTCTCTGATTTTGTTAAAGGAAATTCCTTTAATAAAAAATCTGGAGTAATTCATGAAGTGGAGATAATACCCAGGTTTGACATTCCTCCTACCCATCAACGTCACAAAATTATCTCCGCCAACTTCCAATACGTCACTATTGACCTGTAAAATCGAAAAGATACAAAAGTAAATAAAAAACAGAATCAGAGAATGAGGAAGAAGATGATGAATGATGAAGAATAAAGACTATATATTACGTCGTGCAGGATATCAAGCATATATATTTCGTCATCCACAGTCACTATCAATCCAGTGGGTATATTAGGTTCAAAGTCTTGCTTTACGTTTGACGGTAAGTCCTACAGATGTTTAAAAAAACTGTTAGTATATTATGTAAAAAAAAGTCAATTTAGTGTTATATTGAAAATTTTAAGATAATTAGTTTGAGATGACGTTACCAGGGAGAAAAGTGGAACTGTTTTGATTTTTACAACGAACTCCATGTAACTACAAATAAATGAAGTTAAGTCATTAGCAGATTACAATTTATAAACTTTAAAAATTATTAGTAAACAATTACATGTAAACCTCTGGAATTTGAAGAATATTGAAATATTTGGTTTATCACCAAACATTGTTAGTATATGTATAAATTGTGTTTCATGACTATAATCTCAAACAATACCATTGTCATTTAAGTGTGAAGTACCAATACAAATGAACTAAGAGCAAGATTGCACTGACATTTTCTAAATTTGGAATATTTAAACATTATTAAAAAAAGCATACTAAAAATCCTGAATTCATTGTAACCTATATCAGTTAATCAATAACTGCATGTGTATCAGATGCAGAGGCATTAATTAGTAACTCAATAATAGTATCCCATCAATTAACTACCGTGATGGATTAAGCTTTCACATTCCACCAACTCATTACAAAGTCATATATGAATTTTTAGCTTCAAACTTTACCTTTATGAATCATGGGTAAGCAACTTCTATTCATTGGTTTCATGGACAAATTTAAATTTTCTATATTTAAAACATTCTAGTGTATTTCACATAACCACGTACATGGAGACTACATTCTGTTGTATTTCACCTAACAGCAACTTTGAAAAGCAAGTCTTCAAAGGAAACAACTAACTTTGGAAAAAACATCTTACTAACCTACAAACCAAAAATAAAATAGATGAGCAGCTAGGGAAAGAGTATACGTATTCAATTCATACATCAATCAACTCTGCAATAAATAAAAAATGAGAACACAAACTGAAATACAAAATTGTGATCCAAATTAGGAATTGAATTGTTATGAACAAAATAAACTTCTAATGACAAAGCTGGATACCCCTTTGAGTTAATCTAGCATCAAACTAATTAGTGTGCAATGCAGAATTGGAGGCATGAGAATCCACATACAAAAAGATGGATTTAACTTTGAGGCGCTCAATTTAAACCAAACCCCAAATTTACCTGATGCAACAGATTTTACTGATTTGAACCAAACTTAATAACATATATTCTTAACAGAAGGATTAGTGTGCAATGCAGAATTGGAGGCATGAGAATCCACATACAAAAATATGGATTTAACTTTGAGGCGCTCAATTTAAACCAAACCCCAAATTTACCTGATGCAACAGATTTTACTGATTTGAACCAAAATTAATAACATATATTCTTAACAGAAGGATTAGTACCATGCAAAATAATATCTAACATTTTGACTAATCAATCAACTCCCAGAGGTCATGAACCAAACTTAATAACATATATTAGTAACAACAGAATCATTAAATCCAATAAAAGAATTGAGATTTGTAAACCGGAATCATTCACTACTCACACACATTTAATCAAACACGTAGAGTGCAATGCAAAAAAAGTGGATATCACGAACACCCAAATGAAAAAAACACCACAAATAAACACATAGAAAACATGCTTGAAACTTGAAAGAATTAATGAAGTAACCATATCTCATAGTTATGAAATTATTTCATAAGCTTGACTTGTAATTGTTATCACTTTTTCCCATCTTAATCTTTTTTAAGTGTACAAAAAGATGGATGGTGAAGAAAGTATCAGATAATGAAGAAGATGATGAAGAAGAAAAGGATGATTGAGGAAGATCGAGAACAAACCTGTAGATTCGAACAACCCTCTAAAATCGTAAAATCGTGTAAAGAAATTACCCTTACCCTAAATCAACAACCCTGTAAAATCGTGTAGATAACGAATTAAATCAACAAAACTATCAGATAATGAAGAAGAAGAAAAGGATGATTGAGGAAATATTATGTACCTGTCGATTGTAAAAAGCAGAAGAAGGAAGGCGGCAGAAGAGTTGATAGTCGTAAACATGAAACAAAAATACAATCAGAGACTGAGGAAGAAGATGATGAATGATTGTGAATCAGCAGAAGAAGGAACCGTACCTGTCGATTGTGAATGAGCAGAAGGAGGAAGACGGCAGAAGCTTGGAGTCGATACAGGGTAGGGTTTCAAATGATAGTAGCGTACATTGAAAGGGAAGCCGGTCATTAAAAGGGAAGCCGGGTCAAAAGACCCGCGTGTTTTTACGAAGTGGGTTTAAATACCCGGTTTAAAGCAAAAAGTCGGTTCTTTCTATAAGAAGAAGTCAAAATCGGGTATTTTGGTCAAAATAGGAGAAAAGAAGGGTTTTTATTGGTTAATTGAAAATTAATTAAGGAAACTTTCCAATAAATGGTTTTCTTTTAATATATATATATAGATTAGATCAGATGCATTTCAAGTTTGTAAATTATATGCTGCATTTGTATCCGTAATCATTATTAGTTCGTTATCCTACTAATGGCTATTATTTGATTTGTGTGATGTATTGCTTTCTCTTTATATATGATTTGATTTACGCGCCATATTAACATTCCTTTTTTCATATAGTGTAATAAAATGAATATGTACTTTTATGATTGTCTATTTATAGCCGGCTAAGTTGTCTAAATTACTTCAATTCCAGTTGTAAATTTATACTTGGGACGTTGCAATCTTACAAAAGCTTTATAATTGTCCAATAAAGCCTTGAGAATGGAATTCTAAGGGTAGTTTTGTCAATTCAAATTACTTAATTTTAAGAGATTAAATATTTGATGTAGATGTTTTATAATGTAACTAGCATGTTACCTGCGCAATGCGGCGGCGATAAATAATTCATACTTGAAAATATGTCTGTTTTTTAAAACGTACGATATGATAGTCACGCACTATGATGACGTCGAATAAATTTCATTCGCAATGGTTAATTTACCCATTAGGAATCCCCCAACCTCAAGACTTATTGCAGATTTTCCAATTTTATTTGACGTTTGCTTTTATTATTTTCATACAAGTCTATGACTTTCAATGGAACCCATGTAGCGAACTTTCAACCCAACCGATCCCAAACCAGTTGGCTTTAGGTGATTAGGTATAGAACACCCCTCAGAGTTTACTTGTCGAGTCCCAAAGGCCACATATTTGACTTATACTATTAGCCTTTTGGCTTTATTCTTGCTTTACTTCGCCTTTGGCCTTATTCTCATTTTTTATTTTTCTCAAATATGATAAGCATATGATTAGTAAAAGAGGAAATTCATACTCATCCTATTTTTGTCAAGCTTAGACTCAAAAAGGGCTTAACTAATTTATTCCTTTTAATAATTCAAAAATTAAAAGTTGGTTATCATAAATCGAAATTTCTAAGCAATAGTGAAAAGCCACTAAATATAATGCATAAATACCAAGTATAACCTCTAAACTTGTTCACAAATCAAACAATTGACACCTTCAACTAATAATTAATACTTACTTGTATGATATTAAAAAGTTAAAAATTATAGCCCAAATACTATCATAATTTAATCAAGGACAAATAAAATTCAAGCGAGGAATCTTTTTCTAACCCCCTACCCCACACTTAGATTGTACAATGTCCCCATTGTACATAAAGACAAAATAAAATAAAAACAAGGGTAGAAAAAGATTAGAGAAAACTCCCTCCGGGTGTACACATAACACACGGAGCGTAATATATATGCTGAGCTGATAAGCGCGTACTCCATGTCATAACCACCTGCAATAAAAACACTCGGAGCAAAGATTAAAATAATAGATCAAGGCAAAGAACCATTCAACCACGCGAAAAGAAAAACAAACAAACCTAACTCACTTTCATAGGAATCACGGTTGCATTTAGCATATGCAACAAGCCTTTAAACTCCTCGGTAGCCCGAGTGGACGAGTTGTAGTCTCGTGAGGGTTTCTAGACAACACACCCACAAAGCTGGAATAGAAAGGGAAAGAAAGAAAAACAAAGCAGAAAGAAAAACTTAAATTAAAAACGAGTTGCCTCCGGAGAAGCGCTTCTTTTTCACGAGTCATTAGCTGGACTCCAAACCCCACACTTAGGGTTTTGGCACGGTGAGGCCTATGTCCTCACCTCCTCTTTTGTCGGTCCCCTCCTCCGAGTAGTGTTTCATTCGGTTCCGCGTAACTTTGAAGGTCATCCCCTTGATATCAAGCAGTTTAATCGTGCCGTTTGGCAATACCTTTTTCACCTCGTAATGTCCATACCACCGAGTTTTCTGATAACAGGGGAATTGTTTCAACCTAATGTTGAATAAAAGAACTTTATCCCTGTGGTCGAAGTGTTTACCCCCTTGAGCCTCCTAACGATCTTTCTCGGGGTTGAGAAGACCTTTTTCTTTTTGAACTTGGCCCTCGCCCTTCTCGGCTCGCGTATCTCGCAGCTCTCAATCACGAAGAGTATCGGAAATCCCAACAAAGAAGGCAGAATTAACACGGCATTTAGAATATTTCAAAGATTTATGAAGTCCAAACGTGATGGCCTCAGTTCCTACCGTGAGTGTTAGCTGTGATTCATGAATATCAACTAGAGCTCTTGTTGTACTTAGGAAGGGTCTGCCTAGGATGATAGGGACTTGATGATCTTCCTCCATGTCTAAAACTATGAAGTCCATAGGAAAGATGAACTTATCTACCTTTACTAATAAATCCTCAACAATCCCACGCGGGTGAGTGACGGATTTATCTGCAAGATGGATACACATACGAATGGGCTTTGGTTCGGGCAAGCCCTGATAGATTGTGTGCAGTGATAGTGTACACGTGTCATCATATCCAAGAACACTATGAGTCACTAAAGGGTTACACAGCTGCACACCCAACTGATGAACCAGAAAATAATACAATGTGTATGAAGTGATAATTAATAGTTAATTAATTATCACGGAAAAATAATAAATGTACGTTTATTATTTAAGAGAGATTAAATATCAGTTATGTATAAATTATAATGTTTGGTTGGAAAAAATATTAATTAATAGTTAATTAATTAATATTAAACCGAACTAGAGGGTTTGTTTTGTCAATCGATAAAAGATATTGGTCGCAGACCGGGATTCGGGGTCCAAAGGCCTTAATCCGATTAAATAAGTATTTAAAGGGATTAAGGCTAGCTTTTAAGCCTAATCCTAATAATATTTTAGCAACTAAGACAAAAACAATAGCTCTCCCTCTCTCTCTCTTTGCTCTATTCGGCCGAGAACACCACCACCACCATTGAGGCGGTGGTCGACTGTGGACTAGGCGACGATCGATGGTGGTAAAGGCCGCGGTCGAAGGTGGTCAGCGGCTCCGTCTCTGGCGAACGGCGGCGCAAGGGCCGAAGCCCCTTTGCGGCGGCTTTTCTTGGCGGCGGTCGACAGAAACCAAAAAGCCGCCGGCTTTTTGGTGGTTTACACACTCGAGTATTGTTTGACGTGGCGGTCTAGCAGCCAGTTCAAAGGGTGCAGTAGCTGTGTATCCCCCTATAGCAGTCCAAGGGTATATTTTCTCTTATCCTTTTAATACTGTTATATATTTACACATATATTTTATCTATTATAATTATGATTATTTGTTTCTGTTTCCTGACCTGATCCAGTTGTGATCTTGGGATGAGATTTCTGTTAATATTATTTCGCTGTGCTTGTTGTACCCTGTAAATCCCAACAGTGGTATCAGAGTCTTTTTCTAGGCTCGGTGGGGAACAAGTTTAATCATGATTATATATTGTTTATATATGTGTGAAACTTATATTGTGGTTAAGATCAAATTTTGATCTTTTTACCAATTATAGTTTCCAGTTTACTATTTATATATGTTTATATATTTTATGTGCGCGAAACTTGGTTTTTGGCTAAAAAGTCAAAGTTTTGATTTTTTAGCCAATTAAAGTTTCCAGTTTATCTATTTTAATATTTATACATATATTTTGCGTGAAACTTGGTTTTTGGTCAAAAGTCAAAGTTTTTTTACTGTAAACCAAATAAGGTTTCCAGTTTACATGTTTTATATAGATATCTGTATAAATTATGTGAAACTTGAAGTTATTAAAAAGGTCAAAGTTCTTGAATTTTTAAAATTAAGTTTCCAGCTTTATTATTATATATTTAATAATGTTGACGTTTAACCTATGTCGTGTTTTTGTTTTTATCCAGTTTGAGATATTTAACAAAAGACCCAGTTTAGGCCCAGTTTTGAGGCCCAGGTTGAATTGTTGGGATTAACACAAGACCAGTTGTGTTTTGCTGTTCACATTCAAGTTTTGAATCCTCCCGGGATTATATATGTATGATGTATGGTTATAATGCGTTTATTATTTATTTTTATTTTTTTGTTACGTGATTATATATTTATTATTATTTATTAAGTCAAACGCCTAAAACCTAGTGGATCACTTTGTGGTTGCGTTTTTTAATTTCTTGTTATGGTTGATTACATTTATTATTTATCCGGTGTGGGGAAGCCTGCGTGCCACTTACAACCCCTATTCAATTTTGTAAAAGTATTAGTTTTAGTAGGTCTGCATGCCTTTGAATTATTATGTAATAGGGCACTACTTGATATTTGTAAATGTAATAATTTTTGGAGACGATCAAGCAAGACAAGAAGCAAGACAAGGAGAGAGGATGCCATCCATGGATGTCATGGATGCTAGAGCCAGTGGGAGCATTAAGAATCCATGCCATGTGTGTTGTTTGTGATTCACTTAGGGTTTGACCACAGGGGTTCTTGATTTTTAATCAAGTATCAGTGATGGTCAAAGGCGTTATGTGTTTTTTGTCTTATTAATATTATTAATTGTGTGGTTGTGATTTAATTAATTAGTGCACGCTCGTCATTAAAACCATACACATATATAATATTTTAAGTTGAAAAGTTTTTCACTTAAAAGGATAATAGTTTTACAAGTTTTGTAAAATGGTTAAAACTGGCAAAAGTTTTTTTGAAACAAATTAACCCTTTTTAAAAAAAATCTTAGACCAGTAGTGCTAGCCATCTAATTGTACACCTTTCCTGCTCTTGGTACTTTGGTGTGTTGTCGTGCCCAAACCGTGCATACCGAGGTTCAAACCGATGTGGGGATGGGGTGAAATACTTTGCGATTCCTTGATTTGACGGGCCAGAGTTCACCCCGTCTTAGATGGTGAGGTCTATTTTGGTGAATCCATGATGTGACGGGCCCAAAGTGCGCTTAAGAGGACTAAATATGTATGAATTATGTTTCATTCGATGTCCCAAAGATATAGGAGTCGTTTTTTGGATTAAATGTGATCGGTATGGTTTATACCCACCAGAAATAGCATGGGGTCGGTGTTGTCGTGCCCCAACCATGTACGGGCACGTATGAAATATAAATCCTATTCTAAAATAAATTATTTAAGGGGTTATAAATTATTTTAGAGGAATTAATTACTGAAATGTTTTTTCTTGCTTTTTACTGTAGATGTCACTTTTATCTGTTATACCGTTTTATTCACCTGAGGAATCTCTTAGTCTCATCATGCAAAAGTGGAAGCTTTCAGAACCAAACTTTGTAGTTTGGAAGTTGCACTTTAGGAATATCCTAAGGGCATAGGGAAGGCTGTACACAGTTGATATGCCACCTCTAGCACGACCCGGTTATTCTGCTAAGGATGAAGAGTATGATACATATTATATATATATCTATCTGATGAATCTGACGTAATGTCAATTCTAATACTCTCTACTGAATCTGAGTTTTTGTATGAACTCAAAAGTAAGTCAACTTTTGAGATCGTGCAAGGTCTAGAAGAGCGTTTCAAAAGCAGTAAGCGTTGTGGATGCTTTCTACTTATGAAAGATATTCATTCACAGAGGATGAAAGAAAGTCAGTCTTTAAGTGATCATCTCATCAATATAAGAAGGTTGTTTGATTGCTTCATGCTTCTCGGATCACAAGTCAGTGAACAAGAGCTTGTGATTCTTTTGGTTGGGACTCTGACAGATTACTATCATGCAAAGATAGTAGATGAGATCAGAGGACAAGAATCAACTATTGTTGGTATACACGAGTTTCTAATGTGTATGGATGATCAAAAGCACCCGGACATCTTTGATACAACAGTAGTTGAATCAATGGAGGATAATGACTGGATTGATGAGCTACTAGACATTTGTTGCCCAGATTGCAGTAGCAGGGATATTTGCAAGCACTCACTCGACATTGATCTGCTGGACGTTGGATCAACCAACGAATCAGGTATCTTTATAATAGATTGCTTAGTTACTTCTTTTGAATCATGGGTACTCGATACCGGATGTGGTCATCACATTTGCAATCATTTGTAAGGATTCAAGAAGAGTAAGAAACTAAGGAAGGGGGACATGGACCTACGGGTAGGCGAAGGCTCTATCATTGGTGCTGAAGCTGTAGGAACATATTGTCTCAGGCTACCTTTAGGATTAATCATAGAACTAGAGGATTGTTATTACGTTCCTAGATTAATCAAAAATGTAATCTCGTATGATTTATTACGTTCCTAGATTCATAAAAAATGTAACACCATAACTGGCTTTCCTAGGGTCTACTTAAGTACTTAGGTAACAAAATATGGTCTAAGGTCAAAGGCAAGAAAATAACATACGCACTCATCTCTCACTCAACCACCCAAAAGTCCAAGTCAATCATATTCGAGCCGATCTCGCCGTGAGTCCAAGTGCCGGTCTCAACACTTAGTTCACTCACAACCTGACTCTGATACCAACATATAACACCGTGATTTTCAAAAATTCCGTTTGAAAAAAAAATTAATTATTAATCAACCATAAGCAACGGAAGTCTTAAGACCATAAGTACAGTAAATGCAACCCGATAAAATCACAGTGTCACACCCTGATCAAAACCGTTAAACCGTTATAAATTCAAGCCATAAATAAATAATAAAAGTTCATTGGTATCAATGTCCATAAACTATCTACCCATAGTGAACCCCGTCTCACAAAGCCAAGCTCTAAGTCACCTGCACGAGTACACGACACATTTCAAAAGAACAAGTGTCAGCTTACGCCTCGCGAGTCAATAGGGTTAGAATAACAATATCCGTAAAAACATTAAAGATGAGCATTAATAAAGTTTTCAAATAACCATGCTCGTCACGTATGTGTGTATGTGTGTGTGTGTGTATATATATATATATATATATATATATATATATATATATATATATATATATATATATATATATATATATATATATATATATATATATGACCCATCCCTTGAATCCCGCATAACATTTAACATATAAATGGGTCAAATAACCGTTTTAATAAACACAACATGTCAAAGCCGTTCACAAACCGCATATCAAGCACATATTGCAAATCAACACATCCCGCATACCATAGTCCGTATTTCTACCCGCTAAGTAGGTAACCCGTTCACTAATCACACGCTAAGTAGCCCGTGCATCGATTGGGTAGCTACTCCCGATCCATGAATGAGTGTACATTAGGTTATGCTTTCGCTACTCCGACTGTGCAAGTACGAGTACCGCGTTGTCGTTCAAGTGTAAGTACAAACGGGGGCAACCGCTATCAACCCCTCCTAACACTCACGTGATGCTATCGATATGACTACACCTGTTGTCATACATCACTCCAGTACTCGAGCACTCAACGTACCCTCGTACCATGCGTTGCAAAGGTTATCTAGAAACCCCGCAACTCCGTATATGAGTAGCACTTATACCTAGAAGGTCATTAAAACCTAATAGGTCCTTAAACCGTAAGCGAGCATGTAAGGTTACTACCCCCGCCCATCAAGCTATGAACATGTATATAAATCATATAAACCGTAAATAACCGTAGCATGCATAAACAACCTTGTAAGCATACATAATCATATAATTGCGAGTAATACACTTAGCACATTAAACCATCATTATACATATTCGTTTAATTTTTAAAAATAGATTTTGTAGTTGTACTCGGTTTTGTATTTATTGAACTCACCTAAAGTCCCGTAAGCAAGAGCCGTGTGAACCTTCGAGAAATTATCGACCAACCTAACGATAAACAAATGTTAATAATCTAACGAATAACGAAGGTCAAAAATGAAACTAAAACGAGGAATGAATAGAAAATCTAATCTCAATCGCAAATCAATAAAACATTAAATCGTAAATCTCCTCGTATCATATGCTACAATCGCAATTTAGGACTTGATACACAATTTCAACTACATTTCTAACAAACACATGATAAATCTCATGCTTCTCCTAACCACAAATCAAGTGGCATTAAGTCACAAATCAACCTATATATACCTCTTTACATAAAAGCCATTTTGACTTAGAGGTATATACAAAAAAGTCCAAAGATTTGTATACAAGATCTAAAACATTATAATCCTAACAATCTCCCCCTTTTTAGATCTTGTCTTTCTTCAAGTATATCTTTGATCTAGGATCTTCTGAAACTGTCTGATTTTTCTTCTTTCTTCGCGCTTTGCTTCAAACATCTCTGCTGCTTCAGAAACATCAATTCTGCAGTTTTATCAGTTCATGGTATAACTTGCTTTAAACTGAATTGTTATTTGCAGGGGGAGCAAAATTTTTATCTTCACCTAATTGATGAAAAACGATTTTCATGCATCAATTTAGGGGGAGTTTTTGTTTTTATTGCTTTATATATTTTTCAGAAAAATAAAAAACATTCATATATTGAAAATCCAAAAACATTATAAAACTTCAAAATTCAAAAAGATTTTTGGTTTTCGTTAGTTGTTACTTGTTCAAGAAGGTATTCATTCTTTGCTATATTCTCATACCATTCTTGATTCATTCATTTGTGGATCTTTTGAAAGATCGCCTTTCATTTCCGCATTTCCATCTCAAATCATTCCTTCCTTCTCTGCTAATTGTTTCAAATCATTTCTGGAATCGTTCATTCATGTGATATTATTTCAGTGATCACAACGCACCATGAGTGAGGGAGTGTAGGCATTTATACTCCTATGGTCTATCCAGAACCGGAAGGACCTTCCCCAGGAGCTTACCATATGCTAGAAAGAGATAGTAACGGTTACTTAGTAGGTCATCTAGGTGAGCAGAATCAGTTATCACGGGATACTGATTGATGTGCAGAGGTAAAATGAAACTGAGAGGGGTGGAACAGGAGATGGGGTGTTTCTAATCAACAAAATATCTTGAGCTTACTGTTAAATCATTTTGTGACATTATTTGTCAAATTCCCTGATTGTTTATATTCTCTGATTGTTCAAATCTTTCTTGTTAATCCTTCTCAATAGTGAATTTCTTGATATATCATTCTTGTTGTAAATCACATGATTTCTCATCTCGGTTAGGAAAGTGATAACAAGTGTCCTTATGTATCCAACAAACAGTGATACATACATCAATTAAGAAAGAGAGTTTGAGGGAGAAGTTGAAAAATAGTTAGTGAGTTGTGGGTGAGACAGGATCAAAAGAAAAGAAAGATCCTTACCAAATAGTATACATCTGGGTAGCCACATCTACTACTGGATCTCATTCGTTGAGATTTGGTATTGAAATAGACATCATGGACCCAGTGATGCAATGCACTAACCCTACCCAGCTACTCAATTATCTCCTAAAAGATAATTGTTTCAACTTGACACGGAGAATTAGCACATTTCTATTGACGTCTCACTTGGAGATTGTTAATATTGAAACAAGGAGGACATACTGCTCCGGTCCCCGACTTCTTTCATGCACTGATAGAGTCTAGAGCTTATTTGAATATAAATTTCATTTCTTAGGACACATTGTAGAAATATTAAGTGTATCTAGTTTTCGTAACTACCGGAACATCTTGGAGTGATATCTTTGTGATATTCACGATGATTAGATGGAAATCCTACCAGTGCTAACATCATGCCAACGCTGAAAGTAGGTCACACAGTTTCTAACTGTTGTGTTAACCAGTAATCTATGTGATCTCGGTGTTAAATTTACCCAAGGGAACTTTGAGACGGTGCCCTAAAGTCTGTCTCGCTTACTTTCTAGATATATCATTGTTGTGACATTTCAAGAAGCGTAAGGCTATCATGGTGTGGATTTTTTACACAAAGTGCTTACATTCAGGTCAAAATCAAGTTGTATGAAATTTTTTTGAACATCATGTTCATGATAAATCCTGAGCATTAGGAGGGGGAGAATAAAATTTGAAGAGTGAAGATTGTATAGTTAATTTTGAGATATAAAAGCAAAACATTATTCAAGATATTGAGGGGGAGAAGAAAATCAGTTTGAGTTGTTCATAGAAAACATTATTCTGATGTTTTGAAGACGAAAAGATACCCATGTATGTATGTAGGGGGAGTGAGAAAGAAGTAGCGACAAGTCAAGGGGGAGCAAAGAAAAGTACATTGTGTTTGACAAGATTGAAGAAAGTCAGTTTGTTTTGAGACCAAGAGTGTTTAAAGTGTTTCACGATCATAAGCTACATTCTAGGGGGAGAGAATAAAAGATTCTTCCCAATGCAAGTTTAAAGTCAAGAGATCGTGAAGATTGTGAATTCTGAAAATCACAATGTTTATACAACCAAAGGTTGAAAAGCCTAAGGTTTCTAGTGAAAGTTTGAAGATTGAAGAAAGAGGATGTCAATATATGCTTTCAAGGTTCAAGTTCTCATCAACATTATGAAATGAAGATTATTCTCAATATGAAGAGTCTCTATTTCAAGATGAGAAGTCATTTTGAAGACATCGAGTTAATAATTGAAGTTTTCCTCAAGGATCAAGAGAATGCACACTTAAAAAGAATATCTGCATGATTCAAAAGGGGAGATTGTTAAAGATTTCACAAGATGCCGAAAAGACATAACATCTTCTATTTATATACAAAGGGGAGTTTGTTAGGTTTATTAATTGTATAGAATAGAAGATAACATTTTGGGTGAAGTTTGTATTAACTACAAACTAGGAGGGCTTAAAATGTGAATATACTCTATGAGTATATAAGCCTATGATTAAGGCTAATCATGTATCAATTGACAAACTTAATAACATGTTAACTATGTGTTCTTAAGGTGTAATCTCACATTCTCTCATAGTTAATACATTGCAATTGAAGATTAGCTTGATACCTGAATCATAATGGGACAAACACAAATCCACCCAAATTGCATGTTGATTCATATAACAGTTAACTTAGGAATTATAATTTGATGTAGCCAAAGAAGTTTAGTCAACAACTCCAGCTCATCAAATCATGATTCATGCCATCAGATAGTGATTTTAGCCCATCAAATTGCAACTTTCAGCCGATAAATCATGAATTACAAGTGCAAGACTTCACCACCAATTAAAATTCTCCAACTTAAATTCTGCAGGCCATTGATCAGATGCAAATCATAATCTAAATCTTCAACTAAAATCCTAATTTCAAATCCTATTACTCATCTTTAACGTCATGGATCCAACCCCTAGTAGCAATTTCATGTTTAACCAGCAAACCCATGCAATTTAAAGCTTAAACATCTTCCTACTGTCCCGCAAATACCATCGGTGATAAAAAGAAACATATACTTTAAGGATTAAGGATGTTTACCTCATGGTTTACTTCCCAAAGTCGAGATAAAATCGAGCCTTCTTCTACCTTCTGTTTGCTGCCGTCGTTAACCCCTGCAACACCTCAAATTGCCGCCCGAAGAACAGCCCCCCTTGGATCGATATTTTTACTACAACCCCACATAAATTCGATAGTTTTGTAGTACCCATTGAACTCCTATACACTTCTGTTTCATCGATTCACAGCCCCCAAAATGCGGATTAAATCCTCAAAATCAAAGAAAAATCACATAGAACACATAGATAAGGATTAAAGATACATACTTGATTGAATACCTTCACGTAAACACCATGATTCCTTGTTTACTTTTTAGCCAATCGAGAGAGGCAGTGCGAGACCTTCACGAACTGCCGTGAACAACATATGGGCTGCCAAAACGTGATTAAAACCCTCATAGAAATTAATCCTTTAATCCCCTCTTAATCCTTAATGTTTCCCTTAATAACCCCTAAGTCCCTATTCTTTTCCATTCAATATTTTGTGTCCATCACACACTAATTGTACATAAAATCATATAACTCACTTACCGTCTCTCTAACAGCTCAACAATATAAATTAATTCCTTAGTCGTCGCATAATTTATCCTACTAAGACTAACCAAGAATATATATATAAATTATACAAATTACCCCGAAATTCTGGTTGTTACAATCCTCTCCTCCTTAACAAGATTTCGTCCCGGAATCCATATAGTCAAGCACCAAATGAAATGTCGCCCATATCGGGGTCCGTTAATTCAACAACCCTTCAAATCTTTCATTGTCCTTAGATTTTCTTCTCCGTTAATTCGAGATTTAATTCCAAAAACAACTCTATATAACTTATGGAAACTATATGACTCAAATTCCTAAATCCGTCAATCGAGAATCGACAAACATTCAACTAAAACCTTAATTCCATGAAACATAAAGAATTCACAAACCAACATCCATCGTCCCTCTTCGTATTGTAACTCGGGTTGTCGCTTTAACCTGTTTCTTATCTTTTATCAATTACCCATATCTTCGAATGCAAATCATTCATAACAATCATAACCAGTTAACAACTCTACCACTCAAGCTCTTCTTGACCCACGAATCGACATACGTAAGTATTAAATGTACATAAGATTCATTTCCCACACAGTCATATCACTCGGTCCCTTTTTACATTGTTATAATATCCATCCTATCTTTTACTACTCGCCAGTAACTTGTTACTTTATATCCACCTCAAGCAATGTAAGCTCAATTGTCGAGCACAAACATGTCGTGGCATTTTCGTGATAACGTTGGTCAGGCGTAATCACAAAAGAACCCCACACGAGTGTCTTTATTATTCTCGCATCTCTCGAGATATCTGAATCATCCCTTTTTATAAACTTCCAACTCCTATGACTACCTTGTCCGTCTTAAATCTACATCCTTCCATGGATTTTACGTTACCGTACATTCTAGTTCCTTACCACACACATGTCTAACCCATGCTCAACTCAACTTCCTCTTCTATATCCATTCCGTTCTTCTAACTTACCGTTTATCGTTCTAACCCGACCTCTAAAATTAATAAAACTTCTTCATTCCACCCTTTTAATCGTAGCCAACCTTTCTTTCGAACCTTTTTAACTCTCATTCCTTCTACATACTTGTCCGTGCTACTTCTAAATTCCATCTTAGTCATCTCTTATGTCAAGTCACTTCGTCCCCATTCACCGTTCCAAAACTTCACCAGGTCCTTCTAGAGCGGATCAACTTTGAACATATCGCGTTCTCTTCCAATCGTAGTATACCGAGGCATAATCCTCATTTCCAACCAACTACTAAGACCGAACCAAAGACAAGGCTTAACAATATAGCCCAAACCGGCCTACCAATAGTCTAATTAGGGCCATTCTAAACAACATTTCATGAATAATATCGTCACTAGTACCGTATATCGATATACCTACTATATCACATTACCATTAAATATATTTATATTTATATTTCCTTTTAATCATTCCGTGTGACCGTTGATGGTCTCGTCAAAGCATCTTAGCCAACTTTTTCTGATTAATATGTGCAACCGTGATCAATGCTATTATTATTCATATTTGATCAAATTTATCGTACGATTTTATTTTATTTCTCCTTCTCTCTTTTTAACAACCGTTACTATGATTCAGGGACCCACCTCACGCATCCTGTTATCGAATAGCCATCGAAAATCTAATATCCACGAGAAGTAATATACTATTGACCGACTAAAACCATCCGTTAAGTACTAACCACGATATATCTCATGTATTTGATAATGTTCAAAAGAAACGAAGTAATTAGACTATTATATACAACTCGCCCTTCGATCGCTCGGTTCATGTCTGACCAAATCATATATGTCATTAGCTCATTAGTCTCTGTCGTGATCATCATACCAACCCCCGTTGTTGTTTGATCCGTCTCCATGATCAGAGTTTACCGATCGCGGAGTGTGAGGGAACCATAATCAGGTGAAGAAGGTGGAGTACCTGCGTACTCGTCCTCGGTAGGCTCCGACCCTGACTTTGAAGAATAGCTATGATGAATCATACTTTAACCGAGCCCATTCTTCACAATTGGTGAAAACAACATTCTTAGCATTGTGTGCTTCTCGGAGGGTTGCAGTGGTCGATTGCCACTTCCCGCAGTTGGATCCGGACCCTAAGATACCACTCACATATTCATGCCCTTATCCAAATCCGTATTGGCGCCCAGCTCGTTAACAAGATTCAAGTGCACATGTGTAAGTCGGTGATGTCTTCCTTACACGATATACTTTATTTCATCCTCTCTAGGAGTTCCTCTTCAGAAGCGAACCACCACCCTTCCATAACCCAAAAGGGAAGTTCTTCGAATTGTCCAATCTCCACGTATAGCGAAAGATACCCTAGTCAAAATCGAATTTTCGAGTGATTCAATATCATTCTTATCATAAAAGCTATCATAAGAGGAAAGAATTCAATCTATTTCATCCGACAGCAAGACAAAAAAGAAAGTTATCCGTTCGTATATCAAAATGTTGACGCGTCGCAGCCTCGTCGAATGCCTAAATTACCAACTAGTCGAACCGTAAAAACAATAAACCATAACTGGCTTTCCTAGGGTCTACTTAACTACTTAGGTAACAAAATATGGTCTAAGGTCAAAGGCAAGAAAATCACATACGCACTCATCTCTCACCCAACCACCTAAAAGTCCAAGTCAATCCTATTCGAGCCAATCTCGCCGTGAGTCCAAGTGCCGGTCTCAACACTTAGTTCACTCACAGCATGGCTCTGATACCAACATGTAACACCGTGATTTTCAAAAATTCCGTTTATAAAAAAATTAATTATTAATCAACCATAAGCAATGGAAGTCTTAAGACCATAAGTACAGTAAATGCAACCCGATAAAATCATAGTGTCACACCCTGATCAAAACCGTTAAACCGTTATAAATTAAAGCCATAAATAAATAATAAGAGTTCATTGGTATCAATGTCCATAAACTATCTACCCATAGTGAACCCCGTCTCACAAAGCCAAGCTCTAAGTCACCTGCACGAGTACACGACACATTTCAAAAGAACAAGTGTCAGCTTACGCCTCGCGAGTCAAAAGGGTTAGAATAACAAAATCCGTAAAAACATTAAAGATGAGCATTAATAAAGTTTTCAAATAACCATGCTCGTCACGTATATATATATATATATATATATATATATATATATATATATATATATATATATATATGACCCATCCCCTGAATCCCGCATAACATTTAACATATAAATGGGTCAAATAACCGTTTTAATTAACACAACATGTCAAAGCCGTTCAGAAACCGCATATCAAGCACATATTGCAAATCAACACATCCCGCATACCATAGTCCGTATTTCTACCCGCTAAGTAGGTAACCCGTTCACTAATCACACGCTAAGTAGCCCGTGCATCGATTGGGTAGCTACTCCCGATCCATGCATGAGTGTACATTAGGCTATGCTTTCGCTACTCCGACTGTGCAAGTACGAGTACCGCGTTGTCGTTCAAGTGTAAGTACAAACGGGGGCAACCGCTATCAACCCCTCCTAACACTCACGTGATGCTATCGATATGACTACACCTGTTGTCATACATCACTCCAGTACTCGAGCACTCAACGTACCCTTGTACCATGCGTTGCAAAGGTTATCTAGAAACCCCGCAACTCCGCATGTGGCTAGCACTTATACCTAGAAGGTCATTAAAACCTAATAGGTCCTTAAACCATAAGCGAGCATGTAAGGTTACTACCCACCCATCAAGCCATGAACATGTATATAAATCATATAAACCGTAAATAACCGTAGCATGCATAAACAACCTTGTAAGCATACATAATCATATAATTGCGAGTAATACACTTAGCACATTAAACCATCATTATACATATTCGTTTAATTTTTAAAAATAGATTTTGTCATTGTACTCGGTTTTGTAAACTATTGAACTCACCTAAAGTCCCGTAAGCAAGAGCCGTGTGAACCTTCGAGAAATTATCGACCAACCTAACGATAAACAAATCTTAATAAGCTAACGAATAACGAAATTCAAAAATGAAACTAAAACGAGGAATGAACAGAAAATCTAATCTCAATCGCAAATCAATAAAACATTAAATCGTAAATCTCCTCGTATCATATGCTACAATCGCAATTCAGGACTTGATACACAATTTCAACCACATTTCTAGCAAACCCATGGTAAATCTCATGCTTCTCCTAACCACAAATCAAGTGGCATTAAGTCACAAATCAATCAGATATTCAATCGCAAATCCACCCAAATTGCATGTTGATTCATATAACAGTTAACTTAGGAATTATAATTTGATGTAGCCAAAGAAGTTTAGTCAACAACTCCAGCTCATCAAATCATGATTCATGCCATCAGATAGTGATTTTAGCCTATCAAATTGCAACTTTCAGCCGATAAATCTTGAATTACAAGTGCAAGACTTCAATACCAATTAAAATTCTCCAACTTAAATTCTGCAGGCCATTGATCGGATGCAAATCATAATCTAAATCTTCAACTAAAATCTTAATTTCAAATGCTATTACTCATCTTTAACGTCATGGATCCAACCCCTAGTAGCAATTTCATGTTTAACCAGCAAACCCATGCAATTTAAAGCTTGAACATCTTCCTACTGTCCCGCAAATACCATCGGTGATCAAAAGAAACATATACTTTAAGGATTAAGGATGTTTACCTCATGGTTTACTTCCCAAAGTCGAGATAAAATCGAGCCTTCTTCTACCTTCTGTTTGCTGCCGTCGTTAACCCCTGCAACACCTCAAATTGCCGCCCGAAGAACAGCCCCCCTTCGATCGATATTTGCACTACAACCCCACATAAATTCGATAGTTTCGTAGTACCCATTGAACTCCTTGACACTTCTGTTTCATCGATTCACAGCCCCCAAAATCGGGATTAAATCCTCAAAATCAAAGAAAAATCACATATAACACATAGATAAGGATTAAAGATACATACTTGATTGAATACCTTCACGTAAACACCATGATTCCTTGTTTACTTTTTAGCCAATCGAGAGAGGCAGTGCGAGACCTTCACGAACTGCCGTGAACAACATATGGGCTGCCAAAACGTGATTAAAACCCTAATAGAAATTAATCCTTTAATCCCCTCTTAATCCTTAATGTTTCCCTTAATAACCCCTAAGTCCCTATTCTTTTCCCTTCAATATTTTGTGTCCATCACACACTAATTGTACATAAAATCATACAACTCACTTACCGTCTCTCTAACAGCTCAACAATATAAATTAATTCCTTAGTCGTCGCATAATTTATCCTACTAAGACTAACCGGGAATATATATATATAAATTATACAAATTACCCTGAAATTCTGGTTGTTACACTATCAGTCGGTAGGAAAAACAATTTTGTGCTTTAAAGATGATTTATTTTATTTTAAAGCAAGTTCACAAAATGGTCTATACACAATAAATCTACAAGATGACAAGGAAATCTATCATATAAGTAAGAGGTTAAAGGACACTTTGAATCAAACTTACCTGTGGCATTGTCGGCTCGGGCATATTAATAAGAAACGCATAGAGCAACTCCATGAAAATGGAGTTCTAGGGTTATTTGATCTTGAATCAATTGACAATTGCGAATCTTGTTTGTCTGGAAAGATGACAAAGAAACCTTTCAACAGTTTGAATGAAATGTCAAAGGAACTGCTAGGGATAATACACACAGATGTGTGTGGTCCTTTCAGTCAAGAAGTCAGGATACCGGTACTTTATTACCTTTACTGATGATTTTAGTAGGTATGGTTATGTGTATCTTATGATACACAAGTCTCAAAGTTTTGATTTCTTTAAACAGTTTCAGAATGAAGTACAAAACCAGCTTGACAAGAAGATAAAGCTGCTTCGGTATGATCGAGGTGGTGAATATCTGAGTCAAGAGTTTTCCGATCATCAAAGGAATGTGGGATTGTTTCACAACTCACACCTCTATATACGCCATAGTGGAATGGTGTGTCAGAAAGGAGGAACAGAACCTTGCTTGATATGGTTCGTTGGATGATGAGTCAAACTAGTTTACCGATGTCGTTCTGGGGACACGCATTCGAAATGGCTGCTTTTATGCTGAACCGAGTTCCAACAAAATCTGTAGAGAAAAGAAAGACACCGTTCGAGTTATGGACGTGGAAAAAGCCCAAATTGTCTTTCATGAAGATTTAGGGTTGTGAGGCGTTCGTTAAACGACCGTTCTCAGATAAACTCAAACCCAAATCAGATAATGTATCTTCGTAGGTTATCCTTAAGAAGCCTTAAGGTTATGTATCTTCTACAATCCCGATAAGAACAAAGTATTTGTCGCTCGGTCAGGGACTTTTCTAGAAGACAAGTTTCTAAGTTCAGAAACTGCTAGAAAAGAAATAGATCTTCAAGAAATTGAAGAAGATGAAGGTATGCCTCCACCATTTGTGGAACCAGTAATTCAACAAAGGATTGTTGAAACCCAACACGAGTCAGTGGTTGAGGAGGAAGTGGAAACACAAGATCTTTGCAGGTCCAGTAGGATTCAGACTGAGCCAAATAGATATCTAGGATTTCTAATTGCTCAAGAAGAAGGGGATCTTTATGAACCCAAATCCTATGAGGATATTATGTCAGGCAGTGAGTCTGACAAATGGCTAGACACCATGAAGGTAGAGATGCAATCCATGTATGACAACCAAGTTCGGGAGCTAGTAGACTTGCCACAACACAATAAAGCTGTTGGATGCAAGTGAGTCTTCAAGAAAAAGACAGACATGGAAGGAAATGTGCATACTTTTAAAGTTAGACTTGTTGCAAAAGGTTACACTCAGACTCATGGCATTGATTATGATGAAACCTTTTCGCCAGTAGCTATCCTTAAGTATATCAGGATTCTTATGGCAATATCTGCATACTTCAATTATAAGATATGGCAAATTGATGTCAAAACCGCTTTCCTTAACGGTAAACTAATAGAGGATGTGTATATGGCATAACCGGACGGTTTTGAAGATTCCAAGAATCCAGGAAAAGTATGCAAGTTGCTAAAATCCATTTATGGATTAAAGCAAGCATCTAGAAGCTGGAACTTGCATTTTGATGAGCGCATCAAAGAATTTGGTTTTACCAAAAACGAGTTTGAGTCCTGTGTTACACGAAGTTTAGTGGGAGCGTAGCAATCTTCGTGGCCCTGTATGTGGATGACATACTGATCATAGGAAACGATATACCAGCATTACAAGGAGTAAAATCCTGGTTAGGTAAATGTTTCCAGATGAAGGACTTAGGAGAATCCGCATACATACTTGGTATAAAGATTTGTAGAGATAGATCTAGGCGGTTAATCGGACTTAGTCAAAGTACATACATCGATAAAGTGTTAAAACGCTTTAAGATGGAAGAACCCAAGAAAGGATTCATTACAATGACATCCGGCGTACCATTGAGCAAGGCTCAATGTCCTACTTCTCCAGAAGAGCTGAAGAGGATGAAATCAGTTCCTTATGCCTCGACAGTAGGATCAATTATGTATGCCAAGCTATGTACTAGGCACGATGTTGCTTACTCCATAAACCTGACGAGTAGGTATCAGCAAAATCCGGGTGAAGCCTATTGGGTGGCTGTCAAGAACATTCTCAAGTATTTGAGAAGGACAAAAGAAATGTTCTTGGTCTTTGGAGGAAGCACGGATGAAATCAGTGTAACTGGTTATACAGACGCGAGTTTCTAGACAGACATATACGACTTTAAGTCCCAGTCAGGGTTTGTCTTTACCCTAAATGGAGGAGCTATATCTTGGAAAAGCCAGAAGCAAGATACAATAGCAAATTCAACTACAGAGCTTGAGTACATTGCGGCAAATGATGCAGCAAAGGAAGCGGTTTGGAGGAGGAATTTTATCTAGGATCTAAGAGTTGTTGCCAGTATCTCTATACCGATTGATATATTGTGTGATAACATGGGAGATTTAGCGCAAGTAAAAGAACCAAGAGATCACCAGCGGACCAGGAATGTACTTAGAAAGTATCACATCATCCGAGAGATCATCGGAAGGGGAGATGTTAGGATATGCAAGATACCAACAGAAGACAACGTGGCTGATTCGTTAACTAAAGCACTTGCTAGAGATAAGCATTAGAGGCATGCTAGTTCTATTGGAATGCAGTACATGGGACCTAGCAACTAGTTTTTTAGTAATTGATTAAATTGTATGGATTGAATTTTAAACCTTATGATTATGTATTAAACATTTCTGCGTGATGGAAATAGGAGGTTTAATATTATCGTTTTAAATTTCTCCATTTTTATCATATTTATTTGTCCATGATATACAAGTCTTGTTATATCAAAATCACTCTGTAGCTACTTGATGCGGTGGGAGCCACATCAAGGAGATACTAACGCTATTATAAATACTTGATGGATTATTCGCGTAGAGAATAACAACACAAGTTTTTGTGACCAAGTGTTTATAGATATTTGTCAAAGATACAAATATTGGAGGTGATCCGCATCAGACTAACTTCATGGAGCCTTTTGCATGAGTTAGCTGATTGGTTATCCTTAGACCTGAGATGTTTGGTTTGGGGCAGGAGGACTTCTGTAGTTTGGAACGTCCTAACGTTACGCCGTAACAGGGTAACTATTCATGGATCCTTTTGACATGAGTTAGCTGATTGGTTGTCCTTAGACCTGAGATGTTTGGTTTGGGGCAGGAGGACTTTTGTAGTTTGGAACGTCCTAACGTTACACCGTAACAGGGTAACTATAATAGGCCTATATGGGTGCAGCGGAAGTCGTGTGCTCAAATGCAAGCAGTCAAGATGTGATTTGCACCTTCTCTTAAAACAGAGGAGATATTATAAGGCCCCTTGACGGTTGAGACTAAATGAAATGCGTGGCTGCACTCGGATAGAATGATGGATATCATTCGGTAACTCCGTAACTGCAGTTAGTCGAGATCAGAAGTCAAGAAATATAATCTGGATTTTTTTCAAAATAGATCACGTGCTTCATGTCTGAAATCCACATTACGGGATATCGCGATGCAAAAGGAAAAGACGGTTAATTGAAGAAAACGATTACAGAATCACTGGACATAAGAGAACTTATAGTTGTGGTTAACCTAAGTGTCTGGCTGGGTACCTCTTCAGACTCATGATGATCAAGAGAGTGTAACTATCGTGCACAAGTGGGAGTATGATAGATTGTGTGTAGGGATAGTGTACACGTGTCATCATATCCATAAACACTATGAGTAACTAAAGGGTCAAACATCTGCACCCCAACTGATGAACCAGAAAATAATACAATTTGTGTGAAGTAATAATTAATAGTTAATTAATTGTCATGGAAAAATAATAAATGGATGTTTATTATTTAAGAGAGATTAAATATCAGTTAGGTATTTAATTATAATGTTTGGTTGGAAAAAGTATTAATTAATAGTTAATTAATTAATATTAAACCGAACTAGAGTGTTTGTTTTGTCAATCGATAAAAGATATTGGTCTCGGACCAGGCTTGGGGATCCAAATGCCTTAATCCGATTAAATAAGTATTTAAAGGGATTAAGCCTAGCTTTTAAACCTAATCCTAATCATATTTTAGCAACTAAGACAAAAACAAAATCTCTCCCTCTCTCTCTCTTTGCTCTATTCGGCCGAGAACACCACCACCACCATTGAGGTGGTGGTCGACGGTGGACTAGGCGGTGATCGACGGTGGTAAAGGCGACGGTCGACGGTGGTCGGCGGCTCCTTCTCCGTCGAACGGCGGCGCAAGGGCCGAAGCCCCTTTTGCGGCAGCTTTTCTCGGCGGTGGTCGACAGAAACCAAAAAGTCTTCGGCTTTTTGGTGGTTTACATACTCGAGTATTGTTTGACGTGGCGGTCTAGCAGCCAGTTCAAAGGGTGCATTAGCTGTGTATCCCCCTATAGCAGTCCAAGTGTATATTTTCTCTTATCCTTTTAATACTGTTATATATTTACACATATTTTATCTGTTAAAATTATGATTATTTGTTTCTGTTTCCCCACCAGATCTAGTTGTGATCTTGGCATGGGATTTCTGTTAATATTATTCTGCTGTTTGTAACCTGTAAATCTCAACAGGCCCAGTTTGGAAAAGAGATAGTATGGCATAAGATTCACGCTCGCGCTTGATTCGGCCAATGTATGTGTGACGGGAATGTTGCCAAACTGGCACGGTAGAGTGAGACTCCCGGGATCAGTCATTTTCTTCGGGATCTTCTTACGCATAGCTGCGGAGCACTTATGATTGAGTGTAACACTCAAGACCTCTTCAAGTTTCTTACGATTAGAGAGCAGGTCTTTCATGAACTTTGCATACTTTGGCATTTGAGCCATAGCCTCAACGAAAGGAATATTGATATGCAAAGATTTCAGGTATTCGAGGAATTTTTTATACTACTCATCCTGATCGTCTTTCCGATGACGCTGTGGATATGGTATCGGTGGACGGTACAGTTTCACGAGAGGTGGAGCGCGTGGAGCAGTGGGTGGTACAGCTGGAGGCCCAGGATTTGGCCCCTTTTCTTTCTCTTGCTCGGGCCGCGGAGGTGGCTGCATACTAGGATTAGTGTTGGAACTACTAGGAGATGGATCATTGAGCGTTGTGCCATTACTAGTAGTTACTGCTTTAAGATCGGCTTTCAGATTGGTCTCGGTGATGTCAGGAAGAGTCCCAGGAAAGAGGTCCTTTGAACTCGAGAGATTTGCCCAATTTGGGTCGTGATGTTATGGAATGAAGCCTGCTGATTCCTAAGTGCGGCCTCGGTTGTGATCCCAATTTTCTTCATAAGATCCTCCGTTTCCTTGTGCCTCTACTCGGATGCTGCTGCGAACTTGGTGAGCATCTCCTCGAAATTTGGCGTTTTCTCCGGCCCCTTTGGTTGTTCTTTCTGATAGTATCCCGGGCCGGTTTGCCTATACTTTGTGTCCATCTCCTTGCGGTACTCGGGGTAAGGCTTCCAATTGGATTTTCGATTATGGAAATATGCTTCATCCTCTGGATAATTGTACTTATCCCCAGAAGAGTAACACGCAGCTTCTTTACGATTCCCTTGCTCGTCATATGGGAAATCACTCGCGAGATAGGGTCCGCTGCAGTTCTCACAACTGACTTGAATGGCATGCATGTTCTGTTGAATCTTTTTCATATCACGCCCTAATGCCATTGGTGGGAGTGCTTGTCGGAAGTGGAAGAAGTTTTTCTACGAGAGGACGTGTCTCTCACAGAATGTCATTGGTGGGAGTGCTGAGCTAGCTCCTCAATGATGGCAAACCCCTGGGTGGGGTTTTCTTCGGTATCAGCCCTTGTGAATCGACCATTCATCTTGTGCAGACATTGATACCATTATAGAATGTTTGGACGACCTGCTGAGGATTCAAATCATGTTGAGGGCAGTTCTAGAGCATCTACTTATAGCTTTCCCAGGCATCAGAAAGAGTCTCGTTATCCAATTGCGTGAAATTTTGGATTTGCATTTTCATTTTGGCAATTTTCGAAGGTGGACTAAACTGCTTGATGAACTTGGTCTTGAGCGCATCCCATGTACGGATGGGTGGCTCGGATCTTAGCCAACGTTTGGATGTGCCTTGGAGTGTTATCGGGAACACTCGCAGCATCACGACATCTTTAGTTACTCCCGGAATGTGGAATGTGGAAGTAGTCGGCGATTTCGAGAATGGCCTCGACATGCTGATTGTCGTCTTCATGGTCCTTTCCGGTGAAAGGAGTCTCCAGTAAGAGATGAAGGAACTGGCCCTTGATTTCGAATGTCGTCTCGGCGGGAATCTCGGGACGAATCCCCGCTGCGTTTCCTTCACGGGGGCGACTTGCGTACTCCTCGAGTGACAAATTAGCAAGATTCTCCGCCATTCTACGTAAACGCTCTCTCTCTCACGCGCGGCTCTCATCAAACGATTGAATTCACGCTCTGGTTCTTCGAATGGTTTGATAAGCTCAGGAGACGAAGCACGGGACATAAACAGCTAGAGACCTAAGGGGTCTAAGGAGTAGAAAGCACTACCCTAAATAGGCCCGGAAAAACCGAAAACTAAAAACTAAAAACTAAAACTAACAACGAAAAGAAACCAAACTATCGAAACCGGATCGCAACAGCGATCAGGAGGATCACGCCGCGATCTTCGGACGGAAAACACAAAAGCCTTAACTAAGAAAAATGAACTAGAAAACTACTGGTTTAAATATTAAATTGATATAATTAAAATCAAATAAAACCGTTCCCCGGCAACGGCGCCAAAAAACTTGATGTGCGTTAAGCTTACTAGCTTTAAATTTATAAAATCCGTTATTATTTTACGTATGACTATGACACAATAGGCAGGAGAACCTAATCATATTATATTATAGAAAATAAGTACGGGTGTCGAACTCTTAGGGAACGGGTATTATTTGAAATTAATTATACTAATTTAAATATTAAACGAAACTAAGCTAAAAACTACTAAAAAGCAAATAAAACAAAGAAAGCAAGTAAAATGGGGGATTTATGATGAATATGAACTTTCGATCAACCTAACCACTAACAACCCTAGAAATCACTAAAGCAATGCCAAAAAGCAATAAAGCAATAAACTTGAGAGATTAAATAATATGATAAAGATTCTCCCTCCCTAGATTCAATTTCACCCTTTCCATGGCAATCAATTCATGGCATTAAGAGCTAATGATACTTAAACATTCATGCATCAATTTCTGAATTAGTTAAAACTTTGATCCGGTTATAACCGTCTAATTACACAAATTAACAACCTTTATGGTCAAAAGCGCAGTTAAATAGTATAATTAGCTAATTAATTCGATTACAAGTAAAGCCTTAACCTTTAATGTTTGTATGATCAACAAAACACCACATTAACACATAAAGATCATTATATGTTGGATCCCATGCAAAAGTTTCTATCTTTTAGAGGAATAACCCTAGGATTTGATCAATCTAGTCGAAGTTATCTAATGGTCGAAGATAATCAAGATTCAAGCTTTATGATTAATTTGGTCTTCTAATACATAAAACTCATATTAGAACATCAAAAAAATAGATTCAAGAACATGGATGAACTTAGATTAAGCAAAACTTGAATTAAACATGAATTAAGCATCAATAAACCATGAATCAATCACCATTACAAGAGTTCATCTCCTCTAGGAAAGAAAAACAGAATCTTAGCCTAGCATAATAGTTCTAAATTTCTGGAAATTAAGAAGAAAGAAGAACATCATGAGTAGGAATGAAAAACCGTAAAAGCCGAATGGATCTTCACTTTGATCTTCAAATTAAGCTCCAATCCTCCAAGACCTTGCTCCATGCTTCTGGAAGGAATTAATGGTGGTTTCTGGTGTTTTAGGTGGTAAAAAGTCGGATATGAAGAATAATTCCCGAATGTAGCAAAAAAAGTATAAATAGAGCCTCGCAGCAGATCGCGCCGGGACAGCTATGCGTCGAGCCGCGCACGACGATTTAGCTCAAGAAATCCGGCCGTTTAAACATTGAACTGTAGATGATGCTTATCCGATAGCTCGCGACACGATCTTGACCACTGATTGCGACGCGTCATAGTGATTTTCGGCATTTTTGACTTTTTTTTGAATTTTTTCGATATTTATCTCTTTTTGCTCCATCTTATCTTCATATCTTCCAAATTCAAACCTAAAAACAGATATTAAGAATACAAATAACATTTTAAACACATTTTTAATATTTTCTATTAAAAACAATCATTTATCGCATTAAATTTATATATAAAAACCGCGATATCATGAACATCTCCTCTTTATACAAGATGATGTAACTAACTAACCTAACTAAGATAGAGTTTAATCAACATTAGTCCCTCTACCTTTTAGTTATTACAGAATTAGTCCTTCTAATATACACTACCAGACAATAACCACTAATTCACATTACAATCTCCACCTTTATTGGCTAGTTATAGTTTTATTTCCTAACATGCAATATGTGAAGACATTTCTAAAACTTTGCTCCGAGAAGGGACTTAGTCATCATATTAGCTGCATTCTCTTCTGTGTCAATCTTCTGAATAGATACCACCTTTGAGTTAACTTTATCCCTTATGAAGTGTAGCTTCACATTAATGTGCTTAGACCTTTCATGATACAACTGGTTTTTATCCAAATAAAATATACTCTCATTGTATTCCTAATTCAATATATTGTATTCCTAATTCAGTAATGAATCCTTTAAGCCACATTGCTTCTTTTACAGCTTCAGTAAGAGACATATACTCTGCCTCGGTTGTTGTCAATGCTACAAGATGATGTAGTGTAGCTTTCCAACTGACTATGCAATTATACACAGTAAATGCATATCCACTGATTGATCTTCCTCTGTCTAAGTCCTTAGCAAAGTCTGCATATGCAAATCCCGCTATGTTACACTGTTCCTAATGTTCTTTCCCATACACTATACCCACATTAGTAGTACCACTCAGATATCTTAATATCCACGTTACTGCACACCAATGTTGTTTCCTTGGATTTGCAAGATATCTGCTAACTACACTAACTGCATAGCTTATAATTGGCATTGTACACACCATTAGATACATCAGACTCCCAACAACATTTGAATAGGGAACTTTCCACATTTGCTCTATTTCTTCTTCAGTACTAGGACAATCATCCTTTGAAAGTTTAAAATGTTGTCCAATAGGTGTTACAACAGGTTTCCCTTTTCTCATGTTGAAGTTATTCAACACTTTATTAACATAACCACCTTGTGTTAACTTCAGTGTCTTCTCAATGCTATCCCTTGATATCTATATCCCCAAGATCTTTTTAGCTTCTCCAATTGTTTCATATCAAATTCTGATTCAAGAACTCTCTTAGTACATGTAATCTGATCTTTATCCTTATATGCCAAAAGCATACCATCTACATATAACAGTAGATGGATATAGTTCCCTGCCTCATACTCTTTATAGTAGACACAAGTATCGTATTCACTTCTTATAAAGCTTTGTTTGATCATAAAACTGTCAAACCTTTTGTACCATTGCCTAGGTGATTGTTTGAGTCTATATAATGACCTTTTTAACAATCACACCTTCTCTTCTTGCCCTGGTAATTCAAAGCCTTGTGGTTGTCTCATGTATATCTTTTCTTCTAACTCCCCATGTAAGAAAGCTGTGTTTACATCTAATTGTTCAAGTTCAAGATTCTGACTTGCTGTAAGTGCTAAAATCACTCTTATAGAGGAATGTTTACCATAGGAGAGAAAATCTCATTGTAGTCAATCCCTGGCTTTTGTGTGAAGCCCTTAACTACCAACCTGGCCTTATATCTTGGCGCTTCTTGTTCAGTTAGACCCTCTTTCAATTTAAACAACCATTTGCATCCAACCAACTTTTGACCCTCTAGTTTATCAGCTAACTCCCATGTATCATTTTTGATTAATGAATACATCTCTTCTTCCATTGCAAGAACCCACTTCTCACTATCTTTAGACCTTATTGCATCCAAATATGATAAGGGCTCATGTGTGTCTTCTATCTTAGCTGCTGCAAAAGAAAATGCAGTAAGATCTTATCCTTCTGAGTACCTTATTGGAGGTCTAACAGTTCTCTTAGCTATGTCTCTGGTTAGTTGATAGTTACCTATATCATCTAGAACAGGTAAACTCTCATTAGAGGATTGATTGACTGATTCACTTTCACTTTGTTTATGGTCAAGCTCCACCTCAACTTTAGAATTGGTGCTTGACTGTGTTTGATTACTTAATGTGTCCTCGTACATTACATCTTTCTTGAATATCACATTCCTACTAATGAATACCATTGGCTTCACATTTTCACATTTTCATACTCTGTACCCTTTAACTCCTTCTGGATAGCCTAAGAAAATGCATTTAACTGCCCTGGGTTCAAGTTTGCCTTGACTGGTATGAGCATAACACTGACAACCAAACACCTTTAAGTAATTATAATCAGTTTGTCTCCCTGACCACTTTTCCATTGGTGTTTGCATCTGAATAGCTAAGGATGGTGAGAGATTTATTAGGTGTACTGCAGTGGTCACTGCTTTTACCCAAAAGGACTTAGGTAACCCTGAACTTGATAACATATACCTCACTTTATTCATAATAGTTCTATTCATCCTCTGTGCAAGTATATTTTTTTGTGGTGTGTGAGCAACAGTTAAATGTCTTGCAATCCCATGTGCTTTGCAGAAATAACTATTACAAAATTCAAGTCAATTATCAGTTCTTAGTTTCTTTATTTTCATTTCCACTTGGTTTTCCACAAGAGTCTCCCATTCGTTGAACTTATCAAATGCTTTACTCTTGTGTTTCAGTATGTATACCCATACTCTTCTTGATTAGTCATCAATCAAAGTTAAGAAGTACCTAGCTCCACCTAAACTTTCAGTTCTTGATGGCCCCCATAAGTCAGAATGTATGTAATCAATATTTGTTATAGTATGATTAGATCCTCTAGTGAACTTTACCCTCTTAGCTTTCCCATGTACACAGTGTTCACAAAATTTGAGATCCTTTGAATTAAACTTCATTAACATTTCATTCTTATTTAATTCAATCATGCCTTGATTACTTATGTGCTCCACTCTTTTATGCCATATCATGGTTCGGTTTTCAAGATTATCAGTAGCCATTGCTCCAATTACTTCGTTGACTTTACCATCTAGGATATATATGTTGGATTTCACTCTTGTGCCTTGCATCACAGTGAGTGTTCCCTTGATCACCTTTACTTTCTCATTAGCAAGCTTTACTTAACACCCCTGATCTTCTAAAGAACCAAGAGATATCAAATTTCCTTTTAGATTTGGGACATACGTTACATTCATCAACATGTATGTTAGTCCATCATGTAGTGACAGTTTCACAGTACCTGAGCCTTTAATTGTACATATTCTATCATCTCCTAAGATGACTGAACCCTGTTGATCTTCTTTATAGTATGTTAAGAGGTGTTTATGAGGTGTCATATTATATGAGCAACCTGAATCCATAACCCAATCTTGTTGCAGACTTGTAGAGGTTACAACTAACACTTATGAACTATCATATCCCTCTGATAGAAAATCAGTGGCTTGTGCTTCTCATTGCCTGTTAGAAGCATCACCCTTCTTTTTCTTTCTATCAGGACAATCTCTTTTGAGATGTTGTTTAGAATGACATATAAAACACTTTCTCTTTGGCTTTGACTTTGATGGAAATTGATACTTAGCTTTCATATCTCTCTTGTCTGATCTTCCCGTGGTATACAAGCCTTCAACAACATCATCTTTGACCTCTGACTTCTTCTTAAGTTCTTTTGAATTGACAACTGCTAATACCTCTTTCATGGATAGTGTCTCTCTTCCTATGTATCAACGAAATGTTCATACACTGATGGGAGTGATGACAGAAAGATAATAGCAAGATCTTCATCATCAACGTCACCTCTATGTTTTCTAAGTCAAGGATAATTTAATTGAATTCGTCACTATGATCTTCCAAGGACTTACAAGGGGGCATTTGAAATGTGTAGAGACATTTCTTTAGGTATAACCTATTAGCCAGTGACTTGGTCATGTACAGGCCGGCTCTCCATCTTGGTCTAAATGCCTTCTACAGTCTTCTCCTTCGACACTTCCCTTAGCACTTGATCACCAAGGCTTAGGATTATGGCACTGTGAGCCTTTTCCATTATGTCTTTCTACTTCTTATCAGTCATCGTCGCAGGAAGGTTTGTCTCTCCATTCAATGCATCGACGACTATCCGCTGATGTACAAGAAGAGCCCTCATCTTTAACTGCCATAACCCGAAGTCGTTTCTACCATCAAACTTTTCAAGATCCAACTTAGATGATGACATTTGCTCAATTATGCAACCTAATTGATTTCACAACTTCGTCTTTGGTCAGCTTTTTCCCTTCTTTGATCATGAGCCTGAATTGGCTCTGATACCAATTGTTAATTTGTCAGCAATGCGAATTGCCTTATCCCGATCAATCAAAGTGTCTTGAATATTGAGTTTGTGTGTGTGTGTTTGATCAATTGAATTCACCAGAATTATCTCGTGTATTGCATTGATGAACATCTCCTCTTTATAGAAGATGATGTAACTAACTAACCTAACTAACATAGAGTTTAATCAACATTAGTCCCTCTACCTTTTAGTTATTACAAAATTAGTCCTTCTAATATACACCACTAGACAATAACCACTAATTCATATTACAAGTGAAAACTGCTCCAAAATACAACCAACTATTGTTAAACTACCAATGCATACAACGAACTTCAAAATTTTTAAAAAAATACAACCAACCCTCTTTTGTCTCCCATTATATGCAAGTTACCTGTAACAACACGTAACCAACCATTTTTTTTAATTTTTTTCCTTAATTTTCTTTTATTTTTTGATTTTTTAATTGAAGATCTTTGAAGATGTGATTTGATTACATCTTCTCCCCTCATCGGACCCCTTCTCCCTCATCGGACCCCTTCTCCCCTTCATCCTCTCCATAGATTAAAAAAACTTCATGTCTACGTCTCCCCTTCTCCCCTCGTCGTGATTAGGGTTTCACCACTACCGGCATTTCCTTCAAATATCACCTCTTCATGCTTAGGGTTTCTTACGAATATGGTTTCTTGAGTCCCCTTCAAAACGCCACCGCTGCCGCCGTCGTGGTCTCTGATTAAACCACCACAACCACCGTCGATGAAGAATCCGTCGATGAAGAAACTATCTGATTCAACCACAAAAAAGAAAATAACCTTCGCCGTTGAAGCAAGCCACCGCCGCCGCTGTTGAAGTAAACCACCACCTCCGTTAAAGCGAAGCAAACAACGGCCGATACCTTCAGATTTTCAAAGCGAACCTCCGATTTGCAAAGCAAACAAACCTTTAACCATCATCGATTTGGTTCCCAGGTTTGTCTCTCTCTCCCTTCGTTCAGATCTGAAGGTGCCATTGGTAGCGATTAACATTCTCTTATTTGTATGTTTGGGCTTGAATCTTCTAGTTTTGATTTTTGATTTGAACATTTGATTTGGTTCTTGGTTTAGGATCTTTGGATATGAAAAACACTATGTAAAAATGTTCTTGAATGTTCTTGGGGTTGAATGTTTTAGTTCATCTTCAATTTGATATGTATGATTTGGTTTTTTATTTGAATTTGATATGTATGATGGTTTGTTTTGGGTTTTTTTGTTTGGATGTATAATTTGTTTACATATTAAGGTTTGAATGTTCTTAGATTTTAATGGAGTTTTAAATAAATATTCTTGGGTGTGAATGTTCTTGGTGTTAAATGTTCTTGAATTTGAAGAACATATGATGAACATAAATATAAAAATATAAAAAATGAAGTAAAAAATCATAAAAGTGACCCGTAACCTGCTTCGCATGTTACAACTTACATACAATGGCGGTTATAATAGAGTTGATTGTATTAATTTCAAAAAAAATTATTCGTTATATACATTGGTAGTTTAATAAAAGTTCGTTGTATTTTAGAACAGTTTGTTATATCAATGTGCATTATTTTTCCTGCTAAATTGTATGCGTAATATTAATTACACCCAGGCTTTTTTTAAAGTTAGGATAATTTTGAACGGATTTTTTAAATTGATAAATCAATTTAAAAAAGGTCTCCAAAATATAAAATTTAAAAAAAAAATCTTATTGTAGATTTAAAATACAAATTAATTGAGAGGCCCATGGATGAGTTTTGATTTCTAAACGATACACAAATTGTAAGAGGTTGAAAGAAAATGTAACAAGCGAGAATACTTTTATTACACTAGAATATCGATGATTCTCCATAGCACAATCTTTCATTTGATCATTGTTCTATTATTTGTGGGTAAGGTACACAAGAATTGCACCTCAAAGTTGTGTACTCGCCACTTTCAGATATTAATGCCCTTGTGCCAAAGAAACTCTCCTCTGAAGTATGTCATCTTAATAACTTCTTTGAAAACACTTCTCCTTTGCTTTCCAAATGTGCGTATCTGGGTCGTTCTAAAAAGATCTACCATTAGGGGAAATTGTAGAGTAACAAAAGAAGCAATCGGAATGAAAGCTAATCCACATATCGGAGCAAGCATCCATGGTTTTTCGTCACAAAAGACAAGAAACAAGGTTGCGCTAAAGGCAACCATCATGGCTACTGTAGAGAGCAGTAATGTGAACAGTCCAATAAGCAATCGTCTTGGCAAACTAACTAGAAAGTCCGTCTCTGCAAACCTTGCTGTTAGGATAGATAAGAACACCAATAAAGCAGTGCTTGATGCAAATAGCGAGATTGCAACTGATATACCAAAGACAGTGAAAGCAGATTCCCCTCTGAATAGGGGGTACCCCTTCTCTTGATTATTTCCACCTGGTACAGTAATTGCCGCTGCAAATACAATTGTAGTAATCAATGCAGCAGTGATGCTGCAAGATTCTGCTGTAGTTTTCATCCATTTTTCCCCTTCTTTTTGCAACATCTGGTGTTCCCTTGTGAAAACCATATTGGGTGTCTCTTTGAAAATGTTCTCTTGAGTAATGTATGTAGGAAACACAAGTTTCTTCACTTCCTATAGAATTTATTTAAATTGTTTATAATGCTATAAGATAAAATAACAATGGACTTACTTTATATTAGTGGTTTTTAATATTATGTATATACCTCAAACCATTGAAGCTCTCTTTGTAACTGTAATGCTGCACCTGTTCTACGATTGAGTACACGTGAGGGTGCCAACCTTCCCGCCAAGTGTAAGATATTGTTCATAGAAGAGTCAACCTTTGTTCTGTACAGATTTCTACGCTCCCCAATGTCATAGACAAGATTGTAGATCTTTTCTGAACGGTGCATTATTGCCAAATGAATAACGTCATGCTCACTTTCATTCGTAAATTCAATTGCTTGAGGAAATCTAAATAGAATCTCATCAACAACTCTATAATTATTTTGGCATGAAGCTTCAAGAAATGGTCGCGTATAATGGAACGAATTGTCAATTTGATTGCATACTGATACTAGAATCTTTTCTGCGTCATCCCATTCGTTCTTTTTATTCTCGATATGTATGATGATTGGAACTACAAGTCAGTAAATTAGTAGTTAAAACAAAACTTTTATACAAGTTTAATCTAGAGGTCAGTACATTGGTATTGATTGAATCCACTTCAAATTAAATGCTCATACCGCCTAGTATCTTTGCTGCTTTCCACAATAGGTAATAAGGCAGAATGATTATATAAACGATCAACATGGGGAGGATTACTAGTACAACCTCCAATACCGGCATCAATAGAACTGCACGAGTACAAAAAAGTTTATTGGAAAAATATAGTATGTTCACATTACATTTAAATATTTATTTAAATCAAGGGAGAAAATTTCATTTAAAAGTTTATACCATAAAATTATTCACCTATTACATAACAATCGAAATTTTTACCCCTAAAAACCATCAATAAATGTAACTAAATGTAATAATCATAAAAACACTTGCAGATTTTGAATCTCCTACCTTTAAAAATCACGTGAAATATATTCCGAATAGAACCCTCATGTAGTAGCATCCACGAAATAAGTAACAAGTGCGTTAACAAATGATTGGCCAGCGTAATTATGCCTAACCAGATAATGTCCAAAGCTGAAATAAGAAAACCACATCGAAGAATATCACTCTTAGAAGGAAATAACAATAAGAGTACGGATATGGTTTTTATGGTTTAAAATTTTTGATCCTGAGGTTTGGTTAAATTAAATTTTTGATCCTGAGGTTTGGTTAAATTAAATTACGGATATGGTTTTTATGGTTTAAAATTTAAGGGTTTACTTCCTTCCAATCCGAAATTTTTGCTGCTTTTATACCTTCTCTTCGTTAACCGGGTGTTAAAAATTTTTGAATGACCATATCAAAACCTTAGGTCCAGAAATGTAATTCACTCTAATAGTAATAGTAATAATAATAGATGAAACCATTTCTATTTCGTTTGAACATACATGGATACACAAATGATTCCATGGTGTTTAGCCCCGTTGGAAAGGTTTTCGCTATGGCCATGAGTACATCATCATTTCTTGAAGCACAATGTGGAAGATTATCGACTAACTTGGTTGATAAATCTGCAAAGCATAAGCAATATACGTATGAATATGTATTCAAAGCAATAAGTCTCGGTGCAATAGTATTTAGAAGATTGGGTACTCACTGTAGTGTTTTGCAGAAATGGCGTTAGCAAGAAGGTCCCCTATTTCAACACCTCGGAGAGCATGAGGTAAAGAAGTTTTGCCATCATCAGTGACAGCTTTCAATAGATATGATGTGATTTCAAGATTCATATGTACACAAGCTTTATGCAATGGTTCTTTGCCTTCAGTGTCTAGAATTTGTAACAACTCTTTGTTCTTTTTAACAAGGAGATCTGCTGCATATATGTTCCCAACAATTGCAGCAATATGAAGAGCTGTACTTCCATCAGATTCTCTCTTTATAAGAACTTGTTCCTTATCTAGATAAGATAACAACTTGTTTACAAAGTGATTATGACCTATTCCGACCGCTATGTGAAGTATGGTGCTACCATCACCCCTGATAGCCTGTGTTGCTGGGATTTTATAGAACTTTAATATGAATTCTACTATTGACCAATCCCCCTTTATAGTAAGCTCAGGCAACGCCTCCGTTGCTACTTCTTGGATTTCCCACCAAGACATGTGTTTAAATGTGCGTTCGATTTTCAACCAATCTCCCTCCATTAAAGCTTCATGTAAATTACTCTTTCGTTTTCTCACATCGTCATTTTCGGTTTTGGCTTCTGCTGGAATTACATCAACTTTACGTGCTATATCTATAGAAATTTCGCAAGCACCAGTTGTGTTAATTTTTCCTGTTTTTGCATCTGACTTTGTCGGAGTTGAAACTGGAGTATGTATAACATTTAAAATTTTCAGTTAATGTTTATGTAAGAAGATAACCTAAACGTGCACCTTTTGTTTCCATGCGTTATTATCAAACCGAATGAAAGACAACCATATGAATCTGTTGGGTTTAATCTTGACTTCTTTGGTTTTTTAGCGGTATTATTATTTTATATTTTAAAAATAGTTTTATTTAAATTAAATAAGTAATAGGTTGTTCGTGTTGGATTAATTGGTTTGTGTTACTAAGTCTTTGTTTTAAATCTGCATGGAAAAAACTTGTCTTCAATGTTTCACGTTGAAGACAAACTCATTATGTTTTAGTTGTTATTTTATGATTTATTTTTGTAGTAGTGGTTGAATTATTCTAGGCTTTTTCTCCCGGTACCTTTGATGGTTTCTAGGAACTTTAAGATAGTGGGTTATTAATTTATTTCCTTATGTTCAGTACTAGGAGTTTAAGTAGAGAGTCAAGTTGCTAGTTTTTTGATATATCTCGGGGGTTATTACACCTCCTCTTAGTTTCTGCTCATTTCCTTCTTTCTTCTTTATTTTAGTGTTTCTTGATCTTTCATATACAAAGGGCCTGATTTTCCAACATGTGGTATCATAGCCCCAGGTTCGTTTTGAAGGAGCTGTGATCTTGTTGTGATCAAAAGTTGAAGAGATATAGAAGCAGCTTCAACTCTTGATCTTCTGGTTCGTGATAAGGGTCTAACCGAAGAAGGTGCATGAAAAAGACGAACGTGAAGGATCCGTCAAAGCAGGTGGCTTTGGATTTTGTTCGTTTAGCGGGTTAAAGAAAACTGTAAAAGCGGTAGCTCGTTTTCTTGGTTGGGTGAATAGAGCTCTTGGACAGGTTTGACCGGAAAAAGAGTTGAAGTTGTCAAAAGGAAAAAAAATAGCATGGCGTTGGTACCTAAAGAAAGAGGATCAATCTCGTATCAAGTCCCGATCTTAACCCCGACAAATTATCCGGTATGGGCTGTCAACGTCAAGTCAATCATGGATTCATATGGCTTATTAGAGGCGATCGAACCGAGGGTGTTGGGGGATGAACCGGATTCTAAGAAGAAGAAACAAGCTCTTGCGTTTTTATTTCAAGCTATACCGGAAGATATGGTTTTGCAAATGGCTAGTTATTCCGATCCTAAACAAGTGTGGGACGGCTTGAAGACTCGATATTTGGGTGTGGATCGGGTGAGAGCAGCTAGACAAGCAACATTGAAGAGGGAGCTTGAAAGCTTACGTATGAACGAGGGTGAAACGTTCGATGATTTGGTTACAAAATTGACCGGTCTAGTCTTAAAAGCAAGGACGGTTTGATATGAGCTTGAGGAAGTGGATTTGGTAAAACGTTTGCTAGATTCGATGCCTAAGTCGTTTCTTCAAATCGTGGCTTCGATAGAGCAATGTTTTGAGTTGGATTCAATGCTTTTCGATGAAGCCGTTGGTAGGTTGAAAGCGTATGAGGAGCGCTTGAAAGGAACGGAGGACATTCAAGGTGGTTTGTTGTTGGCTAGTCATGAAAAAACGCACGGGTGTAAGCATTGTGGCGGTGGAAGCTCGAACCGAGATGACTTTGGGCGTGGCCGGGGTAAAGGCCGTGTGTCCGTGAGGGGTCGAGATGGTAACGAGCGGGTCCGGGATAAAAGCCACGTGACAATGTTACAAGTGTGGAGACTATGGTCACTATAACAACGAGTGTCCGAAAAATGAAGAAGCCAATTTGATTGAGGAGGAGCCGGCATTATTGTAAGCAGTATGGACAAACCAATTAAGGAGGTGATTGTTGGATTAATTGGTTTGTGTTACTAAGTCTTTGTTTTAAATCTGCATGGAATAAACTTGACTTCAATGTTTCACGTGGATGTAGCATGGGTGCACTTGAAGACAAACTCATTATGTTTTAGTTGTTATTTTATGTTTTATTTTTGTAGTTGTGGTTGAATTATTCTAGGCTTTGTCTCCCACCTTTGATGGTTTCTAGGAACTTTAAGATAGTGGGTTATTAATTTATTTCCTTATGTTCAGCACTACGAGTTTAAGTAGAGAGTCAAGTTGCTAGTTTTTGGATATATCTGGGGAGTTATTACACCTCATCTTAGTTTCTGCTCATTTCCTTCTTTCTTCTTTATTTTAGTGATTCTTGATCTTTCATATACAAAGGGCCTGATTTTCCAACAGTTTGTGGGATTTGACCATGTATCATGGGAAGTGACACCTTAAGTGGTAAGTTGTATGAGGAACTATCACGGATGTACGACATTGTTTATGTAAGTCACTTAAGAAAAAGCCTGATGGACGAGATGATATTCTTGCCCGGGGAAAAATCACAGTACGTAAGTGGTAAGTTGGATTACATTGAGAAACCAGTTTGATCATCAAAGGATAGAGTAAGCAGTTATGAAACAAATAGATAGTACCAGTCAAGTACAAGAAAATCCCCTTAAAGACTTGGAATGGAATTAGGAGACCGGGGAAGATGTGAGAAAGAACTACCCAGAGCGTCAGCTGAGTAGAAATTTCGAAGACGAAATGATGTTTAAGTGCGGAAGAGTTGTAATACCAGTTTCATGAATCTAATAAAGTATATTATTTCGTAATATTATTGTTATTATTGGATCGTGTTTGAATTATTTGGGTTATATGAAATTGTTATTGGGATTAGGTGGTCAAGAAATATATTTGTAAGTAAACTTAAATGTTTAGAAGATGGACTTAGGATGTTTGCATTATGGGCTAAGCCTTTTAGAGGAATGAGTCTTTATATAGTGATTAGGGTTCAGCTCTCAAGGGAGCATGTTACTGTTCCATTGCACCAAAAGCAGAGAAGAAGAGAAGAAAGTGTGTGTGAGGTGTGTGTGTGTGTGTGTTCTTCCTCCCGTGAGCTTAGTGCAAGAAAGAGAGATCAAGGTCTTGGAGCTAACAACAAGGAAAAGCTTAAGGTAATGATCCCCAACTTCTTGTAATTCTTGTTATTCAATTTGTTTATGGTTTAGTTTGATTTTTCTAGTTTTAAAGGATGACTTCTTGGTGTTTCTCATGGGTTTTATAAGTTAAGAAAGTAGAGTTTTAAAGGATTAAACCTTGTTAGATTGTAATAAGATTGATAGGAAATGGTTTTTATGAATGGATAAAGGTATTGGTTTGAAAAGATTTGGATTTGATTGAGTTTTATGAAGTTATGATTTTGAAAAATGGAGTTTGGGGAGTTGGTGCATTTCTTCGACCAAGATAACAGGAGAAATTCGACATATGTGTAGTGCTAGAATTCGACATACATAACTATATTACACAATTCGACTTATATATTTTCCCTATTCTTCGACTTGGACTTTCTTAGCAACCTTCGACTTGTACTAGGTGATGAGAATTATATTTTTTTAGAAAAAAACATGCATATATCTTCGCCTTAGTCCCTTTTCGACTTGGCTAGGTTCGAATTCGAAGGCCTATGTATAGGAGGCTTCGAATTCGGAGGCAACCTTCGAATTACGTGACTTGTTTCCTCCTTGGAATTCGACTTAGTGATGTAAAATGAATAATTCGACTTTGACCTTATGTACTCGACTTGGTGACATTATAGAAATTACGGCATACGATGGTTGCATGAGATTCGATTTAATACATGTATGATTCATGAGTTTCGACATTGGTTTAAAAGGAAAAAAAATCGACTTGGTTGATTGTGCATAAGTTCGACTTAAGAAAATTGATATAATTCACTTGAACTGTTTCATGCGTAATAGACTTAGAGTTCGACTTAATGGACTTTGATCAAATTCGATTTGTATGTGTTAGAATTCGACTTGCATAAGTACAGAGAATTCGAATTGCTTAAATATGTGTATATAATTCGACTTTGCATTTAAAATCATGACCCGACTCACTTTTTATAGCATGTATACACCTAGCATGTTTAACTTATACTTAGCGTAATTGGTTGTGTTTAGATGCGTGGGCCAACCGGGAAGGAAATTTAAACCCTAAGTTGTAATAGTATAGTTATAAGGGTTTTTACGCAATGAGAACATACATGGGTACTAAATTAAATGGACCACTGCTTCAGGGCATTTCACTCCCGTGATGTATGTACAGACCACTTACTACGGTTATGGTATGTTTAGACAGCTACTTCGGTGACAGGTATGAGACCAACACTTCGGTGTAGGGTATGAGACCAACACTTCGGTGTCGGTTACATAGACCGTTGTGACAACAATGGGTTGGCGAGACCGTCTAAGCAGACGGATATGTAGAGACCACTTAATACGGTAGTGAGTATGTTTAGACTGTTACTTCGGTAACAGGTATGAGACCAACACTTCGGTGTCGGGTATGAGATCAGTGTTCTGATGAACTATTTAATTTATAAGTAGAAGTACTCGCTAATCTTGGTGCTTACGGTTGTTGTTTAACCGCTTTTTAGGTTATGACGATGGCGGGACTCCAGCGCGTCGGTGATAGCTCATCATCTCCAGCAACATTTCTGCAAGCTTATTAATTGTTGTTTTATTCAGTTTTGAAAACAGTACTTGTAGTATTGTTGTTTCAAACTACTTGCATTATAATGGTTTTATTCAGTATTTACTTTAAAGGATGGTTCAATGTTCGATTTAATCATTTGTGTTGTTTAAAAAAAAATTAGGACGTTACATATAATGATTTATCAGTAGGGGTATTTTGGTGTTTATATATTTACCCAGCACCGAATTACATCTGGTTGGATGAGCCACTATTAATTACCCATTATTTTTTTTAGAATAAGACTCGTTAATAAGTAATTAATTAACCATTAATGGTTCATTTATAACACATCAATAAGCCACCAAAAATTTTATTGATTTATTTTAATGAATGTCTAAGACTAGTTCTCATAGTTCTTGTACGAAAAAAAAATTGTTTTTGTTTAAACCTTCACTATAATATACATATATATACCTATATTATATATATACATATTATATATATATATATGCAAATAATAGTTGTAAAAGCATTAATGCCTCATTAATAAGGATGATTAGGTCGTTTATATATTTATTCAATTGTTAATTGCGTACAAGTGCACCCTCTTTAATGAGTGAAACTTGATTTTTTCAATATCTCTGTTTAATGTGTTATTAAAGAGTGTATGAAGGAGCCACTAATAAGCCCTCACAATTAATAGTTATTAATTTATTTTTGTAAGAGTCAAAATTTGTTCTCGTACGAAAACTGTTCTCGTTTAATAAATAACAATTATATAAAGATATAATGTTAAACAGATTTTAAGTATATAAACTTCTTTTATATACCAATCACCTCCTTTTTGGGTTGTAAATGAACCGAGCGTTCACCAAACATTTCATGAAACATTGGGCGGGTGGTTCGTTTATTTAATAAACAAACTAACACGAACAAATATATTTGTTCATTTAATGAACGAATACGAACAGAGGTCTCACTTGTTCATTTTTGTTCTTAAACGTTTGTTTATGTTCGTTTACATGTATGTGTATCTATATACGTGTGTATAGATACATGTATATATATATATATACACACACACACATAGGGCTGTAAACAAACCGAATGTTCATAAACCGTTCGTGAAATTGATCGGCGAGAAGTTTGTTTATGTTCGTTTGTTTATTAAACGAGCGAACATGAACAAGATTTTTCGTTCGTTTAATTAAACGAACGAACACGAACAGAGCTCTCGTCCATTCATTTATGTTCGTGAACGTTCATTTATCCGTTCGATTATGTTCATTTATATTTTATATAAATATATATATTTATATTATATGTGTATAGTGTTTATTTGTGTTTAATAATGTTGGATTTGTATTATATGTTGGATTATGTGCAGAGATAATTAACGGACATATTGTATCCAATGTTATAAGAGACTAAAGGGTCACACTGCTACACACCCAATTCAGAACAATTGGTTTTCACCATAAATCTGTGTGGAAATAATTAATCAGTTAGATTAATTATTAAAGAGAAAAAGGAAATAATTAACCAGTTAGATTAATTAAAGAGATAAACGAATAATTAATCAGTAGTATTAATTATTCAAAAGAGAGATATAAATAATTATCCAGTTTTGGATTAATTATTAGAAAAGAATAAATAATAAATAGTTATTTATTATTTAAAGGGAATTAAATATTAAGTTTTAATATTTAACGGACCAGTTATTTAATAGTTAATTAATTAACTAGTAAAGTCCAGAGGGTTAGAGTGAAGAGATTGAAAGTTTAATTAAAACTAGTGAGCTTTTAATTAAACGGGCTTAGGTCCATTCTAATCCTTATATAATCCTTAAGCCTTAAGGATTAAGAAATATGAGACAAGGATTAACCCTAGCCACCTTCTCTCCCTCCCTTTGTCGAACTCTCTCTCTCGTCGCACTCTATCTCTCTCTCGGCTCTCTTTCCTCTCGACGAAACCGAAGGAGAAAAACACCAAGAGTGTTTTGCGAAGTCGAGGTCGACGCAAGAACACACACACACACTCTCGGTTTTTGAGTGTTGGAGTTTTGGTGATCCAGGAGCGGTCTAGCAGCCAGTTCAATCGGAGGTGCAGTAGTGGTGGACTATCTTTAGCAATCCCATTGTTTTTCTGATCAGGTATATTCCTTATAACCTTATATGTGGATTGTTATGCAAGAAACTATGTTGATCATGTAAGTTTAAAGATCCTAACCCTTTTGGGGTTTAGAGGGTTGTGTTCAATCTAGTTCCGCTTTTAGGATTGAACCAGTGGAATCAAGCCCAGGTTTGACCAGTTTGAGTCATATGGTGGTTTGGTCAGGTTCAAAACCCTTCAGTGGTATCAGAACATCGGCTCTATGATCCATAGTTTCTAGTTTTATCTATTTCTAGGATTAAGGTTTGATTCTTGATCTTCTACTTGCTCTAGGCTATTTCGAAAATCACCAAGGGCAATAAAAACAGTTTGTTTTTGTTATCCAGTTTTAAGAAGTTTAATCCTATTAATCAGAAAGTTTAAACACTTAGTTTAAACGGTTAAAAAGGATTGTGATTTTTGTATAAGAACAAGTTTTGGATTAAGATAAATTAAACAGTTTGTTTTAATTAATTAAACCTAGTTAATCCATTGTTGGTTTGTTTGATAGTTAAATAATCTTCTCCATCTTATTCCTTCTCCTCATCAATTTCGAAAACCATAAAAGGATAAAAACAAGTTTTTCTGTTTTTATCCAGTTGATAAAAGGTTTGATTTTAACCAGTTAGGTTTAAACCAGCTTTGTGTTTAAACGGTTAAAAAGAATAAACTTTTTATCTAAAACTAGATTTTAACAAGTTTTGAACTTTTTGTTTAAAAAGGTTGAAATCAAGTTTTTAGGATAATTAATTATTAATAAAACAAGTTTCGTTAATATTAATAATTAATAGTTTTTGGTTTTTGAATTAAATCCAGTTTTTAATCAATATATTAAAACAGTTAGTTTTAATACGTTAAAAGGGATTTAGAATGTTGTGTCAATCGGAAAACGGGAACCGAGATCATCACCGTGTCGGGTGATGGCTGTTCGCGGCAGTCGTTAGCGGCGCTAAAGGCTAGTTGGGCCTCGCGGTAGCCGTTAGCGGCGCTAAAGGCTAGTTGGGCCTCGCGGTAACCCTAAACCCTAAACCCTAAAGGCCAGTTGGGCCTCATGTGATCGTCAGCGGCGCTAAGAGCCTAATGTGCTTCGGGCCAAAGGGTTTAAAGCCCAGTGTGTTTCCGCGACCCAAGAAAGCTTCGGCCCAAGGTAGGTCTCGGCCTAAGAGGATCTCGGCCCAAGTGGGTTTCGGCCCAGTGGGTTTCTCGGTTTGACGGGAGATGTTGGCCCAAGATGGTCTTTCCGGATTAATATAAAAGGATTATTAATTTTAAGTTATAAAATTAATAAGATGTTATATAAACTAGTGTTATATGTTTTGACTAGTTTAGTTAAAATATATATTTTAGACTTTTATTTATTATGACTAGTTTAGTCATTTTTGAATAAATTCTAAAGGAATAAAGTTTATATATAATATCATGGAGAAACAAATAAGAAAGTATTTTAAATGACCAAAGGTTGTCGGTTTTAAGTTTTTGGAAAACTAGTAGTAAAAATCGACATGAGGATTTCATTCAAGTTTTGAATAAGATCAAGTCTTTCAAGTTTTTGTTGAAAAACCAAGTTGGTCAAATTAAATTAGAAGATCATAATTCTCATTTTTGGTTAATAGGTATTAATCAAAAGGGTAAATGAGAATGTTTGAACAAATCAGGTTGTGTGCTTAACAGCACAGTTTATTGTTTATATATTATATCTGCGTGGTTGACTTTTATATATATAGTGCTTATATATAATTGCGTGGTTGTGATATATATAGCTATAGTTTTGTCGACTTAGGACTCGTTTATCCTTTTCTTCTTTATTTTGGTTTTTGGGAAGGCCTGCGTGCCAATTACAATCCCTTTCTTATTTGTAATATTGTACTGGTTCGGGGACGTCTGCGTGCCACTTACAACCCCATTCAATATTGTATTTATAATAGATTAGTAGTAGTTTAATCCCTCAACCAAGATGGACTCTAAGAAGATGACAACGTAAATGGTGTTCTATACGCGAAGCACGGACACTTCGGGGAGGTGTCAAGGCTAGTGGGAGCAACATATCAAGAAAGGCGAATCCAAGTCACTTTGTCCTTAGGTTTGACCTTAGGATTAGTTAGCAAAACTATAGGGTTTTATATGTTTACTCTTATCATCTGCGTGGTTGTGTTTCTTTTATTTACTGCTTTTCATATAGATTTGCGACATTTATATGATGCTAAATAAAAAGAGATTTAATAACAGGCTGTTATTAAACAGTGAAAAACCATGCGCTTTATGACAAACTAGAATACGACTACAGGTTGCTAGTCGTGTTAGTTAAATTTTTATAAATTTAAAGTTTTGTCAAGGTTATAAGTTTGGAACTTATAAAAACTGTTTTGTGCACATAGTTTAGGTACACATTTAAATCGTATTTTTAAAACAGTTAGTTTTAAAATGGTTTTTCAAAAACTGGAAAATTAAGTTTTTAACTTAATTATAAAACCCAAGAAAAATCTTAGATCAGTGTGCTACCCACCTAATGGTACACCCTTACTGTTAAACGGTACTCGGGTGTCGGAAGTGCCAAAACCTTGGGCATCTGGGTTCAAACCATTGCGGGAAGGGGCATGAAAGATTCTGCGATAATCGGGAGTCCCGGCCAGAATTCATGCTGTCTTAGGTGGTGCGATCTATTTTGGTGATAATCGGGAGTCCCGGCCCAAAAAGCACTAGAGTAGAGTTAAACATACTAGGCTGGGTCTAAGTGCTCTACGAGGTTCTAGGAGTCGTATCAGTTAGGTACGATTGGTACAGGGTGTTACCTACCAGAAATAGCATGACTTGGCGGGAAGTGCCCAAACCTTGCGTCAAGTATGTGAAATATGGGTCCTAGGTCTAATATATATTATTTATGGGTTTGATGATATATGATTAGAAAGTATATTTGCAATTACTAATTAAACCGGGTTTTAATTTGTAGATGGCAACCAACGTTACTAGTACCAACAACCTCTCTCTCCGCTCCATTCTTGACAAGGACAAGCTGGTTGGTCCTAACTTTCTCACGTGGGAGAGAAATCTCTGGATCGTGCTTAGGCACGAGAGAAAGTGGTATGTCCTAGAACAACCTCTAGGAAATCCTCCTGCCAGTAACGCTAGGGCAGACGTCAGGGAGGCTTTTCAGAAGCGCTCCAATGACGCCCTAGACATCAGCGGTCTCATGCTCGCAACTATGAGTTCAGAGTTGCAGTCGAGCATGATGGAGACTCCTGCCTATGACATGATCCACCAGCTGAGGGACATGTTCCAGGAGCAAGCTCGCACAGAGCGTTATGATGCCACCAGGGCATTTAACTCGTGCAAGATGGCTAAGGGGACCTTGGTCAGTAACCACGTCATGAAAATGAAAGGTTACATGGACCACCTAGAGCGACTTGGGCACCCAGTTTTGTTGCAGCTAGCAACGAATACGATACTCAACTCGTTGTCGGATGACTATAAGCCTTTTATAGTCAACTACAACATGATCAACATGGAGAAATCCGTGGCTGAGTTGCACTCAATGCTCAAGACTGCTGAGCAGAGTATCGGGACCAAGTCCAAGGACATCCTCATGGTGGGTCATGGCGGGCATAAGAAGAGGAAGGGGCGCAACGGAGGGAAAGGGCAAGGCCCAACCCAGTCAGAGTGCACCCAGGGCTAATAACGACAACAAGGGCAAGAAGCCGAAGTCGAACAAAGCAAGAACCGAGAATCGGTGCTTCAAGTGCGGTGAGGTCGGGCATTGGAAAAGAGATTGCCCGAAGGGTCACGAGGCAGGTGGCAAGGCTGACACCTCAGGTATCGTGTAGCTTCTTTGTCACTTTCCACTTGTAAAAGTTTTTTTTACGAGTATTCTAACGTCTTGCAATCGTTTATTGCAGGAGGGGATGGAAAGTGATATGATCACACATGCAGCATGCGGACATTATTAATATTTACATTTCCTAGTTTATTAAACTCTTAAAGTTTATTTGAACAATTTTTTATATTGTTGGTTTATGAATACTTTTGAGTTTATGGAAATTTAATTATTTAAGTTATATATCCGTGCACGTGTCCTTTTTTTATGAATTAGGATTAGTCCAGTTGTGACTAAAAGAATACCAATAAGTCAAGTCTTGACTTGATTGGTGATTCATAATAATCTTATGCTATGATTTGTTGTAGTTATATAAATGTTAGCTCCACTTTTTCAAACACTTAAATAAACAAGTATTGTTTATAAAATTAGATAGTTTTTCTAATTTAACAAGTGTTTAAGTTATTTATGAAAAGTGAATGTTCAAAGTCTTGAACGAAATAGAAATGATAGTTATTATTTCTAAGTGAAAATAGTTTTTGATAAAACATTTAAGGAAGTATAAAAATGATTATGGTAATCAAGGGAGTTTTATACTAAATGTTTTGGAAAGAAATTTAAAGTGCCTTCACAAGTGTTTTACACTCATGGCAAGTTTGATGAAACCACTTTCTGTAATTAGAAAGATGGATATGTAAAGATCCAAGTTCTTGGTTTCATAAAACGAATTTCTTGCAAAAACTAAGTTTTAAAACATGTGTTTAGAACACAAGTTTTAGGCATGGTAGTCAAGGATTAACTAAAGCCTAAAAGAATGTTTTAAAGTAATGCACTTTTTCATAAAAGATAGTGGGAGCATCTGACTAATGTATTTATCAAAGTTAATAAAAGTTTTTTTTAACCAGTGTGATAAATACAAGTTTGAACTTCTAGAGTATGTAATTATCGGATGTTTTTAGAAGCTATCTAAAATAGTAAGTTATTGAGAAAGAACTAATCCGAGGAATGCATGATTTATTGAGAGGTACTCGATAAAGATATCATTGCAAGTTTTTGAGTCAAGTTATGACTTAAACAAAAAGTTATGCTCATTAAGTTCAATAAGTCAACTTAATTAAATGTTGTTGGTTGGTTAACGTTAGAAATGATAAAATAGAATGTTCTCTAACATTCTTAGTAGTGATATTACATTAGTGTTGGCATACACAGGGAATCTAATCTCAAGTTTCTTACAAGTAGATGTAAGAAGGTTTATCATTTCAAAAGGGATAATAAGATCCAGTATATCTACAAATGTAATTAAAGTCTTAATTACAGGGAGGTGATTTTATAAAATCAAAAACTTTGGAGTTATTTCCAGTTTCTCTAAGTTTAAGGAATTTTATAAAATAAGTAAGTCTAGAGCTGTTCTTAGGTTGTAAGAACGATTTCTAGCAAAACCAAGAAAGAGTACTTCAAGGTACTAGTCTTGTGTTTTAGGTTTATAACCATATTATTTTTTTCGTAATCTGTGATAAGTTACAATGCAAAATAATAAGTAATTTCAGATTTACACCGTGAATCGAGTCAATGAAATGGTAGAAATTATACATCTTTATTCCAGGGTGGAATATGGGAGGATGTAGAAATTAGTTTCATTGTTCTTCACAACTTTGTATATTTTGGTTTATCCAGGAATAAACCAGGTTTATTCAAAATATTATCCGTGACTACTTATCGTGGCGGGAACCATGATAGGGCTATAAAGTCATCGTAATTTTGGGGTAGATTCGAGAGTTTGTCGAATATAGCTGCAAAATTTTTTGCGAACCAAAATTGACGGATATTCGTTAGAGTTACGAATATTGGATTGACTCACTGTGAAAAATACTTCGTGGATTCATGTCAAAAGTATTTATCACATAGGTTATCCTTAAGACTGAGGTATTTGGTTTGGCATGCGGTAACTGTTGTCTTCTTAGCGCGTTCTAACGCCACGCCGTAACAGGGTGGTCATAAGAGGCGTGTCTAGATTCAGTGGGAGCCGTATTTCCGAATGCGAATATGCAAGATGGTAATTGCACCTTCTTGTTAGAAGAGATATTTCCAGGCCCCTTGACTGATTAGAGAAACTGGTAAGTGCACGGCCGTGCCCAAACGAACTGATCTGTTCTTTGTCGTTTATCATGCAGTTTCGAAATCAAGTATGTCATGAACAAATTCTTGAGTCTCTGAGTTGACTTTTTCCATGCTCATGCTCAAAATTGAAATATCGCGCTGCAAGGGACAAACCTATATATATGCAAGTTTGTATATATAAAAACGTACTCATTCATAAACAGGGAGTTTATGATAGTTTTAGTTTATAAACAGTTAGTTTATAACAAGTTACTTCTAAGTAGGTTGCTTATAAGGTTTTATCACAAGTTACTTGGGGTATAAGTGTTCTTATAACCTTGTTATCCTAATTGTCTGGCTAGGGACCTCCTTAGGCTAACAATGTGTAGTGACTGTTACTTATCTTGCACAAGTGGGAGTCTGTTGGATTATATGCAGAGATAATTAACGGGCATATTGTATCCAATGTTATAAGAGACTAAAGGGTCACACTGCTACACACCCAATTAAGAACAGTTGGTTTTCACCATAAATCTGTGTGGAAATAATTAATCAATTAGATTAATTATTAAAGAGAAAAAGGAAATAATTAATCAGTTAGATTAATTAAAGAGATAAACGAATAATTAATCAGTAGTATTAATTATTGAAAAGAGAGATATACATAATTATCCAGTTTTGGATTAATTATTAGAAAGGAATAAATAATAAATAGTTATTTATTATTTAAAGGGAATTAAATATTAAGTTTTAATATTTAACGGACCAGTTAATTAATAGTTAATTAATTAACTAGTAAAGTCCAGGGGGTTAGAGTGAAGAGATTGAAAGTTTAATTAAAACCAGTGAGCTTTTAATTAAACGGGCTTAGGTCCATTCTAATCCTTATATAATCCTTAAGCCTTAAGGATTAAGAAATATGAGACAAGGATTAACCCTAGCCACCTTCTCTCCCTCCCTTTGTCGAACTCTCTCTCTCGTCGCACTCTATCTCTCTCTCGGCTCTCTTTCCTCTCGACGAAACCGAAGGAGCAAAACACCAAGAGTGTTTTGCGAAGTCGAGGTCGACGCAAGAACACACACACACTCTCGGTTTTTGAGTGTTGGAGTTTTGGTGATTCAGGAGCGGTCTAGCAGCAAGTTCAATCGGAGGTGCAGTAGTGGTGGACTATCTTTAGCAATCTTATTGTTTTTCTGATCAGGTATATTCCTTATAACCTTATCTGTGGATCGTTATGCAAGAAACTATGTTGATCATGTAAGTTTAAAGATCCTAACCCTTTTGGGGTTTAGAGGGTTGTGTTCAATCCAGTTCCGCTTTTAGGATTGAACCAGTGGAATCAAGCCCAGGTTTGACCAGTTTGAGTCATATGGTGGTTTGGTCAGGTTCAAAACCCTTCATTATAATGTGTGTTTCTTCATTTACGTTTGTTTATCATTTAAATGAACGAACAAAAATTTACACGAACTAACCAATCTTTTAAACAATTGAACACATATGCTCGTTCGTTTATCGTTCGTGTTCGTTTATTTGTTCGGCTAAAGTTAAACGAACGAACACGAACACGGACACAAACGTCCGTTCGTTTATCTATTCGTGTTCGTTTATTTGTTCGGCTAAAGTTAAACGAACGAACACGAACAAACCTCGTTCGTATTCGTTCGGTTCGTTTACAGCCCTATACACACACACACACACTCTCTCTCTCTCTCTCATATATCACTACAAACAATATATCGATTATCCACATATTTTTAACAATATTAAAACATTTAAAAGTGTAGAAAATTTTAATCAAGCGTGGAAAAAATAAGTGTGAGAAATTTCAATCAAATATCTACATTTAAATGTGTGAAAATTGTGGTAAGAAGTCATATTTTATATATAAATAGACACACACACACATAATTAGTGTTTGCTTATACTAATAATGTTAGGCTATGTGTTCGACCGTTTGTGTTTGTTTATGTCTGGCTAAAATTAAAAAAACAAACATGAACATAAAAAATTGTTCGTTTATATGTTTGTGTTTGTTTATTTATTGGACTAAAATTTAAACAAACGAACACAAACAAACCATCGTTCATATTCATTCTGTCTATTTACAACCTTATCTCCTATAATAAACACCTCCAATAAAATGTCTAAGTTTAATTAACATATAACTAATGAACTTTTTGTGAAACTTGAAAATACCTGCTACTGCAGACTCCCATCGACCTCCATAGCATTCTCACAACCACAAAATAAAAGCAATTCGAGAAATTCCAAATAAGAAAAAAAGAAAAAAGAAAAAAGAAAAAAAAAAGAAAAAGAAAAAGAAAAAGAAAAAGAAAAAAAAAGAAAGAGTAAATAAATAATAGCTAGAAGGTGATGGATGTTTGTAACAGGAATGCATGCTAAAAGCTAGACTACTGTTTTAGAGGTTCTATATGGTATGCATTATCTTTGGTTAGAAGCAAAGCAAAAAAGACAAATTAACTCTAAATTTGTTGATTTAATTAAGAAAAGAAGTTACGATTTTAATTAAGGGTTAAAGTCATAAAATAACGGTCTACTTTTCCCATTTTCCCATTGTGACACGTCATGTTTTTTTTTACACATTTGGCCAGTAAACTTATAAAAACGTGTTAATGTGCCCATTTCGTGACCTGCAACCTACCAGCCCGTTTTTAGCCTGTTTTTAGCCCGTTTTTGCGATTTTTGAGTCTAGACTTTTTTGGGTTTTTTGTTCGAAAATAGGGATAGAAAAAAAGACTTGTTTTTTGGTTGATTCTTAATCATTTTACATCATTCTTTTTATAGATTGTCGTAGATTATCTTTTTACCTTTCAATGGACACTAAATTCATGAAAAACCATCAAGTGTAGGCCAAGTTATTGCTAATTAAAGTCGATAATGACCCTATTCGACACCCTTACGGTATTTCAAAAAATTGACACATTTTAAACTCGTTTTTGTTCTTTTTTTGTACTAATTGATAGATAACTCGATTACCTTTCCATAGAGTCAAGAATCATTGATTTTCGTTAAGTGTACATGGAGAATTTTGGCTCCAAAGTTTGTTTTCGAAATAAAGGAAATTTGGGAAGAAGATGACCTGCTATTGCAGGTCAAAATCACCAAAATGGCCACATTAACACGTTTTTTATAAGTTTACTGGCCAAATGTGTAAAAAAAAACATAACGTGCCACAATGGGAAAATGGGGAAAATAGACCGTTATTTTATGGCTTTAACCATTTAATTAAGTACCTGGTTGTTCGAAAGATGCAGTGGGATCGTAAATTGATTTCAGTTTGTCCCAAACAGCTTTTGCCGAATCGAGATTAAAGACATCTCCAAGTACATCTTCGCTAACAGAACCAAAAATCCAACCTTTGACAAGAATGTCGTATTGGCTTGTGATGTCCACTCCAGAATCCACAATGTGATACATATTGTGGCTCTTCAAGAGACAAATCATTTGCGCTCTCCAAATAAGGTAGTTCCGGCCGTCCGCCGAAAGTTTAACTGAAACAAAGTTGGTAACATTAGTATTTGATGCATGTAAATAGTCAATGTCTTCTAGTCTTGCTGAAGCAGTTAGAGGGGCGTTTGATGAGCCTGCCATTTTAATGGGTGAGAACAAGATGAATAGCCTTTGTGCATTTTTGAGGTATATATATGAAAAGGTTTGTGTTTATCCCTTACGGAAACTAATTAACGATGCATTGTATCACGTATGTGTGTCTCTATTAGACACACATGTAACGTATACACACTACCATCTCAAACATTTTGAGGACGCGGGACAAAACTAAATAATGGACCCTCTAAAATACTACATATAAAAAAACTAAAATATATATAAAAGCCGAATAAGAAACTTACTATCATTTAGGTTTTCAAATTTTTTATAAATCTGTCTATACACTCCCTGTAAGATAAGATTGTTTTAGCTTTTCAAATTCTTGTCTTTTATTTCTTTTTTGATTACTCGATAAATGCATTTTGAAAGGGTTAAAGTCACCGAAAACAAACTCCTTCCCCCATCCGATATGACACATTAACTTTTTTTACACATCTGGTCATTTAACTTGTAAAAACGGGTATTATTGCGCAGGTCATTTTTTCCCCAAATTTCTTCACTTCGAAATTGAAACTTTCAAGACCAAATTCTAAATGTATACTTAACGAAAAACATTGATTCTTGACTCTATGGAAAGGTAATCGAGTTGTCTACGAAGTAGCACCAAAAAACGAATAAAAACGAGTTTGAAATGTGTCAATTCATCAAAATACCGTAAGGGTGACGAATAGGGTAATTATCGACTTTAATTAGCAATAACTTGGCCTACACTTGATGGTTTTTCATGAATTTGGTGTCCATTTAAAGGTAAAAAGATTATCTATGATAATCTATAAAAAAGAATTATGTAAAATGATCAAGAATCGAGCAAAAAAAGACTCTTTTTTTCTGCCCTGTTTTTGAAAAAAAAAGCCTCAAAAAGTCGAGACTTTGAGCACGAAATTCTCCCTCAGTACTTGACGAAAATTCATGAATTTGGTGTCATTTGAAAGGTTTTCAAGATTCTAAAAAAAAATCACGCAAAACGGTCAAGAATCGACCAAAAATTGCAAAAAACGTGCTGAAACTTGAAGAACAAGTTGCAGGTCGCAAAATGAGCATATCGACACACTTTTTGTAAGTTAAATGGCCAGATGTGTAAAAGAAAAAGTTAATTTGTCATATCGGAACATGGAAAAAAACATGTTTGTCTTGAGTAACTTTAACCCTTTTGAAAAACTTGATTTATTAATTAATTATAAAGTGATTCAGGTATTAAAGTATATACACCAATTAACTTAAAATCAAGTAATTCAAATATGTTAGAAAACACATTAATTAATATGATATCAAGTTATTCAAGTAACCACTTTATCTAATAAAGTAAATAACTACTAAACTATTTAACTCACTATTTGTAATATTTAGCTAATGTTCAAATATTTTCAAGATTTTCAATAAGGAACACCAACAAACACGAGAGTAGATATCAAATAGTTAAAGTTGCTATGAAGTAATTAAATTTCAAGTAGATACTTTAAAGTATCCGATTAATTGACTATTTTTTTTTAAATTAGTGATTTTAAGTAACTAAAACAAATTAATTGACTAATAATCAATAATTAATAACCCAAATAAAAATTCAAAGATAAAAGAAGTGTTATATGTGTAATGTTAGAGTTTAAACAATTAAAGTTTGAAGCCTTGACTATAGAAAGAGTGGAGGACACTTATTATGTGTTTCCTATTATGCAAATATGCAAGAAATCAATTATTTAAATACAAATTGATTACCAAAACAAGCAACAATAAACTGAAATTAAGAAATAAAAATAATATATAAATTAATTACAAAACCCTTGAGTCTCCGAAGATAAAATATGATCTCATATGTGGTACACCAATTCCAAGTAACTTATTACCATCTATCAAAACTCTGTTTTTTCTACTCAACTTTTAAGGGTTAAGAAAATGTTCTCACTAAAAAAAATGCAATTGCAAGTTGTTGACTAAAATACAAAATCTAAAAAATGCTTACGGCCTACCAAAATCACAAACTCTGAAATTATAAGATGTGAATTGTCGATGATCAGGTTATCTAATAAGAAATCGCCTAATGTGTTTAGGAAATATCAAAGAATTTTAGATCGGATGATTTACAGTTGTGGTTTGTTTTTGCATTTAATAGTTTGCAAAGAAAGAAGGACAAAAGGAGAACTAGTCACCAAGGACAAGACCAATCATCTCTTTTCTCTCCCGGACGCCTCAAGCCAATTAGTTTCCCGCGGCATGATTTCGCCTTTTCCCCCTATAAGGTTGCTATGTGTCCGTGATTTCTAAACCGATTGCTAATTCTAATTTCTAAATCCGCGTTTTAGATATTGAGCCTAACAAAGTGGGCAGTTTTTTCTATTTGTTTGTAAATTTGAGCTCAATAAACTTATATATATATATATATATATATATATATATATATATATATATAGGGGAGGGTTCATTCGAGAACCGTTGTTATCGCGAGAACCGCGAGAACCAATCTCAGCTGTTCCTTGGATATGGAAAGATCATGGATGGAGAGCGTGGAGGGATAGAGTGTGGCAGGGTGCATGTGAGGAATTCATGGTTGGGCAATGACATTGAAGTAGGGAAAATTGAACTGCTCAGATTGGTTCTCGCGGTTCTCGCTATAACAACTGTTCTCGCATGAACTTTTCTCTCTCTCTCTTTCTCTCTCTCCCTCTATATATATATATATATATATATATATATATATATAAAGAGAGAGAGAGAGAGAAGGGGGTTCATGTGAAAAGTAGATACTTTGTGAAAAGGGTGAGAAGCAGTTTAAATCGTTGATCATTTAATCAATGGCTATGATGGTTTATGGCATTTTCATAATTAAAACCAAATTAAGTGATTTTTTAAAGAAAAGGGTAAAAATGATATTTTACGCAAACCTGCCTATTAATTAAAATAGAATTTGATGCTAACAAAACCACATATTCAGTTTTGTTCTTGGATAAATGAAAAACATGTGTTGTTTTTCATGTTAGACTTAAAGAAATTTGTAAGTAATAAATGTCAGCTACAGAACAAGAGTATCAGCTAAACACTGAGTATCAGCCAAAGGACCAGCTTCAGGAAGATCAACTAAGAAGAAAAGGATCAGTCAAGAAGCATCACCTGAGCATCAAAATGGATCAGCTGATGGTCCAAAACCATCAGCTGAAGAAAGCTCCAAGATCAGCTGAGCAGTCACAGATCAGCTTACATAATCAAATTGATCAGCTGATGCCTTCCAGCTGTCAGATAAGGTATTTGTTACTTTTTCAATCTTTTCTTCATAAGCTGATCATACTCAAACGATTAGCTGAGCCCTTGGATCAGCTGACAATTTAGTTTAATCAGTTTATTAGCTGTACTCTGATTTGTATTATTAGGTGAGCATCTCGATCAGCTGAGCAAATCTGAGTAGCTGAGTCTTTCACATTTATCCTTAGCTGAGCAAAATTATGCTTGCAGTTCAGTGTCTGTTAGCTGAGTCTTTACACGTCATCTCAGTTAATAGTTTTTCATTGTAATATTTTCTTAAGTCAAAGGCAAAACATGTGTTGTTCATATTATGCCTTAGATCTTTCTTTGTAAAAGTACTTAGCACTTTTTCTATCTGCAAAGAGAAAAAAAGGATAGATCTTTATCCTCTGGAAAAGGAGAAAGATACTTTAGAAGAGAAGATCTTGAAGATATGCTTCAACAACTAAGTATGGCTGGTAACTTTATACCTGGTTAAGTCAAGTCTTCAAGAAGCATGGTGTTGATAAAAGTACAAGTATGGAAAGAGAAGTTTACTCTCCCAAGACATAAAGGTAGTATTTTAATAATATAATAATAGATAGTGGGTTTATACTTTACCAGATAGTACATTCACTTTACACACTTTGTGTATAAAGTTAACTTACTTTTCACCCACTAACTTTATCTATTATAATATTATTAAATCAAGTACCTTTGTCTACTTCTCCACTCCATCAACCCGGACACCATATTGCTTATATATACTCATGCATGGAAACATGCTAAGTATGCGGATAGATAGTTGAACACTGAAATCTCATCTGTTGAGAATTAGAAGAGATAGCATTTTACTTTCAGTGTAACAAACTTGTTCATGTGTTGAACATCTTAGACATAAGTTGTTTAAGATTAGCTTAGTCTATGTGTTAGACGAATTTAGTTGCCACCTTTTATTGAGCTTAAATTTTCTGCATCTAGTTCATGTAATTCTTGACTTACATCAACAAGAATTATATAAAAGTAAACCGTGTGTCTCTTAAATTTTAATTTGCTAAATTTGTATTCAACCCCCCCCCCCCCCTTCTACAAACATTTGTTGTTGTAGTATCCATTCGGGACCAACAACTGGTATTAGAGCAGGCTAGATAATTCATATCTAATATCTGTTTTGCTTACTCTTCAACTGCTTCTACCCCACACTATAAAATGGCCACTCCTGCTGCTGCTTCTAACAGTTCTTCCAACAATGGCTCACTCACAAGGTGTCCAATGTTTGATGGGGAAAACGTTTCCCTCTGGAAGAGTAGAGTTCTTCTCTACATGTCCAGCCTTGATGATGTGATGCTCAAGACTGTTACGGAAGGTCCATATGTTCCTTCCTCCACTGTGGAAGTCACTGCTGCCACTGATACAACTCCTGCAGTACATAGATATGTTGTCAAAGCTATTCATCAATGGTCTGATGAAGACAAAAGGCTAGTTAATCTTGATGTCAAAGCCAGGACGGCCTTAGTCTCAGCACTCCCAAATGATGTCTATCATCAAGTTCTCAACTGCAAATCTGCAAAGGAGATGCTAGACACTTTGACTGTTGCATATGAAGTCACTGAAGAAGTGCATGAGAACAAGAAACTCCTTCTGGTTAGAGAATATGAGTTCTTCTTTGCTCATAAAGGTGAAAGTCTTACTCAGACCTATACCAGCTTCAACTGTCTTATTAATGACTTAAGAAGGGCAGATGTTCCTAAGAGCAATAAGGAACTTGTAAACAAGTTTCTCGACTCTCTCCCAGAATCTTGGGATCATTTTATCACTATGCTTAAACATGGTGAGAAAATAAAGGGTCTGACACTGGTTGGCTTGTATGGAAATCTCATGAATCATGAACAATCAGTGAAACAAAGGAAACTCTCTACCAAGGATATGAAGGAGGGTGCAAAAGCTCCATCAAATGCCCTTGTGTCTAAAGATACAAGATCTAGGAGTTTTGCTGCAGTGGTGGATGAGTCCAGTGAAGAGGAAGAGGAGGAGTCTTCTGATGAAGAGCAAGTGGCTGATGGAGATGAAGATCTGGAGAACATGGACAACATTGAAGTTGCTGTTGAGCAGGCTGCCATGTTGGTTAAAAGGTTCAAACCTTTCTTGAAAAGAAAGGGTGTCAAGAGGTTTGAGAAGAAACCCTTTAAAGGAGAAAAGGCCAAGTTTAAATCAAAGGCTTCTGAAGGATGTTTATCTTGTGGCAAGACTGGTCACTATTCCAGTGAGTGTAAGTCTAGAGGAAACACAGGCTTCAAGGGTTCCTCAAGCTCAGACAGAAAGATTGATTATGAAGCTAAGTATAAGAAGCTTCTTGCTGCTATCCTTGATAAGAAAAAGAAGAAAGCTCAGAACAAGGTGTTGGTGGCTAAAGAAGAAGATTGGGCTGAGGAAGATCTCTCAAGTGATGAAGATGAGGCCCTTACTGCTCAACTCAGCTTGATGGCCAACATAGAAAGTACAAGTTCCTTTGATGAGGACAAGAGGAAAGCTGCTAAAGCTTGTATTTCTCCTGACTGGGATCCTTCTTCTATGTATCAGGTTGGAAAATTTATTAATTATGAAGATAATGAAAAGAACACTATGTTTGATTATCTGTGTGTTGAGTTTCAGTCAAATATTCAAAGAGAAAAGAAGCTAAAATTAGAAATAGAATCACTAAAAGAGAAGTTAAGTCTTAAAGATGAGAAACTGAAACAAATGACAAAACTGGAAGATGATTTAGCTAATCAAAAGATACTTAATCAGATCTTGGTAAAAGAAACCAATGAAGCAACAACAAAGTTTAACGACCTTCAAAAAGTAGTTAAATCTTGGTGTGTGTGCTGAGAAGACCACTCAGTGTGTCAATGAGCAGATCCCAAAACAAGTTCAAGCTATTATTGGTGGAATTTATTCCCAAGCTGCTAATTGTGTTGATTTTAGCAAGGACGTAAATATCTTAGAAAAGGCTGATATTTTACCTCCTACTTTTCAAAAAATTGTAGAAGGAAAAAGTATTATCACTAACAGATTTGTCAAAAGTAAATGTACTCAGCTGAAAGACTTAACCACTTCAAAAGTTGGTTCAAATTCTATTGTGTTGTCAGAATGCAAGAGTACTGAAAATTTAATGTTAAAGGAAGTTAGTAAAGGAATGGAATCATTTGTTGATACCAAAGAGACATTATGTTGTCAAACCTTGAAGGCTGATACATCAAATATAAGTACTCAGCTGACTGACATATCATTAGCTGATGATCCTCAATCAGCTGATCAAAGAACAGATGATAGTTGCTCAACTGATAGCCTGTCAGCTGATCAAAAATCCTCTGTAAATTATTTAGCTAATCAAGTATCACTTCAAACTCTTTCAATAAAGGAAACCAAGGGAAAAGGACTTAATGTTTTCATAAAGTCTAAGTCTGCCACACCTAAGGCTGATCAAAAACTATTTTTAACTAAGGGTCAACCTAAGGTGACTGTAAACAAAGACCTTATTAGTTTACAGAATCAGTTGCAACAGCTGAATGGTGAAATCTGTCAGCTGATGAACCATAATCATCAGAAGATAGTTAAGACATCTCATGGGCAATTACCAAAACATGTTAAATGCTCCAAAAATCAAAAATGTTACAAATGTGGGAGCAAAGAACATGAGGCAAGTAATTGTTCTCTTGAAGGTAACTCAAGACAGTGGACTGATTTTGATAACACAGTTGTTTCTTTCATACATAAACAACCTAATATGAAGTGGATGGCTAGGTGCAATCCACAGGGGTCCACTTAACTGTGGATGCCCAAGTGTCACTAACCTTCTTTCAATTTTATCTATACAGGGTCTGAACACATGGTATCTTGACAGTGGATGTTCAAGAACTATGACAGGTTGTAAAGCGTTGCTTAGTAACTACAAAAAGGAAAAGGGTCCAAGAGTGACCTTTGGTGATAACAACTATGGGCAAACAAAAGGCTATGGTGAACTTCATAATGGGAACATAACCCTATCCAGGGTATCATATGTTAAAGTACTCAAGTACAATCTCATCAGTATAAGTCAGTTAAATGATGGTGATCACAAGGTACTCTTTACTAAGACAGGTGGTTCCATTTTAAATCAAGAAGGTGAAACAATTATTTTTGCAAAGAGAACCAAGGATGTATATACTCTTGATATGTTCTCTCGTGATCCATCCAAATTAACCTGTTTGTATACAAAATCTGTAACTGACACAAACTGGTTATGGCACAAAAGGCTTTCTCATTTAAACTTCAAAAATATCAACAAGCTGAGCAAGGGTGATCTAGTTTCAGGACTACCTTCACTGACTTATGTTAAGCCTAAACCTTGCTCTGCCTGTGAGAAGGGAAAGCAACACAAGACATTTTTTCCATCTAAGCAAGCCTTCTCCATTACTGAACCATTCTACATGCTGCACATGGATTTATTTGGTCCTGTTGCTACTGCAAGTATTGGTGGAAGTAAGTACGCACTAGTTTTGGTTGATGAATTCTCAAGATATACTTGGGTTATCTTCCTTAAAGCAAAGAGTGAGGTTGCTGAAGAGATAATTAGCTTTATCAAGAAGATGGAAGTATTGAATGACAATCTGGTTAAGATACTGAGAAGTGATCATGGAACTGAGTTTAGAAATCAAACTCTAGAAGGTTTCTGTGATGAAAAAGGAATATCTCAAAACTTCTCTGCACCAAGAACTCCACAACAGAATGGGGTAGCTGAAAGAAGGAACAGAACTTTAATTAAAGCTGCCAGAACCAAGCTGTGTGAAAGTGGGTTAGGATTCAACTTCTGTGTTGAAGCTGTCAGCTGTGCTTGTTTTACTCAGAACAGATCCCTAGTAATCAAGAGGCACAACAAAACTCCTTATGAGGTGCTGAAGGAAAGGAAGCCAAACATCAGCTTCTTGCACATCTTTGGATGTCGGTGTTTTGTACTAAATCAGAAAGATAAGTTGCAAAAGTTTGCTCCTAAAGCTGATTAAGGTGTCTTTGTGGGTTACTCATTAATATCAAAGGGCTACAGAGTTTACAACCTCAGAACAAAGGTCATTGAAGAATCTATCAATGTAAGTTTTAATGAAAATGACTTTGTTGCTTCCAGTTCTTCTAATCATGTTTCAGGAGAGGAATTTAATGATCTGCTGCACACTGGTGAAACTGTCCCTATGTCAGCTGATCCACTCCCCTCAGCTGATCACATACCATCAGCTGATGAAAATGAAATAGATGAACTTGTTCCTATCCTAAATCAATCAAGTGCACACCCTACCCTATCAAACCCACTTCTCCTACTGAATGATGTAGTTGTTGACTCATCATCAATGGAATCTAATCCCTTAACAGAAATTCCATCATCACTAGAGTTGTCCACTGATTGTCAACTTGAAGATACCTCAGCTGATCATTCAGAAGCTACATCAGCACTTCATAACAGAGAATCTTCAACTCCCCAAATCCAAAAACCTCCCTCAATCCAAAATGCGTACAAAGACCTCAGAGATCATCCTCATGATCAGGTCATAGGTAACATAGCAGACCTTGTACTAACCAGATCAAAAGCATGCAATTTTTGTTTGTATACAGGTTTTGTCTCTATGATTAAACCAAAGAAGGTTGATGAAGCTCTATAAGATTCCTACTGGATGAATGTCATGCAAGAAGAGTTGGCTGAATTCACCAGGAACAATGTTTGGACCTTGGTGCCAAGACCAAAGGATAAATCCATCATTGGTACCAAGTGGGTGTTCAGAAATAAGATGGATGAACAAGGGCTGATCATCAGAAACAAAGCTAGACTAGTAGCACGGAGATACTGTCAAGAAGAAGGTATTGACTTTGATGAAACCTTTGCCCCTGTTGCAAGACTTGAAGCAATAATATTGTTTCTAGCTTATGTTGCATTCAAAGACTTCAAGGTGTTTCAAATGGATGTTAAGAGTGCATTCCTCAATGGTGAATTGAAGGAAGAGGTGTATGTCAAATAACCTCCTGGCTTTGAGGATGCAAGTAAGCCTGACCATGTGTACTTCTTGAACAAAGCTTTATATGGTCTTGAGCAAGCACCAAGAGCCTAGTATGATACCCTCTCTTCTTTTTTAACCACTAAAGGATTTATTAGAGGAAGTATAGATAGCACTTTGTCTATTAGGAAATTCAAGGGTGATGTTATCCTAGTGCAGATATATGTAGATGACATAATATTTGGATCTACAAATGTTGACCTTTGCAAAAAGTTTTCTAAACTCATGTCTGACAATTATCAGATGAGTATGATGGGTGAACTAAACTATTTTCTAGGTCTTCAAATTAAACAAGAGGATGATGGAATTTTCATTCATCAAACAAATTATGTAAATGACTTACTTAAGAAATTTGAGTTTGAAAATTGATCTTCAATGAAAACACCCATGTCCACTGCTTTAAAGCTTGGAAAGGACACTGATGGTAAATTAGTGAACATTACAGCTTATAGAGGTATGATAGGGTCACTTTTGTACCTTACAGCAAGCAGGCCCAATATTATGTTTTCAACATGTCTCTGTGCTAGATATCAAGCAGATCCCAAAGAATCTCACTTAGCTGCTGTTAAAAGAATTTTCAGGTATCTCAAAGGAACTCCTAATCTAGGTCTCTGGTACCCCAAGGACTCAGATTTTGAGTTAGTTGGATACACTGATTCTGATTTTGCAGGTTGCACATTGGACAGAAAGAGTACATCTGGTGGTTGTCAGTTATTAGGTGGAAGGTTAGTCAGCTGGTCAAGCAACTGCTGGAAGCTGTTGTGCTCAACTCTTATGGCTGCAAAACCAACTACTAGACTATGACATACAGTTTGAAAACTTCCCAATTCTTTGTGACAACACTAGTGCCATTTCCATCTCTAACAATCCAGTTTTACATTCCAAAACAAACCACATTGAAATCATACATCACTTTTTGAGAGATAATGTGCAGAAAAAGAAAGTATACATGCACTATATTAGCACTGATTTTCAATTAGCTGATCTGTTTACTAAACCTTTGGATGAGTCTCGGTTCAACTTCCTAATATCCAAACTTGGCATGTTAAATTTGTAAAATATTCCTTTCCTAGGTAGTTAGCTTGTGTGAAAAAATAATTTCAATTTTGTGTGTTTGCTGCATGATATACTTATCTAAGTTTCTCCTTTTCTTATTGATAGTGAATCAGCTAAGAGAATTCTGTCAGCTGATGACTAGAAGCTCAGCTAAGTAAATTCATCAGCTGATACTTGTTACTCTTCCTTAACTAATCAGCTGAAACATTTAACTCCGTTAGCTGATATCTTTAATTCCTTCAGCTGATACATTTCATTCCTTCAGCTGATGACCCACAGAGTTAAACTCGTGTCCACACAAATATTTTATTAATTTCTCATTTGTATTTATTTCATTCCTAGGTTGTATTTAATTCTTTGTATTTGACCGTTTATTGTCTGTGTATTATATTGCACTCCGTTAAAAGCTTCTTTTTCGCAGACGTGACAGTTACTTTTTCAAAAAGTTAACCTGTGTCAGTTTTGATTTCCCAAAAAGATATAAATGATGATTTGAGTGGTTTTCAATTCTTATGCTTTTAAAATTTTCAAAACTTCTATCTTACGAAATCCTTCTCTTTCGCTGCTCTCAAGTATCTTCGTCTCTGTGAAATCAAGCTCTACAACAATGGTGATGTTCAACCCTACAGAGGTTCCAAATGCTATTCCAGGTGAGAATGTTATCCTTAACTCTCCCTTCACTATTACCCCAAACAACATCCTAATCAACACTGATATCCCACAATCCAAGGCAAACCAGGGCTTTGAACCCATGGTTAACTTCATAAGAGCACATCCCCTGTTTCCTTGCCTTTCTGCTCACCCTCTGTTCATCTTCCCTCGAATTATTGGGGAGATGTGGTACACTGCTAGGTACCATCCAGATAACTAAACCATTACCTACACTATCCAAAATAACCAAACCCCCATCATCATTTCTGTTGAAACTCTTAGAGAAGCCATATCCATACCAAATTTTGCCCCATACCAACCTTTTGCCACTGCTGATCAAACCCTGGAGGTTCTGCCACTGATTGGCTACAATGAACCTGTGTCTCACGGGAGATACAAACTGTCAGTTTTGGGTCACCCTTGGAAATATTTGGCAAGTGTCATAATAAGATGCTTTGGTCACAAGTCAGGGAGCCATGACCTACTCAATCAGACTGAACTGATGGTCCTTCATGCTTTGGTGACCGGAAGGAATGTGTACTTCTCTCAGGTAATCTTTACTGAAATGGTCGATAAGATTACCTTGGCCACTGCTAAAAATACCACAAGGACCCATGTACCCTACATTAGATATCTTAGCTTGGTTGCACTTCAAGCTCTGCAGTGGGAGGCATACACACATCTGAATGTTACACTTAACACAATGCCAATCCCACATATGGGTCAAAAGGTATTTCATTTGATAAGGGAGGGTGCTGGTCCTGCACTCACTCCAGAGATGCAGGAGTTGATTGATGATGCAGAGGATAATGGTAATGAGGAGGAGGAGGAGCATGTGGTTGTGGATGAGGAAGTAGTAGCTGAACAACCAGCAAAACTTGTGGTTGAAAAAGAGGATGTAATGGGTGAACCAATAGATGAAGAAGTGATTGCTGCTGAACATCCAATAGAGGATGTCATTTTGGATATAGTGTTAGTTGCTGATGATCCTGTTAGTGAAGGATCTGTTAGATCTGAGGGTGTCCATCAAGATGATCCTGCTATTCTAGAGGATCAAGATATCCAAGAGGATGTGGATGATGTTGGCGCTGACAGTGGTGGAGGTGATGATGATGAAGGAGATGATGATTTCCATGGTGGTGATGGTGGTTATGTTCCTGTTGAAACTGTTCAAGATTCCACCACCTCATTTTCTCAAATTGGGATGCCATTGACTGAATTCCCTGTCAGTTCCAGTTCTAGCACAACACAGAATCAACAAAGTAGAGGTGCAGCTGATGGTGATGATACTGAGGATGATACCATCTCTGACAATCTCGTTCAACTGATTAAGATCATCAAAACTCAGCACATCTCAGGTATAATTTCTACTACCCTTGAGGACACTCACTTGGTAAACCCCACCAGTGAGAACCCATCCTCTCCTCCAGTTGTAACACCCCTACAACAGCCAAGCTCTAGTGCACTCCTAACAGTCACTAGTTCTACTCCCACCTACACCCATACAGAATCAAGGTCACAAGAGATTGTGCCTTTTTCACAAGTCTCTGAGGTAGTGTTATCCACACCTCTGACCTCAACTCCAACAGTTCCCTCTTATGTTGAGTGGGAGAAAATGGAAGTCACTTTTACCCAATTGCCAATGGATGTGACCTCACAACAGGTCACATTTGTAAATATGGGACTCATACAATCGAAGTCACCCTCCCAACAGGGTGATACCATTGAAAGACAGACCTTCTCCCAAGGTCATACTGTGTCTATACCTACATTGAGTCTGCCTTTACCTTTGGTAAGCTCCCAACAGCTTACTTATGTAATAAGGGAAACCCCACTGAGTGCAACCCTCACTCACACTCACATACTTGCACCCATGTTTGATTCCCTTCTAACACATACTAGTGCACTACCTGTCAATTCTAGTGGCATAAACCAGCCATTGGTATAGGGTACAACTTCTGATCCCAGTGATCTTAGGCCTACACACCAAGGTCTAGGTGAGGGACCCCAACCCATTCCCTCTACCTCTTCTGAACCTTCCCTTCAAATCCTTCAAAACCTTATATCTATCTCTCAAAAGATGGATAGTCTTCAAGCCTCTTTCACCTCTTTCCAAACCAAAACAGAATCTCAACTTTCTCTTCTAACCCAAGAGGTTGAGTCACTAAAAGCTAACCAATCTCCACCCAACCCACCCCTGTCCCAATTGATCTTTCTCCAATTCTTACCAAATTGGATCAACTGATATCCCAATTCTCTACTTCTGTTCCTACCCCATCTCCTACCATTTCAAACCAAACACTTACTTCTCTAAACCAAACCATTTCAAACCTTCCTACCCATCTTCAAACACTAAGACCTTCCCCTCCTAACATCTCTGTATCCATTCCTGACTCTCTTCTCAGAGTTCCTTCCCTCCTTAAAACCATAGATGATGAGGTCACCAAATTAAGCCATTATTCTAGGCAAAAGCACATAGAAACTCTTAAAGAGTTCACCAATTTGACTGATGCTATCACTAGGCTTAGACCTCTCACCTCTACTTTTATTCCTTCCTTCACACCTATCCCATCTCACCAAAGAGCCTCATCTCCACCTTTCACTCAGCCTCCTATCCCTACTGCCTCTACTTCACCCTCAAACATTCCACCCTCTACTTCTACACCTTTTCCATCTCCTTATTCTTTTTTCACCCTTAGTGCTCCTGCTAAGCCTACTGTCTTCCCTACCTTTGATGATGACAAAAAGGTGGAGAAGTCAGGTTCCTCAAGCTCTAGCTCTTTATCTCCAGCCTCTGTTAGAGCAGCATGTGACTTATATACTGCTCAAGTTGAAGCTTAACAAGCAGCAGAAAGAGCAGCAGAAGCATCAGCCCTTAATGAAGCAGAAATTCATAATCAATCAACTGCTGAGGGGGAGAATCCATCTAAGGGGGAGCAAACTGCTCAAGATGAGCAGAGGCCTAAAAGAAGGCTAAAACAAATGGCTAGAAGGAAGAGTGCCAAAAAGTCAAGGCAAGGTGAATCCTGTGCCACAATCCAAGTACCATCAGAAGACTCTGATGATGATGATGAAAATGACTTACCTCTGTCCTCTCTGCTCAACCTGAAAAAGCAGAGTCTCTCTATAACAGCTCCAACAGTCCAAGCTTCCTCTCCAGTTCAACCAAGTCAACCAACTCCCAGCAGTACATCAAGGAGAAAAGGAAAGAGAATTATATCTGCTGAGGAGATTGAAGCAGAAGAAAGAAGAGAGGAAGAACTTCAACAAGAAGATGAGAGTCTCAGAGAGTTAAGTGACTTAGTTGCTGCACTTTGCACCTCTATTGAAGAATTTTTGAAAGCCAAGGAAAGGCATCAGGATTTCACTACTCCTGAAGATCTTGCTGCAATCATTGGTGCTACTGATGATGAACTGAGAGAAATACAAGAAGAAGAATTAATCAGGCTATCCTCTCAAACACATCAAGTACAAGCTACACCACAGCAAGATGACCCTTTTTCCAAGAAAGCTCTTAAAAGAGGAAAGACTCACAAGGAAGCTATTCATGCTTTGTTCAACTTCAACTTTGGAAGCATTGCTCAGCAAACTGAAAGGCAATCCAAGGAGTTCTGGGATAACAAGGAAAACTTGGTGAATAGAAGATGTGCAGACATCATTTCAAGGGTTACTCCTTACAGAGGTACAGATGAAGGTCCTTATCTCAGAGTAGTTAGAAGAGATGAAAAAAACACTTATGAAGATACCTATCTACATCACTGCAAACTGCTATCCTTCTTTGAAATGATTGAGATCCTGTACCATCTCCTAAAGTCCAAAAGGGAGATTGTTCAAAGGTTCATGGGAAAGTTTGAATACTGGATCCGAATGTCAGTATATCACATACTCTTTACTCATGATCAATTTGTTGCTCATGTTCAAGCAATTGAGGATGCCTTCAAGAAGACTTCAAAAGCCTTTGTTGCTGCTGAACAAATCATTCTCAATCCTAATCATCCCTATCTCCCTGCTTATGAAAACCTAAACACTGCTCTTCCTCCTAACACTCATCCTGAAATGTCAGGTACATAACTGAACCAGAAAGAGGAATGTTCTTCATGAACAGAGCTGGTAATTGGAGATTTCTAAGAGAATCTGAGATAGGTAAAGCTAAAAAAGAACTGATATTTCATGTTGTGATGGCTATAAGAGATTTGACAGGAAGTGAGCACTTTGAACAATTGATAAAATCAAGAGCTGATCAACTTCTAGCTGAAAATCCACAGATCAGAACTTTTGAAGTTAAGGAAGAACCTTGGTGGGAAGACAACTGATACTTCATAACTAGACTAGTTGTATTTTAAATTTCTAGAATAGTTCAACTTCTGTACTTAGTTTAACTCTTAGTTTGTTTACTCTGTACAAACTCTACTGTAATTATTTGTTTTGTAATCAAGCTTGAAACTTTGATCATGGACTACTTAGCTAAACTGCTAGTATAGATGATTCTTAGTAGATAGCTCACCTAGTGTAAATATAGAAAATCAAAAATCCTAAAAACAGAAAAAGGATAGAAAATATACCACAAAAACAGAACAATGGTACTTCATAAATGAAAAGATTCCCAAAAACAGAATATCAGGGAACATATTTTAAAGAGTTACCAAAAACAGATAGCTAGGTAACCAAAATGCACTTAAACGTTTTAATTTTACTAATCCAAGTCAAACTGATTCTTCTTAGACAAGATAAGGTTTTGTCATCATCAAATAAGGGGAGATTGTTGGGGAGATAGCAATATCAAACCTATATCAAACCTGCCTATTAATTAAAATAGGATTTGATGCTAACAAAACCACATATTCAATTTTGTTCTTGGATAAATGAAAAACATGTGTTGTTTTTCATGTTAGACTTAAAGAAATTTGTAAGTAAGAAATGTCAGCTGAAGAACAAGAGTATCAGCTGAACACTGAGTATCAGCCAAAGGACCAGCTTTAGGAAGATCAGCTAAGAAGAAAAGGATTAGTCAAGAAGCATCAGCTGAGCATCAAAATGGATCAGCTAATGGTCCAAAACCATCAGCTGAAGAAAGCTCCAAGATCAGCTGAGTAGTCACGGATCAGCTGACACAATCAAATTGATCAGCTGATGCCTTCCAGCTGTCAGATAAGGTATTTGTTACTTTTCCAATCTTTCTTCATAAGCTGATCATACTCAAAAGATTAGATGAGCCCTTGGATCAGCTAACAGTTTAGTTTAATCAGTTTAATAGTTGTACTCTAATTTGTATTATTAGCTGAGCATCTAGATCAGCTGAGCAAATCTGAGTAGCTGAGTCTTTCACATTTATCCTTAGCTGAGCAAAATTATGCTTGTAGTTCAGTGTCTGTTAGCTGAGTCTTTACACGTCATCTCAGTTAATAGTTTTTCATTGTAATATTTTCTTAAGTCAAAGGCAGAACATGTGTTGTTCATATTATGCCTTAGATCCTTCTTTGTAAAAGTACTTAGCACTTTTTGTATCTGCAAAGAGACAAAAAGGATAGATCTTTATCCTCTGGAAAAGGAGAAAGATACTTTAGAAGAAAAGATCTTGAAGATATGCTTCAACAACTAAGTATGGCTGACAACTCTATACTTGGTTAAGTCAAGTCTTCAAGAAGCATGGTGTTGATAAAAATACAAGCATGGAAATAGAAGTTTACTCTCCCAAGACATAAATGTAGTACTTTAATAATATAATAATAGATAGTAGGTTTATACTTCACCAGATAGTACATTCACTTTACACACTTTGTGTATAAAGTGAACTTACTTTTCACCCACTAACTTTATCTATTATAATATTATTAAATCAAGTACCTTTGTCTACTTCTCCACTCCATCAACCCGGACACCATATTGTTTATATATACTCATGCATGGAAACATGCTAAGTATGCGGATAGATAGTTGAACAGTGAAATCTCATCTATTGAGAATTAGAAGAGTTAGCATTTTACTTTCAGTGTAACAAACTTGTTCATGTGTTGAACATCTTAGACATAAGTTGTTTAAGATTAGCTTAGTTTATGTGTTAGACGAATTTAGTTGCCACCTTTTATTGAGCATAGATTTTCCGCATCTAGTTCATGTAATTCTTGACTTACATCAATAAGAATTATATAAAAGTAAATCGTGTGTCTCTTAAATTTTAATTTGCTAAAGTTTGTATTCAAACCCATTCCCCCCCCCCCCCCTCTACAAACATTTGTTGTTGTAGTATCAATTCGGGACCAACATTGAGAACCACCATCAATAACACCACCACAATCTTTATTGCCACCAAACCACCCTTTTCTCTTTCTCAAACATCACCGTCGCTGAGAACTGACACCGCCGCCTCGTCAACGCCACACACCATCACTTCACCATAAACTATCATCATCGGCATCAAGCCACCAATTGAATCACCAAGTGGAGTTCAATATCAATGTAAATGAATTGCCCCTCTGTCTCCATACTAAATTGTTGCCCCTTTCCTATTCACAGATGTTTGAATACATTCCCACACCATTGATGACATCATATTTATAAGACAGGTGCATTCACCAATGCATTAAACCTTATGGCTAGTCTCTTCTCACCATCGTTAGTTTTATGTTTTTTTTAGATCTTGCTCAACATCTATTTTTTTCGTTTTCTTAGTTCCTTTCGAGATCTACATGTTAATATGTTAGTTTTGTATGTAAACGGGAATAAAAGATTTCGTATTAGGGTTTTCTGATCTGTATTTGAACCTCTCTCTTATAAATGTCTCTCCTTTCCTCCTTGATGTACTGCTGAGTTTTGGTATACCCTTGTATATGTACAGTACGATTTTAAGATTTTTGTGTTTTTTTGTTGTTCATTAGTGCACATGTAATGAATTACTTTTTATTCATGTTTTTAATACATTTATATGTAAACAATGAATAGAAAATGTTTGAAGCTTTTACTTGTGATACCACTTATCTTCTTTGTTTTGTTTGGTTTTTTTCCAAATGTATGTATGTACGTGTACTTGCAAGAAATAAATGGTTCCCTCTTTTTCGATATATTGATTACTTCATGTTGTTTGTGTGTGAAGACGTGTTCAGGCAAGGGCTAAGTTGGTATAGAGGTGTGTTGACACTACTAAGTCCTTATGGTTTATAGATTTTTGAATTCTAAGTTCTTAATTTGTATATTTGTATTTACTAGTAAACAAAGATACCAAAGGATTATTACAAAGTGTTTAGTGGTGAATACATACTATATATGGACATTGCAAAAACATTAAAATCAGATGATGTTAAGAAAAATTGACAATAAAATTTATTAATAAACAATGTTATTCTTTAGTGAACATGACTTATTATGTAAATAAAAATCTTGAAAATTGGAAATATAGAAAAACTGGTTAAATTATTAGTGAATAGTAAAGAAATCTCGAAGCATGAAAATTTGGTTAGTTAGTAATGAGGATATAGAAATTTGAAGACACATAAAAAACCTAAGTTCATTAGTGAATAAAGAGTAACGCAACTGCAATGATGAAAAACTCGTAAAAACTTTTTGTTGTATTCACTGGTAAATTGTTTTTAATTTACTAGCATTGCACCCGCGCAATGCGGCGGCAATGACAATAGTTTGTGCTCGATAACATGTTTGATTTAAAAATTAGGGTATGATATGTTAAATATGATGTTAGTCAACTTATCCATGTATTTTCTATCTTTTCTGATTTATTTACTTTTTTTTTACAATGAACCATTTTATTAGTTGTTAAAATAGTTTTTGAAAAACAACTAAAAAATATTATTATTGAATAATTGAGAAAAAGATATTATAGCCTTAAAATTGTATTGATGTAAGTAATTTAGCCATAATGAGATAAATTAAATAATTTTATGATGTTTAATGATTTATTAAAGTAATAACTGCCTTAAATTAGTTGAGGTAATCAATGGAATGATTGGTTAGGCTATTGATTTAAGTGTTTGTATCTTAAGCAAAAAAATGTGTTCTACTTAAAATTAAATAGTTTTAAAATTTTTAAGAGAGAGAAAGTTAAATGCTTTATAATATAGTATAGATATATCTTTATTTAAAATATAGAAGAGAGAAAAATATTGGAGAGAGAAAAAAAATTACCATTATATACCCTTTTAATTTAAAAAAATAAAAAAACATGATTACTTTAGGTCATTTGATCAAAAAAACAAATAAATGGCTATGATTCTTCTCGCAATTTTCGCAGATAAAACAATTTTCGCAGATAAAACAATTTTCGCATGAACATTGTTTTAACATATAGCATTGCCTTTAGCTTTAACATGGAGTAACTAAAAACATGACAACCCTTTTCATCCATTTCAGATGCATTTGATGGGTCAGTTTGACATAATATGGCTGGTTCTTAATGACATAGATCAAATTCTTTTCATAAGAAGATTATTTTGCTCGAATACCGGTTGTTGATCTAGTATCAACCAAACTCCGAGTACTCCGATATATCGATTGAATACATACCTACATATATATATATATATATATATATATATATATATATATATATATATATATATATATATATATATGTGTGTGTGTGTGAAAAAGTTCATGCGAGAACCATTCTTAGTGCGAGAACCGCGAGAACCAATCTAAGCCGTCCAATTCCCCCTCCTTCATTGTCATTGCCCACCCATGAATTCCTCACATGCACCCTGCCACACTCTATCCCTTCACGCTCTCCATCCGTTTAACTTCTCATATCTAAGGAACGGCTGAGATTGGTTCTCGCACTAACAACGGTTCTCGCATGAACCTTTATACCCTAATATAAAAGACCAAAATACCCTAATTAGTGAGTCTTTAATGGTATTACAAACTGTTGTCACAGTTCTCGTACAAAAAATAGTTTTCGATTGAACTTTTATATATATATATATATATATATATATATATATATATATATATATATATATATATGTGTGTGTGTGTGTGTGTGTGTGTGTGTAATGAAAATATCATTTTAGAACCATTTTTATTGCGAGTATCATGAGTATCATTTGTGACCGCCATTAATGCTCATCAATAGGGGTATTTTCGTTTTTTATATAATTTTTCAACTATGAATTGCATCCGGGTGAGTTGACATTGAAGATCGAGCCTTGATTTTCTGGAAATACCCCTAGTTAATGCATCATTAATGAGCCATCATTTTTATAAGCCATTTATTTATTTTAATCAAATGTCAAGATTGATATTCACAATATTATCAATAATAACGATTCTCAAATGAACCATCCCCTACAATACATATATGAATACACAAGAATTCTTTAACGTGTTAATTTGATTTCTTTTGAAATGTTAAAGATTTATTAAGAATTTGAATTTAATATTTGATCAAATTAATTCACAATAACATAAAAATAATAAACTTTTATATTAAGTTAATAATGAGGGCAAAAAGTGATAAATTATAGTAGATGCATCTAACTCATACATCACATTTTTTTAGCTCTTAGATCATAATTTTAAATGCCCATGTTTGTTTTCCATGTTTTTTTTAAAAAGAAGTTTTTTTAATCATGTCTCTATAATGTGGTACTAATTTATGGAGTGAGTGAAACTTCAAAAAGACAATTAAAAATAATCTATATATTGAAAACCTTAGTAAAATTTTTGCTCCATTTGAACTTCGACTACTTGAAATAAATTGCCCTGTTTTAGAGGGTGTTTGTGATTGCTTTTAAACATTGATTATCTCATTATTGTAATTTGAAATCGTGGATAATTAGTTTAAGGTGTTTGGGGTTGTGTTTTCAGAATTCAATTATTTGCATTTTGGAGACTACAAGCGTCGTTTTGAGAATCTAGTGTTGAGTTGCTTTTTCAAACTGATTATTCGATTATTGTGATTTTACCCTTTAAAAATCAAATAAATTTTTAAAAAAATTATAATAACAAAAACAAGTTTATGAAATGTGAAGAGAGAAAGATAATAAGATCTTGGAATTAGTGTTGATGTGGTATAGAATTTGTTGTTATGAGAGAGTGTTTTAGCGGGCGAGGGTTTTAAATGAATAAAAAGTCAAGATATTGTCTTAATTGAAATGATTAAAAATTGAGTGAGTGAAACTAATTTAGATATATTAGAAGGTCAAAATATTGTCTTAATTGAAATTTAAGAACTTTTAAAGTAATTAAGAAGAGAGAATGTTAAATATTTATACAGTAGTATAGATCATTGAAGAATGTTGAAAAAAATATGCTAGCGACTTACGAGTAATTATTCACGTGATATGCTAGCTGGTTTAAAATATGAGATATTAAATATTAATTATAAGATATTAAATAATTATAATTAAGACATGAAAGAAATGAGAATTTATAAGGGTGATAAATAATAAAAACTTAAAAAATATTTAAACAATTAAGAAATGTTTGTTTACTATACGGTTTAGAAACTAAGTTAAATAATAATTAAGGAATCAAATTGTTATAACACTTTTATAGCATAAATGGTTGTCAAATTTTGGTCTTTATAATAGTGGAATTATCTTATACGAACATATCTCAAGATTGAAAAATATAAAAATTGAACTTTGATTATATGTGAACTAACATTGTATCCGTGCAATGCAGCGGTTGCTAATGCTTTTTCTCAACAACTTATCCGTATTCAAAACAAGGGTGGTGTGCTTCTTTAAATTATGATGGTCAACAAAATTTTACATGGATGGTAAAATCCAACAAGAGTATTGACATTATAACTCTATGCCATTTTGATTATATTGCGCATTTAGAAAATCAAACAATTTTTATAAATATAAGTTATATATTTAGATTTAATACTTCTAATTATATGTAATATTTAATAGTTAAGTTAAACTATTTATTATATGATAGAATATTTAATATAAAAAGGCTTAATTATTTATTTGTAATTATTAAGTAAATTTGCATTGATTTGATTTCTTAAATATTCTTTATTCGAAAGGTTTAGGTATTTAAATAATATATAAAATTTTCATTAACTCCACAAAATAGTTACTTTATTTAAAAGTTTCCATTAATTTAATATTAAGGATATATTAGAATTTCAAATTAATTAAAATTAAGAGATTAAGAAAAAAAGACCTAAATATTTTATAAGATAGTATAGATAAAATGATTTCTTCAATAAACATAACAAATTTTGATATTTTAAAATTTAAATCATAATATAATTGAATCTATCAAGCCTTAAAGTTAACATTAATTATTACTTTTACTAAATAAATATCTATGATTGCTCAAATTATGAATGTTAATAATTTTTTAGTAAGCAAAAAATTAAAATTGTCTAACTAAATTATCTATGTTATACTTTTATTAGTATATATTAATATAAGAAAGATCAAGAAGAGATAAGAAATTTTATTTAATAAATTCCTTTATTTAAAACACACACACACACACACACACACACACACACACACATATATATATATATATATATATATATATATATATATATATATATATATGTGTGTGTGTGTGTGTGTGTGTGAGAGAGAGAGAGAGAGAGAGAGATAGAGAGAGATATATGATAGCGATTTTCTTAATTTTCGGAATCTCAATTGTAAAAGAAACAAAAATAATGCTTACAAAACAACTAGTTCATCTAAACACTCAAATCGAAAGTTGAAAGTTTGATTGAAAAGAAAATGGTCTTAGATCGTATTTTATAACATTATAGTTTAAGATTTGTAAACAAAATTGATTTGAAGACATATTAATTGTAACTTTAACTAAATATAGGGTTGAGATTTAATTTTGAATAAATAAATTATTAATTTTTTTTATAATATTTATTAATGTTAGTTTTTTGTTAGTATCATTAAGAGATTGGTATTTATATCTATAGTAATGTTTAGTATATTTACCACTCTTTTTCTGAAAAGTTTTAATTACTTAATTGTAAGTAATACAAATATATATGGAACTTATACAAATAATTACAACACTGAAAAATTACGGAAATTTAAAATATAGCATTAAGTCATAGTTGTAAAGTTTAAATGATTAAATAAAGTTACACTTAGGTGGAGTTAATGACAATCTTATATAATTTTAATAATTAAAATTTTTATAATAATAATTTGGTTTGTAAAATTAAGTAATGCAAATTATAATAACAACTAAAAAAATATAATAACTAAAACCTTCGTATTAAATATTCTATCACATATTAAATATTTTAATTTAACTATTAGAAATAATGTATAATTTGAACTAATAAATGTAAATAATATATAGCATGAATTAATGGACTTATAAACAGCCCTGGATTTTTTATATGGGTAATAAGCTAAACAAATTAAAATTATAATAACAACACTCTTGTTAGATTTTACCAATTAATGTGAAATTTCATTGACCCGTGATAAATTAGAAAAGAAATACATCATCTATGTTTTGAAAACAGACAAATTATCAAGAAAAAATAGGTGTTGCAACTATATTGTACAAGTACAATACTAGTAATTGAAGAATGTGTATCAACATAAACTCTTATAAAACATTATTCATAAATGAATTCCGACTCTCACTACAAGAAAACACGGCGTTTCCGAGGGCTAAATCCCTCGAAAATCCCTCGCAGAATGGTCATTTCCAAGGGACGTATCACTTTATATTTTAATTTTGTAGCAACGCCCGGGTAAAAGTCCTTGTTATAATATACACACACACACACACACACACACACACACACACTAGCATTGAGCTCACACAATACTGCGGTGACAAATAGTTTCTGTTTTGTAATATGTTGTTTTCAAAAATATAATGATATGTTATTCGCGTAATTTAATGTTACGAAAAAAATTCAGCAACATGTCCGTTTTTTCAATTTTTATTATATTTGTATCAACCATTTTATTAATTTTAAAAAAAATTCTAAAGGACATTGAAATAAGAAAAAAGATTTATATTTTTAAAATAGGGGTAAAGCCATTAAATAACTGTCATCTTTCCCTCATGTTCCACTGTGGCACGTCTACTTTTTTTTACGCGTGACAGTCAAGTCATTAAAAACGTGTTAATATGCAATTTTGTTGATTTTGACGTGTTATAGCAGGTCATCTTTCCCCCTCATCTTCTTCACCTTAAAATTGGAACTTTAAACTCGAAATTCTCCATTTATACTTGATGAAAATTAATGATTCTTGAGTCAATGAAAAGAAAAGGTAATCGAGTTGTCTATAATATAATACAAAAAATCGACTAGAAACCATTCTAATATGAGTAAAAAAAAATTAAAATACTGTAAGTGTGCTTAATGGGTTACCTACTTTAATAAACAATTTCTTGGCCTATACTTAGATGAAAGTTCATGAATTTGGAATCATTTGAAAAGTAAAAAGATTACGAATTATGTAAAACGAGTAAGAGTTGAGCGAAAAATAAGTTTTTTTGCTCTGTTTTTGAATTGAAATCGAATAAAAATCCGACAGTTTAATATTGAAATCTCCATTAATACATTATGAAATTTTATGGGTCTTGATCTTATGAAAAAGTAATCGAGATCTATAAAGTAGTACAAAAAGAACGACAAAAGCTGAGCTTAAAATGAATCAAATAATAAAAAATATTAAGATGGTCTTAAATGATACATAACCGACATTAATTAGCAATTTCTTGAGCTACACTTAATGAAAATTCATGAATTTGGTGTCTTTTGAAAGGTAAAATGATTATGTACAACGTTCTGCAAAAGGAATTAGCAAAAACGATCAAGAATGAATCTAGAAACCTGCTGGATAAGTTATAGGTTGGGTTTTGGCACACTGACACGTTTTTAATGACTTGACTGACTAATGTGTAAAAAAAAAGTAGACGTGCCACAATGAAAAATGGATAAAAATGAATAAAATGTTAATAAAAGGAGGGATGTTAATAAGATTTTGAAAATTATGTGTTAGTTGGAGAGTATATTTTAAATGAATAAAAAGTTAAAGTAAATTAGGAAACTGGAATGGTTAAAAATTGTGTGGATGAAATTAGTTTAAATAAAAAGAAAAATGGAGATGTATTGTTGATTGAATTTTAAGAAGTTTTAAAAGTAAGAGAGAGAGATTCTTGTATAATTTATATAGTACTAGTAGTGTACCCGCGCAATGCTACGACGATAAATAGTTTTTGTTTTGCAATATGTTGTTTTCAAGGATCTAACACGTAATTCAATGTCACAAAAAAACATTTCAGAAACTTGTCCCTTTTTTTTCTTCAATTTTTCTTATATTTGTATCAACTATTTTATTAATTTTAAAAATAAATGCTAAAAAACATTAAAAAATTAAAAAAAGATTTATAATTATGAAATAAGGAGAGAAAAGTTAATAAGATTTTGAAAATTATATTGATATTGGTGGATAATTGTGTGTTGTGTAAGAAAGTGTGTTAATGTGAGAATATGTTTTAAATAAACAAAAAGTTAACATTTATTACGAGAGAGAAATGGTTAAAAATTGAGTTGATGAGATTAATTTAGATAAAAAGAATGGTGGAGATTAGAGATTGACCTAATTTTAAAAAGTTCTTAAAAGTTAGAAGGAGAGAGAGAGTGTGTTAAATGGTTTATATAGTAGTATAGATTTTGGTGGATAATTGGGTTTGTGTAAGAAAGTGTGTTAATGGGAGAATATATTTTAAATAAACATACAGTTAACATTTATTAGGAGAGATAAATGATTAAAAATTGAGTAGATGAGATTAATTTAGATAAAAAGAATTGTGGAGATTAGAGATTGACATAATTTTAAGAAGTTATTGAAAGTTAAAAGAAGAAAGAGTGTTAAATGGTTTATATAGTAGTATAAATAGTATAGATATATATAGAGATAGTAATATAGATTTATATAAATAATTACACACGTGTGTGCTCTTAGTATAAACGACATGGTGTTGTACTATCCCTCATTCGTAATAGGGGAAGTCAAGAGTTTTAATTATGTGTCAGATGGTGCTTTAAAAACGGTCACATATATATCGGTTACGTTACACATCTCTCTCTCTCTCTCTCTCTCTCTCTCTTTATATATATATATATATATATATATATATATATATATAAACAAAAGTTCATGCGAGAACTATTGTTAACGCGAGAACCGCGAGAACCAATATAAGCCGTTCAATTTTCCCTCCTTTAATGTCATCGTCCACCCATGAATTCCTTACATGCACCCTGCCACACTCTATCCCTTCACGCTCTCCATCCGTGATACTTCCCATATCCAAGGAACGTCTGAGATTGGTTCTCGCGGTTCTCGCACTAACAACGGTTCTCGTATGAACCCTCCCCTATATATATATATATATATATATATATATATATATATATATATATATATATATATATATATATATATATATATAGGGAGGTGATAATGTAAAAAGAGTTTTAAAGTACAAAATGTAAGGAGAAATCTCAGCCATTCAATTTCCTATAACCGTTCATATAAAAATGGTTTTTTTTTTTTATTAATTATAAAAAAAATATACAAAAGGGCATAATTGACCTTTAATTCCCTGATATTTAGAACACAAATTTTAAGATGGTTTCTCCAGAACTTTTTTGATGCACACAGTAAAAAAATGATGCACAACGACACTACATGATGCATAACACACACTGATTCACATATAAACCATTTTAAAAAAATTACAAAACCGATACATCAAAAATTTGATGCATAATCTCGTAACTCAGCAACAAAATACATAAAATACATAAAGAAATTGATGCACAACACCAATTATCAAAAATAAATTCATAAATTGATGCACAATCGTACATTCATAAATTGATACAAAAATAAGTTTAAAACTGTTGAATATTTAAAACTTGATGCACACCTATTTTTCATTCAAGAAGAAATATGTACCGCTGGTTCTATCGTTTCAGTGAGGAAAAAATGAAACAAACATATCAACCCAGTTCTTATCTTATGAACATCAATAACAAAGTAAAGCTAACGTTGATCCAAAAGATTAATCGATTCACACATCTAATGACTTTTGGATGAAAGGGAAATGTAGGCAACTAAAAAAAATAAAAGAAAAAAAATCAATATTAACACATTTGGGCTTACGCAGACAGAGAGATATATAAATACATACTATACGTATTATATATCTATCATAAAATTAACACCACAACAACTTCATCAATTTAATCATCCAGCCGCAAAACGAATTTCATCAAAAAAAGAAAAGTCCATGCGTTTAAAAAGCACAGGCAACGAAGTAGTGCGGCGGTTACTTTTTTCGTGAATTTGAATTTTTTGAAAGTGGAATTATCATATAATGGGGAGATAATTATGGGAAGGAGAGTGAGAATTTTATAAGTTTCCTATATTACCGTTTAACTATATTTGTCACATGTCAAGCCTATGTTTCTTCCTACTCTTTTTACCTTAAAACTCTTTTTATTTAATCCTGATTATATATATATATATATATATATATATATATATATATATATATAGGAGGGATCTAGAGAGAACACTTCTTAAATGGAGAATGGTGAGAACACTTCTCCACCAATCAACAAAAAGGACAAAGTAATAATTTTAAACAATTTTCTCTCTTCTATTACGCTTTCTTTAAATAACATTTTTTTACATCATTGATTTTATAATCTATATATCTTTCACATATATATTTATTAAATAAAAAAAATTATACCATTAAATTCATGTTTAAATCCTCTTTAATATGATATAAATTTCAATATATTTCACTACAATTTAATTTAGATGCAATCCCAATCGTTTTGATGCAATCAACCCAAAAGGTCTCCGTTATAAAAAATATACAAGTAGTACACTTTGATGCTAAACATAGATAACTTGAAAATCAAAACAAATGCAACACATAGATAATTTTAATATGTACAGAAATGCAAATAAAAACATAGATGCAATACACACTAAACATGTATTTTTGCATACATCAAATTTTGTACAGAGACAAAACTAGTAAGATGCGACAAATATTCTTGTTTTCGTCATCATCAAACCTAGATGCGGGTGTAGTGTCCAAATGTATAAACACAAAAATCAATATATAAATCGGAATTTTGGCTACGATATTAAGTAAACACAACCCACGTAAAATGAAAATATGCAAGTTCATAGAAAAAAAACAAGTGGAAATTGTTGCACGTGGAATGCTCCTTAGAAATTGGATGTATAATTCTTTTTTTGAAGAAATCCATCAAATATTTTTTATTATTATCCTAACGTATGTGTTAAGTTGTAAAATAATTATTCTTTTTTATTAAAAACATGAATGATGAATGAATGTAAGAGAGAAATAAATATGAGAGAGAAATAAATATGAAAGAGAAATTTATTTCTCCTTCATAAAATGCCCTTTTAACCCTATAAATTAATTTAAGAAAATGACAAATTAGGGAATTAATAGGAGTCATTGATTGGGAGATCCAAGGGCTACGAAGTGTTCTTACGGATCTCCAAATAAAAATTGTTCTCATTTGATCCTGCCTCTATATATATATATATATATATATATATATATATATATATATATATATATATATATATATTAAAAGAAAATCAAACATGGGAAAGCTTCCATAAATAAGATTTAATTAAACAATCAAAACCTCTTATTTACTCAGTTTTGTTCAAAATTTATAATTTTAACTTCCACAATTAGAATAGTTATTGTAAAAGTATATGGAATACATTATAAGGGAGCTATATGAAAATATATAGGGGTGTTTTTAAAAATTATATATTTATATTTAATGAATATATTTAATTGTATATGTTTGTAGTTTTTCGTTTATAACTTTTAATATATTATGATTGGTATAAATATAATTATATATTTATAATCGTCTTATTTTAATCTACGTTTTGATATAAATTTTAACGTAATGAAACAAAAGTAAAAAAATACTTTTTTATTTTATTAGTAAAAATATATTTTATAATCATTGAAAAAAGAAAGTTAGTATCTTAAATTTTGTATTTGAAATGTAATGACACTTAATCTTTTTCTAAATAAGAATATGTATTTTCTTGCTTATCTTGTTTATAAAACTATAAACCGGTGAACATATTTATGGTTAATTTTCATGTTATAAATCACTAAATCATTAATCCTTTTCTACGAGGTATTTTTGAGTTGGAGTATATGATAATATCTATCTACAACATATTAGTGAGGTATAATACCTTCTATTGGATAATTTATGTTTTTGAATATCTAATCAATTATCTTTTTATTGACACAATCATATAACGTTAAACTCTTAATCTGTTTTTCGATGCCAATGATTTCATAATAATATATTGATTATAGTGTGAGGTTTTGCTAAACATACTATTTGTAAGGAATTAACCGCTAGTGCTTACACGTCAAAAAAGAATATTATGGGTATGACATCGAAATTTTGAGGCGATGTTATCATAAGCTAACAAAGTAATTTGTGTATTCGTTTTGATTTATAATTCCGATTTTATGTAATAACAATAAGAAATTTTAACTAAATTATATTATAAAATAATGTATAAGATTTTATAATTAAGAAGTATTAATTATTTATATTCAGATCTTTGACTCATATTTTTACTATGTTCTTAATAACTATACTTTGACAAAAATAATTATGACTAACCATATAACACGTGGGCGTCTAACAAATAAAGAGATTGAGCATATAAATGATTACATGATATCAATGAACATCTTTCTGATCTAAATATTTAGAGATAGTAATTTTGTTCTAACAAATTAAGAGGTTAAACACATAAATAATTACATTGTATCAATATTAAAAACTATGGAGGTATTATATTCCGGTTCAGATAATATATTTTAAGAACTTAACATGAACTTTCATATTATGTTTAAGAAATATTGTACACACCTATTATACTAAATTTCCTTAAGGTTCATCATAGTGACGATAATAGTAGTCTGACAAATAATATTATAAATGTAGTATACAAAGAAGTAATACTAAAAATATGAAAACCCCGTTTTAATTAAATTTTTGAACATTGGATAAATAAGTTTTTTATTAGTTATTATTTCTATGAATATGATTCTGTTTGTTTATATTATTTTTTATATTTTATTTATACTTTATTAAATGTTAAACATTTTAGTTTTTTTTAACGGGAAACACACACACTCTTCTAACCTATTCCTAAATCTACACCACTGTTCACACCGGGACTTAAACCCACAACCTCTTGGGAGATGGCACCACTTTAAACACGAGATACCGTTAGGCTACAAGTCTTTTGGTGTTAAATATTTTAGTTATTTAAAGCTTACCCGTGTATGCACATGTCACTTCACTAGTATCTGAGTAAAAGACTTGAAGATAACTTCAACCCTAAACATTGCTTATTGTCTTAAATTACATCATGTAAAAAGAAAAAATATACTTTCACTATTTTAAGAAAGAAACACGCAAGTTATATTTCCTTTATACTTTCCTTATTTAGTAAAGAGACATAAAGCAAAAGCATGAAATGTCGGATATCATCATTCATCTAATTTATTCCACAAGATTTGTTATATTGAAAAGGATCAATGATATCTCTTATAATCAATGAAGAATTGTTAATATAGTTATACTTAATTAATTTATAGTGTTAAAGAGATTAATTTTACATTTGGATCAACAACATGAATGGTATTGATTGTATTTTTAAAATTTTAGTTAGATAGGCATTTTAGTAATTTACATGTGATGCTTTTTACAAATCATATGTGGATTGTGTACTGAATCACCTATGATTGCATATTAAAATTTTTTAATTATTTTTTTACATTAACTTTATTAAACACAACTTTAATTAATAGAGTTTAGTTTCAAAAAATGTATCGAACTAGTCACTGTTTGCTATTATGTATACCCAACTTCTAAAACTACCATTTGATGTACTCATATTTCCTAAAACTACCATTTGGTATATCATGCAACCTACTATTCAGGTAGCAGGTTAAAATATGAATTTTGATTTATTTTTAATATTATTATCTTTCCCACATAATTAATTTTGCCACATCTGAAATTAAAACCCAATATTATGAAAGAACATTCATCTTAACTGGACAAACAAGAACATAAACATCATCTTATGAAGGAAAACTGATACAATATGAAGGACGGATCTGGAATCGATACAGGATTTGAACATCATCTTCAATATGAAGAACCTTAAATATGAACATCATCTTTAGTAAACACAAGATTTCGATACAGGATTGATAACACTCAAACAAACGAATGATACAGAGCAAATCGGATAGGTTTGTTGAAACACAGAAACCCCATTTTGATACGAAACCTAAAAACGTAAAAACCCAAAAACATACCTTCATGGCGATTTTGAATCCAGAAACCCCATTTCGATGAGCGATGGTGAACTTCATGGCGAATTTCAATTCAGATCTTGAAGAACCTAATCGCAATCGAACCCTAAAGGGAACCTTAGATCTGATGAAGAACCTAATCACAATCGAACCCTAAATGGAACCCTAGATCTGATGAAGAACCTAATAAGCAATCGAACCCTAAGTCACCGGAGAACCCACTAAGCGCTAAAGAACAGTCGCCGGACATGGATGAAGTCGAAGATAAAGATACATGCAATGGCGATGGTGGCTGCCATGGTGGCGATGGCGAATCAGATAGCGTTGGTAGCTGCCATGGATGAAGTCGAAGATGAAGAACAGGCATGGTGCGTCGTAGATGATGAAGCATACAGCCTTTCTCAAAACCTTTGATCTATGATGATGATATTATTATTATTATTATTATTAATATTATTATTATTATTATTATTATTATTATTATTATTATTATTATTATTATTATTATTTCTGTTATATTTATTCAGATAAATTACATGTCACATGTCATGTCACATGCCACGTCACCCATGATCGTGCCACATCACTCATAACATGCTATCAAAGGTCGACGATACATTTAATGTATATTTTGAAAATTCAGTACATTGAATTGTAGTTTTGAAAGATGGATACACATAATAGCAAAAAATGATAAATTCAATACACTTTTTAGAAACTAAACCCTAATTAATAACCATCTTTATGAAGCTCTAAAATATATCATAGCATTATTATTATATATAGTTTCAATATAAAATATTTTTACTCGTTTAAACTTAAATATAAAAGTATATTGCAAAGTAAGAAAGTATATCTATTTGGTCTAAGTGGATCAAATAGAGTAATAAACTCCTCTGTCATTTACTCTTATATCCGATAAATAATAATAATAATAATAATAATAATAATAATAATAATAATAATAATAATAATAATAACTAATTTAACACCCTGTGTATAAACACGGATTTAATTAAAATAAATTTTAAATGTTTTTCGTATTAAACAGTAATAACATGTATAATAAAAAAATTGCAAATCATATAAAAAAATATCGCAATAATGAATGTTACAAGCATTTTTGGCATTTTCTACCAATATTGTTTTTTATATAGTAGATATGAATAAAGGACAAATATTTTTTTTAATTAGGTTTAATAAAACATGATAATAAAATATAGAAGTGATAATATATTACTATCAAATAATTTTATGAATTAATAAAAAAAGTATGATTAGATATATCACTTAAAGGCATTCGTGAAGTTCTTCCTTATTTGTAATCGATACTAGTGAGTTCTGAAAATTATGGTGAAACGTATTTTCTTGTTTTTTTTCTTGAAGACTATAAATATTTTAAAAATAGGATGATGACATTATAATTATATGGCAAAAGTTCAAACGGGAACTGTTTTAAACATCATCAATGGCTCATTAATTGGGGTATTTAGGTAATCTATATATTTACCCAACCGTGAATTGCATCCGGGTGAGCATGTTGGGATTTACAGGGTACAATAAATCATAGTGGAATAAAATTAACATAAATCTCATCCCAAGATCACAACTGGATCAGGTGGGAAAACCGAACAATAAATCATAATTATAACAGGTATAATATATGTCCAGGTTTATAACAATAATAAAAGGATAAGAGAAAATATACCTTGAACTGCTATAGGGGGATACACAGCTACTGCACCTTGTGAACTGGCTGCTACACCGCCAATACGTACGAACAATACCCATGTGTGTGTACACTACCAAAAAGCCGGCGGCTTTAGGGGGACCGCCGAAGGGGCGCGCCGTCCGCCTGTCGCCGTACGCCGCCGCAGAAACCACCGTCGACCACCGCATAGGGTGGTGGTGGAGTTGTCGACCGAGAACAAGGAGAGAGAGAGAGAGAGAGAGAGAGGAGAGAGAGTGTGTCTTTGTTTTGCCTTTTGTTAATTGTAATCTGATTAGGTTAAAACAAGGGGTTAATCCATTTAAATATTAATTTAAATGGACCACGGCCCTTGGACTTGAAACCCGTTCCATTGATCAACAACTTTTATCAATTAAGAAAATACAAACCCTCTCGTTTGATTTAAATATTAATTAATTAACTATTAATTAATATATACCTATCAAACTCTATTAAATATTAACTAATATTTAATATCTCCTTTTAATAATAAATGTCTATTTATTATTTCTTTTGATAATTAATTAACTATTAAATATCACTTGTACACACATAGTATTGTTTCCTGGTTCATTCATGGGTGTGCAGCTGTGTAACCCTTTAGTGACTCATAGTGTTCATGGATATGATGACACATGTACACTATCCCTACACAGAATCTATCAGACTCCTACTCGTGCACGATTGTTACACTCCCTTGTTCATCATGTGCCTAAGGAGGTCCCTAGCCAGACACTTAGGTTAACCACGACTATAAGTTCTCTTATGTCCAGAGATTCTGTAATCGTTCTCTTCGATTACCCCGCTTTTCCTTTTGCATCGTGATATTCCGTAATGTGGATTTCTGACATGGAGCACATGATCTATTCTGAAAAATCCAGATTATATTTCTTGACTTCTGATCTCGACTAACTGCAGTTACAGAGTTACCAAATGATGTCCATCATTCTATCCAAGCGCGGCCACGCATTTCATTTAGTCTTAACCGTCAAGGGGCCCTGGAATATCTCCTCTCTTTTGGAGAAGGTGCAAATCCATCTCGACTGCTTGCATTTGAGCACACACCTTCCGCTGCACCCAGATACGCCCTTTATAGTTACCCTGTTACGGCGTAACGTTAGAACATTCCAAAGTACAGAAGTCCTCGTGCCCCAAACCAAACATCTCAGGTCTAAGGACAAATAATCAGCTAACTCATGTGATAGGGTCTATGAAGTTAGTCTGATGTGGATCACCTCCAATATTTGTACCTCTGACAAATATCTATAAACACTTGGTCACAAAACTTGTGTTGTTATTCTCTACACGAATAATCCATCAAGTATTTATAATAGCATTAGTATCACCCTGATGTGGCTCCCACCGCATCAAGTAGCTACAGAGTGATTTTGACATAACAAGCCTTGTATATCATGGATAAATAAATATGCTAAAAATGAAGAAATTTAAAACGATTATATTAAACCTCCTATTACCGTCACGCAAAAATGTTTAATACATAATCATAAGTCTTAAAATTCAATCCATACATTTTAATTAAATACTGAAAAACTAGCTACTAGGTCCCATGTATTGCATTCTAATAGAACTAGCATGTCTCTCATGCTTATCTCTAGCAAGCGCTTTAGTCAACGGATCAGCCACGTTGTCATCTGTTGGTATCTTTCATATCCTCATATCTCCCCTTTCGATGATCTCTCGGATGATGTGATACTTTCTAAGTACGTGCCTGGTCCGCTGGTGATCTCTTGGTTCTTTTGCTTGCGCTAAAGTTCCCATGTTATCACAGAATATGTCAATTGGTCTAGAGATACTGGAAACAACTCTTAGATCCGAGATAAAATTACTTAGCCAAACCGCTTCCTATGCCGCATCTTTTGCTGCAATGTACTCAGCCTCTGTAGTTGAATCTGCTATAGTATATTGCTTCTGGCTTTTCCAAGATATAGCTCCTCCGTTTAGGGTAAAGACAAACCCTGACTGCAACTTAAAGTCATCTCTGTCTGTCTGGAAGCTCGCATCTGTGTAACCAGTTACACTGATTTCATCCGTGCTTCCTCCAAAGACCAAGAACATTTCTTTTTTCCTTTTCAAATACATGAGAATGTTCTTGACAGCCACCCACTGGGCTTCACCTGGATTTTGTTGATATCTACTCGTAAGGCTTATGGAGTAAGCAACATCGGGCCTAGTACATAGCATGGCATACATAATCGATCCTACTGCCGAAATATAAGGAACTGATTTCATCCTCTTCTGCTCTTCTGGAGAAGTAGGACATTGAGCCTTGCTCAAAGGTATACCATGTTGGTCAAATGATCTTATCAGTTAAGATTTGATGAGACAAAGTTAAGTTTGTAAGATATGTTCTAAATACTACTTAAACAGAATTATGAAGCTTGATCAGACTGAGCACTTATAGTGTTTCAGAGTTAGCACAAGCTGAGTATGAGTTGAGCATATAGTTGATCAGCTTAGACTATATCTTAGGTGTTTTATCAATATGTTTGATAAGCTGTGTGTGTCACCTAAGGTATAAGTTGAGTATTCAGCTTGATGCATTTTGAGTTGAGTGACTCAGCTTATAGACTGAGTCAGCTCAACAGAGTTTCTAAGTAAGTACTAGCTAACTCTTATGAATTCTAAGGATAAGTTAGTCATTATACATGTTAGTACATGTTTGATTTCGAGTTTGTTCTCGAAGGACTCAGCTTGATGAGTTTCAAGCTAAGTAACTCAGCCTGACTAGAGAAGTCAGTTTAAGAGAATTTAAATATGTTTTAAATTCCTTTTACTCTTTTAATCTACGGCATGGATAAGAAGACTCCATAATCAAGATTGAAGATTGAAGACACAAGATAGAAGATTCAAGATTCAAGATTCCGAGTTATCCGATAGTTTGTTAGCAGATTAGGATAAGTTCTAGTTTGTTAGGATCCGTAGGAACATGATTATAAATACTTATCTCCTGATAAGTTTAGAGGTACCAGAGGATATAATCTCACCTCACCATCGTATGTGTTACGAGTCTTGATACACTGTTTGTAAGTTCAACATGATCTAGAAATTCACAAATTGCCAACATTGTTCGTGTGTTCGATGTTCACATCTGTTGTGAAGTTGGTATTCAATCTGTGAATAAATCCTATTTAGAGAGTTAGTTTGTATCTATAATCATAAGTTGATTATAGATAGCAAAGTTTGAGAGATTGAGAGATTTGATTTACATTAGGTGTTTACATATCAAATGTTGCTTACTTGATAGTCGTTGTAATCATCTTATTATTAATGAAAGCATTCGATTTCATGTGGTTTGATTTGTGTAACACTTTTTATTGATTCGTTCAATTTTCCGCATAAAGTGTATTCAACCCCCCTTCTACACATTACTTGTTTGTTGATACTCTCACCAAGGGACCAATAACTGGTATCAGAGTAGGCTGAACTATTCATAAGTTGAAGTTCAAGATTATGAGAAAGTATAACATGTCGACAAGCAACAATTCTTCAAACTTTCCTCAAATGGCTGCTAAAGGATGTTCCATCTTTGATGGATCTGATTATCTTATGTGGAAATTCAGAGCCATGCTCTTTCTTAAGTCCATTGACAACAAAATGTATGATGTCATAACTTGTGGACCAATCATTCCCAAGATTCCTGCTGCTGTCAGTGATAAGTCTCCTGACAAGATTGAAAAGGAAGTCAAGAAGCCTTTGGCATCCTGGACAGAAGAGGATTGGAAATTACATTCTCTGGATGACAAAGAAAAGAGTGTTCTGGCAAATGTCTTGACCAATGAGATCTTGCATACTGTGACTGGGTGTCAATCTGCAAAAGAGATCTGGGATACTTTGAGTATTACATATGAGGGCACAGATCTGGTCAATCAGCAAAAGAAGAATCATCTTAACAGATCCTATGAAAACTTCTTTTCTAAGAAGAATGAGACCTTATCTGATGTGTTCACAAGGTTTCACTGCTTGATTAATGACATGCTAAGTGTAGGCATTAAAAAGGATGAAGCTGACCTAGTGCTGAAATTTCTGGATGTGTTACCAGAGAAATTTAATGAGGTGACTACGGAACTAAGGTCTGGAGGTACATTACATATGTATAACCTACAATCTATATATGGGTTCTTGCTTAATCATGAACAGATTACAGAACACAAGAAAACTTCTCAACAACAGATAAAGGACTCTCTTGATAAACATGAGGTTGCATTAGTTGCAGAGAAAAAGAAAAAGAGTTCAAAAGCCTTCATTGCTAAATCTGAGACTGAGTCAGATTCTCAAACTGACCACTCAGACTCAGACTCCAGTGATACTGATGATGTTCAGACTATCACTGAACAAATGTCTATGCTTGCCAGAAGACTGAGAAGAGTTCCAAGGGGAAAAGGAAGATCTGACAGGGGCAAAGGAAAAAGTTCCTTTGATCCTAAGAAAGCTGTGTGCTTCAATTGTCAGAGGAAGGGACATATTGCTGCTGAGTGCAGGATAAGGAAGGATGAAATAGCTTCAGTAGCTGACAAGAATGCTTACAGGGCTGAAAAATACAAGAAGAAATATACTCAGCTCAAGAAAGGAAATCCCGAAGACAAGCCCAATGCTAAAGGACTTTATGCTGAAACATGGGATACAGAATCATCTACCTCAGATGATGATGACAAATGTTTGATGGCTCAAGAAGATGAAGAGTTTGAATTAGATGAAGTTGATTATGGTCTGTCTGAATCAACTTTTGAAGCTGACATGAAGGAAGCTGAGGAAAACAACAAACTAAGTGAGTATGATCCTTCCTCCATGTACAAGGTCAGTAATTTTAACTCTTACACCGATTAAGAAAAAGGTCTTACATTTGGTTATTTGTTAAACGACTTTAAGACCAGCCTTAAGTCTCAACCCGACCTCAAAGCTGAAATCACTAAGCTCAGGAATGAGATTAAGGAAAATCAATCTCTCCTTACTGCTGGAAAGAAGGCACAGTGTGATCTTGAATGTCAAAGACACATTAACAAACTTCTAAGTGAAGAACTTTAGGAAGCTAAGGATAAGGCTGACCAACTTCAGAAGGTCACTGAATCCTGGTGTAAGTCATCAAAGTTTGCTGAACAGTGCATTAACCAGCAGATCCCTAAACAGGTAAAAGCTGTACTTGGAGGTGACTATCAATTTGCAGCTTATGCAGCTGATGATGATGAGATAGCAAGTACATATTCTGAGGAAGATAGACAACTGATTGAGTCTCAGAAGTCAGCCTCAGAAAAGAGACATGATCAAAGCCTTAAATACAATAAGTTTGTAAAGGCAAAGGATCATGGAAATAAGTGTTCAACTTCAAAACAGCATAGTAAGTCTGTTCTTGATAGATTAGGCACTCAGCCTATTCAAAGAACATCTGTTATTGAAAGGTTGAATCCAAACCCTTTTAAAAGTCAGCATTCTCTGTCCAGTTCAGAGAGAGGTTTCAAGAATAGGAAGACATCTGTAATTCATAAGTCATAACACAACAATGGTAAGTCCAAAGTTGTTGAAGCTGGTAAGTCCAGAGAACTCAACAGTGGTAAGTCCAAAGCTGTTGAAACTGGTAAGTCCAGAAAACATGACAACGGTAAGTCCAAAGTCAATGAAAAGAAGTTTGTTGGTCAAACTTCTGATCAAATGGATAATAAACTGAGACATGACAAAGGTAAGTCCAAAGTCAATGAGCAACAGGTGAATCAGCTTGCAAAGAAAGTTGAGAAATTATCCATAACCTATAATCCTAAAACTGAGAGCAGATTCTCAAAAGGATTATTGGATAATCTACCTCCTGTAGTCATTGGTAGAAGGAAGTGCTACAAGTGTGGAGGTAGAGGACATGAGGCCAAGGACTGTGATAGTGAAACTTTAAGGCCTGAAAAGGAACAGGCTGATCAGCCTATGCAGGATTCTACCCTTGCTCAAGCTGAATAGTCAGCTCCACAAGATGAAATGGCTAAGTGCTCATCATCTGAACCTACTACAAAGTGGGTTCCCAAACAAAACTAATATGTTTAGTTTTCTTTTCATGTGCAGGGTTCAAGTAAATGGTACTTGGACAGTAGATGCTCAAGGCACATGACTGGGTGGAAAGGACTTTTAAGTGAATTCCAGGAAGATGAAGGTCCTAAAGTAACATTTGGTCATAACTCCCATGGAAGAACTAAAGGATATGGGAAGATGTTGTTGGTCAAATGATCTCATCAGTTGAAATTTGATGAGACAAAGTTAAGTTTGTAAGATATGTTCTGAATATAACTTAAACAAAATTATGAAGCTTAGTCAGACTGAGCACTTATAGTGTTTCATACTGAACCTAAGCTGAGTATAAGCTGAGCATAAGTTGATCAGTTTATACTATACCTTAGTTAGTTTATCAATATGTTTGATAAGCTATGTGTGTCACCTAAGGTATCTATCGAGTATTCAGCTTGATATGTTTCAAGCTGAGTAACTCAGCTCCAAAACTAAGTCAGCTCGATAGAGTTGCTAAGTAAGTTCTAGCCAACTCTTATGACTTCTAAGGATGAGTTAGTCATTATACGTGTTAGTACATGTTTGATTTCGAGTTTGTTCTCGAAGAACTCAGCTTGATGAGTTTCAAGCTGAGTAACTCAGCCTAACAAAAGAAGTCAGTTTAAGAAAATTTAGATATGTTTTAAATTCTGTAACTCTCTATATCTACGGTGCGGATAAGAAGATTCCAGAATCAAGATTGAAGATTGAAGACTCAAGATAGAAGATTCAAGATTTAATTCCAGGTTATCCGTTAGTTAGTTAATAGATTAGGATAAGTTCTAGTTTGTTAGGATCCGTAGGAACAGGATTATAAATACTTATCTTCTGATAAGTTTAGATGTACAACCTTACAACCTCCTAACCTCACCATCGTATGTGTTACGAATCTTGACTCTCCATTTGTAAGTTCTACGTGATCAAGAAACTCACAGATTGCCAACATTGTTCGTGTGTTCGATCTTCACGTCTGTTGTGAAGTTGGTAAGTATTCAATGTGTGATTAAATCCTGTTTAGAGAGTTAGTCCATGTCTATAATCATAAGTTGATTATAGGCAGCAAGGTTGATCAATTAGTTTGAGAGATTTAGAGAGTTTGATTTACATTAGGTGTTTACATATCAAGTGTTGCTTAATTGATTGTTTCTGTAACCATCTTCTTATTAATGAAAGCAAAGCATTCGACTGTTTGTGGTTTGATGTGTGTAACACTTTTTATTTGAATTGTTCAATTTTCACAGAAAGTGTATTCAACCCCCATCTACACATTACTTGCTTGTTGATCTTCTCACCAAGGGACCAACAACTGGTATCAGAGCAGGCTGAACGATTTCATAAGTTGAAAGTTCAAGATTCTGAGAAAGTATATGATATGTTCATATTTATACATATATTCTAAATTAATATCCTTTCATTTAAGCCGATTTGATTAGCAAAATTTATTAATTTTAGACACTTATAAGCTTAATTGTGTTTATTAGGAGGTGAACCCGAGATGGAAGATTATGGAGAAAATTGGAGCAAAATGAAAGAAGAATATATATATTTCTCAAGTTTGTGTCAAGACCTTGTCGCAGCCTCCACGTGCCCTCGATTGCAAGTCACTAGGTGCTCACACCCACGAGGAAAGTCACGACACCTCCTCTTTTAATTCCAGTAGCTACTGGAATTTTGTATCCTTTGGTCGCTACCTGCTTGCAGTTTCGTCGTGGTCTTGAGGGCTGAGAAGTGAACAATTCATCAGGGCCTTGAAGTTAAGACTGTCACTACCTGCTCGCTGCTTGCTCGCGACCTCGATAGCTGCCTGCACCCTTTAAATCGTGAAAGCAGAAAGAAAAGGAGAGCTACACATTTTTTCAAGAACCCGAGTGAGAGAGAGCAAGTGGCGATTTTGTAGCAATATAGGCGATTTTGAAAAGAAACTCAAGAACATTTGAAGATTCTTACACCATTCCATCCACACATCATCAAGATCATCATCTCCATCTTCATTTTCATCTTGTTCTTGGGTTTGGTATCTCTAAAATTTTGTAAACTCTTGAATCATGAGCCTAGACATGAAATTGTTTTGGGTTTGTGATTTATTAGTTACTATGAGCTAAATTTACTTTGTGTTTGCTTAGATTTGAAGAACCCTAACTTTGTAGTTGGTTAGATTTAGTGTTTTTGATGAAATAGTGAACTAGGGTTTTTGACTTTTCTTAAATTGGTTGAATATTGTTGTGTTGATCTTGATTCTTGGTTTATCTTGATTTGTGAATGATTTTAACTTGGATTTTGAATCAAAACTTCATGTTTAGGATTGTTTATGCATTAGTGTTTCTTGAACATTTGTGACAACCAATATTTGAACTAAATAGGTTGAAGTCAAGTTTTAACTTGGGGTTTTTGATCCAATAACACTAGTTACAAACGAATCAATGTTGACCAATACTTGTTTTTGTTTGGCATGAATATTTATGATTATTTGAGGTTATGACTATAACATATATGTTGACCGATACTATGTGCTAGGTGTTTGTAATCACAAGTAATCACTAGTATTTATATTTCAATCGATTAGATTAGTTGAATACCATTTGAGCTATGTATATTGTTTAATTTGGGAATACTTCTTGATGTCACCGTTGACCGATACTTGATATTGGGGGTTAGTACCATTGCCATAGTTGTAGTCTTCTTGACCAAAGAGGATATGCACCTTGTGATCTCCCGTTTATTGTTTCATCAAAACCATTGCACATTTAGATCATTGCTACTACGAGTTAGGGAGATTCTATCTAAGCAAACACTCTTTTCTCATCATACCAGTTACAACATTAATTGCTCGTTCTCACCGTTTGGTTTTTGCGTAGCTTTCGTTATTACTTTCAGTTTTTTAGTTTCAAAAATCCAAAATCTTTCAAAAGACTAAGAATTAACTAATATCATAGTATTGAAGTTTAACAACCGTTCCTTGAGATTGACAACCCAGTCTTATCTTAGCTATACTAACAAACGACTGGTACACTGCCATGTTGTGAGTTAGCCATATCTAGTGTAAAACCGAATCACTTTTTTAAACTCTTTTGCTAATCGCATCAAGAGTTTTTGGCGCCGCTGCCGGGGAACGGTGATCTATCTTCAAAAATTGATATTCGTTTCTTGCTTAGTTGATCCTCTTTTTAGGAATTTTATTCCTTGAAGAGTTACTTTTTGAGTTGATTACTTCGCTATTATCTAACATTTTTAATTTTCAGGTGCTGTAGCGCAGTGCATGACCCGATCCTCTTTTAGTGACCTTGCAAGTCCTGTTTCCGACCCGGAAAGAGTATTGAGGCGTCGTACTAGAGATCAAACCTTGTTATATGAAAACAACACTCATTCATTTCTTAATTTGAACCAAGATCAAGAGCTAGACCAAAATCCCGAACAAGAGGAAGATCCTATTTCGCTCATGGCGGAGGATCAACGTTCTATGCTTGAACTCACTAAACCCACCGCCGAGGGTACAAGTGGGTGCATTCAATTCCCAACTTTTCAAGCTAACAATTTTGAAATCAAGCCAAATATGATTCAATTGGTTCAAAACTCGTGCCAATTCAATGGGTTTCCCGATGATGACCCAAATGCTCACCTTAGGAAATTCTTAAGTTTGTGTTCTACAGTTAAAGTCAATGGAGTCCCTAATGAGGTAATCCGCCTTTACCTTTTCCCATTTTCTCTTTCGACTAAGGCAACGGATTGGTTCGATTCCTTACCAACCAACTCCATACGCTCATGGGATGAAATGGTCACTAAATTTCTTACTAAGTATTTCCCTCATTCCAAAACTACCAAGTTGAGGAATGATATCTTTACCTTTACCCAAAGACATGACGAATCACTTTATGAGGCTTGGGAAAGGTATAAGGAAATGCTTAAAAAGTGTCCACAACATGGTTTGACCGATGTCCATCAAATCCAAACTTTCTATAATGGGTTAACTCTTGTGACCCGTCCAAACATTGATGCGGCCGCGGGTGGTAATCTTATGACCAAAACACCGCGTGAAGGCTTTGAGCTAATTGAAAACATGGCTATGCACCATTATTCTTGGAATGTTGCAAGGCCAAAAGTCGTGGCTAGTGCTAGCACGGATCAATCGGATGACATGGCCGCTCTCCGCGCTCAAATGCAAGATCTTTCCAACAAGTTCGATAACATGCACCTACCTCTTAGGGGCATGAATATTTTTGGGTTCTCCTTGCTTGTCCGTTAGTCATTTACAGAAAGCATGCTTAGGGTATCTTTTTAGCCAAATTTTTTTAATTTTTCTTCAAATGTCACTATTGTTGTGTGTTTGATAAGCTATGTGTGTCACCTAAGGTATCTATCGAGTATTCAGCTTGATATGTTTCAAGCTGAGTAACTCAGCACCAAAACTAAGTCAGCTCGACAGAGTTGCTAAGTAAGTTCTAGCCAACTCTTATGACTTCTAAGGATGAGTTAGTCATTATACGTGTTAGTACATGTTTGATTTCGAGTTTGTTCTCGAAGAACTCATCTTGATGAGTTTCAAGCTGAGTAACTCAGCCTAACAAAAGAAGTCAGTTTAAGAAAATTTAGATATGATTTAAATTCTGTAACTCTCTATATCTACGGTGCGGATAAGAAGATTCCAGAATCAAGATTGAAGATTGAAGACTCAAGATAGAAGATTCAAGATTTAATTCCAGGTTATCCGTTAGTTAGTTAATAGATTAGGATAAGTTCTTGTTTGTTAGGATCCGTAGGAACAGGATTATAAATACTTATCTCCTGATAAGTTTAGATGTACAACCTTACAACCTCCTAACCTCACCATCGTATGTGTTACGAATCTTGACTCTCCATTTGTAAGTTCTACGTGATCAAGAAACTCACAGATTGCCAACATTGTTCGTGTGTTCGATCTTCACGTCTGTTGTGAAGTTGGTAAGTATTCAATGTGTGATTAAATCCTGTTTAGAGAGTTAGTCCATGTCTATAATCATAAGTTGATTATAGGCAGCAAGGTTGATCAATTAGTTTGAGAGATTTAGAGAGTTTGATTTACATTAGGTGTTTACATATCAAGTGTTGCTTAATTAATTGTTTCTGTAACCATCTTCTTATTAATGAAAGCAAAGCATTCGACTGTTTGTGGTTTGATGTGTGTAACACTTTTTATTTGATTTGTTCAATTTTCACAGAAAGTGTATTCAACCCCCCTTCTACACATTACTTGCTTGTTGATCTTCTCACAAAGGGACCAACAACTGGTATCAGAGCAGGCTGAACGATTTCATAAGTTGAAAGTTCAAGATTCTGAGAAAGTATACAATGTCGACAAGCAACAATTCATCAAACTTTCCTCAGATGGCTGCTAAAGGATGTCCTATATTTGATGGATCTAATTATCCTATGTGGAAATTCAGAGCCATGCTTTTCCTCAAGTCCATTGACAATCGTATGTACGATGTCATCACTAAAGGACCAATCATCCCCAAGATTCCTGCTGTTGTCAGTGATACGTCTCCTGAAAAAACTGAAAAGGAAGTGAAGAATCCTGTTGCATCCTGGACGGAAGAAGATTGGAAACTGTATTCTCTGGATGACAAGGCGAAGAGTGTTCTGGCTAATGCTCTAACTAATGAGATCTTGCACACTGTGACTGGGTGTCAAACTGCAAAAGAGATCAGGGATACTCTGAGTATTACATATGAGGGCACAGATCTGGTCAAGCAGCAAAAGAAGAATCATTTGAACATATCTTATGAAAACTTCTTTTCTAAGAAGAATGAAACCTTGGCTGATGTGTTTACCATGTTTCACTGCTTGATTAATGACCTGCTAGGTGTAGGCATTAAAAAGAATGAAACTGAACTTGTGCTGATGTTTCTGGATGTGTTACTAGAAAAGTTCAATGAAGTAACTACAGCACTAAAGGCTGGAGGAACATTACATATGTATAACTTACAGTCCATATATGGGTTCTTGCTTAATCACGAACAGATCACAGAACACAAGAGAACTTCTCAACAACAACTAAAGGACTCTCTTGATAAAAATGATAATGCATTAATTGCACAGAAAAAGAAGAAAAGTTCAAAAGCCTTAGTTGTTGAATCTGAGACTGAGTCAGATTCTCAAGCTGACAACTCAGACTCAGACTCAAGTGATGTTGATGATGTTCAGACAATAACTGAGCAAATGGCCATGCTAGCCAGAAGATTGAGAAGACCTCAAAGGGGAATAAGAAGGTTGTCCCAAGAAGGCTGTGTGCTTCAATTGTCAGAAGAAGGGACATATTGCTGCTGAGTGCAGAGTGAAGAAGGATGAATCAGCTTTAGTAGCTGATAAGAATGCTTATAGAGCTGACAAGTATAAAAAGAAATATACTCAGCTCAAGAAAGGAAAGCCTGAAGACAAGTCCAATGCTAAAGGACTCTATGCTAAAACTTGGGATACATAATCATCTACCTCAGATGATGATGAAAAGTGTCTGATGGCTCAAGAAGATGAAGAGTTTGAAATTGATGAAGTTGATTACGGTATGTCTGAATCAACTTTTGAAGCAGACATGAAGGAAGCTGAGGAAAATAGCAAATTGAGCAACTTGGATTCTTCCTCTATGTACAAGGTCAGTAATTTCAACTCATACACCGAAGAAGAAAAAGGTCTTGCATTTGATTATCTGCTAAATGATTTTAAGACCAGCCTTAATACTCAAGCTGACCTCAAAGCTGAAATAGCTAAACTGAAAAATGAGATTAAGGAAAATCAAATCTCATTGATGTTGGTAAGAAGGCACAATGTGATCTTGAATGTCAGAGACACATTAATAAACTTCTAAGTGAAGAACTTCAGGAAGCCAAGGATAAAGCTGAACAACTTCAAAAGGTCACTGAATCCTGGTGTAAGTCATCAAGGCTTGCTGAAAAGTGCATCAACCAACAAATTCCTAAACAGGTAAAAGCTGTACTTGGAGGTGACTATCAATCCGCAGCCTGTGTAGCTAATGATGATGAGATAGCAAGTACAGATTCAGAGGAAGATAGACAATTGGTTGAGTCTCAGAAGTCAGCCTCAGAAAGGAGACATGATCCAAGCCTAAAATACAATAAGTTTGTAAAGGCAAAGGATCTTGGGAATGAGTGTTCAACTTCTAAACAACATAGTAAGTCTGTACATGATAGATTGGGCACTCAGCCTATTCAAAGAACCTCTGTTATTGAAAGGTTGGATCCAAACCCTTTCAAGACACATCACTCTCTGTCCAGTTCAGAGAGAGGCTTCAAGGATAGGAAGACATCTGTAAGTCAAAAGTCATATCACAACAATGGTAAGTCCAAAGTTGTTGAAATTGGTAAGTCCAGAGAACTCAATAGTGGTAAGTCCAAAGCTGTTGAATCTGGTAAGTCCATAAAACATGACAATGGTATGTCCAAAGTCAAGGTAGAGAAGTTTGTTGGTCAAACCTCTAAACAAAAGGATAACAAACCAAGATCAGACAAAGGTAAGTCCAAAGTTAGTGAACATCAAGTGAATCAACTTGCAAAGAAAGTTGAAAAGTTATCCATAACATATAATCCTAAGACTGAGAGCAGATTCTCACAAGGATTATTAGACACCCTACTTCCTGTAATCATTGGAATAAGAAAGTGCTTTAAATGTGGAGGTAGAGGACATGAGGCCAGAGACTGTGACAATGATATTACAAGGCCTGAGAAGGAACAGGCTAATCAGCATAAGCAGGACTAAACACCTGCTCAAGCTGACCAGTCAACTCCACCAGATGAATCTGCTAAGTGTTCATCATCTGAACCTACTCTAAAGTGGGTTCCTAAACAAAACTAATATGTTTAGTTTTTCATGTGCAGGGTTCAAGTAAATGGTACTTGGATAGTGGATGTTCAAGTCACATGACTGGGTGGAAAGGACTTCTAAGTGAATTCCAGGAAGTTGAAGGTCCTAAAGTAAAATTTGGTGACAACTCCCATGTAAGAACTAAAGGATATGGGAAGATGCATGCTGGAAAAGTGACTTTCCAGAAAGTTGCATATGTTAAGGGTCTTAAACACAATCTGATAAGTATCAGTAAATTGTGTGATGAAGAAAATATTGTTACTTTTAGGAAGAAAGCAGGAACTATATGCAATGCTATGGGTAAGCCAGTGTAATAGCAAAGAGAGAAAGAGATGTGTATCTACTTGATCTCAATTCTGCTGATCCTTACACTGAAACCTGCTTATATTCCCAATCTGTTCCTAAGTTGAGTTGGCTGTGGCATAAAAGGTTATCACATTTAAATTTCAAGAATATAAATGTGCTATCCAATAAAGAGTTAGACTCTGGATTGCCAAAGATCACATTTGTGAAGGACAAATTATGCTCAGCTTGTGAACAAGAGAAACATCCTTCAAGTCAAAGCAAAATTTTTCAATAACAGACCTACTGCATATGTTGCATATGGATCTGTTTGGACCCATAAGTACTCCAAGCCTAAGTGGCAAGAAGTACACCCTGGTGATAGTAGATGAGTTCTCAAGATTCACCTGGGTAATATTCCTTAAAGCCAAAAGTGAAGCTACCCTGGAGATAATAAGTTTTATCAAACAGGAAGAGTTGCAAAAAGGTAAGTCTGTAAAGCAACTCAGAAGTGATCATGGGACTGAGTTTAGAAACTCAACCCTAGAAGGCTTTTGTGAACAAAAAGGAATATTACAAAATTTCTCCTCAGTTAGAACTCCTCAACAAAATGGAGTTGCTGAAAGGAGAAATAGAACCTTAATTGAGGCTGCTAGAACAATTCTGTGTGAGGTAGAATTGAAACTCTATTTCTGGGATGAAGCTGTCAGTACAGCCTGTTATACTCAAAATAGATCAATCATAGTCAAAAGACATGGCAAAACAACATATGAAATGTATAAATAAAGAAAGCCCAATATAGGTTATTTCCATGCCTTTGGTTCAAAATGCTATGTGCTGAATCAAAGAGATCAGCTCCATAAGTTGGAACCTAAAGCTGATCCTGGAATTTTTGTTGGTTATTCCTCAATCTCCAAGTCTTATAGAGTGTATAACTCAAGGAGAAAGGCTATAGAAGAATCAATTCATGTCCCCTTTGGTGAAGACAGTTTTGATCAGGCTGATAAGAGACAAGCTGACTTGGTCAGTCTGAGTGAGCTTGAAAGGCCTGAGGAAACCAAAATGTCAAATCCTATGTATGTCATGGATGATGACAGTGATGATGATGTGTGTACATCCAAGAAATCATCACAAGCTCCAAGGGACTCTCAAGCTGAGAAATAGGGATGGCAAAATACCCCGAACTCGACGGGGAAACCCGAAACCCGGTGAAGTTCGGGTCGGATCGGGTTAAGCCATTTCGGGTCCGGATCGGGGTTCGGGGAAAATTTCGGGGATTTCTTCGGGTTCGGGTTCGATACCGGGGCAAGGTATCCCCGCCCCACCCCGCCCCGATATATATGTATTTATTTAATAAAATAATATTTATATATATAAAATACATATATTGTAAATAAGTTTAGGGTTTTTAACTTTCACTCATTTTGAATTTTAGTCCTTACTCCTACCCATCTTCCAGAGTTCAATGTGTGAAGTCGTGAACCATCTTCGACATCGACAGTTCCCATCTTCTTCGACACTTAAACCTAAATGCGACTTCATCTTCGACAGTTCCAATCTTCGCCTGTTACCATCTTCGGCAATCGACATCTCTATTTCTCTCCTTCCTTCTCGAAAGTTCAACGGTTCCCAACTTCTCAAATCGACAGTCGACACTAAACCTAATGGCGACTTCAACAGTTCGATTATCTATTGATTGCAGCAAGCAACAACCACGATTGGCCGATTCATAGCTCTCGAAGTCTCGATCTGTTGTTTAATTTCAAGTTGTGGTGTCAATATCTTACCAAGTTACAGGTGAAAAAGGAGGTATCGACTCTTTTTTCTTGTTTATGTTGCATGATTTCTTATGTGGTTAGATGACTTATTTTATTAATGTAGTATTTGCTTGATTCATACCATTCTAATCTTTGATTAATCTATTTATTTGTTACATGTTTGTAGTCAATAAATTTGATCTGTTGCTTCTAGTTGTAGTCAATAATCTGGTTTTAGTCAATATATGTTTTAGTCAATAAATGATTTGTAGTCAATAAATTTGCTATTAGTCAAGAATCTGGTTTCTATGTATTTGTTATATGTTTGCTTTTAGTTGTTTTCTGTTTCTGTTTTTATATGTTTGTAGTCAATAAATTTGATGTGTTTCTAAACTTATGTGAGTTTTTATCATCTGATGCAAAATAGACACCAGTCAAAGTTGTTTTTTGTTTATGTCATTTTCTTGTTAAATTACTTGATCTGTTGATGTTTTTTGTTATATATGTTTCTTTTAGGTGATATGGAACCAGCGTGTGATAAATCTACAACAAACACGCCAAGCACACCGAGTCCTTTAGGAAGCAGTCAAGGGGAAAAAGATTCTAATCAACCACCGCCATCTAACTCTGCTACCGCAGGTGAAGATACCGTAGGTGAAGATAACAACATTGATACTCTTGATGATGTTGAAAAGTCTGATGGTGGTAAAAATAAAAGATCTGTGGCGTGGAACCATTTTAAACAGATGAAAGTGAATGGTATAGTAAAGGCGAAATGTAACTATTGTCAGAAACGGCTAGGTGGAGATAGCAAAAACGGCACAAAGCATTTATTAGATCATTTTCAGCGTTGTCCAAAACGAACGATTAGAGATATATGGCAAAGCATATTGATTAAGGAGCAAAAGAAAGTAGACGGTAGTTCAACATATCTCTCAAATTACACCTTTAACGCAGACAATTCGAGGAAAGATCTCGCAGAAATGATTATTGTGCATGAGTATCCTCTTTCAATGGTGGAGCATCATGGTTTTAGAAAATTTGTTGGAGGCCTTCAACCTTTATTTAAGGTTCCATGTCGAAACACCATCAAGAATGACATTTTGAAGATTTATGACTTTGAAAGACTAAAAACTAGGAAGTTATTAGGGAGGAACACAAGTAAGGTGGCGATAACTACAAATATGTGGACAACTAATCATTAAAGAAAGGGGTTTATGGCTGTTACCGCACACTTTATAGATGAACTTTGGAACTTGCAAAGCCGAATCATGAGGTATATTGTTATTAATTTAACAACTCTTAATATAAAGATAGATTAAATGTTTTTTACACTATTAATGCATAAAATTTTAAATAGGTTTATTCATGTTCTCGCACCACATACAGCTGATGTTCTTGTAGAGGTGCTTCATGATTGTGTATGTGATTGGAATATTGATAGAAAATTGTCTACAATTACTGTTGATAATTGTACCACAAATGATCCAATTATTAGCAAGTTACTAGACAAGCTTCCATTGAGATAACTCATGATGAAAGGTCAATTGTTTCATATGCGTTGTTGTGCGAAATTTGATTGTTCAAGATGGCTTATCTGTTATTCAGGAAGGTATTGAAAAAATTAGAGATCGTGTTTCTTTTTGGTCTGCATCAGGAAAGAGAGAGCAAAAGTTTGAGGAAGCGGCTCGTCAGCTAGGAATGGAGTACACAAAAATATTGACCCTCGATTGTAAGACTCGATGTAATTCTACTTATTTGATGCTTAGTGTTGCTATACCCTATAGAGATATTTTTGCAAGATTGAAGCTAAGAGAGACGAGGTATACTTGTTTGCCTACGGACAATGATTGGGACTTAGCAAAGGAGATATGTGATAGGCTACAACTATTCTATCGGGTAACTCTTTTGTTTTCCAGTAACAAGTATCCTACAGCTAATGTCTTTTTCCCTTTGATATGTGAGATTAGTTTTTCTTTGCGTCAATGGAAGAATTCTTCTATCGATGAGATTAGTTTGATGGCGTATAAAATGATTTCCAAGTTTGATAAATATTGGTCTATAATTCATGGGATCATGGGGATGGCAGCTGTTTTAGATCCACGATACAAGTTGAAATACGTAGAGTTACTTATGCCTGCCTTATATGGACAAGAAAGAGCAAACGGTGAGTTTCAAATTCTTGAGGAGTTTGTCCGATCTTTCTTTACAGAATATGAAGAAACCAACACACGTGGGAGAAGCTACTATGAAGGTATTAACATATTAGTTTGTACTTACTAGTTTATATAATAGATAAAACATTTCTAATATTTGAATTATATTTATTCTTATTAATCTATAGGTAGTGTTTGTGCATCTGGGTCATCTTCTTTGAGTTCTGGGTATAGTGATGAATTCCAAAAATTTCTATCTAACATTGAAGTAATTGTTAGTAGAAGTGATGACTCGAATGATATGGCTAAGTTGGATAGTTACTTGAAAGAGAAGCTTTTGCCCAAGGACGCAGATATTGATTTATTAATTTGGTGGAAGACAAATGGGAGTAAGTATCCGACACTTCAGAGAATGGCAAAAGATATATTAGCAATTCCAGTTTCCACCGTTGCCTCTGAATCTGCATTCAGCACAAGTGGAAGATTGATAAGCCCTCACCGAAGTCGGCTTCACCCAAAAACTTTGGAGGCTTTAATGTGTGCTCAAAGTTGGTTGTTGAATGAGATTCAAGGTAACACTTATTTTAATCACTCATATTATTTTTCTTCAATACTAATATTAATATATGTCTTATTTGTTTAATATGTAGAAACTTGTTCGGAAGAGACCGAGGCATATTGTCGCTCGGTGGAATATGATTATGACGTGGAAGAGGTAATAATATTTATATAAATTACTATCTTGGTAACAATACTTTTATAATTAGTTTATAATTTGGTTGTTTTATTGAATTATTATTGGGTTTCTTAATATAGGGAGGTACTAAAGAAAGTGGCACGACGACTTTGGATGACATGATTTGAGTTCGTATTCGGTTTATGTTTTTTTTGGAAAATTAAGAATCGTTTGGATGTTGGACAAGCTTTTGTGTTATTGCAAGTTGCAACAAGTTTGTGACTTATGTTTCATTATGTTAAGAAGTATTTTATTTCTAGTTATGTTGTTTTGAAACAATCTACATCATGTAATGTGTAATTTGTGCAAAAAATCCATAGAGTTTGGCATTGGATTTACTACTGTTAACAAAGACATAGTTTATATTGTATTTAGACATGATTATCCAGCTTTTACTCCTTTATCATGTCTTTTTTTGCATAGTTTTATAGCTGCCATTTTTTTCACAGTTCGGGTCGGGGTCGGGGATTATTTTTCGTGTCGGGGTCGGGGTCGGGGACGGGGCAAAAAAAATCCCCGACGGGGTGCCCCGAATGATTACCCGACGGGGACGGGGATCACTTTCACATTTCGGGGTCGGGGACAAGGGACGCAAAACCCACCCGGAACCCGCCCCGTTGCCATTCCTACTGAGAAAGATGATGAGTTCATTAACCCCTTTGGAGCTGATATTACTCAGACCGAAGATCTTAGTAATCAACAGTTTGATGACAATGGTGTAATTGAGATTGAGGATGTAAGTTCACCTCCGAGTCCTCAATATCACTCAGGTCCAGAACCACATTCTCCTACTACAACATTTAAATTCCTCAAAGATCATCCTCAAGATCAAGTGATTGGTAATCTTCAAGATAGAGTAATTACTAGATCTAAGGCAACACCAAACTATGCTGCTTACTTTGGTTTTCTATCTCAAATGGAACCAAAGAAGACTGAAGAAGCCTTAGAGGATGAAGATTGGATTGAAGCTATGCAAGAGAAATTAAATGAGTTTGAGAGAAACAAGGTATGGAGTTTTGTCCCAGCCCCCAAAGATCATACAATTATAGGCACTAAGTGGGTCTATAGAAACAAAGTGCACAAGGATGGAGTGATTGTTAGGAACAAAGCCAGGCTGGTAGCACAAGGGTATAAACAAGAAGAAGGAATTGATGATGATGAGACATTTGCCCATGTTGCTAGAATTGAAGATATAAGGCTGTTCTTAGCTTATGCAGCATATAAAGACTTCAAAGTCTATCAAATGGATGTGAAGAGTGCTTTTCTAAATGGAAAACTTCAGGAAGAAGTCTATGTGAAACAACCTCCTTGCTTTTTCAGTTCAAAGTATCCACATCATGTCTATAAGTTAGACAAGGCTTTGTATGGTCTTAAACAAGCTCCAGGAGCTTGGTATGATACCTTGTCCAACTATCTACTATCAATAGACTTTACCAGAGGTAGTATTGATAAGACACTCTTTATTAAAAATAGTAAAGGACAGGTAATTCTTGTACAAATCTATGTGGATGACATTATCTTTGGTTCTACAAATGAATCTCTGTGTGAATGGTTCTCCAAGGTTATGTTAAAAAGGTACAAGAAGAGCATGATGGGTGAAATGACATATTTCCTAGGCTTGCAAATTCAACAAAAGCCTGATAGAATTTTCATTAATCAAAGCAAGTATGTTCTTGATTTGATAAAGAAATATGGTTTTGATTCCAGTTCAACCATGAAAACACCTATGTCACCAGCTTTCAAGCTAAGCAAAGACTCAGATGGAAAGTCTGTGTGTCAGTCTACCTATAGAGGAATGATAGGTTCATTACTTTATTTGACAGCTAGTAGACCTGATATCATGTTTGCTACATGTGTTTGTGCAAGATATCAAGCAGATCCTAGGGAATCACATCTTCAAGCTGTTAAAAGGATCTTTAGGTACCTTAAAGGTACACCAAATCTAGGTCTTTGGTATCCAAAGGACTCTGGATTTGAGCTAGTTGGATTTTCAGATGCTGACTATGCTGGGTGCAAGTTAGATAGAAAATCAACTACTGGAGGATGTCAAATGCTTGGAGGGAAGTTGGTAAGCTGGACAAGTAAGAAACAGAACTCAGTGGCTACTTCAACTACTGAAGCTAAGTATGTTGTTGCAGGAAGCTATTGTGCTCAAATCCTGTGCATGCAACATCAGCTTCAAGACTTTGGTATGAATTTTAGGAAAACCCCTATTTTCTGTGATAACCCAAGTGCAATAGCCATTACATATAATCCAGTCTTTCACTCCAGAACAAAGCATATAGAAATTAGACATTACTTCATCAGATACATCGTGGAAAAAGGTAAAGTTGAAATCAAGTTTATCTCCACTGATGACCAATTAGCAGACATCTTTACAAAACCACTTGATGAAAAGAGGTTTCTGTATCTATTAAGTGAAGTGGGTATGCTCAACCTTTAGATAAGTGTCTAGAATTTGAGTTTCAGCTTGACAAAGACTAAGTGTCTTAAGCTGAGTGTCAGTTTATAGATTAGTTTTCATAAACTGCCTACCTTGTCAAATTGAGTGATAAGTTTACACATTTGGTTTGTTCCAAACATATTTTATCTGCTTAGTGTGGTTAAAATATAGAATTTGAGTTAGTCTCAAATGGAAATGACTATGTGTCATTAAGTTTGAGTTATGTGCTTAACTCAAGCTATGTGATAAGTTCACATGTTTGGTGAGTACCAAATATGGTTTAATTACTCAGTGTGGTTAAAATATGAATTTGAGTCAGTCTCAAACAACAACGACTATGTGTCATTGATTCTGAGCTGTGTGCTCAACTTAAACTGAGTATTAATCTCAAGCTGAGTGGTGAGATCAAGCTGAGTGCTTGACTCACGCTGAGTGATAAGTTTCCTCAGCTTGGTGTGTCCAAATCATATTTTAATTACTATGTGTTATTAATCCATGAGTAATTGTATTTGAGTCAGTCTCAAATCACGTTTTATACCGATTACGTATTGGCATAATACAACAGTGTAAATAATATTTTTGTAAGTCAAGGATGTTATTATACATACTTATTCGTTGGGAGATGATGTGTTTCTACTCTATTACTGTTACATCAAGCCGTAAGTTAGTTAGAGTAACGGATAAATAGGGATTTCCAACGGTAACTTTTCTCTCTCCTCAATAAGGTATATATATCGGTTGTAACCGAAACTCAGACGTTTATGCTTACTAAACTTCTGATATTCTCTCTATACCTTCTACAACCACCTACTTGCTAAGTGCATTTCACCGTTCATTTGATCGTGAAACCCTAAATCGCTCAGTACGAACTGCATATTTACTCAGTGTGAATCAAAATAATCTACGATGGACGGAATCATTCTGAATCTGAGTGATCGAATGGTAAGGGGTGCTATCTTCAAGAATAACGGATTGCCGTTGATTGAAATCAATAATCAACGAGCTTGTCTCGCAATGCCCACTGGCATTCGTTTTTATTGGAGCACCGGTACATGTGGTTCCTCAGCAACTACTGGAGTATTGGCATACGTGTGTCTTCGACCAGGACAGAGGTGAAATTTGAGGTACTGTGCTGAATGGGGAGAGAACCATTGCTCTCACAGTGCAAAGGCTAAGGGAGGTTCTACAACTTCCTCAAAATGATGTGTTTAAGCCAACTGTGACGAGGTAGGTGGCAAGGTCTGTCCTACCCAGAACGGGTCACCCACAAACAGAGGGTGTTATCAAAAAGGCCATCTTTCCAACCAGATGGGGTTTCATGGTGTCAACATTGATTCGTTCACTTGGTTCCAAGGTTGGAGGACTAGACCAGGTTAACGAGTTCGAGATGCAGCTCCTCTACAACATCTACTTTGCACGAAATCTAGATTATGCACAGCTCATCTTAAACGAACTCAAGGTCCAAGTGATGAAGACTACGAGGGATCTTAATGTACCATTTATAAGGTACCTGTCCTTGGCATTTGAAGCTGAGCTAGGGACATCACTATATGAAGCTGGTCAGGATTTGTCTCTCACACCAGTACTCAGCTCTAAGATGTTCAACAATGACATCTTTCCAGAGCAGGAAGGCCTAAGTGAGCCTATACAACGGATAGCTGAGAGGGCTTCATCTGAAAGTGAAGCTGAGGGATCTAATCAAGGGGGAGCAGCTCAAGCTGATCCAGAGGTTCAAGCTGAGCACTCTGCTCAGGCTGAGCCATCCAACATTCAAGCTGCATCTGGTAAGATCTCTTTACTTTCGTCTTCTTCTTATTTTTCTCCATCCTCCTTTGGAGGCAACACTGCAGTAAGCCTAACTCAGTCTAACCCATCTCTTCCACCTTCCTTCCATCATAAAATCCAATCAATTGCCAACCTTGGTGTGCCCACTGCGACCAAGGAAAACATCCAAACCTATATCAGAAAGACTGCCAAAGGTGGTGCCACACCTAAAGGTACCACTGGAGCTAAAATCACATTGATTCCTCCACCGGCAGGAGTTGAGGGGGAGACACCTACTCTTCAGGTGCCAACCTTAAGGCTCATTCAATCCCTACAGCCTAAACCGGGTGTAGTGTCTACTCAGTCCACACTTACTCGAGCCATGGGAGATCCTACTACTGTGCCTGAGCAGACACACTCAGGTGACATTGAAATTCTGACCTATCCCCAAGGTCAATCACCCCCCATTCACCAAATAAGCCAACCACCAACCCATACACATCACGTTTTGAGTCCAATTACTACTCTTTACTTCTCACACTCTCTAGCATGACCTGTCAATGATTCATATCCATACCAAGGTGAATTACAGGGTCCAAATTCTGGTGCACATGACTTTGAGGGTATACACCAACCCTTTGATGATGCACCCAAGTCTCAACCTTCTCAAGATGACTTAGATGACTTATTGAAATTTATTGTTGGTCAGTTTGACATATTGCATCTCAAGAGAAGAAAGAACAAGAAGCATATGTTGCTGATCTTGGATTCCCTGATGAAGAGGTGCTGCAACTGAAATCTGCAGTGGCTGCTTTATCGCAAACTTCGACCCCTATTGATGATGACAAAAGGGGGGAGAAGGTTCAAGAGACTGAAGCTGAGTCCGTTAAAGCTGAAGCTCTGTTACTACTGGCTAAGGGAGCAGAAAAGCCACATCATATTGAGGGGAAGAAAGAAAAAGAATCTGAAGCTGAGCTTACTGAGAAAGCTAAAGGAAAAAGACCTCTAGTAGTCAGTTCAGAGGATTCAGAACCTCTCAAGCAGAAGAGAAAAAAAAATGATTCTTAGTGAATCAAACTCAGATAAAGACTCAGAAGACAAAATGACTTTACAAGAAAGAGCTTCTCTGTTGGCAGTTAGAAGGATGGAGCAACAGGATGCTGATCAGCTTGGGATGTCTATCAATGAACTAAGAAGAAGGCAAATGAATGTACAAGCTGAGTTAGCAAATATTCAGAATGAGAAGGAAGCAAGGGAGCAGGCAGATAAGAAAGCAGAATGAAGAGTTAGTCAGACTCAGACTGCCTATAGAGCCCAAGGCAGAAGAAGTAGAGCTGCCTGTTGAGAATCAACCAGAGGAAGAAGACATAACTCATTGTTATGTCAAGTCATACTTCTCCTCTCAGATATTGTCACTTAAGCTGAACACAGTCCAATGGAGAGTAATTCTGGAGTTTGTCTTAAGAAATGGTGAAACACCTTCCTTGGATCTGAATAAACTACACAGACTAGGATATGCTGAATGGAAGCAAGTAGCCATACTTATTAAACAGATGGAAAAGTCCTCTGCTCGAAATCAAGTAAAGGATGAAATCTTAAGGCTGCTAGCAAAAGCTGATGCGATAGATATCATACCCAGATCTGAGATCAGAACCCTACTGACTTCCTTTCACAAAGTTGGGAAGAAAAAGCTATCAAAGCCAGCTAGATTAGCAAAAGCAAACAAGTACAGTCTTGGTCTTCATGAAGGCATGGAGTTTCAAGAAAATACCTATGTTGAAGAGCCTCAAAAAGGATTTATGTACTTGGATAGTAATGGTGATCAATGCTTCCAGTCTGATGTGGGTATATATACTTGTGGGGTATCTCAAGTGTTTGCTCTGAGACTACTGGTGGCGAAGACTGAACAAAATTCCAGGTTCAGATTCAGACTAAACAGAGCTATAAGATCACAAAAGGATCAACTTCAACACTTGCCAAATCGGACAGAACTTCTTGAAGAAATTAACAAGGAAATCAAAGAGTTTAAAGAGCTGCATATTGAATAGATTAGTTCTATTTATGTAATTATTAGATTAGTTCTAATAATTTGTAAGCGCTAAGTGTGCATGATCTAAGTGATCAAAATTTTGTACTCTGATATGTTCAATGAATACAAGTATTAGTTTGATATGTTCAACTGTTTATAATATGTTCATAATTATTAGTCTGATAAGTTCAGCTTGAATGAATAGTTTGATTAGTTCATAATCATTGTTATGATTGGTTGGTATGTTCAACTTATAATTTATAAGTTCAATTAAATTTGATAAGTTCAATTAATATTTGATAAGTTCAAAATTAAAATCTTAGTAAGTTTAAGAATTAAAACATAATTATGTTCAACAAACTTAAAAATTGTTTGATGGTTTTGTCATCATTAAATAGGGGGAGTTTGTTGGTCAAATGATCTCATCAGTTGAAATTTGATGAGACTAAGTTAAGTTTGTAAGATATGTTCTGAATATAACTTAAACAAAATTATGAAGCTTAGTCAGACTGAGCACTTATAGTGTTTCAGACTGAACCTAAGCTGAGTATGAGCTGAGCATAAGTTGGTCAGCTTATACTATACCTTAGTTAGTTTATCAATATGTTTGATAAGCTATGTGTGTCACCTAAGGTGTCTATCAAGTATTCAGCTTGATATGTTTCAAGCTGAGTGACTCAGCTCGAAAACCGAGTCAGCTCGACAGAGTTGCTAAGTAAGTTCTAGCAACTCTTATGACTTCTAAGGATGAGTTAGTCATTATACGTGTTAGTACATGTTTGATTTCGAGTTTCTTCTCGAAGAACTCAGCTTGATGAGTTTCAAGCTGAGTAACTCAGCCTGACAAAAGAAGTCAGTTTAAGAGAATTTAAATATGTTTTAAATTCTGTAACTCTCTATATCTACGGTGCAAATAAGAAGATTCCAGAATCAAGATTGAAGATTGAAGACTCAAGATAGAAGATTCAAGATTCAAGATTCAAGATTCCGGGTTATCCGTTAGTTAGTTAGTTAACAGATTAGGATACGTTCTAGTTTGTTAGGATCCGTAGGAACATGATTATAAATACTTATCTCCTGATAAGTTTAGAGGTACAACCTTAAAACCTCCTAACCTTACCATCGTATGTGTTACGAATCTTGACTCAGCGTTTGTAAGTTCAACGTGATCAAGAAACTCACACATTGTCAACATTGTTCGTGTGTTCGATCTTCACGTCTGTTGTGAAGTTTGTAAGTATTCAATCTATGATTAAATCCTTTTTAGAGAGTTAGTCCGTGTCTATAATCATAAGTTGATTATAGACAGCAAGGTTGATCAATTAGTTTGAGAGATTGAGAGAGTTTGATTTACATTAGGTGTTTACATATCAAGTGTTGCTTACTTGATAGTTTCTGTAACCATCTTCTTATTAATGAAAGCAAAGCATTCGACTATTTGTGGTTTGATGTGTGTAACACTTTTTATTTGATTTTTTCAATTTCTGTAGAAAGTGTATTAAACGCCCCTTCTACACATTACTTGCTTGTTGATCTTCTCACCAAGGGACCAATAGATGCATGCTGGCAAGGTGACTTTCCATAAGGTTGCATATGTTAAAGGTCTTAAACACAATTTGATAAGTATAAGTCAATTGTGTGATGAAGTCAATGTTGTTACTTTTAGGAAGAAAGAAGGAATAATATACAACTCAATGGGTAAGCCCGTGCTAATAGCAAAGAGAGAGAGAGAGAGATGTGTATCTACTTGATCTCAATTCTGCTGATCCTTACACTGAGACCTTCTTATATTCCCAATCTGTTCCTAAGCTGAGTTGGCAGTGGCATAAAAGATTGTCACATTTAAATTTCAAGTATATAAATAAGCTATCCAACAAAGAGTTAGTCTCTGGATTGCCAAAGATCACATTTGTCAAAGACAAATTATGCTCAGCTTGTGAACAAGGGAAACATCATAAAGGGTCTTTTAAATCAAAGCAAAAATTTTCAATAACAGACCCATTGCATATATTGCATATGGATCTGAGCCTAAGTGGCAAGAAGTACACCCTGGTGATAGTAGATGAGTTCTGTAGATTCACCTGGGTAATATTCCTTAAAGCCAAAACTGAAGCTGCCCTAGAGATAATAAGTTTTATCAAACAGGAAGAGTTGCAAAAAGGTAAGTCTGTTAAGCAACTCAGAAGTGATCATGGGACTGAGTTTAGAAACTCAACCCTAGAAGGCTTTTGTGAACAAAAAGCAATATTGCAAAATTTCTCCTCAGTTAGAACCCCTCAACAAAATGGAGTTGCTGAAAGGAGAAATAGAACCTTAATTGAGGCTGCAAGAACAATGATGTGTAAGGCAGGATTGAAACTCTATTTTTGAGATGAAGCTGTCATTACAGTATGTTATACCCAAAATAGGTCAATTATAGTCAAAAGACATGGCAAAACTGCATATGAAATGTCTAAATCAAGAAAGCCCAATATATTCCATATCTTTGGTTCAAAATGCTATGTTCTAAATCAAAGAGATCAGCTCCATAAGTTGGAACCTAAAGCTGATCATGGAATTTTTGTTGGTTATTCCTTAATCTCCAAGTCTTACAAAGTGTATAACTCAAGAAGAAAGGCTATAGAAGAATCAATTCATGTCTCATTTGATGAAGACAGTGTTGATCAAGCTGACAAAAGTCAAGCTGACTAAGTCAGTCTGAGTGAGCTTGAAAATACGGAGGAAACCAAAATGTCAAATCCTATGTATGTCATGGATGATGACAGTGATGATGATATATGTACATCTAAGAGATCATCACAAGCTCCAAAGGACTCTTAAGCTGAGAAAGATGATGGGTTCATTAATCCCTTTGGAGAGGATACTACTCGGACTTAAGATCTTAGTGATCAACAATTTGATGAAAATGCTGCAATTAAGACTGAGGATGTAGGTTCACCTCAGAGTCCTCAATATCGCTTAAGTCCAGAACCACATTCTCCAGCTACAACATTTAAGTTCCTCAAAGATCATCCTCAAGATCAAGTGATTGGTAACATTCAAAATAAAGTGACCACCAGATCAAAGGCAACAGCAAACTATGCTGCTTTCTTTGGTTTCCTATCACAAATGGAACCAAAGAAGACTGAAGAAGCCTTAGAGGATGAGGACTGGATTGAAGCTATGCAAGAGGAATTAAATGAGTTTGAGAGAAACAAGGTATGGAGTCTTGTCCCAGCCCCCATAGATCATACAATTATAGGCACTAAGTGGGTCTATAGAAACAAGATGGACAAGGATGGAGTGATTGTTAGGAATAAAGCCAGACTATTAGCACAAGGGTTTAGACAAGAAGAAGGAATTGATTATGACGAGACATTTGTTCTGTTGCCAAAATTTAAGCCATTAGGCTGTTCTTAGCTTATGCAGCATATAAAGACTTCAAAGTCTATCAAATGGATGTGAAAAGTGCTTTCCTAAATGAAAAACTTCAGGAGGAAGTCTATATGAAACAACCTCCTGGCTTTGTCAGGTCAAAGTATCCACATCATGTCTATAAGTTAGACAAGGCTTTGTATGGTCTTAAACAAGCTCCAAGAGCTTGGTATGATACACTGTCCAAATATCTACTATCAATGGACCTTACCAGAGGTAGTATTGATAAGACACTCTTCTTTAAAAAGAGTAAAGCACATGTGATTCTTGTACAAATCTATGTGGATGACATTATCTTTGGATCTACAAATGAATCTCTATGTGAATGGTTCTCCAAAGTTATGTCAAAAAGGTACAAGATGAGTATGATCGGTGAAATGACATATTTCCTAGGCTTGCAGATTCAACAATAGCCTGATGGAATATTCATTAATCAAAGCAAGTATGTTCTTGAGTTGTTAAAGAAATATGGTTTTGATTCTAGTTCAACCATGAAAACACCCATGTCACCAGCTTTCAAGTTGAGTAAGGACTCAGATGGAAAGTCTGTATGTTAGTCTACCTATAGAGGAATGATAGGTTCATTACTTTATTTGACAGCTAGTAGACCTGATATCATGTTTGCTACATGTGTTTGTGCAAGATATCAGACAGATCCTAAGAATCACATCTTCAAGCTGTGAAAAGGATCTTTAGGTACCCTAAAGGTACACCAAATCTAGGTTTTTGGTATCCAAAGGACTCTGGATTTGAGGTAGTTGGATTTTTAGATGCTATAATGGGTTCAAGTTAGACAGAAAATCAACAACAGGAGGATGTCAAATGCTTGGAGGGAAGTTAGTAAGCTGTACTAGTAAGAAACGGAACTCAGTGGCTACCTCAATTGCTGAAGCTGAGTATGTTGCTGCAGGAAGCTGTTGTGCTCAAATCCTGTGGATGCAACATCAACTTCAAGACTTTGGTATGATTTTCAAGAATACTCCAACTTTCTGTGAAAACCAAAGCGCAATAGCCATCACATATAATCCAGTCTTCCACTCCAGAACAAAGCATATAGAGATCAGGCATCACTTCATAAGAGACATCATGGAAAAAGGTAAAGTTGAAATAAATTTTCTCTCCACAGATGATTAACTAGCAGATATATTTACAAAAGCACTTGATGATAAGAGGTTTTCCTATCTGCTAAGTAAATTGGGTATGCTCAACCCTTAGATAAGTTTCTAAAACCGAGTTCAAGCTTGACAAAGACTAAGTGTCTTAAGCTGAGCGTACAGTGTATAGATATGTCTTCATTAATTGTCCACTTGGTCAAGGTGAGTGATAAGTTCACACGTTTAGTCTGTCCCAAACATGTTTTAACTGGTATGTGTGGTTGAATTATCAGTTTGAGTTAGTCTAAAATAATAGTGACTAAGGGGCTGTTTGTTAAAACAGAATGATTAAGCACTGAATGATTATGTGGTCTGAATTATTCAAAGGCCTGAATGAATCTGCCACTGAATGTGATATGCTATTTGATTAAGGTTCTGAATGAACAATCTAAATGATGCATATTACCATTTAAACCTTAATAGTGATATCTTATATTATAAGATATGGTTGTTTAATAAGGAAACATGTGAAAGAAGGAGAGTGCTTAATGATTCAGCATCAACTTTAGGGTAGAATGATTCAGCAGTGTTCTTCTGATTCATTCAGCACAGTTTTCATTCAGAGGCTGTAATCAAACACGCTGAATGCTGAATGATTCAGCATTCAGCGCTGAATGGTTCCATTAAGCAGTAAACAAACAACCCCTAAGTGTCCTTAATCCTGAGCTGTGTGCACCACTCAAGCTGAGTGTCAATCTCAAGCTGAGTGCTGAAATCAAGCTGAGTGCTTGGCTCACGCTGAGCGATAAGTTTCCTCAGCTTGGTATGTCCAAACCATGTTTTAATTACTATGTGTTATTAATTCGTGAGACATTAAATTTGAGTCAGTCTCAAATCACGTTTTATACCGATTACGTATTGGTGTAATACAACAGTGTAAATAACATTTTTGTAAGTCAAGAATGTTATTTTACAAACTTATCCGTTGGGATATGATGTGTTTCATCTCGATTACTGTTACATCTATCTGTAAGTTCGTTAGAGTAATGGATAAATAGGGATTTCCAACGGTAACTTTTCTCTCTCCTCAAAAAGGTATATATATCGTTTGTAACCAAAATTCAGAAGTTTACGCATACTAAACTTCAGATATGCTCCATATACCTTCTAAAACCATCTATTTGCTAAGTGTATTTCACCGTTCAATCGAATTTGAATCCCTAATCGCTCAGTGCAAATTGTGTATTTACTAAGTGTGAATTGAAATCATTCTACGATGGATGGAACCATTCTAAATCTGAGTGATCAAATGGTAAGGGGTGCTGCCTTTAAGAACAACGGATTACCGTTGATTAAAATCAACAATCAACGAGCCTGCCTAGCAATCCCTGAGCGCAAAAGGAACAGGGGTTATGAAGCGTGAGTGGATTATATCCGCAAATGCCCACTGGCATTCATTTTTACTATAGCACCAATTCATATGGTTCCTCAGCACTTACTAGAGTTCTGGTATACATGTATTTACGACCAGGACAGAGGGGAAATCAGAGGCACAATGCTGAATGGGGAGAGAACCATTGTCCTCATAGTTCAAAGGCTAAGGGAAGTTCTTCAACTCCCTCAAAACGATTTGTTCGAGCCTTCTGTGACAAGGCAGGTGGCAAGGTCTGTCCTACCCAGAATGGGTCACCCACAAACTGAGGGTGTAATAAAAAAGGCTACCTTTCCAACTAGATGGGGATTTATGGTGTCCACAGTGATTCGTTCACTTGGAACCAAGGTTGGAGGATTGGACTAGGTAAATGAGTTTGAGATGCAGATGCTATACAACATTTATTTTGCAGGAAATCTGGATTATGCACTGCTTATCTTCAACGAACTCAAGGTCCAAGTGATGAAGACCACAAGGGATCTTCATGTGCCTTTTATATGGTACTTGTCCTTAGCATTTGAAGCTGAGCTAGGGACTGAACTATATGAATCTAGTCAGGATATGTTCCTCGCACCCACACTCAGCTCCAAGATATTCAACAACGACATCTTTCCAGAGCAAGAGGGCCTCAGTGAGCCCATGCAATGGATTGCTAAAGCAGCTTCATCAGAAAGTGGATCTGAGGGGTCTACTCAAGGGGTCGTAGCTCAAGCTGACCAAGAGGTTCATGCTGAGCATTCTACTCAAGCTGAGCCAGCCAATATTGAAGCTGCTCCAGGTATGACTTCTCCACTTTCTTCTTCTTCTCACTATTCTCCATCTACTTTTGGAGATAAGACTGTGGTAAGCCCAACCCAGTCTAACCCATCTCCTCCACCTTCTTTCCATAAAAATCTCCAATCTGAGGCCAACCTTGGTGTGCCCACTGCTACCAAGGAAAATATCCAAACCTATATTAGCAAGACTGCCAAAGGTGGTGCCACACCTAATGTACCACTGGAGCTGAAATCACACTGATTCCTCCACCGGCATGAGTTGAGGGAGAGACACCTACTCTTCAGGTGCCAACCTCAAGGCTCATTCAAACCCAATAGCCAACCCAGGGTGTGGTGTCTACTCAGCCCACACTTACTCGAGCCATATGAGAGCCTACTACTGTGCCTGAGCAGACACATTCAGGTAACATTGAAGATTTGACCAATCCCCAGGGTCAATCACCCCCTACTCACCAGCTAAGCCTACCACCTACCCAAACTCATCACATTTCGAGCCCAACTTATTCTCTTCACTTCTCACACTCCTCTGCACGACCTTCAATGATTCATCTAAATACCAAGGTGAGTTACAGGGTCAAATTTCTGGTGCAAATCAATCAGAGGGTATACACCGACCCTTGGCTGATGCACCCAAATCACGACCTTCTCAAGCTGCCTTAGATGATCTATCGATGTTCATTAATGGTTAGTTTGACATTTTGCATCTAAAACGGAAAAAGACCAAGCATCATATGTTGCTGACATTGGATTCATTGGATGAAGAGGTACTTAGACTGAAATCTGTAGTGGCTGTTCTAAATCAAAAACAGACTTCAAACCCTATTGATGATGTCAAAAAGGGGGAGAAGGTTCAAGAGGCTGAAGCTGAGTCAGTTCAGGCTGAGGCTCTGTTACTTCTTGCTAAGGGAGCAGAAAGGCCACATCAGATTGAGGGGGAGAAAGAGAAAGAAAAAGAATATGAAGCTGAACTTACTGAAAAAGCTAAAGGAAAGAGACCTCAAGTAGTCAGCTCAGAGGATTCAGAAGGCCCAAAGCAGAAACCAAGAAAAATGATTCTTGGTGAATCAGATTCAGATGAAGACTCTGCAGATGGCATGACGTTGAAAGAAAGAGCTTCTCTGATAGCAATTAGAAGATTAGAGCAACAAGACGTTGACCAGCTGTTGGTCCCTTGGTGAGATTATCAACAAGAAAGTAATGTGTAGAAGGGGGGGGGGGTTGAATACACTTTCTGTGGAAAATTGAACAAATCAATAAAAAGTGTTAACACGCATCAAACCACAACAGTCGAACGCTTTGCTTTTCATTAATAAGAAGATGATTACAGACTCTATCAAGTAAGCAACACTTGATATGTAAACACCTAATGTAAATCAAATATCTCAATCTCTCAAACTTTGCTATCTATAATCAACTTATGATTATGGATACCAGACGACTCTCTAAACAGGATTTAATCACAGATTGAATACTTACCAATTTCACAACAAATGTGAATATTCGAACACACGAACAACTTAGCAATCTGTGAGTTCTTGATCACGTTGAACTGACAAACAGTGAATCAAGACTCGTAACACATACGATCAATGTTGAGGTGAAACTGAGTTTAGCTCTGTAACTCGTTGAGTAGTAATACCTCTAAACTTATCAGAAGATAAGTATTTATAATCCTGTTCCTACGGATCCTAACAAACTAGAACAAATCCTAATTTGCTAACTAACTAACGGATAATCCGGAATCTTGAATCTTGAATCTTCTTATCTTTAGTCTTCAATCTTCAATCTTGATTCTAGAATCTTCATATCCTTTCCGTTGATATAGAGAGATAAAAGTGAATTTAAAACATATTTAAATTCTCTTAAACTGACTTCTTTAGTCGGACTGAGTTACTCAGCTTGAAACTCATCAAGCTGAGTTCTTCGAGAACAAACCCGAAAACAAACATGAACTAACATGTATAATTAACTCATCCTTATAAGTCCTAAGAGTTAGCTAGAACTTATTTAGCAACTCTGTTGAGCTGACTCAGTATATACGTTGAGTCACTCAGCTTGAAACACATCAGGCTGAATACTCAACCTATATCTTAGGTGACATACACAGCTTATCAAACACATTGATAAACTTACTAAGATATAGTCTAAGCTGATCGAATATATGCTTAGCTTATATTAAGCTTATACTCAGTCTGAAACACTATAAGTTTTTAGTCCGACTAAGCTTCATAATTTTGTTTAAGTTGTATTTAGAACTCATCTTACAAACTTAACTTTGTCTCATCAAATCTTAACTAATGAGATCATATTCCCAACAAACTCCCCCTACACTTGTAGAAAAACACGATTTTGTCACACCAAAAATGTGTGACTATATGCGTATAGTCACACTTGCTTTTTCAGCGCATGTGACACCAAAGGTCGAGTGACCATAGCTCATAAATGTGTGACCATATGCTTTTAAAAGTCAAGCATAAATGTGTATGTGTTACTATTGTTCATGTAATGGCCACATGAATTTAATGTTTGTGTGGCGTTTTGTAATATTCAGTCACATAGATGTAATTATTACGTGACCAAAAGTGTTAAAATGTGTGACCATATGCTTTTTAAAGTCAAGTAAATGTGTATTTCGTGTGACTATTGTTCACCTAATGGTCGCATGAATTTAATTTTTGTGTGGCGTTTTGTAATACTCAGTCACACAAGGCATTTTATTTTTGAGGATTTAGTTACATAGTTGTAATTAAAAAGTGACCAATTGTGTTAAAATGTGTGACCATATGCTTTTTAAAGTCAAGTAAATGTGTATTTCGTGTGACTATTGTTCACCAAATGGTCACATGAAATTAATATTTGTGTGACGTTTTGTAATATTCAGTCACACAAGGCAATTTATTTTTGAGGATTTAGTCACATAGAAAGTGACCAAATGTGTTAAAATGTGTGACCATATGCTTTTTAAAGTCAACTGAATGTCTATTTTGTGTGACTATTGTTCACACAATGGTCACATGAATTTAATTTTTGTGTGACATTTTGTAATATTCAGTCACACAAGCCATTTAATTTTGAGGATTTAGTCACATACAATAAATTAAAAAGTGACCAAAAGTGTTTAAATGTGTGTACATACGCTTTTTAAAGTCAAGTGAATGTCTATTTCGTGTGACTATTGTTCACCCAATGGTCACATGAATTTAATATTTATGTGACGTTTTGTAATATTCTGCCACACAAGACATTTTAATTTTGAGGATTTAGTCATATAGTTGTAATTAAAAAGTGACCAAATGTGTTACCATATGCTTTTTAAAGTCAAGTAAATGAGTATTTCGTGTGACTATTGTTCACCCAATGGTCACATGAATTTAATATTTGTGTGACGTTTTATAATATTCAGTCACACAAGGCATTTTATTTTTGAGAATTTAGTCACATAGTTGTAATTAAAAAGTGACCAAACGTGTTAAAATGTGTGACCATATGCTTTTTAAAGTCAAGTGAATGTGTATTTTGTGTGACTATTCTTCACACAATGGTCACATGAATTTAATATTTGTGTGACGTTTTGTAATATTCAGTCACACAAGACATTTTAATTTTGAGGATTTAGTCACATAGTTGTAGTTAAAAAGTGACCAAATGTGTTAAAATGTGTGACCATATGCTTTTTAAAGTCAAGTAAATGTGTATTTTGTGTGACTATTGTTCACCCAATGGTCACATGAATTTAATATTTGTGTGACATTTTTTAATATTCAGTCACACAATGCATTTTATTTTTGAGGATTTAGTCACATAGTTGTAATTAAAAAGTGACCAAATGTGTTAAAATGTGTGAACATATGCTTTTTAAAGTCAAGTGAATATCTATATCGTGTGACTATTCTTCACACAATGGTCACATGAATTTAATATTTGTGTGACGTTTTGTAATATTCAGTCACACAAGTCTTTTTAATTTTGAGGATTTAGTCACATATAATAAATTAAAAAGTGACTAAAAGTGTTAAAATGTGTGACCATATGCTTTTTAAGGTCAAGTAAATGTGTATTTTGTGTGACTATTACCAATGGCCACATGAATTTATGTTTGTGTGGCCATTATGTAATATTTAGTCACACAACGAATTAAGAAAAAAGTGGCCAAAAGTGTTAATAAGTGTGACCATATTATGTGAGGGCACCTTTTAGTCACATTTAAGAAATCAATAATTTGTGTCACAGTATGAATTATATATATATATATATAAAGAAAAAACACAAAACTAATTCGAATTACACAACAAATTGGAATGTATATAAGTAAACGAAATACATAATCGTAATGAAATAAAATTATACACTATCATACTTTAACGAGTTATACATTTAACAATCAAAAATCTAAATTTTTTTTACTCTTCAATTGGGGCCTCGCTTTTTTTGTAATGCTATCAGTTGTCACATAAACACATTTGCGCTTTGTTTGTAATTTTGGTGTAACTGTGTTCTCGCCAATCTTCTCTACCGTATTTGGTGGTGTAATTTCCTATAGGAAACAAAATTCGCATGCATGTATCAAACATTACGTCAAAAATAACTTCTTCCATTGGCCATGCGTAAAATCCACGTACTGCGTCCTTGACTATTTTGAAACCATTCTTTCCAACATCCGGTATGCATGCTGCATCCACTAACGATTGGTCAATTGAAACTCTGTAGCAATCCTTTGGAAGTGGTGCGTTATGAAGAGTTTAATTCCCTCAGTCTTGTATACAGTACCCAAAGCAATAACACTTGTTCTCTTTGAGTGCCACAACTTACACTTAATTGCTTGAAAAACACACAATGATAAGAACAAGACAACTACACAACACAGAAATCCGCTGATGCAACAAATTAAGATCTATCAGCTATTTAAACTACATAATATAATAAATAGATTAACAGCTAGACAAGACACAATGATCAGGTGATAAAACTAGACAGCTGATCACACAAACACACATCAGCTAATCACACAAACACATAATATATGAACATGTGGAAATACATACTTGTACTGGTGGTGGAGATATATTTTCTTGCGACTCAGAGTCTCGACGTCGAGACGTGTTTCTTTGTGATCCAGACTTTTTGTTAGATTTGACAGTTTTAACCTTTTCCTATATGTATAAAACACGTTAATTAAACGCGACATGTATGTAAAATTCAAAAATCACAGGGGGATATATACAGGGTAGATGTTTTATTACTTACAATTGTTTCCAGTTCGTTGTTAGAAGTTGCAAGTCCATTAGACTTATGAATGCTATCCTCCATCTCACATACAACATCATCACTTAACGGTGTTTTGCCTCCATCTCCATTAGACAGCTGCAATAGAAATTAAGAAATGCATTTGTTAGCAATACACAATGTAAATGTTAGCATAATTGGAAAAAAAGTCTTTCCTTTGATGTCAAAGACCGTATCATCTCCTCTTGTGCCTTCAACTGACCACTCAGATGAACAAGCATTCCTTTTGTTTCTGTCACCTCGTTGGACAAATTCTGGATTACTACTTCCTTTTCTTGACGCTCGCGTCTCTCATTATCGAGTTGACATTCAAGTAACACAATTCTTTCATCAGATGCTTGTCTGTTTCGAGGAAGATCAAAGTACTTATTGTATGTCACTCCACCTCCAACTCCTCTTGCATAACCTCCCTTTTCCTTACCAAATACAACTGTCAGGGCATCAGTGCCCTGAGCAACCTGCAAGGTTCCTTCTTTGATCTTGTCCTCAGTATCAATCTGCATATATGGAAAATAAGTTATTATATATATCAAATTAAACATAAAGTGATAATAAAATATGCAGTCATACTTACAATTTTATCTTCCATTGATTTAGTCTCATCATCTGCAAAATTTCCTGATTTCTTTAGCCTTTCTTTCAACCACATTATACAACGCGGGGGTTCTCCATCAGGTTGGATTTCTTTATTTTTTATCTTATAAACATCAAATACATACAAAATGTAAAGTTAAACCAAGTTCAAATACGTAATAATTTATAATATTTTATAAAAGTTTACCATTTTCTCTTTGACATGTATGTATCCACCTCGTCCCATTGTATGGTGATAAACAGACTTGGAACACGCCGTTTTAGTTGCAGCTGATTTTTCCTAATTACAACACAAATGCATTAGGTGTTTAGATGCAAACACAAAATTATGAAAAGATATGGACTTAAAATAAAAAATGACAAATTAAAACCTGGTATTCCTCTGAGCTCGTATACTTCACAAGAGCGACCCACGCTGGGGCTTCAACAATCGCACTATATTTCGCCGGGACTTCATTTAATTTTGAACGTGTATTTTGATTGGTCAATATGTATGTTTGTCTCATTTTCCTTCTGAAATTCCTTAGAAGTCCACCAAGACGATGCATTATTAAGTTTCTACGACTCTTGTGAACATCAAAAAATTGCTGCAAAAAATAATCAACACAATGTTGTAAATTAGTTTCACATAATGTAAATGCATAAGGATAAAGGTAGTTATATCATATGTACCGTGATTTCATCTCAAAGTTTATCTCTTGCTTCTGGACCCACCTTCTTCCAGGATAAAATCTTCAAACCTATATGCTCACAAACAACGTCTCCTAAAAAACTTATAAACAATGCTCTGTTTGGCCCTGATATCCTATTCATCACATCGAAGGTTACCAGAAGCTTTGGTCCACCAGGTTGGCCATATTCTTTGCGAAACTTGGATAACCTGGTTATTCCCCTCTTAACTACAGGTTTGCCAAGAAGAGGGTTTTCGTTGTTATCTTCCGCCTCATCATCAGTATAATCCTCTGATTCATATCCAAGAATATTGTCACCCATATGATGATTAACAAGTTGATGGTCCTGATCATCGACTTGAGCAAGTTCCATATTTCTTGAGTAGAGATTTGTAAAAGGGAAATATTAGAATTGTTAATTAGTTGTTTAGGAATCTATCAAACAGGAAAGAGTTTATAAATTTTCAATTGATTTTTTGTTATAGAATATATACAACACGTCTTCATGACTGGCAAAAATGTGTCAAAAAATTCAAATAATTGGTTGCCGGAGAACGAAAGTTTTGATTTTTTTCATTCCCTAATCGGCAATAATCGAAATTTAAGGAAACTGAATAGTCGGAATTGTCTTTTTTTTGAAATTTCAGGAAACTGAATTGCCCTTTTTTGAAAGTAAAGTTGAAAATTTTGGCTCCAAATGCCTAATTAAATAAGAATTTAATTTTTTACAAGGCGTAATTAACAATATTTAAAAATTTCAGGTGACTTTAATCTATAATATATAAAATTTTAGATAATATAATTATAAAATTAATTTTAGATAATATAAAATTTAGACAATCGGTAATTAACATGGATCATGGGTCACGTGTATTGGGTTATGACTAAGAACAAGACAGTAATATGGTTCATGTGTAATATGGTTCATGTTCATGTGTCATGGTTACTACCACTGTGACCGGTGACAATCGGTAATTAATAAGTGTCATGGGTCACGGTTAATTAATATGGTTCATGTGTCATGGTTGGGTTTAGGGTTTAGGGTTTAGGGTTTAGAGTTTAGGGGGGGTTATGACTAAGAATAAGACAGTAATATGGTTCATGTGTAATATGTTTCATGTTCATGTGTCATGGTTACTACCACCCTGGCTGGTGACAATCAGTAATTAATAAGTGTCAAGGGTCACGGTTAATTAGTGTGGTTCATGTGTCATGGTTAGGGTTTAGGGTTTAGGGTTTAGGGGGTTATGACTAAGAACAAGACAGTAATATGGTTCATGTGTAATATGTTTCATGTTCATGTGTCATGGTTACTACCACCCTGACTAGTGACAATCAGTAATTAATAAGTGTCATGGGTCACGGTTAATTAATATGGTTCATGTGTCATGGTTAGGGTTTAGGGTTTAGGCTAAACATCTGTACCGCACACAATCGATGGCAGAGACGGCCCCCAAGTGAACAAAAATTTTCTCCATAACTCCCATAGGAAGATCACTTAATGTTGTTTCTCTTTTTCAGTTTTTTGCCGTTTGTTTGAAGTAGAAGCTTCCATTGTGATCGTTGAAAATGACTAGTGATACTAGGGTTTGAAACTGTTTGGGTTGTTTTTTTGGATGATCAAAAGATCGTCTGCAAACGCCGATAACTGAAACGACGTGCAGGTGCAGTACGTGTGGAAATATGGTGCCTAGACTGTGTAGTGTGTAAAATTACTTTATTGCCCCTTATAAATAAAATTCTATATTTGATTAGTAAGGGTATTTTTGTAAAAACACTTAATTCAAACAAACACAATCTTCTTTGAAAAATCAACCGGTGAGAGTAAATGATCTTTTCCTTTTTAAATTAAACACACATTAATTACGGAGAATTCTTTTAACCGGTTTGTCTCTAATTAAATACGCCGCAAAGAGTATACGATATTCGAAGGCTTAAATCCCTAAAATTCCAACTGTTTCATCCAGTTTAATTCTTCTCTACTTCTTGTTCTTTGACATTTTTAAACATGGACAAGTTTTGTATGGGTACAAGTAGGACCAATTATTTTGAAGGAGTGTCAGAGTTTATTAATTACGCATTACAGAACTTGACGAAGATGAGGAACGCTGACCCACGAGTGAATAAACAACATCTAAAAATGCCATGTCCGTGTTCCAAATGTTTAAACCACATAGAGCATAAAGTGGAGGAAGTGCATCACCATTTGTTCAGCAATGGGATTGATCTAAACTACACAAAGTGGATTAACCATGGGGAAAAGGATGAGCCATCAACAAGTGGGCCAAAACCTGACAATGTTACAACAGAGTTTGTTGAAAACACAGAATTTGGTTCACAAATTCCAACACATGGACCAGAAACAGTAGAAATTGTTAATGCTACTAAATATAATTTTGATGAGGAAGACCATGTGAAGTTTCAAGAACTATTATTAGACGCAGAGAAGCCACTTTACAAAGGATGTCCTGACTTTACAAAGTTGTCTGCAATGGTCCAACTACTCAACTTGAAGAGCAAGTACGGATGTTCAGATAAGTTCTTTACTGAGTTACTAGGATTGTTAAAAAAGATGCTCCCTGATGATAACGAATTCGTGGAAAACACTTATGAGGCCAAAAAATCATGAAATTGATGGGGTCAGGATACAGAAAGATACATGTATGTATCAACAACTGCCTTCTTTACTGGAAGGAGGACGAGAAATTGACTGTGTGTCGAACTTGTGGGATATCAATATGGAAGTTGGATAATAAGACACATAAAGTGTACGAAAACATTCCAGCAAAGGTAATGTGGTACTTCCCAGTTATACCAAGACTGCAACGACTCTTCAAGATACAAAGTATTTCAGAAGACTTAAGATGGCATGCGACAAGGAGGATAACAGATGGTGTTTTACGTCACCCGGCAGATTCACAGGCATGGCGTACCATAGATGAAAAATTCCCCGAAATTGGTAAGGATCCAAGAAATCTACGGTTAGGAATATCGGCTGATGGAGTTGACGTCAACAGAGGAAATAGGCATCACAGTGTATGACCAGTCTTAACTGTCATATACAACCTTCCTCCATGGTTATGCATGAAAAGAAAGTTTATCATGCTTTCGGTATTAATATCAGAATACCCGGGAAATGATATTGATGTTTTTTTGGAACATTTAGTTGATGATCTGCAACGCTTATTCGAGGAAGGTGTTGATACATATGATGCTTCCACAAAAGAAAACTTTAATCTATGTGCCGTTGTGTTATGGACAATAAATGATTACCCTGCACTTGGTACATTATGTAGCTGCCCATGCAGTGGATTCAAAGATTGTGTAGTATGTGGGAAAGATACATATAGTGTTAGACTTCCTGCCTCATCAAAACAAAGTTATGCTGGTCACACACGATATCTACCATATAACCATCCATTCAGAAAGCAAAAGAAGGCGTTTAATGGACAACAAGAATTTGGCCGCTCTCCAAATCCAATGACCGGGGAACAAATATACAACGAGGAATAACATATTGAAAATAAGTGGGGAAAAGGAAAACAAACAAACAATAAGACATCAGAAAACCAAGAAGATATGAGAGGCAGAGGTAGGAAGATTCAAAAGCAGAAAAGAAAAAAAACAAGCAGAAGGTAGTTCAAGCCAAGTAAATGAAGAAAACGGTGCGTATTGGAAGAAATTCAACATTTGGTATCGAAAACATAGGTATTGGAGGCATAATTTTGTTCCACATTGTATTGATTTCATGCATATAGAAAAGAATGTTGGTGAGAGTCTAGTCGGAACTTTGCTAAATGTTCCTGGAAAGACAAAAGATGGACTGAATGCTCGATTGGATCTGGTTGAGTTGGGTATAAAACCAGAGTTGTTTGCTAGGAAAGAAGCAGACAAAACAACACTACCTCCAGCAGGTTAGACATTAATGAATGATGAAAAGGACATATTTTGTGAAACATTATACAACATCAGGGTACCACAAGGCTATTGTTCAAATTTCTCTAGTTTGGTCAGCCTAAAGGAAAAGAAGCTCACTGGCCTTAAATCGCATGACTATCACATGCTAATGCAAGAGTTTTTGCCCATTGCAATTCGTTCAATAATGCCTCAAGCCACACGATATGCTATTATCTTTTTCTTTTTCTTTAAATCGATATGTAGCAAATAAATCACATTACAAGAATTAGATAAGATGCAAGAAGAACTCTGTGTGACACTGTGCCTTCTGGAGAAATTCTTTCCTCCGTCATTTTCTGATATTATGGTCCATTTGACTGTGCACCTAACTAGGGAGGTAAAATTATGTGGTCCTGTATGCTTTCGGTGGATGTATCCCTTCGAAAGATGTATAAAGGTTATTAAAGGACATGTGCGAAACAGAAATAGACCAGAGGGATGCATTGCTGAGGAGACTATTGCAGAAGAAACTATTGTGTTTTTCAGCGAATATCAAAAATCAATGAAAACTAATGGTATCCCACCTGATAAACATGAAACTGATGAAGATGAGGAAGGAAAACCAATGTCGGCTGGCAAATTAAGTGAAGTTTCTGCGAAACTCTTTCAGAAAGCACATTTGTATGTAATACAGAATACAGATGAAATTGTACCGTATATTGAGTAAGTATTACTAACACATGTCTATTTTGTTACTTATAATGTTCTAACATATATAATAATTAATCAAACACCTTGTTTCAGGCGACACAAGCAGCTTTTGGAAACAGAAAACCCGGCTAAATGAATAGCATTGCTGGAGAATGAGCACAGTAAATCTTTTGCTAATTGGTTACGCAATGAGGTAATCTGTATGTTATTTATAGTTGTTGCTTGTTGTTCCTTAAATTTGAAGCTCATATATACTTGTAATATATTAATAAAATTCAGGTTGCGAGAGAGTTAGCGATCTCCAAAGAAAGTGTATCAGAAATCGTAAGGTGGATTTCATATGGACCATGCGCCACCGTAGTTAAATACGACGCATATAACATCAATGGGTATGCATTTCGTACAAAATCTCGTGATGGCAGGGTTTACCAGAACAGTGGGGTTAGTGTTGAGGCAATAGATCTGCACATATCTAAAGAAGTTGCAACCACAAGACAAAGATTTTATTATGGGGTTTTACAAGAAATATGGGTACTAGATTATCGTTTCAGGAAAATTCCTCTTTTCAAATGTGATTGGGTTAAACATAGAGCTGGTGGAGTCAAACGGGATACTAATCTTTGTTATACATTGGTTGACCTGAATAATTTAGGCCACAAGGTTGATCCGTTCATATTAGCCTCACAAGCACGACAAGTATTTTATGTGAAAGATCAGCTAGATAAAATAATGTCTATTGTCTTTAAGACACCTCCCAAGAATTACAAATATACATATGATGAAGTCGATGAGGAATTTAGTACTGTCATTCACCCGCACAATGATAACATATTGCCACATGTAGATCGACGTGACTTGGGTAATGAATCACGAGACGATTACTATCGAACTGACTGTGGCGGTATTGTTATACGCAAATTGAAGTGAACAATCTCTTGGTGAAGTTAGCACACTCTAAAGTTCATTGTATTTTTTGCTTAACTCATATAGATGATAAATTGTATCTTTTTAGTACATATATTGTCATTTATTACTTGCAAATTACCATAACATATTCGAAATCTGTTGATCATAATAGAAACAAAATATTAGATTTACAACAGCTCCCATTTTATCTGTGTCAAGTCAACAAAACGGCAACTGACTTCAAAATAATTCACATTTTGACTATCTAAAGTCAAAATTCGGGGAAATGGGATATTAATTAGGTCAATTCAGTCAAAAATTTTCATACTGTTTTAGCTCCTTTTTCACCCTATTTTTTCCCACACTTTTGCCTCTATTTTTTTGGTATTTATATGCCTTCCAATATATTGCATCTGTTACACGAAGATACATCCTCTCCATCTATTATAAATATTTCATCTTCCATCTGTTTCATGAACATACTGCCCTTTCATCTGATTTCATTCTCAAAAAGAGGATGTTCCTGAATCGCAAAACCCTTCAAACTGCAATAGAAAAAAAAAATACACAGACTTTAGTTTCTTGATGAAAGAGGTTGATCAATACATCTTGAAGGACAAGAAAAGACTTGCAGATGTTGAAATGGCTATTGCCAATATTCAAATGAATATAGACGAATTGAATCTCCGCATTTCTCAGATTAATTCTGAATCGAAGATTTCAGTTTTCAACAGGGCCCATATTGATTTTCTTAATTCTCAATTGGCTCATCACACAAGTATGTATGCTTCGAATAACCAATTACGTGAGCATATTATAAAGTTTCTTGACTCTCAAAACTTGTACTCTGATGGGCTTGTTGATTATCTAGATTAGTTTTTTTTCTTTTTTATAATCTGTCTCTTGATGTAATGTTTTGAAAATTCACAAATGTTAATTAATGAATAATGTCTGTTGTTTGCTGTAATATTCGTTGTTTGTGTAGTTCAATTGAAAACAAACAACATCCTCTTTTGAACTAGCCAAAATGATTCCCAATTTCGAATTCAAAACGGTTCCAATTTTGACTTTACAAGATTTCCCATTTTGACTATATAAAGTCAAACTTGGGGGAAATGAATTATGAATATTTTTAATTTATGTGACCATATGTACTGGATTTTGGCTACACTTAACTCATGTGTGACAAACTCAACTCTATGATTTAGACACATAAATAATTACTTCATGTGACCATATGTAGACTCATGATTTAGACACACAAACACTTAATGTGGTTATAAACAACATTTAGATACACATTTGTCATGATGTGTGGCTATTATAAAGCAATATAGTTACACATGATCGTGCTAGAAATAAATGTGACTATATACCTTACCTTTTGGCCCCGTTAAACTTTAGACACACATAATAAGTTGCGTGACCATATGTACGATTTTTGCTACACTTAACACATGTGTGACAATTTTGATTCTATAATTTAGACACATAAATAATTACTTCATGTGACCATATGTAGACTCATGGTTTAGACACACAAACACTTAATGTGGCCATAAACAACATTTAGATACACATCTGTCATGATGTGTGGCTATTATAAAGCAATATAGTCACACATGATCGTGCTAGAAATAAATGTGACTATATACTTTACCTTTTTGCCCCGTTAAACTTTAGACACACATAATAAGTTGCGTGACCATATGTACGATTTAGGCTACACTTAACACATGTGTGACAATTTCGATTCTATGATTTAGACACATAAATAATTACTTCATGTGACCATATGTAGACTCATGATTTAGACACACAAACACTTAATGTGGCCATAAACAACATTTAGTTACACATTTGTCATGATGTGTGGCTATTAGAAAGCCATATAGTCACACATGATGGTGCTAGAAATAAATGTGACTATATACTTTTCCTTTTGGTGCCGTTAAACTTTAGACACACATAATAAGTTGCGTGACCATATATACGATTTTGGCTACACTTAACACATGTGTGAAAATTTCGAATCTATGATTTAGACACATAAAAATTACTTCATGTGACCATATGTAGACTCATGATTTAGACACACAAACACTTAATGTGGCCATACACATTTGTCATGATGTGTGGCTATTAGAAAGCCATATAGTCACACATGATGGTGCTAGAAATAAATGTGACTATATACTTTCCCTTTTGGCGCAATTAAACTTTAGACACACATAATAAGGTGCATGACCATATGTACGATTTTGGCTACACTTAACACATGTGTGACAATTTTGAATCTATGATTTAGACACATAAACAATTATTTTATGTGACCATATATGGCATTTAGTCACAGTAATTCAAGTGTGTGACAAACTTTTGTCACAATAAATTAAGTAAGTGACCATTTATCGCATTAGTCACGTTTTCCAAATTCATATGTGGCTAAATAATTAGCCAAAAAATTTCTGTAATCTTTAGCCACATAAATATTTGAATGTGTGGCGATACATTACCGAATGGTCACACGATCCGAGTTCATAAGTGACTAACTAATAACGAGGAACTTATTTTCGTACCTTTAGTCACATAAAAATTCGAACGTGTGGCCGTTTAATTCCGACTATGTGTGACCAAATCGCAGATTTGTACTAGTACTATTTGATGATGACAAAATCATCAAACAGTTCTTAAGTTTGTTTAACAGAATTATGTATTAAATCTTAAACTCATTAAGATTTTGTATTTGAACTAATCAAATATTAATTGAACTTATCAATTATCAATTGAACTTATCAATTTTAAGTTGAACAAACCAACCAATCATGTTAAAAAATAAGAACTAATCAAACATTCATTTAAGCTGAACTAATCAGACTAATAACTATGAACATATCATAACACAGTTGAACATATCAAACTAATATTTGTATTCATTTTTCTTGAACACATCAGAATACAAAAACTTTGATCACTTAGATCATGCACACTTAGTGCTTACAAGAATTAGAACTAATCTAATATTTACAATAGAACTAATCTATTATCTTATGAACTCAGGATGTAGAAGTTCCTAGTTAATGATTTCTTTGTTGATCTCATCTAGCAACTTCTTAGCTTCTATATTTCCTCTGAGTTCCTTCTATTGTACTCTGATGATCTTCTTCAGCTTGTATCTCACAAATTTATCTGAACCATCATCACCACAACAACTTCTAATATGTAAGACATCCCTAGCTTTTAGATAGCAAATCTCATTCAGCTTGATAAAGCTAGGTTTGCCTTCCTGATCCTTAAACATAAACCCCTGAATAGGTGCATTAATAACTTGATTCTCTTTGAACTCCACACCTTCAGGTACTTCAAATAGTTTCTCCCATTGCAGACCAGGAACTAGAACATATCTCAGCTCCTCAGCGCTATTGATCAGTTTAGAAACTTCAGCGAAGATCTCTTGCTTGATTTGACTTCTTTTGAACTTCTTGAGCATCATTATAATTCTTTTCCATTCTATGTAGCCCATCCTGTGAACAAATCTCAGGTCCATTCCCATTGTAGATTTATCATCAAATTCTATGTTGAGAATGATGGCTCCATTTACTCTGCTCAAAGTCATGCCTCTGATCTCTCCGCTTGAGCTTTTTCTGAAATAGCACTCTTGAATTTCTGCGTCTGTATATGGAATAGGATAAGGTCTTGGACCAGTGTAGTCAGCTTCAGCTTGAGCCAAAACTTTTCTCTCTTTTTCCTTTTCTTGGTCCTTTGCCTCCTTCTCTTTCCTTTTTCTCAGCTCTTCAAGTGAAATGCCCAACTCAGTGGCTTCCTCTTGTTCGAGCATTTCAATCATAAGCCTTGTGGCCTTTTCTTCCTTAGTTTCTTCCTCAGTCTCAGAAACACTGCCAGCTTCAGATTCAGATTCTATCAACTTTTATTTCTTAGCTGCAGGTTCCTCTTTTTCTAACTCCAGCTCCCCCTCAAACTGAGCTTGCCTCTCTACTCCTTTTGCTAGTGTCAGTAAAGCTTCAGCTTGAACTAACTCAGCGTCAGCTTCAGCTAGATCCTTCTCCCCTTTTTGTCATCATCAACAAGGGTTGAAGTCTGTTATTGTTGGAGTACAGCAACTGCAGAGGCAATCTCTTGAACATCCTTAGTCAGCTTCTCAAGTCTTTGATTGATTTGTCGTTTGTTCTTCTTCTGCTTGAGATGGAACAAACCAAACTGAGCTGCAACGTATTGTTTCAAATGTTTAATGCCTGAGGAGGCAGATGCTTCTGGAGGAGACTTACTCCTCTCCTTAGACTCAGATTATTTAGACTGTAAATCGAAAGAGTCAAAAACATTAAATGGTGAGGGTTTGGGTGTATCATCCAAGGGTTGGTGTATACCCTCAAACTCATGTGCACCAGAGTTTGGACCCTGTGAATCACCTTGGTACTGAGATGAAACATTGACAGGTCGTGCAGGTGGGTGTGAGAAGTGAAAAGAAGTAATTGGGCTCGAAACGTGAAGTGTATGGGTTGGTGGTTGGCTTATTGGTTTGGAGTGGGGTGATTAACACTGGGGATTGGTCATTCTTTCAATGTTACTTGAGTGTGTCTGCAGACACATTAAAAAGCTCTCCCTTGGCTCTGGAGAGTGTGGGCTGAGTAGACACCACACCCGGCTTAGGCTGTTGGGTTGATATGAGCCTCGGGGTTGACACCTTAAGAATATGTGTCTCCCCCTGAACTCCTGCCTGGGGAGGGATTAATGTGATCTCAGCTCCAGTGATGCCTATAGGAGTGGCACCACCTTTGGCAGTTTTACGGGTATAGGTTTGGATTTTCTCCCTAGTAGCAATGGGCACACTAGGGGTGTCGTCAGAGTGGAGTTGCATGGAAGGTGGAGGAGATGGGTTAGACTAGATTGGGTTTATCACAGTCTTATCTCCAAATGATGATGGAGAAAAGTGAGAAGAAGTTGAGAGAGGAGGAGTTATACCTTGTCTTGGACGTGCAATGAATGCAGACTCTAAAGAAGACTTAGAACCAGACGGAGAAGAAGCTCCAGATGCTCCCCCTTGATCCGACTCCTCAGCTTTACTTTCATATGAAGCTCTCTCAGCTATCCATTGCATTGGGTCACTTAGACCTTCCTGCTCTGGAAAGATGTCATTGTTGAACATATTTGAGCTGAGTGTTAGACAGGGAACACATCCTGTCCAGCTTCATAAAGTTGTTCTCCCAACTCAGCTTCCACCACCAAGGATAAGTACCTTATAAATAGTACATGGAGATCCCTTGGTGTCTTTACCACTTGGGCTTTGAGATCGTTGAAGATGAGCAATGCATAGTCCAAATTTCTGGCATGGTACATGTTGTAGAGCAGCTGCATCTCGAACTCATTCACTTGATCCAGGCCTCCAATCTTAGTAACAAGTGAACGGATGTCAGTGGACACCATGAAGGCCCATCCAGTAGGAAAAGTGGCCTTCTTTATTACACCCTCAGTCCGTGGGTGACCCATGGGTAGGACTGACCTTGCCACTTGCCTAGTAACAGCAGCTTCGAACACATCATTTTTAGGGAGTTGAAGAACTGCCCTTAGCCGCTGCACAGTGATGACAACTGTTCTCTCCCCATTTAGAACAGTGCCAGTGATCTCTCCCCTGTTCTGGTCGTAAGTGCAAGTGTACCAGAACTCCAACAGGTGTTGTGGAACTATGTGGAGTGGTGCTCCTGAGAAAGCGAATGCCAAGGGGCATTTTCAAATATAGTCCACCCACAGTTCATATCCTCTGCCTCGTTTCCTCTCTGGAATCGTGAGACAGGCTCGTTGATTGATTATTCGAATCAACGGCACACCATTATTCTTCATTTAAGCCCCTCTGACCATCCTATCACCGAGAATAAGAATGGTTTCGTCCATTGTTTAATTTCACTGAGTAACTATTGAATTCGCACTGAGAAGGTGAAATTCGCACTGAGCGTTTTAGAGATCGCACTGAGCAATTTAGGGTTTGAATATGAACGGTTGATTGCACGAAGCAAGAGAGGTGTTCGTGAAAGGTATTTGAGCGTATGAGAAATTGAGAAGTTAGAGTTGTAAGCGTAAACTTTTGTAAACCGGTTATGATCGTTATATATAACTTTCCGAGGAGAGAGAAAAGTTACCATTGGAAATCCCTTTTATCCATTATGCATAACAAATTTACGGCGCAAGGTGACAGTAATCGAGATGAAACTTATCATCTCCCAACGGTTGAATATGTAAAATAATATTATTGACTTACAACAATATTATTTACACTGTTGTATTACACCAATACGCAATCGGTATAAAATGTGATAACAACTTATGAATTAATAACACATAGTAATTACATCATAGTTTGGATACACCAAACTGAGTAAACCAATCACTCAGCTTTAGTCAAGCACTCAGCTTGAGTTGATCACTCAGCTTGAGATTAAACCTCAGCTTGAGTGGAGCACACATCTCAAAATTAATGACACATAGTCAATTTTGTTTGAGACTGACTCAAACTTATATTTTAACTACACTGAGTAGTTAAATCGTGTTTGGAACTTACCAAACGTGTGAACAAATCACACAGCTTGTGTTAAGCACATAGCTCAGACTCAATGACACTTAGTCATTTCTGTTTAAGACTAACTCAAACTTGTGAACTCATCATTCAGCTTGACAATATATTCAGTTTATGAAAACTTATTTATAAACTGTGCGCTCGGCTTAAGACACTTAGTCTTTGTCAAACTGAAACTAAAATTCTAGACACTTAGCTACGGGTTGAGCATACCCAATTCACTTAGCGAATACATAAACCTCTTTTCATCAAGTTGTTTTGTAAAGATATCTGCCAATTGGTCATCAGTGGAGATAAATTTGATGTCAACTTTACCTTTTTCCACGATGTCCCTGATGAAGTGATGTCTAATCTCAATGTGCTTGGTTCTTGAGTGGAAGACTATATTGTAAGTGAATGCTATAGCACTTTGGTTATCACAGAAGATAGGATTTTACTTGAAACTCATACCAAAGTCTTGAAGCTAATGTTGCATCCACAGGATTTGAGCACAACAGCTTCCTGCTGCAACATACTCAGCTTCAGCAGTTGAAGTAGCCTCTGAGTTCTCCTTCTTACTAGTCCAGCTTACTAACTTCCCTCCAAGCATTTGACATCCTCCTGTTGTTGATTTTCTATCTAACTTGCACCCAGCATAGTCAGCATTCGAAAAACCAACTAACTTAAATCTAGAGTCCTTTTAGATACCAAAGGCCTAGATTTGGTGTTCCTTTAAGGTACCTAAAGATCCTTTTCACAGCTTGAAGATATGAGTCCTTAGGATCGGACTGATATCTTGCACAAACACATGTAGCAAACATGATATCAGGTCTACTAGCTGTCAAATAGAGTAATGAACCTATCATTCCTCTATAGGTAGACTGACATACAGACTTACCATCTAAATCTTTACTCAGCTTGACAGCTGGTGACATGGGTGTTTTCATAGTTGAACTTGAATCAAAACCATATATCTTTAATAAATCAAGAACATACTTGCTTTGATTGATGAATATTCCATCAGGTTTTTTTGAATTTATAAGCCTAGGAAATATGTCATCTCACCCATCATACTCATCTTGTACTTTTGTGACATAATTTTGGAGAACCATTCACACAGAGATTCATTTGTTGAGCCAAAAATAATGTCATCCACATAGATTTGTACAAGAATCACCTGTCCTTTACTCTTTTTAATAAAGAGTGTCTTATCTATACTACCTCTGGTGAAGTCCATTGATAGCAGATAATTAGACAGTATATCATACCAAGCTCGTGTAGCTTGTTTAAGACCATACAAAGCCTTTTCTAACTTATAGACATGATGTGGAAACTTTAAACTAACAAAGCCAGGAGGTTGTTTCACATAGACTTCCTTCTGAAGTTTTCCATTTAGGAAAGCACTCTTCACATCCATTTGATAGACTTTGAAGTCTTTATATGCTGCATAAGCTAAGAACAGCCTTATGGCTTCAATTCTAGCAACAGGGGCAAAGGTCTCATCATAATCGATTCCTTCTTCTTGTTTATACCCTTGTGCTACCAGCCTAGCTTTGTTCCTAACAATCACTCCATCCTTGTCCATTTTTTTTCTATAGACCCACTTAGTGCCTATAATTGTATGATTTTTGGGGGCTGGGACAAGACTCCAGACTTTATTTATCTCGAACTCATTTAATTCTTCTTACATAGCTTATATCCATTCTTCATCCTCTAAGGATTCTTCAGTCTTCTTTGGTTCTATTTGAGATAGGAACCCAAAGTAAGCAGCATAGTTTGTTGTAGCCTTTGATCTTGTCATTACTCTTTCTTGAACATTTCCAATTATTTGATCTTGAGGATGATCTTTGAGAAATTTAAATGTTGTAGTTGGAGAATCTGGTTCTGGATCTGAGTGATATTGAGAACTCTGAGGTGAACTTACATCCTCATTCTCAATAGCAGCAATGTCAACAAACTGATGATCACTAAGATCTTTAGTCTGAGTGACGTCAGCTCCAAAGGGATTGATGAACTCACCATCCTTCTCAGCTTGAGAGTCCCTTGGAGCTTGTGATGATTTCTTTGATGGACAGACATCATCATCACTATCATCTCCCATGACATACATATGATTTGACATAGTGGTTTCCTCAGACTTTTCAAGATCAGTCAGACTAACCAAGTTAGCTTGTCGTTTATCAGCTTGATCAAAATTGTCTTCATCAAATGAGACTAGAGTTGATTCTTCTATGGCCTTTCTCCTTGTACTATACACTCTGTAAACTTGGAGATTGAGGAATAACCAACAAATATTCCAGGATCAGCTTTAGGTTCCAACTTATGGAGATGATCTCTTTGATTCAGCACATAGCATTTTGAACCAAAGACATGGAAGTAACCTATATTGGGCTTTTTAGATTTATACATCTCATATGCTGTTTTGCCATGTCTTTTGACAATGATTGACCTATTTTGGGTATAGCAGGCTGTACTTATAGCTTCATCCCAGAAATATAGTTTCAATCCTGCCTCACATAACATTGTTTTAACAGCCTCAATTAAGGTTCTATATCTCCTTTCAGCCACTCCATTTTGTTGAGGAGTTCTGACTGAGGAGAAATTTTGTAATATTCTTTTTTGTTCACAAAAGCCTTCTAGGGTTGAGTTTCTGAACTCAGTCCCATGATCACTTTAGAGTTGCTTTACAGACTTACCTTTTTGCAACTATTCCTGTTTGATAAAACTTATTATCTCCAGGGCAGCTTCACTTTTGGCTTTTAGGAATATTACCCAGGTGAATCGTGAGAACTCATCTACTATCATCAGTGTGTATTTCTTGCCACTCAGGCTAGGGGTACTTATGGGTCCAAACAGATCCATATGCAACATATGCAATGGGTCTGTTATTGAAAAATTTTTCTTTGATTTGAAAGACCCTTTATGGTATTTCCCTTGCTCACAAGCTGAACACAATTTTTCCTTGACAAATGTGATCTTTGGTAATCTAGAGACTAACTCTTAATTGGATAGCATATTTATATTTTTGAAATTTAAATGCGATAATCTTTTATGCCACAACCAACTCAGCTTACGAACAGATTGGGAATACAAGCAGGTTTCAGTGTAGGGATCAGCAGAATTAAGATCAAGTAGATACATATGTCTTTCTATTTTCGCTATTAATACGGGCTTTCCCTTAGCATTATATATAGTTCCTGCTTTCTTCCTAAAAGTAACAATATTGTCTTCATCACACAACTGGCTGATACTTATCAGATTGTGTTTAAGACCATTGACATATGCAACCTTCTGGAAAGTCACCTTGCCAGCATGCATCTTCCCATAACCTTTAGTTCTTCCATGGGAGTTGTCACCAAATGTAACTTTAGGACCTTCATCTTCCTGGAAATCACTAAGAAGTCCTTTCCACCCAGTTATGTGCCTTGAACATCCACTATCTAAGTACCATTTACTTGAACCCTGCACATGATAAGTAAACTAAACACATTAGTTTTGTTTGGGAGCCCACTTCATAGTAGGTTCAGATGTTGAGCACTTAGCATCTTCATCTTGTGGAACTGACTGTTCAGCTTGAGCAGGAACTGAGTCCTGTGTAGGCTGATCAGCCTGTTCCTGTTCAGGCCTTGAGATTTCAACGTCACAGTCCTTGGCCTCATGTCCTCTACTTCTACACTTGTAGCATCTCCTTCTTCCAATGATTACTGGAGGTAGAGTGTTTAATAATCCTTGTGAGAATTTGCTCTCAGTCTTAGGATTATATGTTGTGGATAACTTTTCAACTTTCTTTGCAAGTTGATTCACTTGATGTTCACTGACTTTGGACTTACCTTTGTCAGATCTTTGTTTGTTATCCTTTTGTTCAGAGGTTTGACCAACAAAATTCTTTTCGATGACTTTGGACTTACCACTGTCATGCTTTCTGGACTTACCAGTTTCAACAGGTTTGGACTTACCACTGTTGATCTCCTTGGACTTACCAAGTTTGACAACTTTGGACTTACCATTGTTGTGATGTGACCTATGAATTACAGTGGTCTTCCTATTCTTGTAACTTCTCTCTGAGCCAGATAGAGAATGTTGTCTTTTGAAAGGATTTGGATTAAGCCTTTCTATGACTGAAGTTCTTTGAATAGGCTGAGTGCCTAATCTATCTAGCACAGGCTTACTCTACTGTTTAGATGTTGAGCACTCATTCCCATGATCTTTTGCCTTTACATACATATTGTATTTAAGGTGTTGACCATGTTTCTTCTATGAGGCTGACTTCTGAGACTCAATTAGTTGTCTATCCTCCTCAGAGTCTGTACTTGCTATCTCATCATCATCAGCTGCATGAGCTACGGATTGATAGTCACCTCCAAGTACAGCTTGTACCTGTTTAGGAATTTGTTGGTTGATACACTTTTCAGCAAGCCTTGATGACTTACACCAAGATTCAGTGACCTTTTGGAGTTGATCAGCTTTCTCTTTGGCTTCCTGAAGTTCTTCATTTAGAAGTTTATTTATGTGTCTTTGACATTCAAGATCACATTGTGCCTTCTTACCAACATCAATGAGAGATTGATTCTCCTTAATCTCATCTTTCAGTTTAGCTATCTCAGCTTTGAGGTATTTTTGAGACTTAAGGATAGTATTGAATCATTTAACAAATAATCGAAAGCAATAACTTTTTCTTCATCGGTGTAAGAGTTGAAATTACTAACCTTGTACATGGAGTAGGATCCCAATCACTAAGTTTGCTGTTTTCCTCAGCTTCCTTCATGTCAGCTTCAAAGATTGATTCAGACAGGCCGTAATCAACCTTGTCTATTTCAAACTTTTCATCTTCTTGAGCCATTAGACATATATCATCATCATCTGAGGTAGATGATTCTGTATCCCAGGTTTCAGCATAGAGTCCTTTTGCACTGGACTTGTCTTCAGGCTTTCCTTTCTTGAGCTGAGTATATTTCTTCTTGTATTTATCAGCTCTGTAAGCATTCTTATCAGCAACTGATGCTGATTCTTCCTTCTTTGATCTGCACTCAACAGCAATATGTCCTTTTTTCTGACAATTGTAGCACACAACTTTCTTGGGATCAAAAGAACTCTTTCCTTTGCACCTGTCAGATCTTCCTCTTTCCCTTTGAGCTCTTCTCAAACGTCTGGCTAGCATGGCCATCTTCTCAGTGATAGTCTGAACATCATCAGTATCACCTGAGCTGAGTCTGAGTGGTCAGCTTAAGAGTCTGACTCAGTCTCAAATTCAACAACCAAAGCTTTAGAACCTTTTTTCTTTTTCTGTGCAACTAATGCAACATCAGCTTTATCCAAAGAATCCTTTAGTTGTTGTTGAGAAGTTCTCTTGTGCTCTGTGATCTGTTCATGATGGAGCATGAACCCATAAATAGACTGTAGGTTATACATATGTAATGTTACTCCCGCCCTCAGTGTTGTAGTTACTTCATTGAACATTTTTGGTAACACATCCAGAAATTTCAGCATTAGGTCAGCTTCATTCTTCTTAATGCCTACACCTAGCAGGTCATTAATCAAGCAGTGAAACTTGATAAACACATCAGCCAAGGTTTCATTCTTCTTAGAGAAGAAGTTTTCATAGGATCGGTTCAGATGGTTCTTCTGCTGCTTGACTAGATCTGTGCCCTCATATGTGATACTCAGAGTATCCTAGATCTCTTTTGCAGATTGACACCCACTCACAGTGTGTAATATCTCATTGGACAAAGCATTTGCCACAACACTCTTGGCCTTGTCATCCAGATTATAAAGTTTCCAGTCTTCATCTGTCCAGGATGCAACAGGCTTCTTTACTTCTTTTTCAGTTCTGTCTGTTTTGTCAATGGACGTATCACTAACAACAGCAGAAATCTTGGGTATTATCGGTCCTTTAGTAATGACATCGTACATATGATTGTCAACGGACTTGAGGAAAAGCATGACTCTGAATTACCACATAGGATAGTCAGATCCATTGAATATGGGATAGCCCTTAGCAGACATCTGAGGAAAGTTTGATGAATTGTTGCTTGTAGACATTGTATACTTTCTTAGAATCTTGAACTTTCAACTTATGAAATAGTTCAGCCTGCTCTGATACCAGTTGTTGGTCCCTTGGTGAGAGTATCAACAAGCAAGTAATGTGTAGAAGGGGGGTTGAATACACTTTCTGTAGAAAATTGAACAAATCAATAAAAAGTGTTAACACACATCAAACCACAACAGTCGAACGCTTTGCTTTTCATTAATAAGAAGATGATTACAGACTCTATCAAGTAAGCAACACTTGATATGTAAACACCAGACGACTCTCTAAACAGGATTTAATCACAGATTGAATACTTACCAATTTCACAACAAATGTGAATATTCGAACACACGAACAACTTGTCAATCTGTGAGTTTCTTGATCACGTTGAACTGACAAACAGTGAATCAAGACTCGTAACACATACGATCAATGTTGAGGTGAAACTGAGTTTGGCTATGTAACTCGTTGAGTAGTCATACCTCTAAACTTATCAGGAAATAAGTATTTATAATCCTGTTCCTACGGATCCTAACAAAGTAGAACTAATCCTAATTTGCTAACTACCTAACGGATAATCCGGAATCTTGAATCTTGAATCTTGAATATTCTTATCTTGAGTCTTCAATCTTCAATCTTAATTCTGGAATCTTCTTATCCTTGCCGTAGATATAGAGAGATAAAAGTGAATTTAAAACATATTTAAATTCTCTTAAACTGACTTTTTTAGTCGGATTGAGTTACTTAGCTTGAAACTCATCAAGCTGAGTTCTTCGAGAACAAACCCGAAAACAAACATGAACTAACATGTATAATAATTAACTCGTCCTTAGAAGTCCTAACAGTTATCTAGAACTTATTTAGCAACTCTGTTGAGCTGACTCGGTATATACGCTGAGTCACTCAGCTTGAAACACATCAGGCTGAATACTCAACCTATATCTTAGGTGACATACACAGCTTATCAAACACATTGATAATCTTACTAAGATATAGTCTAAGCTGATCGAATATATGCTCAGCTTATATTCAGCTTATACTCAGTCTGAAACACTATAAGTGTTCAATCCGACTAAGCTTCATAATTCTGTTTAAGTTGTATTTAGAACTCATCTTACAAACTTAACTTTGTCTCATCAAATCTTAACTGATGAGATCATATTCCCAACACCAGCTTGGGATGTCTGTGGATGAACTAAGAAGAAGACAAATGAGTGTACAAGCTGAGTTAGCAAATATTCAAAATAAGAAAGAAACAAGGGAGAAGGCTTGGGCTGAACAAATAAGAAAGCAGAATGAGGAGTTAGTCAGACTCAGACTGCCTATAGAGCCAAAGGAAGAAGAAGTTGAACTTCTTGTTGAAAAAATAAACCAGAGGAAGAAGACATTACTCAGTGTTATGTCAAGACACACTTCTCCTCTCGGATTAAAACACTCAAGCTGAGCTCAGTCCAAGGGATCATAATTCTAGAGTTAGTCCTAGAAAATGGTGAAACACCTTCCCTGGATCTGAATCAACTACACAGACTGGGATATGCTGAATGGAAGCAATTAGCCATAATCATCAAGCAGATGGAAAAGTCTTTTGCTAGAAATCAAATAAAGGATGAGATCTTAAGGCTGCTAGCAAAAGCTGATACAATAGAAATCATACCCAGATCTGAGATCAGAACCCTACTTACCTCTATCCACAAGGTTGGAAAGAAAATGTTGTCAAAGCCAGCTGGATTAGCAAAATGGAGCAAGTACGATCTTGATCTTCCAGAAGGCATGGAGTTTAAAGAGAATACTTATGTTGAAAAGCCTCAGAAAGGATTTATGTACTTAGACAGTAATGGAGAACAATGCTTCCAGGCTGGTGCAGGAATTTATATATGTGGGGTAGCTCAAGTGTTAGCTCTAAGATTACTAATGGAGAAAACTGAACAAAATGCCAAGTTCAAATATAGACTAAAAAGAGCGATCGAATCACAAAAGGATGAACTTCAACACTTGCCAAATCTAAAAGAACTCCTTGAAGAAATTAACAAAGAGATTAAAGAGTTCGAAGAGTTGCATCCTGATCTTTTGTAATAGATTTGTTCTATTTGTAATTATTAGATTAGTTCTAATAATTTGTAAGCACTGAGTGTGCATGATCTAAGTGATCAAAATTTTGTATTCTGATATGTTCAATTTAATGAATACAAGTATGAGTTTGATGTGTTCAACTGTTTATGATATGTTCATATTTATCAGTTTGATACGTTCAGCTTGAATGAACAATTTGATTAGTTCATGTTCATGAATATGTTTGGTTGGTATGTTCAACTTATAATTGATAAGTTCAATAAAATTGATAAGTTCAATTAATATTTGATTAGTTCAAAAATACAATCTTAGTAAGTTTAAGATTTGAAACATAATTCTGTTCAACAAACTTAAAAACTGTTTGATGGTTTTGTCATCATCAAATAGGGGGAGTTTGTTGGTCAAATGATCTTATCAGTTAAGATTTGATGAGACAAAGTTAAGTTTGTAAGATATGTTCTAAATACAACTTAAACAGAATTATGAAGCTTTATCAGACTGAGCACTTATAGTGTTTCAGACTGAGCACAAGCTGAGTATGAGCTGATAGTTGATCAGCGTAGACTATATCTTAGGTGTTTTATCAATATGTTTGATAAGCTGTGTGTGTCACCTAAGGTATAAGTTTAGTATTCAGCTTGATGCATTTCGAGCTGAGTGACTTAGCTTATAGACTGAGTCAGCTCAACAGATTTGCTAAGTAAGTTCTAGCTAACTCTTATGACTTCTAAGGATGAGTTAGTCATTATACATGTTAGTACATGTTTGATTTCGAGTTTGTTCTCGAAGGACTCAGCTTGATGAGTTTCAAGCTGAGTAACTCAGCCTGACTAGAGAAGTCAGTTTAAGAGAATTTAAATATTTTTTAAATTCCTTTTACTCTCTTTATCTATGGCATGGATAAGAAGACTCCAGAATCAAGATTGAAGATTGAAGACTCAAGATAGAAGATTCAAGATTCAAGATTTCGAGTTATCCGATAGTTTGTTAGCAGATTAGGATAAGTTCTAGTTTGTTAGGATCCGTAGGAACATGATTATAAATACTTATCTCCTGATAAGTTTAGAGGTACCAGAGGATATCATCTCACCTCACCATCGTATGTGTTACGAGTCTCGATAAACTGTTTGAAAGTTCAACATGATCAAGAAATTCACAGATTGCCAACATTGTTCGTGTGTTCGATATTCACATTTGTTGTGAAGTTGGTAAGTATTCAATCTGTGAATAAATACTGTTTAGAGAGTTAGTTTGTATCTATAATCATAAGTTGATTCTAGATAGCAAAGTTTGAGACATTGAGAGATTTAATTTACATTAGGTGTTTACATATCAAGTGTTGCTTACTTGATAGTCGTTGTAATCATCTTCTTATTAATGAAAACATTCGATTTCATGTGGTTTGATTTGTGTAACAATTTTTATTGATTCTTTCAATTTTCCGCAAAAAGTGTATTCAACCCCCCTTCTACACATTACTTGCTTGTTGATACTCTCACCAAGGGACCAATATACCAGATCTCATTGGAATGAATCCTTTCTTGGAATCTTCCATCTTAAAGTGTTTTAACACTTTATCAATGTATGTACTTTGACTAAGTCTGATTAGCCGCCTAGATCTATCTCTATAGATCTTTATACCAAGTATATATGCGGCTTCTCCTAGGTGTTTCGTTTGGAAACATTTACATAACCAGGATTTTACTCCTTGTAATGCTGATATATCATTTCCTATTATTAGTATGTCATCCACATACAGGACCCTTGATTGCTATGCTCCCATTGAACTTTGTGTAAACACAGGACTCAAACTCGCTTTTGGTAAAACCAAATTCTTTGATGCGCTCATCAACGTGCAAGTTCCAGCTCCTAGATGCTTGCTTTAATCCATAAATGGATTTTAGCAATTTGCATACTTTTCCTGGATTCCTGGAGTCCTAAAAAATGTCCGGTTATGCCATATACACATCCTCTGTTAGTTTCCCGTTAAGGAAAGCGGTTTTGACATCCATTTGCCATATCTCATAATTGAAGTACGCGGATATTGCCATTAGAATCCTAATAGACTTAAGCATAGCTACTGGTGAAAAGGTTTAATCATAATCAATACCATGAGTCTGAGTGTAACCTTTCGCAACAAGCCTAGCTTTAAAAGTATGCACATTTCCTTTCATGCCCATATTTTTCTTGAAGACCCACTTTCATCCAACAGATTTACTGTGTTGTGGCAAGTCTACTAAATCCCAAATTTGGTTGTCAGACTCAGTGCCCAACATAGCATCACCGTAGGATGTGGGTTCATAAAGATCCCCTTCTTCTTGAGCAATTAGAAATCCTAGATATCTATTTGGCTTAGTCCGAATCCTACTGGACCTGCGAAGGTCTTGTGTTTCCAGTTCTTCCTCAACCACAGACTCGGGTTGGGATTCAACAATTCTCTGTTGAATTACTGGTTCCACAAATGGTGGAGGCATACCTTCATTTTCTTCAATTTCTTGAAAATCTATTTCTTTTCTAGCAGTTTCTGAACATAGAAACTTGTCCTCTAGAAAGGTCCTGACCGAGCAACAAAAACATTGTTCTCATCAGGGTTATAGAAATTGTATCCTAAGGTTTCCTTAGGATAAACCACAAAGATAAACTTATCTGATTTGGGATTGAGTTTATCCAAGAACAGTCTTTTAACGAACGCCTCACAACCCCAAATATTTATGAAATACAATTTGGGTTTTTTCCCGTCCATAGCTCGAACGGTGTATTTCTTTTCTCCACAGATTTTTTTGGAACTCGGTTCAGCATAAAAGCAGTCGTTTCGAGTGCATGTCCCCAGAACGACATTGGTAGACTAGTTCGACTCATCATAGAATGAACCATGTCAAGCAAGGTTATATTCATCCTTTCTAACACACCATTCCATTGTGGCATATACGGAGGTGTGAGTTGTGAAACAATCCCACATTCCTTTAGATGATCGTCAAACTCTTGACTCAGATATTCACCACCCCGGTCAGACCAGAGCAGTTTTATCTTCTTGTCTAGCTGGTTTTGTACTTCATTCTGAAAGAAATCAAAACTTTCATAATTGTGTCTCATAAGATACACATAACCATACCTACTGAAATTGTCAGTAAAGGTAATGAAGTACCGGGATCCTCCTCTAGCTTCTTGACTGAAAGGGCCATCCCTAGCAGTTCTTTTGACCTTTCATTCAGACTGTCGAAAGGTTTCTTAGTCATCTTGCCAGACAAAAAAGATTCACAATTATCAGTTGATTCAAGATCAAATGACCCTAGAACTCCATCTTCATGAAGTTGCTCTATGCGTTTCTTATTAATATGTTCGAGCCGATAATGCCAAAGGTAAGTTTGGTTCAAAGTGTCCTTTGACCTTTTACTTATATGATAGATTTCCTTGTCATCTTGTAGATTTATTGTGTATAGGCCATTTTGTGAACTTGATTTAAAATAAAATAAATCATCTTTAAAGCACAAAATAGTTTCTCCTACCGACTGATAGGTAAAACCACTGTCTATTAATAAATCATACGAGATTACATTTTTGATTAATCTAGGAACATAATAACAATCTTCTAGTTCTATGATTAATCTTGAAGGCAGCCTGAGACAATAAGTTCCTATAGCTTAAGCACCAATAATGGAGCATTCGCCTACCCGTAGGTCCATGTCCCCCTTCCTTAGTTTTCTACTCCTCTTGAATCCCTGAAAGTGATTGCAAATGTGATTACCACATCCGGTACCGAGTACCCATGATTCAAAAGAAGTAACTAAACAATCTACCATAAAGATACTTGACTCGTCGGTATAACCGACGTCCAGCTGATCAATGTCGAGTGAGTGCTCGCAAATACACTTGCTACCGCAAACTGGGCAACAAATGTCTAGTAGCTCATCAATCTAGTCATCTTCTTCCATTGATTCAACTACTATTGTATCAGGGAAGTCCGGGTGCATCTGGTCATCCATGCACATTAGAAACTCGTGCATACCAACTACTGTTGATTCTGGTTCTTCAAAATTATCCAGTACCTTTGCCTGATAGTGTTCTGTTAAAGATCCGACCAAAAGCATCACAAGTTCATGTTCACTGACTTGTGATCCCAGAATCCTTAAGCAATCAAACAACCTTCTTATGTTAATGATATGATCACTCAAAGACTGACCTTCTTTCATCCCCTCTGAAAGAATATCCTTTATGAGCAGAAAGCGTTCACAGCGCTCACTATTCTTGAAACGCTCCTCTAGTTCCTGCACGACCTCAAAAGTTAACTTACTCTTGATTTCATCCGAAAACTCACATTCTGTGGAGAGTATCAGAATTAACATGACGTCAGATTCAAAAGACAGATACTTATAATATTTATCATACTCTTCATCCTAAGCAGAAAAGTCGGGTCATGCTAGAGGGGGATTATCAACTGTGAACAACCTTCCTTGTGCCCTTAGGATGTTCCTAAAGTGCAACTTCCAAACCGCAAAGTTTAGACCTGAAAGCTTCCACTTTTGCATGATGAGGCTAAGAGACTCCTCAAGTGAATAAAATGGTATAACAGATAAAATTGACATCTACAGTAAAAAGCAAGAAATAAACGTTTCCGTAAATAATTCCTCTAAAATAATTTATAACCCTTTAAATAAATATATTTTAGAATAAGATTCGTATTTCACACGTCACGGTGCACGCTTTACGCACGACAATACCGACCCCGTGTTATTTCTGGTTGGTATAAACCATACCGATCGTATTTAATCCACAAAATGACTCCTATATCTTTGGGACATCGAATGAAACATAATTCGTACATATTTAGTCCTCCTAAATGCACTTTCGGCCTGTCACATCAGGGAATCACCAAAATAGACCTCACCATCTAAGACGGGGTGAACTCTGGCCAGTCACATCAAAGGATTCGCAAAGTCTTTCACCCCCTCCCCACATCGGTTTGAATCCCGGTGTGCATGGTTTGGTCACGACAACACACCAAGGTACCAGGAGCAGGAAAGGTGTACCATTAGATGGGTAGCACTACTGGTCTAAGATTTTGAAAAAAAGGGTTAATTTCTTTCAAAAAACATTTTGCCAGTTTTTACCATTTTACAAAACTTGTAAAACTATTATCCTTTTAAGTGAATAACTTTTCAACTTAGAAATGTACTTTATATATATGTATATGGTTTTAATGACGAGCGTGCACTATACAATTCATTAAAACACAACCACGCAATCAATAATAATTAATAAGCCAACAACACATAACGCCTTTTTGACCACTGGTACTTAATTAAAATCAAGTACCCCTGTGGTCATACCTTAAGTGGATCACAAACAACACACATGGCATGGAAAGTCTTGATGCTCCCACAACTTCCATCACATCCTCTCTCCTTGTCTTGCCCCTTGTCTTGCTTGATCGTCTCCAAAAAAAAATATTACATTTACAAATAGTATCAAACTAACCTATACAATTTGGATAAAACTAGTGCCCTATTACAAAATAATTCAAAGGCACGCAAGCCCGCTAAAACTAATACCTTTACAAAATTGAATAGGGGTTGTAAGTAGCACGCATGCCTCCCCACACCGGATAAATAATAAATGTTACAAGCATTTTTTGTATTCTCTACCAATATCATTTTTAATATAGTAGATATGAATAAAGGACAAACATTTTTTTTAATTAGGTTTAATAAAACATGAAAATAAAATATAAAAGTGATAATATATTACTATCAAATAATTTTATGAATTAATATAAAAAGTATGATTAGATATATCACTTAAAGGCATTCGTGGAGTTCTTCCTTATTTGTAATCGATACTAGTGAGTTCTGAAAATTATTGTCATCTGTTACTATGTTGAAACGTGTTTTCTTGTTTTTTTCTTGAAGACTATAAATATTTTTAAAAATAGGATTGACATTATAATTATATGGCAAATGTTCAAACAAGAACTGTTTTAAACGTCATTAATGACTCTTAATAGGGGTATTTAGGTAATTTATATATTTACCCAACCGTAAATTACGTCCGGGTGAGCCTGTTGGGATTTACAGGGTACAATAAAGCAGAGCGGAATAGAATTAACATAAATCACATCCCAAGATTACAACTAGATCAGGTAGGGAAACATAACAATAAATCATAATTATAACAGGTAAAACATATGTCCATGTTTATAACAGTATTAAAAGGATAAGAGAAAATATACTCTGAACTGCTATAGGGGGATACACAGCTAGTGCACCTTGTGAACTGGCTGCTAGACCGCCAATACGAACAATACCCGTGTGTGTACACCACCAAAAAGCCGGCGGCTTTTTGGTTGCCTTTGACCACCGCCGAGAAACCCTAGCCTCCGCAAGGGGAGGGGTTTCGGCCTAGGGTCCGATCGCCGAGAGAGGGGGCTACCAAAGGGGAGCCTTCGTCCTCCGGTCTCCGTACGCCGCCGCAGGAACCACCGTCGACCACCGCCTAGGGTGGTGGTGGAGTTGTCGGCCGAGAACAAGGAGAGAGAGAGAGAGGAGAGAGTGTGTCTTTGTTTTGCCTTTTGTTAATTGTAATGTGATTAGGTAAAAACAAGGGATTAATCCATTTAAATAGTAATTCAAATGGACCACGGCCCTTCCACTTGAAACCCGGTCCATCGATCAATAACTTTGATCAATTAACAAAACAAACCCTGTCATTTGATCTAAATATTAATTAATTAACTATGAATTAATATATACCAATCAAACTCTGTTAAATATTAACTAATATTTAATATCTCCTTTTAATAATAAATGTTTATTTATTATTTCTTTCGATAATTAATTAACTATTAATTATCACTTGTACACACATAGTATTGTTTCCTGATTCATCAGTTGGATGTGCAGCTGTGTGACCCTTTAGTGACTCATAGTGTTCATGAATATGATGACACATGTACACTATCCTTGCACACAATATATCAGAGCCATCATTAATTTACGAGGCTTGATTTTTCATAAATAACCCTCATTAATACATCATTAACGAGCCATTAATGAGTCATTAATGAAGCATTAATGAGCCACAAAAAAACTTAGTCATTGATTAATATTAATCAAAGGATAAGATTAGTTTTCGCAATTCTCGTACGAAAAACAGTTGTCGTTTGAACTGTCCCCGTAATTATATTGTTTTAATATATATGCTTGTCATCCGGTGTATAAAAAAGGTAATAATTAATGTTAATTTTAAATAATTTATGGTTATATGTGTAAGATTGTAAAAAATACATAACGACATAAAATCGCCTTATAGAAAGGTTAACTTATAAGAAATATCTAATAAATTTACAAAATAGTTTATATTAATAGGGGAAAACAAAATTTGTTGGTTATACTTTACACACGTGTGTTTATCTTCAGAAGAGGTAGATTATAGGAGGTAGAGACGGTGTGTTTCCGGCGAGAGGCGCATATCATGCAACTCAATGGAGAGGTAGATTAGGAGAGTTGAAAGCCGGTAGAGGTGATTGGAAGATGGCTGGAAGATTCAGTTACGGAAGAGAAAGAAACAGATTAGTTATGGAGCAAATCAACAAGAGATTGGATATGGATGAGAGGGAGACAAGCGACATAGGTATCATACTACATCACGAATCTTCCAAATGACTTAGAAGTGAAAGATCTAGGCCAGATCTTCAAAGATGAAAGGGCCTTATGTGATGTCTTTAAGTCAAAAAGGAGAACAAAATGGGGAAAAGTTGTTTTATAAAATTCAAACGTGATGGATTAAAGGGGAGTAGGTTGTTCCGCCAGAGACAGAAGAGAGTAAAAGTGATGAAGTTTTTCGTATCAGAGGCAAAGGCACGACGAGAGAATAGAGTGGGGTATGAAGACGCTTGATAATAAGATCAGTAGAGAGGAGCATAGAAGAAGGTGGTGGGCTGGAAAGGAGAGTACCAGTGAATACAAACTAAATGAGAGATGAGAGAACATATAAGGAAGTGGTGAGTGGTAAGCGAGGGATTGTGATAAATTGTATAAACATATGGAGGTGAATGGGGAACTAAAGAATGAGAGGACAAAGCGTCATTCATATCCTACGTTTCAAATGAAACCGAAAGATCGAGAATGACTGAAAACCTCTCTTGTTGGACTCACAAGGTCTCCGCATGACTTTGCTGTTCAAGTGAATGAAGTATTTAACAGTAAAAGTTTTAAGTGTAACATGCAACTAATGGGTGGTGATATTGTGTTGCTGCTATTTAATTGTGAAGAGAATATGACTCAGCTTATGAAGGATTTTAAGGCCACTAAAGACGATGTACAAGAATTGTTCGAATGGGTAAGGCCATCGAAGAACTCGGATGTGTCCAGAAAGGTGTTCAAGTGGATCAGAGTGGAGTGTGTCCCTCTCCATGCTTTTAACGTTAATTTCTTTTCCTTTTTAGCTAACATGTGGGGAACATACATAACGGTGGATGAAGATACGTTCACCAGGTGGAGAATTGATGTGGCGAAATTTCTAGTTCACACCAACATGACTGGTTTCCCGGATCCAAGGAAGTGGAAATTGATGGTGTAACATATAGAATTTACTTTCCATATAAATGCATGAGTACAATATTACTGTTACAGAGTTGTGAAAAGGAGGTCCCATTGAAGGTACTATTTATTTTGACACGCTGGAAAAGATGTCGTTTGAACAGTTGTTGTACGAAAAACAGTTGTCGTACAATATGGAGGTACTATTTATTTTGACTCGCAATTCTCGTACGAAAAACAGTTGTCGTTGAACTGTCCCGTATTTATATTGTTTTATTATATATGCTTATCATCCGGTGTATAAAAAAAGGAATAATTAATGTTAATTTTAAATAATTTATGGTTATATGTGTAAGATCCAGATGTAGTAGACAATTGTAAAAAATACATAACGACATAAAATCGCCTTATAGAAAGGTTAACTTATAAGAAATATCTAATAAATTTACAAAATAGTTTATATTAATAGGGGAAAACAAAATTTGTTGGTTTACTTTACACACGTGTGTTTATCTTCAGGAGAGGTAGATTATAGGAGGTAGAGACGGTGTGTTTCCGGCGAGAGGCGCATATCATGCAACTCAATGGAGAGGTAGATTAGGAGAGTTGAAAGCCGGTAGAGGTGATTGGAAGATGGCTGGAAGATTCAGTTACGGAAGAGAAAGAAACAGATTAGTTATGGAGCAAATCAACAAGAGATTGGATATGGATGAGAGGGAGACAAGCGACATAGGTATCATACTACATCACGAATCTTCCAAATGACTTAGAAGTGAAAGATCTAGGCCAGATCTTCAAAGATGAAAGGGCCTTATGTGATGTCTTTAAGTCAAAAAGGAGAACAAAATGGGGAAAAGTTGTTTTATAAAATTCAAACGTGATGGATTAAAGGGGAGTAGGTTGTTCCGCCAGAGACAGAAGAGAGTAAAAGTGATGAAGTTTTTCGTATCAGAGGCAAAGGCACGACGAGAGAATAGAGTGGGGTATGAAGACGCTTGATAATAAGATCAGTAGAGAGGAGCATAGAAGAAGGTGGTGGGCTGGAAAGGAGAGTACCAGTGAATACAAACTAAATGAGAGATGAGAGAACATATAAGGAAGTGGTGAGTGGTAAGCGAGGGATTGTGATAAATTGTATAAACATATGGAGGTGAATGGGGAACTAAAGAATGAGAGGACAAAGCGTCATTCATATCCTACGTTTCAAATGAAACCGAAAGATCGAGAATGACTGAAAACCTCTCTTGTTGGACTCACAAGGTCTCCGCATGACTTTGCTGTTCAAGTGAATGAAGTATTTAACAGTAAAAGTTTTAAGTGTAACATGCAACTAATGGGTGGTGATATTGTGTTGCTGCTATTTAATTGTGAAGAGAATATGACTCAGTTTATGAAGGATTTTGAGGCCAATAAAGACGATGTACAAGATTTGTTCGAATGGGTAAGGCCATGGAAGAACTCTGATGTGTCCGGAAGGGTGTTCAAGTGGATCAGAGTGGAGTGTGTCCCTCTCCATGCTTTTAACGTTAATTTCTTTTCCTTTTTAGCTAACATGTGGGGAACATACATAACGGTGGATGAAGATACGTTCACCAGGTGGAGAATTGATGTGGCGAGATTTCTAGTTCACACCAACATGACTGATTTCCCCGATCCAAGGAAGTGGAAATTGATGGTGTAACATATAGAATTTACTTTCCATAAGAATGCATGAGTACAATATTACTGTTACAGAGTTGTGAAAAGGAGGTCCCATTGAAGGTACTTTTTATTTTGACACACTGGAAAAGATGAACGCTTGTGTTTCCGGCAAGGACTTCGAGGGGACAGCTAGAGGAAGCCAAAAAGTGTGTTGGGGAGATAATCACTTCAACCCAATAATTAAATATGTCTATTGAAATACATAGAATTTGATGTTAACAAAACCATACATTCAGTTAGACCTATAATATTTCAAAAAAATGTGTTATTTGAAACATACTTTAAGAATTTCTTAAGTATGAAGTATCAGCTGAGGATTAGGTTAGTACTGAGTATCATCCAAGGGAACATCATCTGAAGTCAGCAGACAAGAAAAAACAAGTAACCATCAGCTGAGGAATTACAACCATTAGCTGAGGAATACCTCTGATCAGCTGAGTAGTGAAAGTGAGCAGCTAGGCCTCCCCACCGTTATAATCTCTTAACCATGCTAGTGGTTGAGTTTCTCTTCTTATAGTTCCAGCTCTTTGACTTTGCTGAATGACTTCATTCTGAACTGATTGCATGGGATTTGATTAAGTAGAATTCCCTTCATGTGTATTTTCTAGATTTTTTGACTTTGGGGTGAACTATGACCTACCCCATGATCAATCACATCACTTTAGGTTTCCTCATCTTCTCTCTCTTCACTTTCTAGACTTTTACCATCAGGAACTGACAATCCACTAGCACCAAAAGCATCTTTATCCCATTCCCATCTTTCACTTTCCACAAATTTGACATATTTACTAATTAATAATTTCCTTTGTATAGGATCGTACATCCTAAAAGCTTTGGATTTTTTACTAAGTCCCAGGAATATGCACTTGACACTTCTTTTACCCAACAAATTCCCAGCTAGCGGCTTCAGGCCAGAACCACTTTCGCAGGTGATTCTCGATCAATATACATCTAACCATGTTCATCAAAGTTAAATTTCGTCATTCCGCCACGACGTTTTGTTGCAGAGTGTAAATGGTTGCTAGTTGCCTTTTGATCCCATGATTATCACAAAATTCATTAAATTTCTTAGAAGTGAATTCTCCCCATCAATCACTTCTAAGATCTTTATAATCAACCCAGTTTCATTTTCGACCATGATTTTAAATTTCTTGAAAATATCCAAACTTTCATTTTTCTTTTCAAGAAATACACCCAACCTTACAAGACATGTCATCAATAATGACCATTACGTACCTTTTTCCGCTAGGAGAAGTTGGTTCAACGGGCCCAAAAAGGTCGATGTGAAGCATTTCCAACTTGGTAGAGGCTTTCCACATACTTTTCTTTTGCATGCTTTCTCTCATCTGTTTTCCCAGGTTGCATACTTCACAACTTTTACTCGCTTCAGAAGTGTAAGGAAGTCCTTCCACCATTTGTTTGTATTTCATCGTTCTTAATGATTTTTGGCTTATGGGCCAAATCTATGGTGCCATAGTTGTTATAGGCCTTCCTCCTCCGTCTTGTAGCACTTGTGGTTTCCGGTTTTCATTGTAGCATTCACAATGAACATTCGAATTCTAGTCATGGTCGAAGTGATTATTAACCCACTTTGAGGGTGATAAATTCAACATATACCTTGTTTGATGATGACATAAGACATTATTTTCTTGCAGTTGACCGATACTTAGCAAGCTTGATGTTTGTTCAGGTACATAGTATACCTTTGTGAAGACGGGGGTTATGCCATCCACTTCTCATTTCACATCTCCAATGCCTTTGGCAGTTAAACAAAGATCATTTCCAAGTTTCACTTTGTGAGTAAATTCTTCATCTAGGTTCATGAACCATTTCCGTTTCCCTGTCATGTGGTTCGAGCACGCTGATTCGAGGAATCACATACCTATCTTCTGCTCATAATTAACTGCTGCATGAGTCATCAACAACAAATCCTCCCCTTCATCAAACTCTGCATTGTTCACCAGTTTCTCTCATCGGTTACATTTATAGACAAAATGGCCCGTTTGATGACATTGATAACATTCAACGGTTGATTTTTCAAAGTCTTTCCTGGACCTACCGCGACCACGGCCTCGTCCTTTGTTGAGGAAACCTCTTCCACATCCTCATCGCCGTCCACCTGATGATTCAAGTTCAGCTTTCAACACTTGGTCATCCGTGATTCTACGAGAAAGTTTTTGTTCATGCACAAGCAATGAGCTTTAGAGCTCATCAATCGTCATGTTGTCTATGTCTTTAGATTCTTAGAACGAGCATACAACGAAATTGAAATTCTCAGTTAGAAGTCTAAGAATCTTCTACACCACCATGACATCAGACATTTCTTAACCAAAGTTTCTCATTTCATTGGCCACAATCATTACTCGGCTAAAGTATTTCGTGACACTCTCGCCTTCTTTCATTTCTAGGGTTTCAAAATCTCTTCATAACCGTTGTAACTGGGATTTCTTCACTCTAACATTGCCCTCGTACTTGTTATTCATGGCTTCCCAGATTTTCTTAGAAGTCTCTTTGTGTCTCGTCGTTTTAACTATATGTTTGACAATCAACTGAAACAGGTAGTTTTGTGCTTTCATATCTTTAAGCCGCATGCTCTCCAGTTGAGCTTGTTGGGAGCCGTGAATTCCACCCCCTCACGCGCTTTGTTGTACTCTGGGTCAATCACAACCTAGGATTCCTTCGATCTCAGCAAAGTCTTCATCAAGAGGCTCCAATGTTCATAGTCTCCGTCGAACTTTGGAACGCTTGGAGCCTGAAAGTTTGAGTTATCAGCCGCCATCTCTCCTAGACTTTCTCTCATTCCACTTGTAATGGTAATATCAAATATGAATCATTCAAAATATCTGCTCACTTTATTCAATGATAGACGAAGCTATTTATCAAAGAAATAAACAACTCACAAAAACAACCTCCACTACTTTACCCATTATTCCCTATAAACTAGTTCAACCATGTAGACCCTAAAATAAAGCAATAAATAAGGACCAGCATAACGTGAATGATCACATGCAAACACAAACACAAACGTGAGCTGAGCCTATTATTTCACTAGACTAGACTAAGGTGTTGTTTGTTTTTTCAGAGATAAAATGTCTGATGTCTGTTTCCGTCTATTTCCATGTCAGCAGAAATAGATGTGGACTAATTGTCTGCAGTCTGCACCAAGAAGACTATTTGTTTTTTAAACTTAAGAAATTATCTGAAATAATGTCATGTTACAAAGTAAACTTTTAAATAAACACATGAGAAAATTCATACATTTTACTACAATTATAAAAAATAACTCGAATTTTAAACACTTAATTTGAGCATAACTTGAAGACACTTGTTATATATGTATGTATGTGTGTGTGTGTATATATATATATATATATATATATATATATATATGTGTGTGTGTGTGTGGGGGGGGGGGGTGGATGGGTGTTTATCCTGTATATATTTTATATATACATCAACATATACATAAGTATGTATCATTGTAGGTATATATATATACATGTATGTATATGTATGTATATATAAAATATACACAGGAATGTATGATTGTAGGTATATATATACACGTATGTATATGTATATATATATATATGTATATATATATATATATATATATATATATATATATATATGTGTGTGTGTGTGTGTGTGTGTGTGTGTGTGTGTGTGTGTGAGTGTTTATGCGGGTGGGTGTTTATCTTTTGTATATATTATATATACATAGACATATATATGTATGTATGATTGCAGGTATGCGTGTGTGTGTATATATATATATATACACTAATACACGTATGTATGTATGTATGTATGTATATATATATGTGTGTGTGTGTATGTATGTATGTATATATTTATATGTATGTATATGTATGTGTGTATGTGTGTATGTATGTATGTATACTTGTGTATGTATGTATTATGTATTCATTTATGTATGTATATGTGTGTGTGTGTGTACAACCAGTTTGACCGGTGGTCAAATAGTGTTCCGTTCATCATACACGATCAACTAAATGTCCGTATTATATAATAATGTGATTATAGAGTTAGAACCAAGGACAAGAATGTGTAACAGATATAAATATGAGAATGTCTATTTAAAACAGAGGTTGATACACCTCTGCTGGAAATAGATGTAAAAAGATCTGCAAAGCTCTTTTCTGATTGCAAAAACAAACAGTATGTTCTTTAAATGTCTGTATGTCTGCAGACATCAGAGGAAAACAGATCTGTTTTGAAAAAACAAACAGCACCTAAGAGAAATTCATAACCTGTTACAAATGAGACTTATGGGATCTGATGTGTGTAACCAAACCAAAGACCGATTATAGCAATCGGTTTCGATTTTTTAATCGAACCAAAAACTGAATTTGAAAACGGTTTCCGATTTCTCGTTATGATGTGGTTTGGTTTTCGGTTAAAACGGTGTATAACCATCTTTTAAACACTTCTATAGATCACCATATCCTACAGCTCGAACTCACAGCCTCAGCATCCACTCACTGTCTCCAATATTTATCGATTAACAAACCCCATCGTTGGCCGAACAATCATAATTGTCTTCATCAAAAGGTGCAATATGAGGTTTTTGACCGATTCATCTTGCATTAAGTCTGGCTAAGCTTATTTTTAACATGATCTAATGGTTAAGAATAGATCGTTGCCTTGCTCATCATTGGCAAGTAAGATAATAGAATATAGAATTTACCTCTTTTCAATACACTTATATGTTATCCAAGAACACTGTACAGTTAAATCATACACTAGAACATAACAGTTAACCATGATATGCATTATATTGCATATGATACACCCCAAGGACACAAAGCAGCACCGACGGTTGCTTGGACTATATATGAGATTATACAAAAATGGTTGTTAGCAGTAGCTCTTCTTCATAGAAAATCAAGCACATGAAACAATGTCTTTCTTTCATATAAATGTCTAATGGTAAAATAAAATATATACCAATATTGACATACAAACATCTTGATTGAAAGTTTGAAATACTTAATTGGGTTATCTGCCTTAGCCCAAACTCGAGTAAAGAAATGAAAGTTAATTTGACACCCGACTCTATATATACTTTGTGTTTGTTAGGTCAACCTGATTAATTAGTATTTGTAACCTAATTAAACCCAACTCTAATAAGATGATTCTGGTCTGGGTCGGATTTTGTCATTTTTATATCCGTATTTGCAAGGCTAAACAGGATTTTAGAGCAACCACACACACTACAACTCTTAAACCACTCATAGTCGTGACACACATGATTGTCATAACTCACATGACTGTCATGACTCACATGATTGTCATAACTCACATGACTGTCATGACTTGATTGCCAAATTAGTTTTTTAGCCTTTGACTATCCTATGACTCCCAATCATGACTAACTTCCACACCACCATCAATACCGTTACTAGACCCACATAATATTAATTTAGATTAATCTGATTATTCATAAAAATTAGGAAAAGAAAAGAAAATGGACGACGGTGTAGGAAACTCGTCTGAATGACGAGGTGCCTAATGATGAGCCAAACGACTAGCCATCCCTAATCGATGATGGCAAGTTGAAAAAGGAAAATGGCCACAACTATGGTGTTTGACGAGACCAGTACGACTGGCCTTACAAACACCCACAAGATCATGTATAAGAATTTATTTTCCTCGGTGGATAGAAATCGAATTTTTAATTGTCACCGCCATAATTATCGATCAATGCACTGAACCACAGATCTCCTATCCTATATAGAAACAACATCCATGCTTTTATAAAAGATAACCAGGAATACAACCTTAAGCCCCAAGCATAATTGGCTAATTCAAGGTGTAATATATGAGTACATAAGAGCCCGTGGTTGAAAAACAGTTTCATATACACAAAGTGATAAATTTTGAAAAAACAAATCAGATTAAGACAATCAAAGCTAACCAAGCCTAAATTGTTAGGTTATAAATATTGTATATAATAGAAGATTACATTTTAGTTGAAGTTTGTATTAAATATACAAACTAGAGGGTCAATATTGTAAATACCCTTAGGGGTATAAATACTAATGACTAATTGTCATTAGTAAAGTCTTTGGCATAATCAAAGCATAAGTGTGTGTTTAATGGTGTTTTAGTATTTTCTCTCTACATTCAAGATTATGTTTCATAGATCTTCATGAGTTTTTGTTGATTGCGCCAACAGCTGTTGATTAATATTCTTTAATCAACAGTTGTTGGCGCGTGGGTTGTTCTTTGACTTTGTTCTTTGACCAGCCATCGAGATTTAATTGTTTAAATCATAACTCGCAACAACAACCAATTAATTGTTTGAATGAGTTACTTGTTTGAATCTATTTGTCGTGGAGTGATTCTAGATCAACACAACAACATTTAATTGTCAACAAGCTGCCATTCATTTTTTTTTATTATTGATTGTTTTTCATTGTCAAATTTTTTTGTCAAAAGCACTCTCGGTCAAAAAAATTTTAAAAGCATTTTCATTGTAGATCATCAAAAATTATCGCTTATTGCAAAATCATTGTTGCCAACATTTTTGTTGCTGTTAATCAACTTGTTCTAAATTGATTTTGAATATCATTTTAGTTGATTAAATTTTTTATCAAATCAAATCATTCCTAAACGATCATTATTTTTCAGGTATCACAATGGATAATTCACTGTTATATTTTTCAAAAGCAACCATTGCAGAATGGCAAGTGATGAGGAGCAGAGAGACTGAAAAACTTAAAGAGCTTACCCAAGAAAATTCTGATTTAATTGAAAAACTCAAAGAGCTTACACAAGAAATTTCTGATTTAACTGCGCAACTCAAAGAGTTTGAACAGAATTCTGAATGTTTACATTCTGAGAAGCAGAAAATAGATGATCTGACCACAACTAATGCAAAGCTAAAAGAGCAGGTGTCTACAATGTCTGACGAAACACAACTTCTGAAAAAGGAAAATCATCGTTATGGTTTAAAGATTGAACATATATTACACAATATGAGCAAAATGGAGAAGCAGAAAGAAGTGGATATTCAGATAGAGTAGAAAAAGTCACAAACTTTGAGGGAAGAAAACTCAATACTCAAAGAACAAATTGAGATTGACAAGACACGAACAAGTGAATTACAAGAAGAAACTGCAAAGTTGAAAGCTGATTTACAAAACAAGATCACAAATCTTGACCAACAGCTACTTGTTGAAAAAGCTGAGTTGTATGACAAGATCGAGAAACTTGAACAACAGCTGCATGTCTCAATTCAATCATATGTTCCTCGGTCAATCTTGGAGAGGAAAATATTTGAACTGCAAACAACACTGGACACGGAGAGAGCAGTTTGAGAAAGAGAAGAAAGAGTTAATGGCTAAAATTCTGAATGCTGAGCTTAGCGCTGCTAAACTTGCTGAATCAAAAAAGACTTCCGCTGACAATATTAATTTTGATTCAGTTTCACATTTTAGTAGCCAATCTGATTCTTATTTCTCTATTGCAGGTTTTGAGCTTTCAGATAAAGATTTCACCAACACATCAACTGCTATGAAGACTCCTAAGATCACTGAATCTGTTGGATTTTCCTATCAAGTGAAATCACCTTAAGTTACAACGACTCACTCTCCTAAACAAAATACTAAATTCAAACAAGCTGCTTTTAATTCTAAACAGAATACTTGTTCTACGAGTAATTCGAATTCTGCTTGTTCTGTAATTACAGATGATACTTTGTCAACGTCTAAACAAGCATGGATTTTAAAGAAAAATCTAGACGACGCGGTTGCAAATGTGTCATCATTATTTAGTCCATCCATTTCAAAGACGATGAAACCATCCTGGATTGAAAAGAAGAAACCTTATGAATCTGCACCATGTGCATCAGAATCCACAGTAAAGAAGGTTATAAATGATGATGTCTCGTCAAAAACAACAACGAGGATTCCAAAGAAATAGAATAGAGCTCATAAGTCAAATCAGACTTCTCATCACAACAACAGAAGCCGATCTTTCTCAAAACCAAGATCAACAGGGGAGTTTGTGCTTAAAACGGATGTCATGTATCCTTTTGTGGTTTACTCAGCAAAGTACTTAATCCGTCTTTCAAAAGAAAAGATTTGTAAGACGTCAAGAATCAAACAAGAGTTTGTTGTGAAGAACGGAATTCCTCAATGGCATTCAGGACCATTGAACAAAAAGGTCCATAAACCTGTTATTACTACAAATACACAAAAATGGATGCCAAAACCTGCGACTAACAAATCTGGACCCAAACAAGAATAGGTACCAATTTTTGTTAATCCTTTTTGCAGGTAAACAAAGAGAGACTTTGTTGGAGTACAATGAAGATCATTCAGGCTGCAGTGAAGATCATTGTGTTCAGTATGCTGATTTGTTTTATTTAAATCTCAAAATTTTTCAAACAAGATGGAGATCCCCTGCATTTCAATTTAATTTCATTTTGTTCAGCATTAGCCCGAGTCTAATGACCTGATATGTTTATTTTGTGCAGTTTTATCATTTCATGATATAACGTGCTTTCTAATAAATTGTTATTTGCAGGGGGAGCATATTCTTATTTTCACCTAATTGATGAAAACGATTTTCATGCATCAATTTAGGGGGAGTTTGTTTTTACTGCTTTATTTCTTTTCAGAAAAGCCAAAAATATTCAAATATTGAAAAGCCAAAAACATTCATATATCAAAAATCCAAAAACATTATAAAACTTCAAAATTCAAAAAGATTTTTTGGTTTTCGTTAGTTGTTATCTGTTCAAGAAGGTATTCATTCATTGTTTTATTCTGATACCTTTCTTGATTCACTCTTGTTGATATTTCGTAAGATCGCCTTTCATTTCCGCATTTCCATCTCAAATCATTCCTTCCTTCTTTGCTAAATGTTTCATTCTTTCTGGAACCGTTCATTCATGTGTCATTATTCAAGTGATCGAACGCACCATGAGTGAGGGAGTGTAGGCAATTTATACTCCTATGGTCAATCCAGAACCGGAAGGACCTGCCCCAGGAGCTCACCATATTCTAGAAAGCGATAGTAAGGGTTAATTACTAAGTCATCTAGGTGAGCATAATTAGTTATCACGGGATACTGATTGGTGTGCAGAGGTAAAATTAAATAGAGAGGGATGGAACAGGAGATATGGGGTACATATGATCAACAAAATTATCTTGAGCTTACTATTAAATCATTCTGTGACATCATTTGTCAAAATTCCTTGATTGGTTCATATTCTTTGATTGTTCAAATCATCCTTGACAATTCTTCTCAACACAATGAATTTCTTGAAACATCATTCTTGTTATAATTCACATGATTTCTCATACCGGTTACGAAAGATAACGAGTGTCCAAAAGTATCCAACAAGAGATACATATATCAGTTAAGAAAGTGAGTTTGAGGGAGAAGTTGAAAATTAGTTAGAGAGTTGTGGGTGAGACAGGATCAAAAGAAAAGAAAGATCCTTACCAAATAGTATACATCTGGGTAGCCACATCTGCTACTGGATCTCATTCATTGAGATTTGGTATTGAAATAGACATCATGGACCCAGTGATGCAATGCACTAACCCCACCCAGCTACTTAATTATCCCTTAAAAGATAATTGTTTCAACTTCACACGGAGAATTAGCACATTTCTATTGACATCTCACTTGGAGATTGTTGATATTGAAACAAGGAGGACAGCTACTCCGGTCCCCGACTTCTTTCATGCACTTATCGAGTCTAGAGCTTATTTGAATATAAATTTCATTTCTTAGGACACATGGTAGAAATATTAAGTGTATCTAGTTTTCGTAACTACCGGAACATCTTGGAGTGATATCTTTTGTGATATTCACGATGATTAGATGAAAATCCTACCAGAATCAATGTTATGCCAGTTCTGAACGTAGGTCACACAGTTTATTTAAACTGTTGTGTTAACGAGAATCTATGTGATCTCGGTGTTATCCCACGGGAACTTTGAGATGGTGCCCTAAAGACTGTCTCTGATGCTTTTATCGCCATATCATTGTAGTGACACCATCATTCAACTAAATTTCATGATGAGGGTTCAAAGCTTCAAGTGTTCAACATATTCAGGCCAAAATCAAGCCGAATACAGAATTCATGTACATGATCTTCATGAAGAAACCTGATCATGATGAGGGGGAGAAACTTTTGATACTCATTCAGTTGATTTTGAGCTTAACAATCAAGAAATGATTCATTTGTTGAGGGGGAGAAATTTTAATTCTATATCAGTTGATTTTGAGTTTATTGATCAAGAAGAGATTCATGTGTTGAGGGGGAGACAAAGAGAGCTAATTTTGAAAATACATATGTCATGTCAAGGGGGAGCAAGTTAAAGAACAAATAATAGAAAGAGTTCAAATTCAGAACAATGATAGTGCTAATTGAAAATTCAAGAAATTCTGAAGAAATAAACCAGATCTAGAGCTACATTCAAGGGAGAGAGAACAAATATTCTTCCTAAATCATGCTGTTTAAAGGCTCAAGATCGTGTTTGCTGAAAACCACTTCAAGCTAGAGTGTTCATACAACCAAAGGTTACATTACCTTAGGTTACTGGTGCAAATCCAAAAATCAGATGAAAAAGGATGTTACTGTGTGCTTTCAAGATTCAAGTTCTCATCAAGAATTTTAAAGTGAAGACTATTCATAAAATTGAAGAGTCCATTTTGCAAGATGAGAAGACATTCTGAAGACACCCAATCAAAGACTGAAGATTCAAAAAGAAATCGTTCAAGTCTTGTCTCCTAAAGCGTTAAAGAATGCAGCAAGAAATCTGCATATTTGTAAGAGGAGATTGTTAGAGTTCGTTTGAAGCTGAAAAGACAAACATCTTCTATTTCTATACAAAGGGGGAGATTGTTAGGTTATAAATATTGTATAGAATAGAATATTACATTTTAGTTGAAGTTTGTATTAAATATACAAACTAGAGGTCAATATTGTAAATACCCTTAGGGGTATAAATACTAATGACTAATTTGAAGGGTTTTTGTAGGGTATAAAAACAGGTTATCAAACATGCACAGCGGAAAACATAAAACCCCCTCCAGTGATCTCATCTAACTCATACATGAACTAAAAAGAAGAGGGTTAGAAAGTTATACCTTAAGGGATTAAAACTTTTCTTTGACCTCTAGACAGCTGCAGGCTATCCACCGCTACTGCACCGCCTCGAACTGGCTGCTAGACCGCCTAAGGATTAAACCTCGGATCAAAACGTGACCCGTGTGTGTGTGACCTGCGCCGCCGTCGACCACCACCTCTGTGGCCTTGCACCGCAGTCGACCACCGCCCCTGCGGTCGATCTCACGAAGAGAGAGAGAGAGAGAGAGAGGGTCGGCCGAGAAGGGTAGAGAGAGAGTGTTAGGGTTTTTCTCTTAGGGCTTGTAATTGACTTATGTGATTAATGAGCTTAATAAGGTTTATATATAATAAACCCTTATTAGGCCTAAGCCCGTTTAATTAAAGCCCAGCTTTAATTAAACTATTAATCAATTACAGAAAATACCCTCGACCTTTCTAATTAATTAATAACTATTAATTAATTGGTCCCGTTTATATTTAAACTAAATATTAACATCTCTCTTTTAATAATAATTAACTATTATTATTTTTCTCTTTCTGAATAATTAATTAAACTAATTGATTATTCTTTTTCACACAAATAGTTATAATCCAAAAGGTTCTAATTGGGTGTGCAGCGGTGTGATCCTTTAGTGTCACATAGTATTGGACACGATGATACATGTTATCTATCTCTGCACATAATCCAACAGATTCCCACTTGTGCAAGATAAGTAACACTTCTTATACATCGTTGGCCTAAGGAGGTCCCTAGCCAGACACTTAGATTAACTAGACTATGAGATCTCTTACATCTAGAGATATAATCCAAACCTTGGATTATCTTGGCTTTTCCTTTTGCATCGCGATATTTCATAATGTGAGTATTTGACATGGAGCAGGGATCTCATCTAATACTCAGATTTTCTCGACTCTGATTTCGACACTCTGCAGTTACGGTTTTCCGAATGAATAACTATCATTCTAACCGAGCGCGGCCACGCATTTTCAGTAGTCTTAATCGTCGAGGAGCTCAGAAAATATCTCTCCTAAACAGAGGTGCAAATCCCATCTTGACTATTCGTAATTTGGGCACATGGCTTCCGCTGCACCTAGACAAGCCCCTTATGATCACCCTGTTACGGCGTGACGTTAGAACATGCTAAAGTACAGAAGTTACCACGCCCCAAACCAAATATCTCAGGTCTAAGGACAACCTATCAAGTTTACTTATGTTAACGCTCCATGAAGTAAACTCGATGCGGATCACCCCAATATTTATCCCCTGATAAATATCTATGAATATTTGGTCACAACCTTGTGCTTTTATTCTTACCCGAATAAATCATCAAATATCCATAATAGCGTTACCTCCCTAATGCAGCTCCCACTACATTAAGTAGCTACGGGCATTTAGACAATTTATAACTTGACTTGTCGTGGATAGGTTAAACATGCTAAAAATGGATAACTATGAAACATTATGCAAATACCTCCTATTTCAATCCCATGAAATGTAAATACATAATCAAAGGTTTCAAGTTACATCCATAGTAATAATCAAAAAACACGAACTAGCTACTATGTTTCAAATACTGAATTCCTATAGAACTCGCATGCCTCTCATGCTTAGCCCTAGCTAGCGGCTTCGTCAACGGGTCAGCAACGTTGTCGTCCGTCGGTATCTTTTGCAATCTAATATCATCTCTTCCAATGATCTCTCGGATGAGGTGATATTTCCTGAGTACATGCCTAGTCCGCTGATGATCTCTAGGCTCTTTAGCTTGCGCTATAGCCCCTGAGTTGTCACAGAATATATCGATCGGTCTAGAGATACTGGCAACAACTCTAAGATCAGAGATAAAATTCTTCAGCCAGACAACTTCCTTTGCCGCATCACTTGCCGCAATATACTCTGCCTCTGTAGTAGAATCTGCTATTGTATCTTGCTTCTGACTCTTCCAAGATATGGCTCCTCTGTTTAGGGTAAAGACAAATCCTGACTGGGACCTGAAGTCGTCTCTGTCAGTCTGGAAACTAGCATCAGTGTAACCAGTTACACTGAGCTCATCCATCGAACCTCCATATACTAGGAATATGTCTTTCGTCCTTCTCAGATACTTGAGAATATTCTTGACGGCTACCCAATGTGCTTCACCAGGATTTTGCTGATATCTACTCGTGACACTGATAGAATAGGCAACATCGGGTCTAGTACATAGCATGGCATACATAATTGAACCGACTGCCGAGGCATATGGTATCAATTTCATCTTGTCCTGATCTTGACTAGACAAGGGACACTGAGCCTTGCTCAAAATCGCGCCAGATTGCATAGGAATAAATCCTTTCTTGGATCCATTCATCTTGAATCTTTTCACGACTTTGTCAATATAACTACTTTGACTAAGTCCGATAAGCCGCTTAGATCTATTCCTATAGATCTTTATACCTAGTATATAAGCAGCTTCTCCCAAGTCTTTCATCTGGAAACATTTACCTAACCAGGATTTTACTCCTTGTAATACTGGTATATTGTTTCCTATCAACAATATGTCGTCTACATACAAGACTAGGAAGGTTACCGCGCTCCCACTGAATTTGGTGTAAACACACGACTCGAACTCACTTTTGGTAAAACCAAACTCTTTGATGCGCTCATCAAAGTGTAAGTTCCAGCTCCTAGATGCTTGCTTTAGTCCATAAATGGATTTAAGCAACTTGCATACTTTATTAAGGTTCTTTGGATCCGCAAAACCATCCGGTTGTATCATATATACATCCTCTGTCAGTTTCCCATTAAGGAAAGCGGTTTAGACATCCATCTGCCATATTTCGTAGTCAAAATATGTTGATATGGCCATTAGAATCCTAATAGTTTTAAGCATTGCCACTGGGGAAAAAGTTTCATCATAGTCAACGCCATGAGTCTGCGTGAAACATTTTGCCACTAGCCTTGCTTTAAAAGTATGCACCTTTCCATCCATGTCTGTCTTCTTCTTGAAGACCCATTTGCACCCAACAGCTTTACTGTGTTGAGGCAAATCCACTAACTCCCAAACTTGGTTGTCATACATGGATTGCATCTCTGCCTTCATGGCTTCTAGCCATTTCTCAGATTCTAAACCTGAGGCAGCGTCTTGGTAGGTAGTGGGTTCTAAAAGATCCCCTTCGTCTTGAGCAACTAGGAATCCCAGATACCTATCCGGCTCATTACGAGGCCTACTAGACCTGCGAAGGTCTTGTGTTTGCACCTCTTCCTCAACCACAGACTCGGGTTGAGGTTCAACAATTCTCTGTTGAACTACAGGTTCAACTATCGGTGGTGGTGTAATCTCTTCCTCTTCAATTTCTTGAAGCTCTATTTCTTTTCTTGGAGTTTCTGAGTTTAGAAACTTCTCTTCCAAGAACACCCCTTTACGAGCAACAAAGACTTTTTTCTCATCTGGGTTGTAGAAATAGTATCCCATGGTTTTCTTGGGATAGCCCACGAAGATACACTTATCTGATTTGGGATTGAGTTTATCCGTGAATGTTTGCTTAACATACACCTCACATCCCCAAACCTTGAGAAAAGACATTTTGGGCTTTTTCCCCGTCCATATCTCGAACGGTGTCTTTTCAACCGATTTAGTTGGAACCCGGTTCAGCATGAACGCTGCTGTCTCGAGTGCGTGTCCCCAAAACGACAATGGTAGTGAACTTCGACTCATCATTGATCGTACCATGTCAAGCAGTGTACAATTCCTTCTTTCTGACACACCATTCATCTGAGGTGTATATGGAGGTGTGAGTTGTGAAACAATCCCACATTCCTTCAAATGATCGTCGAATTCCTGACTCAGATACTCGCCACCTCGATCCGACCGAAGCGACTTTATCTTCTTATCCAACTGATTTTGTACCTCATTCTGAAACTGTTTGAACATGTCAAAAATTTCAGATTTAAGTCTCATGAGGTAGACATAACCGAACCTATTGAAGTCGTCAGTAAAGGTTATGAAATACCGGTATCCTCCTCTAGCCTCCGGAGTAAAGGGTCCGCACACATCTGTGTGTATAATCCCTAATAACTCGCTTGCCCTTTCATTCTCACTGTTGAAAGGCTGCTTTGTCATTTTACCAGAAAAACAAGATTCGCAAACATCATATGACTCCAAGTCAAATGGTTCTAGAATTCCGTCATCTCGGAGTTTCTCTATGCGTTTCTCGTTTATATGTCCTAAACGACAATGCCAGAGGTAAGTTTGATTCAAGTTACTCTTGGATCTCTATGATAGATGACATTGTTATCTAGATTTAGCGTATATAGACCATTTTCTGGAGTAGCTTTAAAATAGAAAACATCATTTTTGAAACAAGAAATAGACTTTTCATTTAAAACATAAGCAAATCCATAGTCTATAAGCAAATCAAACGAGATAACATTTTTAATTAGTCTTGGAACATAATAACAAGGTTCTAGTTCTAAGACCATGCCCGAGGGCAAACTAAGACAATATGTCCCTACAGCTTCAGCACCAACCATGGAGACTTCGCCTACCCGCAGGTCTATATCTCCTTGTCTCAGTTTCTTACTTCTCTTGAATCCCTGCAAATGATTGCATATGTGATGACCACATCCGGTATCCAATACCCATGATTCATAAGAAGTAATAAGACAATCTATCATAAAGATACCTGACTCATTGGGCGAACCAATGCCCAGCTGATCTATGTCGAGTGAGTGCTCGCATGAATCCTTGCTACCACAGTCTGGGCAACAAATTTCTCCAAGTTCTTCCAGCCAGTCATCCTCCTGCATAGGGTCCACAACTGGTGACTCTAGCTGCTTTGGGTTCAACTCATCGCCAATGCACATGAGGATTTCGTGCAACCCTGCGACAGTCATCTCAAAATCACCGAGGACATACATTACTCTTTTCTGGTAATAGTCCGACAAGGAACCGAACAAGAGCATAACTAGCTCATGTGGTTTTGATTTTGATCCAAAACTCTCATAGCAATCTAAGAGCCTTCTCATGTTAATGAGATGATCGCTAATAGGCTGACTTTCTTTCATCTTGGCTGAAAGGATTTCCCTCATCAGTAGAATACGACATATCCGTTCACTAAACTTGAACTTCTTCTCCAATCCTTGAACAACGTCATAAGACGACTTCTCACGGAGATCATCCGTAAACTCGGATGATGCTGTGAGAATGAGAATCGACATGACGTCAGACTCGTCATCCAGATACTGATAGTAAGTGTCATACTCACTATCCTGGGCATCTACTCCTGGTCGTTCTGGAAGCAATGTCTCAATGATGTGAAGCTTTCCCTGTGCATCCAAAACATTTTTCAGATGCATCTTCCAAACAGCAAAGTTTGGACCTGAAAGCTTCCACTTGCTAGTGATGAGACTTAGAGACTCTCTTGGTGAATAAAACGGAATAACAGATATAATAGACACCTACAGAAAAAGAAAACGATAAAACCGATTCAGTATTGATTATATCTTCTAATAATTATTACCTTTTAACAAAAATTATTAGACTAGGATCCATATTTCACATTTCCCGATGCAAGGTTTGGGCACTTCCCACCGGGACAATGCTATTTCTGGTAGGTAAGAACTATACCAATCGTATCCTAACTGGACACGACTCCTAGATCCACGGGACATCGGTTACAGGAACCGTGCATGTTTAGTCCCTCTAGTGCATTTTTCTCCGGGACTCCCGATTATCACCAAAATAGATCGCACCACCTAAGACAGCATGAATTCTGGCCGGGACTCCCGATTATCGCAGAATCTTTCATGCCCCTTCCCACAATGGTTTGAACCCGGATGCCCAAGGTTTGGGCACTTCCGACACCCGAGTACCGTTTAACAGCAAGGATTTTTCTAAAAAGGATTTCCAAGTTTTTAACGTGAAAAACTTTAATGCCAGTTTTCTTAAAACATCTGTTTCAATAATTAACTATTATTAAAACCCTTGTTTTATTTCATCGTGTTAATCACAACCACGCATATATAATATGTAAAGAAATAAAACAACCATAAACAACTATGCCTTAGCCTTGCCCTTTACTAATGTCGGTTTCGTGAGTCACACGAAAAACACGACAATCAAAACCTAAGTGGAAAAACACAACACACATGGCATGGCATTCTGAAACTCCCACTGGCTCCAGCATCCAATCCTGCTTCCTGCTCCTTGGTTCTTAAATCAGCTTCAGATTTATTCTAATAATGCTATTCTATTCTATTATCTATAAACTAGAAATAATAACAAAATAAAAGATAATCAAAGGCACGCAGGCCCGCTAATTCTAGTACTTTTACAAAAATAATAGGGGTCGTAAGTGCCACGCAGACCTCCCCACACCATAGAATAAAAAAACAAAACACAACCACAAGTGCAGTAAAGTAAACAATCCACAAGGTCTTAAAAGAGGGCTCGGCTATGACATCTCAAACATGTATTTAAACTAATACATACAAAACTGGTTCTAATTATCATATCCCGACGAATTAACTTGACTTTTAACAAACTGTTAAAAACCATTTGTTTAAAATAATAAAAATTATTTAATTATTGTTTACGCGTATAGAGTAACTAAAATAATTAATTCTAACCAATACTTGATTAAAATTAACATTTTATATATATAAGTTTTATAAAATAAAACTCATACAATATTTTTTAGTTTTAATCCTGTTAGGTGTTACCCTAAACCCAAAAAACTAAAATACACTTTTGGACCTCAAAACTGGGCCAAAACGTGAGACCGTGGGCCGACCACAAACTGGGCCGAAACCACATGGGCCGCAGGCAGCAGGCCTCGGCTGGGCCGCCCCTACACCGCCGGTTTGGACCTGGGCCGCCGACCACCTTCGCCGCCGACCAAACTGGTGGCTGCGACTGGCTGGTCAACGCCGCCGCCGGCCACGGTGGTGAAACCACCGCCGGCCACCACCCTTTACGCAAACAACAATAAAAAAAATAATAATAATATTTAAAATTTAAACCTTAAACCTTATCCTTTTATCATAACTAATTCTTGTTATCCATTTAAAAATCTAAACTTGATTTTTAAAAATACTTGGATAAACAAAAGAAAAAGTTAAAACTTGATAAAAGAAAAACTATTCATCATGATAAAAAGAATCTACCTAGTTCCCTATGAGGTTAGAAGTGGCTCTGATACCACTGAAGGGTTTTTGTAGAGTATAAAAACAGGTTATCAAACATGCACAGCGGAAAACAAAAAACCCCATCCAGTGATCTCATCTAACTCATACAGGAACTAAAAAGAAGAGGGTTAGAAAGTTATACCTTTAGGGATTAAAACTTTTCTTTGACCTCTAGACAGCTGCAGGCTATCCACCGCTACTGCACCGCCTCGAACTGGCTGCTAGACCGCCTAAGGATTAAACCTCGGATCAAACACTGTGTGACCTGCGCCGCCGTCGACCACCACCTCTGCGGCCTTCCGCCGCAGTCGACCACCGCCCCTTCGGCCTTGGGCCGCCGTCGATCTCACGAAGAGAGAGAGAGAGAGGGTCGGCCGAGAAGGGTAGAGAGAGAGTGTTAGGTTTTTTCTCTTAGGGCTTGTAATTGACTTATGTGATTAATGAGCTTAATAAGGTTTATATATAATAAACCCTTATTAGGCCTAAGACCGTTTAATTAAAGCACAGCTTTAATTAAACTATTAATCAATTACAGAAAATACCCTCGACCTTTCTAATTAATTAATAACTATTAATTAATTGGTCTCGTTTATATTTAAACTAAATATTAACATCTCTCTTTTAATAATAATTAACTATTATTATTTTTCTCTTTCTGAATAATTAATTAAACTAATTAATTATTCTTTTCCACACAAATAGTTATAATCCAAAATGTTCTAATTGGGTGTGCAGTGGTGTGATCCTTTACTGTCACATAGTATTGGACACGATGATACATGTTATCTATCTCTGCACATAATCCAACATAATTGTCATTAGTAAGGTAAGTGGCATAATCAATGCTTAAGTGTGTGTTTAATGGTGTTTTAGTATTTTCTCTCTACATTCAAGATTATGTTTAATAGATCTTCATGAGTTTTTGTTGATACCTGAATCACTTTTGATCGTTGAGGAGTGGTAATGATTTGATCTGAATTCTTGAAGATTTATAACTCTATGTTGGATGTAATCTGATATTGGAGAATGATGTTGTCAAGTAAGTATCCCAATACCGTGTAATCAACCTTGACCAGATCACCGCAAGTCCCAAAAAGATTTTGGAAGACATACGGGTGCAAATGAACTTGGGTACACATAAGTGGGTTGGTGACTTTGATATAATAATCAGTGAGTCGGATTCATCCTTATTCAAGAGCACCAAAAGAATGATATACAATGTGCATTCGTATGAAATACAAAATCTTCTCAAAAACCTAAAGCAATTTGATGTAGGTCATTCCTTCAAACAATTTCACCAACACTGTGATCTGGGTCTTTAGAAATGACTAATAAAAGATATTCAAGATCCAAAAGAAACAAGGGATGGATGGCCAAAATCTGGTTTTGAGACTAAAAATTGGTGACACTAAGAAAGAAGAACCAAAAATCAGTTAGGAAAGGGCAGGATGACTAGACATAAGGGTATTAGAAATTAAGCACATGGTTCACGGGAAAACAGAAAATGACCCAAGTCTAGAAACATCAGAATGATAACTGAAACTTTGAGAACTCCTGACACAGCAAAAAAATCCAAACACTTGTCTTAAGAATCAAGGTGACAAGATAACACAGTCAAAACAACGATGGGGGTTCGGGGGCAGCGCCCCTGATAGCGGGGTCCAAGGGGTAGAGCCCCTGGCTCAAAAATGAGTAGAAATCTCAAAAATCTTGAAAAATGAGTATAATTCCGGATGATCAAAATGAGTGTAAATCTGAATGAACACTTATGCGGAATTATGAATTCTGAATAACATGAATTCCGAATAATCTTGAATTCCAAATAATCTTGAAATCCGAACAAAGTTGGAATCCGAACAACATGAATTCCGAACAAATTTGTAATCCGAACAAAGTTGGGATCCGAACAACATGAATTCCGAACAGATTTGTAATCCGAACAAAGTTGGGATCCGAACAACATGAATTCCGAACAAATTTGAAATCCGAACAAAATAGGAATTGGAATCCGATCAACTTCTATTCGGAATACAGAAGATCCGAACAACTTCTATCCGGAATACAGAAGATCCGAACAACTTCTATTCGTAATACAGAAGATCCGAACAATTTATATTCGGAATACAGAAGATCAGAACAATTTCTATTCGGATTACAGCAAATCCGAATGATTCAACAGCTAATTCCGAATGATTCAACCCTGGAATTCCGAATGCTTCAAGTTCATCCAGCTCAGATTCAAAAATTCTTCAAATTTGCACGAATATGTATATTTCTTGCCCAGATCACTTCGTATACCCCCGAAATACACTTCTATAACATCGATTATCATTAATATCAATCAAACAAGCCAAATCGATCAAATTTCTTCAAGAACTTCAAAAACTCAAAAAACCCAAAAATCTTAAAATTGGCCACTGATATGTATTTGAATTGATGTCTGATTGATTTTCATTGATTCTATCATCAAAACCGAATCTAATCCAATCCTTATAACATAAAAAACATCACCATTTGATGAATTTGCAACAACACCGAATGAATAGTGACTTTTTCTTCAAAATCTTCAAAATTCGACTTTTGTTATTGAATTCAGATCAAAATCTTCACTCTCTTGGCTCTGATACCACTTATTAGTCACATATAACAAGTGATTCAAGTATAATGTAGGATAATGAAGGATTGCATATGTAGAACTAGAGAGAAAGTGTATTTACACCTTGAAAACACCAAGTTCTTTATTTCAATTATGAGCAAAATCTTACACATTACATAAGTCATATCCCTATACATACTCCATGAGTATATTACAAAGAAACTCATATTTCTATACAATTTATGAATTTACATAAATACTATTAGAGAAATATGTAATTATGGTTTCTATATAGTTGGGCTTAGGCCCATTAGGGTTTCATATTAGGGTTTATCCTTACCCTAGTACTCTATAAATACTTATCATTGTAATACATTTTACTACGGGGTTTTCATTATTCAACATGGTATCAGATCGAGCCTTACGGTTCTGGCATATCTTCTCCTCTCCCTTCCGCTACCTCTCTTCCGTCGCCGCCACGAACAACGGTTGGCCGCCGCCGCCACACCTTCTCTCGCAGCCGCGCCTCCCACCACCGCTGCGCCTTATCTTGCCACTTTTTTTTCTTTTTATCATGTGTATTTAATTTTATTTATCTCTTTTATTGTATTTTTTTCTCTAGTGTGAGCGTCCGATCTCTTAACGTTCTCACTGTGGGGGAGTATTAGAGAAATATGTAATTAGGGTTTTAGTATAGTTGGGTTTAGGCCCATTAGGGTTTCATATTAGGGTTTATCCCTACCTTTGTACTCTATAAATAGTTTTCATTGTAATACATTTTACCTCCGGGGTTTTCATTATTAACAAATACGCCTTTAGAATCTTGAATCAATGTCAAGTCACTCAAAATTTTACACACATTTCAATTCAATAACTAAATTCTCGAGGTAGTTTTACTTGAGCGTGTAATGTCCCATTCAAAACAAAAAACTTCCTTAATTGGGAATCGAACATAAAACAAGCTCCATTTGCACAAAAGAAGCAAACCATAAAACCCACCCTTCCATCCACAATCATTTTCTTCCAATTGTAAAAAATAATAGTAGTTGTTGATAATCAAAGGAGAGATGTGATGTTATCAAGTGAATCGATCACCGGTGAACTTGACTAAATTCCGCCTATGTCTAGCACTTGTATATTAATATGGATAAAGTTGATCCAAGGTAATGTCAGCCTCCAAATGTAGCTGCTAGTTGTTCCACTATCTTCGGTGTATGTATTTCCATATGTTCTAGGAGGTAGATAAAAAGAGAGAAAATAGGGGTGGGAACACTACAAGAAAAATAAGATTTCAACATGCACGTTTTTCGCGAGGACATATGTCCTCGCTAAAGGGTAATAAACGACAAACAACTTTGCCTTTTTGACATCGGAGAACTAAACGTACAATTCATGACTTTCTGCGAGGACATGTCCTCCCTAAAAGTGAAAATTAATTTATTTTATATTTTCTTTAATATTGATAAAGTTACGCGGTAGATAACCCGCCAAAATGAATTTTTTCAGTACCTTCTACGAGGACAAAGTGGTTATTTATTTTTTTAATATTTATGCTACGGAAATAAAAAAACGACGTCGCATGAAGAACCTACGGCGAGGACTTAGTCCTCGTGAAAAGTGGTTATTAAGTTTTTTAATATAAATGCTACGGAAATTAAAGGAAATGACGTCGCATCGAAGACCTACGGCGACGACAATGTCCTCGCCGAAACCTTGCCTTGTTAAAACCCTACAGCGCCGCTCTCCTTCTCTTTTCATCTTTTCACCACTTCCTTCTCTTTTCATCTTTTCACCACTGTCGAATCCTCGAGTTTTATTCATCGTTTTGGAGGTTCTAAGGTGCGGTTAAGGAGTGTGGGTTTATGGTTTCCATTATTTCTGGCGAAATTACGATTTTTCGAGCGAGCTTTTGGAGGTTCCAGCGATCTTTTCGTATTTCCGGTGAGCTTTTGGAGCTTTTGGATTTCGGTCGAGATTGACATATAAATGTGAGTGTTTTACAATAAATTAGTGTTTTTTTTAATAAAATAGTAGATAAAATCTCGTTTTTTGTTAAACAGTCACGTCCGGCGACTTGTCCGGCGACTGCTCTCGTTCTCCGACGATTGCTGTGGTGCTCCGGCGACTGCTCCGACGACCAATCTGGTGCTCTGCGACCGCTCTATTTGTTTAAAAAATTTCAGGTTTTTTCTCTAATTTTAATATTGAAATGCATGTTTAGAAAATTGTTTAGTTTATGATTATTGCTAAAATTATTTCTATGAATAAGTGTTATAACTATTTATGTGTTATAATTATTTCTATCAATTTTGTATGATTAGTTCATACTAGTAATAAAATGCATGTTTAGATTATGTTTAGTTCATAGTTAGTGTTAAAATGCTCTTGATATATGGTAATAAGTTGAGAAGAGACTATAAGTATAAGAAAATGGGGTTAAAATGCACTAAACCCATAAGGTTATATATAACCCTTAGAAATAATCCGTAATTTTCACTAGACCACATAAATAAATAAAATATGATTAACTCTAAATCTTATGATAATCTTTTAACAATATGCATAAACAACTTAATGTCAATGAATCCATGTTTAGCTTTGCCGGTAAAGTTTTTTTTAGATATGTATATGTAATGAAGTATAATGACTTTGATAAGGATTACTAAAGATAGGTTGTCAATGAATCCTACTTATTTGTAGCTGATAAACAAAAGTATTGGTACAAATTTTGCCATGAATAATAATTATAATAAATGTTTTATACAAGCAATCGATCACAGCATGTAAACTTTAATATCTATGTAAGAAAAATAACATATATTTAAATTAATATATTATAAATTAAATATTTATCTCTTGTAACAAAACGTGATACATAAGTTTAAACTTTAAAATTAAATATTTTTCTTAACCAATACAGTATCTGTTTTATGCCGTAGGTCACCCGTCCAAAATTAATTTATTAGAAATTAATTTTGGAAAGTCCCCTATTTGGGACTGCTTTTTGAATGTTTTGTCTCGTTTAGGATATGGATGCATATAGCTAATATATTATTTAAGAAAAATTGGGTACGCATTTCCTCTTTTCTCCTACGAATATGTGTTTCATACGCATATTTGGGGAGTTAAGCGGAAATACTGTCAATTTTTTCTTAAATAATGAATTAGTTATATGTGTTCATGTATGAAACAAAACATTCAAAAAGTGGGTTAGGATAGCCACCATGCTACAGACTATACGTCATATCCTTAGAACTTATAATAGAAATTTTTCATCATTCAAACTATAAATTCTGCCTTCCGTAGTTTTGATAATTAATCATCACAAATGCAGTTATGACGATTGATAAGAGTTGGACTAGGTGTAGAAATCGTTCATCACCTGAGTTTTTTACCGGTCTTAACGCATTCATTGAGAGGTGTAAGGACCACTTGAATGATCAAAATAGATGTCGATGCCCATGTCGACAATGTGATAACCAGGACTTGGGTACGTTTGTTGAGATTGGAACCACATACATCGTTGGGGGTTTAGGGTTTAGGGTTTAGGGTTCAGCGCTGCTTATAAAACGTGGAGGTTTCACGGTGAACAATATAATTCGCCAGTTATACATGATACATCTCAAACGACAGATGAGATGGTTGATGTCCTTAACAATGTTCGATGGGAGAATATTGGCAATGAACACGAGGCAAGTATTGATGAGCCAAGTACCGAGCCAGCTGAAGGTTCGATTGGTGCAAATGACGATATTGATGCGTTACTTAGGGAGGTCGAGACGGAGCTATACCCCGGTTGTACCTGGTTGTCTTCGTTGAACTTTGTGGCAAAGATAATGCACATGAAGGTCATGAATAAATGGACGGATAGTTCATTTGACCAGCTGCTAGAATTTCTCAGGTTTGCATTTCCGAAAGAGAACAAAATCCCGTCTTCACACTACGATGCTAAGAAGACAATGAAAAAGCTTGGGTTAGGATACGAATCGATCCATGCTTGTAAGAATGACTGTTGCTTATTTTGGAAGGAGAATGCCGATATGCAAAGTTGTCCAATTTGTGGTGAGAGTAGATGGAAAGATAAAGACACAACGGGGAAGAAAGTTGCTCAAAAGGTTTTACGTTACTTTCCTTTGACTCCAAGACTAAAGCGTATGTATAACTCTAGACACACTGCAAAGTCTATGACCTGGCACGCTACCGGACGGTCTAGGGAAGTTGGTAAGATGTGTCACCCAGTTGATGGTAAAGCATGGAAATATTTTGATCAAAGATATCCAGATTTTGCAAGGGAAACTAGAAATGTCCGATTAGGGTTGGCTGCTGACGGGTTCAATCCATTTGGAAACATGAGTCTGTCTTACAGTATGTGGCCTGTCATATTGACCACATACAACACACCACCTTGGTTATGTATGAAAGAGTCTTCTTTCATGCTGACGTTGTTAATTCATGGCCCTAAATCACCTGGGAAGGACATTGATATTTTCTTGCAACCTTTAGTTGATGAACTAAAAAGTCTATGGTATGACGGAGTCCATACAAGGGATGCTTCTACAAACACTGTCTTTACAATGCGTGCAATGCTTCTATGGACCATCAATGATTTTCCCGCTCGTAGTAGTTTGTCTGGGTGGAGTGGGCAAGGATATAAAGCGTGCCCTACATGTAGTGAGGACACTCCATCTACTCGTGTGATAGGGAAAACTGCTTATGTTGGTCATAGAAGATTTCTACATTTTAACCATCCTTGGAGGAAGAACAAGAAGTTTGATGGTAAGATAGAGAAGAGACCTCGCCCAAGAAAATTCAGCAATGCTGCAATTTTAGAACAACTTGCTCAATTGCCATCACGTATTCCGGAAAAACATCCTAGTTTTGGGGGGTGAAGCGGAAACGTGATGCAAGGGAGTTGAATTGGAGCAAACAATCAATTTTCTTCGAGCTTGAGTATTGGTCTTCTCTTCAACTGAAACACAATTTGGATGTTATGCATATCGAAAAAAATGTGTGTGACAGTTTGTTGGGTACCTTATTAATGAATGACACATCCAAAGACACTCATAATGCAAGAAATGACTTGAAAGATTTGAACATTCGAAATGAATTGTGGCTTCAGGTTAAGGGAAATGGGAAGTTCTTAAAGCCCCATCCTCGTTACTCCTTCACAACCGATGACAGGAAACGTTTTTGTCAATTCATTAAAGGAGTTAAACTACCCGATGGCTTTGGATCGAACTTTAAACGGAAAGTGACCGATAATGATAGCAACATTACAGGTTTGAAGTCACATGATTGTCATATAATGATGCAACGGTTGCTTCCTGTTGGAGTCATAGGTTACTTAGACCGGACTATTTCAACACCAATAACCGAGATTTGTGCATTTTTCAAGGAAATTTGTTCTCGAAATTTGATGGAGTCTGACATGTTGAAAGCTGAAGAACAGTTGGTGAAGATCTTGTGCACTTTCGAACAGATATTTCCTCCAGCTTTTTTTGACATCATGATTATTTGGTTATGCATTTACCCGAGGAGGCTATTCAAGGTGGGCTTGTTTATATGAGATGGATGTATCCGTTCGAAAGATACATGAAAAAATTAAAAAATTATGTCAGAAATAAAGCAAGGCCCGAAGGGTCGATAGCTGAGGGGTATGTTGCAGATGAAGCATTAACTTTTTGTTAGATGTATCTTCAGGGTGTGCAAACAAGATTTAATCGCCCTGATAGAAATGAGGATGCTCAAATCCCAACACGTGAGTTGCGTGTGTTCCAATCAGTATGTACACCAATTAGTAAATGTGTATACAAAGAGTTGGATCACACACTTATGAAGAAACTAGTATGGTTGTACTTGACAACACCCCTGACATCGATGAATACAAGAAGTAAGCGTTTTCATTACGAGTTATCTTCACATAACTTATGTTTTTGATAAATATGCTAAGTAACTTTACTTCTACAGTGAGTTTATTTCTAACATGCCAGAGAGTAATTTGCAAACAGAGTTTCCAGACTGGTTTAAAAATAAGGTAAACTCAATATATATATATATATATATATATTTATATATATATATATATATATATATATATATATATATATATATATATATATATTACCTAAATTACAATTACAATCATGAGTATTACTAAACTTTGTCTAGTTTTGTCTTTTTTTCATAGATGCGTCGTCTGCGGATAGATGAGTCCTCTAGCTGTAGTCTTGAATTATTTGCCCTAGCAAATGGACCATTAGTACATGCAAACTCTTGCACTGCTTGCATAGTCAACGGCGTGAGATTTGTGGTTCACAGTCGTGACATACGCCGCACAACTCAAAACAGTGGAGTTTCAACAGCTGGACTCGATGGATATACATTTTATGGTCAATTAAAGGAAATTTTGGAGCTAATTTATGTCACTGGTTGCAAAGTTGTATTGTTTCGTTGTAAATGGTTCAATACTAGTAACAGTCAACGTACTCCACGTTGTGTCACTAGTAATAACATAACTAGTATTTATGTAAGTCACGAATGGTATAAAGATGAACCATACATTCTTGCAACACAAGCAAAACAGGTCTTTTACCTCGAAGACCCGTCTAGAAACCATAATTGGAGGGTCGTTCAAGAGGTGAATCATCGAAAGATCTGGGACCGGGAAGTGATCGTGGAAGAGAATGAAGATGTCATACATGACAGCAATTCATCTGATCTTGCGTTGTCCGCTAATTTGGATGAATTGACTTATACAAGCTTGAATAGAGTTGGTCAAGGATCAGAAGTTCATGTTATTCCTACCTCTGTCCACAACGACGTTGAGTTCATTGATGATTCCGATAGTGATGATTTGCAGTCTGATAACGATCAACATGAAGCACATTTTTCTCCTATTGATGAGCTTGATTGATTCAAAATTGTTATTGTAAAATTAAATACTCATTTTGAATGAATATTGAACATTTATGTGATTTTATATGTTTTATCTAATTATTTGATGATCTTTAACTATGTTGGTAATACAATGCATGCTGCTTACTATAATAGGAAGTGTCTTAGTAGATGTCAGTTGTCGCAAGAGGCCATGGCGGGGATGCAGGTGGTGATCCCTCTCATAATCCATGGCAGCCACCTTCTCAATGTCAAAGTAAGAAATTTCAAAATATTTTGTTACTTGATTTTAATTACTTTTATATTTAATTTGTTCATTTTAATTTGCAGATTCCAATGTTCGAGGTAAAAGCATGGGTAAAAATCTAAGGATAGCATGGGAAAATAATGGTAAAAAACCATTGCCCATTGAGTTTGATGTATCAGATATGAAGACCGCTCGGCCTATTGGGAAATTTGCAAGCCATTTTTCTAGTCTTGTCTCGAGGACTGTGGGAAATGAAATCCTGAGGAGTTCAAGACCGGCATTTGGCCCACTATTTAGGTTACATACAAATATTTTTATTATATATATATATATATGTACGTGTGTAACTAATTATTATTTTTAAATGGCAGACGTATTTTGACATGCGATCTCACTTAAGAGGCCTGCATGCAAATTTGATTATACGAGGGGTGGATCATCTTTGCGCCACTAGATATTATGATAGAAAACGACACTTCAAGGAAGAATGGTTCATTAATAGAGAAGGGTTCCAGTGCCCTGAAGAAATACGCCGGTACCCTCCTCCTAACATGAATATTCTAGAGTGGAACAAACACGTTGACTATATACTGAATGATGCAACTTTAAAGCGGTCAACGACAAATAAAGTAAATAGGAATAAACAAAAGTACCCAAGCTTGCATGGTTCCCAGTCTTATGCTCAATATCGTCATAAGGCGGTAATTCGCTTTATATTTAACTATTAGTTTTAATAACTTTTTAGTTGTCTTGTAATCACTTTGGTTTTAATTTGTTTTTTATTTCTTTTCACGTGTTTACAGCGAGATCCTCTCACGGGGCAATTTCCAAACTTGATTGATCAGTTTGGAACCATGCACCGTCGAAACAACGAATATGTCAATCCGATTGCTCAAAGTGATCACGTAAGCAACTATTTTTAGTTTACTTATGTGTGTGTATTAAAGTTTATCTATGTGAATGTTTGTTTACTTTTGTGTGTGTGTGTGTGTGTGTGTTTGTGTATGTATTACGATCTTGGTGAACGACTTTTTATGATTATATTGTATTTAGTTTTACAATCTTGATATGTTGAAGTTTTACTGCTAAGTTTGTAGTCATTTATAGATTTTGTTGACTGTTATGTTTACTTGGGAAGTTGAATAAATATCATATGTGAATTTTCACACAGGTAAAATTATGGATTATTCATTTTACAGTCGTTATGCTATCGAAATTTTATATTTTATATAACACGTTATTAATTATAACAATTTGAACTTTCTTAATTACACAGCAACAAATGGAGCAACTGCGGGAAAGTTAAGCCGGGAGTTCAAATCCCCTAACAGAAGAACAAATACTTTCGCAAGTATTGGGAACGTCGTGGACATAACCGTGGACGAGGCAGAAAACTACCCACTACTGCATATATTCCAACCTACCAACCACCAAAGAAAGAGTTTATACACAATCTGAGGTGGATGAAATGTTGCGTAAGCAAAATGCTATGAGCAATGCCAATTTTGGAATCGTATTTGATGCACTAAAACAAGTTGGGATTCCAATTCCCGACTTTCAACCGATTTCGTCTCCAATGACGAATACAGAAGACGATGACGGTAACGACATGGATGAGGAAGAGTCGGATGATGAGTAATTATATTGTGTTAACATTACATTAAACTAATTTGTAAAAAATACTCATTGACGATTATATATTGGTGTAATATATTTTAGTAGCTTATTTTCCGAAAAAAGGTATTTAAAATGTTTCAGCGTAATTAATAATAAAAATTAAAAATTAAAAATTAAAAATTAAAAAAACCTTCCGCGAGGACAATGTCCTCGCTAAAACCTCCATCAGAAATTAAAAAATATATATAAAATGACTTTCCGCAACGACTTTTTGGCGACGAAGTGTCCTCGCAATAGACTTTCTACGACGACTTTCCAACTTTTCGCGAGGACATTTGTCCTCCCTGAAAGCGATTTTCCTTGTAGTGGAATCTCTTCTAAAGAGATATATATTTCGATAAACACATAGTTTGTTAACATACTTTTCTTGCATTTATGTTGAGTTGTTGACACTTGAGAGGTACCAACACACATAAAAACTCAAATAAATTAACACCTCGAAGCAAAGCAAGAAGCTCAAAGAATAGTTGTACTGCAGTAGTGTATTCTAACAAAGAATGTAACAAAAACTCAACCACTAACCGATTAACAGCAAGAAGCTCAAAATGTCAAAGTATAGTGTGTTACTACTTACTGCAGTAGTCAAACGGAACAGGGGAGAAGTCGAGAGCCAAAAGGAACTTGAAACAACTTAACAACACCGGAACAAGGGTGACCTGCAAACTTCGAACGGAACGGAAGAAGCAAATTAGCAGCTCCGGAACAAGGGTGACCTGAAGACGTCAAACGGAACTTGGAACAACCGAACAACGGCGCAGACGTAGTGAGCACGCATGGAAGATGTCAAACGGAACAAGGATGGCTAGGGTTTACAGCACCATCGGCATCATGATAGGGATTAGGGAGAGGTCGAGAGCCAAGAGGCGATGGTTTTTTACTTTTGGAAAATTTTCAAAAGGAATTAAGAATGGACACCAAGTTAGAATGGTGAATGGACCACATAATTTGGGCCTTATGTTAAAATCCAAATAAAGACTTTCCTATTTTATTTAATTTTTTTTTTTACTTTTTAATATTTAAATATATAAACTAATAACTAATAAATTCTTATAGGTTCGGTTACGTGTATAAAACCGAATCCGACCCAATAACTATCGGTTAATGAATTTTTAAAAAACAAACCGTCGATTTTCATTTGGTTCAATTTTAACGGTTTTATTGGTTTCGGTTCGGTTTTCCGGTTAAGGCGCTAACCCCTAGTTTTGTTAAGGAAAAGGAATGTGTCCTATTTTACTGCAACCAGAATCACTTGGATAGCTCTTTTGAAGATAACATTAAGGGTCTGTTTACTTTTTCTTGTTATTAAGTGTTGTCTGGATTAAGTGTCTGTCTGGAAAAATAAGGTCTGTATAGAATAAGTAGTGTTGTTGTTTGTTTTATGTCTTAAATAAATTGTCTGAATGAGAAAAAGATTAAAATCATGAGCTTAATGTAGAAAGTATCATACTCATAACTTATTGTGTTAAGTCGTCTTTCTGGATTAGTTAATAAACAAACAATACGATTATAACTTACCAGAATAAGTTTTTTTTCCATTAAGTTAATTAAGTCAAAAGTAAACACCACCTAAGTGTAACATGGAGATATCCAAACCAGGAATGTGGATAAAACAAATGTATAGTTTGACTAATTCAATGTTGATTTAACACGGTTAAGATTTAAAGTTGATCCAGTGGTTGTAAGTTCAAGTTGAGTTTCTTTTTCATGACTCACCTACGCAATAGATATATAGAACATGATTCAATTTAATTTTTCCAATATTTAGTATGTTTTTTTCAAAATTTAATCATTTTTGTTAAGAATGTAAGTTATAACTTGACTAACCCAAACCTTAATAGGGTCGGGTTATAGGTCAATTTTATTTTTTGAAAACATTGGATTGACCCGAAACCCAATCGAGTTGACCCGATTAACACCTAGATGTGTGTATAACCGTAACATCATATTTAAATTCAAAATTAAATTGGAAGGGGGTTTTATAAATATTGTGATGAGGTTGAAATTGTATTTTTATTATGTCAGCGTAGTTAATTATAGGTTCTTTATATAATTTATTTAATAACTTCTGATATATATTTTAAGTAGAGGAAAAGTAACTATATGTTTATGACTATCTCATTTTTATCTACGTTTCGATATAATTCTTATCATGACATTTTTTAAAAATATTATATTTTTAAAATTTTAAATAACAATGCTAAAAAATATAATAACATTGAAAAACTAGCTTCAAACATAAAGAAAAACTAAACATTGGAGGCCCCATTAAGTAGTGGAAAAACAAATTTACATTTTTCAATGACTAAGGTTGTATAATACCTCAAGTAACTTATTTCATAGTTTTATATTTACTGTTTTCATATTTATGTTTGACCAGTACTGCATCATTCACTTGTTTGGTTATGATTAGAAACCGAAACGACCCATTAATATCGGTTAATTAAAATTTAAAAAATGAACAGTTGGTTTTTATATTTCGGTTTTGTGGGTTATATCAGTTATTATTCGGCTTTCGGTTAAAATACTCACTTCTAACCGGTGGTTAGAGGATGGGTAAATAACTGTCCAGCAATTACAATCCAACATAATTACTAGATAGTGTAGCTTATGTAATAGCCGTAACGTAAAGTGAGTTTTTTAAATACCTTTACAACTTGAAATTTTATATAATTAAATCTGTTCTTTCTTAGGGTCTTAACTTTATATGATGTATACAAAAATTTAATATAAATTTTTTATTTACATATCCAATCCAAATACTGTTTATTACACTAGATTTAAATTCGAATTAGTATTTATATTGTGAGCGAGAATTTGTCTTGTGGACACCAAATACAAATGAGGTCATATGTCTTATAAGAAACAAAAAGTGATTGATGGGAAATTAAAATGGGCCCTAAACTCAAAAAAGAGAAAACGGTTTTGAAACCGGTTCCGGTCCATCGAATAAAACCCAATCCGGTCCAATAACCGGTTCGGATATAAACCGATCCGGATTGAAAAAAATCCGGTTACTAGAAATCCGGTTTCGGATAGTTTTTGCGCGAAATCGTATATTCGGATTTTCTGTGCACCTCTACTTGGAGCATTGGAGGTTGGAGTTCTTTTGTAGCCCAAGAAGGAGAGTTGGTTGTGCTTAAAGGAAAGAACATAAGTTTATTTAACTTAAAATTTAATGTAACTTTTCTTTAATTAAGATTGGATTTTATTTTTAACTTCAATTTGAATCTAAATTATTAATAAAGTTTTATTAATGTCCTTAAATCATAAAATATTTTGATAAAATCATAAAATATTATATATATTTACTCTAATTGTAAATATCATATTTACCCTTTATAGTATTTTAAAATATTATATTTAATCAAGTACTTAGTTTTATCATTTTAAAATAACTTAGCATCATTTTAAATTCTTTTTTATTATAACCAATAAAGGATTGGTCGTGTTGCACCTGATTGTAACAAAATTAATTATTACTTTTACGAAAATACAATCATATCTTTTTATTAATGTATAACATCTATTATTTATTTAACCAACTTATTTATCACACGGATATTTAATCTAGTTAAACAATAATACAGCTTTATATGTTAATTTGTGTATTTAGAGATGCCACTATGGTGTAACGAGTTTCAGATTCACATATTACTAGCATTAATGGTAAGACTTGTTAAATAAAGTGTTCTATAACAACTTTAGTGTCTAGATGTATATATGAATATGTTACTACGGTTAAGATTGGCTTGCTTTATGCAAGGCCCGGATAATGCAGACCGGTATGCGGGGTCCAATATAGTTGTCTACGGTTCTTGCACCGGATACATGCTTAGCTGCGTTCTGATTATGGATCTGCTGATGAATTCTCACGACATATATGCAGATGCAGCTACTTAAGTCAGCTTATGATTTGAGTAGTAATGGATATGTAACGAGTATGACTCAACAAATATTAGTCAGATCGTGATTGTTTAGTATTACATGGTGACATGATAATGTGGTATATTTAAGTGATTCCCATTTATACTAAGTTAGATGCCATATGATTATTGTGTTGTTGTTGTTGTTGTTGTTGTTGCTGTTGTTGTTGTTGTAATTATTATTACTAGCTAAGCGACCCGTGTATCAACACGTGATGATATAAGTCAATTTAAAATTTATATAGTTTTAAATAGTATTAAGACGTATATTAAAAATAATTACAAAACATAGATATGAATATAAAATCTCGTAAAAATGAATAATCATTATAGAATTTTAAAATTCATACATAAGATTATGATTAGATTTTCTTTAAAACCTCTTTATAAACAACATTCATAGTTTTATTAGTAGGGTTTTCTTAATCATCGCAAATTAAAACTTTTAACCCCTCTTTACTCTTCATTCAAGAAACCGTCACATATAACTGTCCATGAGTGAAAACGTGTCTTTTTAGTACTTCTTATAAATACTCTTTTTAACACTTCTAAAAGTTTTAGTATAATATTAATGTGTTTCTCGTTATGGAGCTTTATCCCGACATTGTAAAGCCATAACTATAATATTATTGTTGATGTTATAATATCAAGTGTTGTAAAGATATTTTTATTAGCCGATTATATATTTAAATCTTTGAAATTGTAAGCTAATATCATTAAAAGTTAAATAATGATGACATCTATTTAAGTATACGTAAATTAGATCACATAAAAATAAAATTTTAACATAGAATAGATTATGTTTATACATACGTAAATCATTTAAGTGTAATTTATTTTTCAATTAAATATAATTGAAAACATAATATACCACTGAATTTCAAATATCCATGTAATAAATTTTATTTTATGTAGCAAGTTATTAGTTAAAGATAAGAAAACTTAGACAATATAATTTTTTATATATAATTCCAAGTTGTATGTATAGTTACAAAACAAATTAACATGATAGTTGTTTCACTACCCAGTAATTATGTAGAAGTATAGGTTCTGTAGAATTATTTAGTCACAATTAACAATCAAGTTTAAAAAGCTCTAAATGGTAGTTTTATAAACAACTTTATGTCACTAACCGTTGGTTATAGTATTTTTTTTAATTCTTTTCATCGACAGACCAATAAATTAGTGATTATATCGATTATATTATGTAGAGGGAATAAATATAAATGACGATTAAAATGTATAATAATTACCTACGCGTTGCTCTCGATGGATAAAACAATTAAAATATACTGATTTTTAGAAAAAAATTAATACTCCGATAAAATTTATATCAAAACGTAGATAAAAATGAGTCTATTACAAATATATATTTAGTTTTTCTTAAAACAAAATATATTAGAAGTTATTAAACATAATTTTCAAACAACTTATAATTAATTACATTAATATATAAATTTCTTAAGAACCTCTCACATATTTCATATACCACCTATAACAATTTACATTTAAACTCTTCCAATTACATTTAAACCCCTAACAATTTACATTTAAACCCTAACAATTCCGTTAAGGATTTGAAGCAATTGTGACGTAATCATCTTAGATTTTTTGATTTTTTTTAATTTTTTTAATAAAAGGTTGTGATTGGTGGATATTTTTTTGGAAATAAGTTGATGATGCAAGCAACCCTTTTCTATAAATAATATTATAAGATTGTTTGCTCATAAAGATGAACAAGTGCAGAAGTAATGGAGAGTGTATGTTTTGCTTCGGGAGGATATCTTTGAGGGTAGTGAAATCCTACAAAACAATGAAAACAACTTACAGGGACGAGGCCCCATAAGCCACTCCGACGCTCAAGTTAGCCATGGACATGGTAAAGAGCTTAGAGGATTAGGGCTGAGAAAGGTGCATACCTTGGTAAGAGACGGTAGTTTCTTATTTATAGATTGATGATCTCTAAATGGACCGCTAAGATGATGGACATGTGTCGCAATCTCCTATGGGAGACCAGAAAGGTTATACTTTTCTGCTGCAAATAGGATATGCTCCCCACTATCATGAGGCTGTTAGCAGTACTTTTCGTACTTCTGAAGATTTGCTCCCCACTACTAGTGTCAGCCAATCACAGCGATCCTACGTGCGTCTTATTTCAGACATGGCACGCCTGCTCTGGCGAATGACGCTGGGACACGAGTCCTGACTCGTTCAAGGAATGAAATCATTCTCGTAGCTTATCACTGCGCCAGGCCTGCGATGGTTGGAATGAGTTCATGACAGGCCTGTAGTCTGGGCGTGGATATGGGTACGTCACTGGATTGGGCGTCGGGTTTCAGCCAGACATGTAGTTTGGGCCTGGATATAGGTACGTCAGGCTCCAGCCATGCCTGTAATCTGGCCTAGAGATGGGTACGACATCAATTATTATTATTATTATTATTACTATTACTATTACTATTACTATTACTATTTTATCATCATTATTATTATTATTATTATTATTATTATTATTATTATTATAAATCTTTAAAAGTAAAAAACAATATATATTAATATTATAGAAGTTTTATAACCTCCTATTAGATCTTTCAATTTAGGGTTAAAGCCATAAAATAACGGTCTACTTTCCCTATTTTTCCATTGTGGCACGTCATGTTTTTTTTACACATTTGGCCAGTAAACTTATAAAAAACGTGTTAATGTGCCCATTTTGGTGATTTTGACCTGCAATAGCAGGTCTGTTAGTCTTGATTTGTTTACATTCCATCAGCGCTGAAGTATTCAAAGAAGATTTCAGCAGAAGACTTTAACTGAAGATTTGTCTCGTCTTAAATAACGATCATCTGAAGGGCTGAAAGTTTCATCTCTGAAACTTTCAGTTTACTGAAGTTAGTCTTCAGCAAATGGTCCCCTCAGTGACGTCATCAACTGTCACTTTCAAGACAGTTTTGCATGAGGAAATCTGTTGCTAATCAATTCACTAGATTGTGACGTTTGTCACCTATTCAACGGCTAGGATTGATTAGGGAAATGTATAAATACTCTTCTCTTAGTCGAGAAGAGTGGGCTAACGATTACTGTATGTTCAGTAAGCAATAGCTAAAGTCTGTCTACTTTCTCTCAAGTCTGTACTTGTTTTTCATTGAATTTAAGAAGTTTGTTCTTCTAAAATTCTCTTCTGTAAAGTTTGTTATATCAATATTAACAATCTTTGACATCTCTTTCTGTTCTTATAATTACTATTTCCGCACTTAATTGTTATTTAAGTTAGTAATATTCACTATTTGGGAACAACAAGGTCATCTTATTCCCCAATTTCCTTCATTTTGAAAACAAACTTTGGAGCCAAAATTCTCAATGTACACTTAACGAAAATCAATGATTCTTGACTCTATGGAAAGGTAATCGCGTTATCTATCAATTAGTACAAAAAAATGAACAAACGCTAGTTTAGAATGTGTTAATTTTTTAAAATACCGTAAGGGTGTCGAATAGGGTCAATATCGACTTTAATTATCAATAACTTGACCTACACTTGATGTTTTTCTTGAATTTGGTGTCCATTGAAAGGTAAAAAGATAATCTACGACAGTCTATAAAAAGAATGATGTAACATGATCAAGAATCAACCAAAAAACGAGTCTTTTTTCTGCCCTGTTTTCGAACAAAAAACCCAAAAAAGTCTAGACTTTGAGCTCGAAATTCTCCCTCTATACTTGACTAAAATTCATGAATTTGGTGTCATTTGATAGGTATAATGATAAATTACAAAATTCTACAAAAAAAATCACACAAAACGATCAAAAATCGACCCAAAAATTGCAAAAACGGGCTGACAGGTTGCAGGTCACGAAATGGGCACATTAATATGTTTTTATAAGTTTACTGGCCAAAAGTGTAAAAAAAAAACATGACGTGCCATAATGGAAAAATGGGGAAAGTATACCGTTATTTTATGGCTTTAACCCTTCAATTTATCCTCATACTCATTTAATTATTACATTTGTTAAAATCAAGAAATGAGATAAGAAAAAAGAATTAGTAAAAGAATAATAAAAAACGAAGTAAATTTTTTTTATTATCTATATCTATACTACTATATAAACCATTTAATATTCTCTCTCCTCTTTAAATTTAAGAGTTCTTAATATTCAATCAAAACAACATTTTGACCTTTCATTTTAATTAAATTAATCTCATCCACTCAATCTTTAGCCCATAAACTCTCTCTCCTAATTTACCTTAACTTTGTATTTATTTAAAATACACTCTCACACAACCACAATTATCCACCTATATTAACATAATTTTCAAAATCTTATTAACTTCTTTCTCCTTATCTTCATAAATATAAATTTTTTTCTTATTTTGATGTCTTTTTTAATTTATTTGTAAAACTATTAAAATAATGGATGTAAATAAAAGAAATTTTGAAAAAGACAGACATGTTGCTTAAGAAATTATTTATGTGATATTGATTCGCATGAATATCACTACATTGTTAGAAGAGACAAGTTGCAAAACAAAAATTATTCGGTGCTGCAGCATTGCGTGAGTACGATGCTAGTTATTATTGTTAGGGCATTAGGCAATGGTGAAATATCCTGCGGAGTTGTTTGGTCGTTATCGGAATGACGTTTTTTTTATTCAATGCTTTTCTTTTCTTTTCTTTTCTTTTCTTTTCTTTTCTTTTTTTTAAATAGATTAAAAATATAAATCAAATAAAGAAATATGCTATATGCTATTATTATTTATTTTCACTCACAAGATCAATAATTATCAAAATTAAGGAAACAAATGATGAAAAAGAATTCAAACATTCTATATAATATATTGAGATACTTTCAATAAAGTCAATGTAAAAAACTGTCTTAATATTTAAAATGCTTTGTCAAATCCTCCTCCAAGAGTTATCCTTCAAAGGCTGACAAGTACAAATCAAAGTACAAGGCACTGAAGCTGAACTCAACCTTTCAGCAGTAGCTAGATCTTTAACAAACGATAAACTCAAAGATTGTCAGTCCATAATTGATCTCTGGCTCAGTCCCAATAAACTTGCTTTTGAGAGTATCAATCATCAAATGATCATTCAGAGAGAAAGAGTTGGGTTAGGAAAAATCAAAGAAGCTGCCTCATTTAGCAAAAAATGTAAAAATGTTGATGAAATGTTTTTCAGTGAGTTCACTCGTGAAAACATAGGAAACTCAAATATGCTATATAAAAGATTTACTAAGGCAGCCAGTGATGTCCCTGAGTTCAATGAGGAAACTAATTCTGAAATCAGAAACATACAGTTGCCTTCCGATAGCTTGGTTGAAAATCAGAATTATTCTCATCCCACTGAATCCTTATTCAACATGATCACTGAATCTGAATTGATTACTTCAGCTGAATCTGAACCCATAACTTCCATCAAAACTGAATCCACTTCAGTTCACAACATCACTGAACCTCTGACAGCTGAAGCTTCATCTGGATCTAATCATTCAAAACATAGTCAGAAGCTCAAAATATAAAAAACACAAAGTGTTCAGTATGAAAAGCCAAAATCAAAAGGGTTGAGCAAATTTCAAAAATTTGAATCAACTCTGAAGATTATGATGAATCAGTTAAAAGAGTTAACTAGATCTAATTCTCAAAAGGATAATACCAAACAGCAAAAGGATTCCAAATCCACACGTAAATGCTATAAATGTGGTATTAGATGTCATGAAGCTAAAACATGTGATTCTCCTGTCGCTACCTGTCGCATTTCTTCTGAGCCCATCAGCAGGTGGGTTCACAAATTGGTTTAACCTTTTGTTAAATTATACAGGGAGGTCAAGGAAACAATACCTGGTACCTTGACAGTGGATGTTCTCGACATATGACTGGATGTAAATCGTTACTGACAAAAGTTACGCCAGCTGATGGTCCACAAGTTTTATTTGGTGGAGGTAAATGTGGAAAAACAGATGCCTATGGTCAATTGAAGAAAGGTGTTATTCACATTAAGAATATTGCTCATGTTACCGGACTTGAGCACAATCTGATTAGTATAAGTCAGATGTGTGATGCTGACTATTCTGTTCTTTTCAAGAAATACAAGTGTTCTATCATAAATAAAGAAGGCACTGAAGTCCTTCAAGCCAAGAGAATAGATAACATGTATGTTCTCGATTTCAATTCAGTCTCGTCTCCTTCAGATGTATGCTTTTTATCACAGTCAGTCAAAGAACTACATTGGTTGTGGCACAAAAGGTTGTCACATCTGAATTTCAAAAACCTGAGTAAATTGGCACAAGATCAACTTGCCAAAGGATTGCCTAAGATTAGCTATGTGAAAGACAAGGTGTGTCATGCTTGCGAAAAGGGGAAGCAAAAGAAGTCAGTTTACAAATCAAAGCACTGTGATCAGATCAATCAAGCATTTCAGTTGCTTCACATGGATCTCTTTGGACCCGTCAGCACTCCAAGCCTCAGTGGAAAGAAATATACTCTAGTAATTGTGGATGAATATACACGTTTCACTTGGGTATTTTTCCTGTCTAAAAAGAGTGAAACAGCTGAGATCATTATTAGCTTCATCACAAGAATTAATCGTCAGTACGATGTTCATATCAAACAGCTGAGAAGTGATCATGGTACTGAATTTCGAAATAGAACCCTTGAGGATTTCTGCGAAGAAAATGGGATCGTTCAGAATTTCTCAGCCGCCTACACCCCTCAACAAAATGGAGTTGCTGAAAGGAAGAATCGCACTCTAATCGAAGCTGCACGAACCATGCTTGCTGAAGCAAATATTTCATTACGTTTCTGGGCTGAAGCTATCAATACAGCATGTTACACACAGAACAGATCATTGGTAGTTAAAAGGCACTTGAAAACACCTTATGAACTACTGCACAACAAGATTCCAATATTGGTCATTTGAGAATCTTTGGTTGTACATGCTTTATTCTGAACAGTAAGGATCGCCCAAGTAAGTTTGCTCCCAAGGCTGATGAAGGAATATTTCTTGGGTATTCCAACATTTCCAAGGCATACAGAGTGTTTAATTTCAAAAGTAATACTATCTTTGAAACAATGGATGTCACATTTGATGAATTAGATCTTCAGTCAAGACACTCAGATCAAAACACTGAAATTTCAGATAACTGGGATGAGTTGCTTTCCTCTCCCTTTGAAGACACTTCAGCTGATCTGCCACCAGAAACAGCTTGCGATGATTGTGATGAAAATGGCATACCTCCTACTACTCTCATTCCCATTTCAGTTGATACATCCTGTAAAACACCAATTCCTGCACCCTTTAATCCTGACATACCACTGATTGATTTTGACTCCCAGTCTCCATCCTCAACTGAAGTTCTCTCTGATCCCTTTATCGAAATAAATTTCTCCTTTGCTGACTCTCCAACTGAACCATTTCAAGTTGCAAAACCCATACCTCCTAACACCAAATGGAATAAAGCTCATCCTATTGATCAAGTGATTGGAGATCTAAATGGTGGGGTTCGCACTAGAGGTTCAGCAACACCCGGGTTTTGTATGTTTGCTGACTTCATTTCTCAAATTGAACCAAAGAAAGTGAATGATGCTTTAAAAGATTCACATTGGGTATCAGCAATGCAAGAGGAACTGAATGAGTTTAAAAGGAATAAAGTATGGAATCTCGTACCACCCCCATCGAATCAGTCAGTGATAGGAACCAAATGGGTCTTCAGAAACAAGAAAGATGAATCAGGGGTTGTCATTCGGAACAAAGCAAGATTAGTTGCCAAGGGATATTGTCAAGAAGAAGGAATTGATTATGATGAGACATTTGCTCCCGTTGCACGAATGGAAGCAATTCGCATATTTCTTGCTTTTGCTGCTCATAAAGGTTTCAAAGTTTTTCAAATGGATGTCAAATGTGCTTTTCTCAATGGAGAACTGAAAGAAGAGGTATACGTTCAGCAACCACCTGGTTTCGAGAATCCAAAATATCCAAATCATGTCTACAAGCTAGACAAAGCATTGTATGGATTGAAACAAGCACCTCGAGCCTGGTATGATACTCTTTCAGCATATCTTCTTAAAAAGGGATTCAAACGAGGTACAATCGATAAAACTCTCTTTCTTGGTCGAGAAAAAGGTGATTTGCTTCTTGTTCAAATATATGTTGATGACATAATTTTTGGGTCTACTAATGAAAATTTGTGTAAAGAATTTGAAAGAATCATGACCAAAAAGTTTCAAATGAGTATGATGGGAGAGCTAACTTACTTTTTGGGACTTCAGATTAACCAAACTGAAACCGGTATTTTTATTAATCAAGGAAAGTATATTTCTGACTTACTGAAGAAGTACAATTTCACTGAATGTTCAGTTATGAAAACTCCCATAGCTCCCAAAACCAAGTTAACTGCTGATCTTGATGGAAAAGCAGTTGACTTGCCTACTTTTCGTGGGATGATTGGTTCTTTGCTTTATTTAACTGCTAGTAGACCTGACATTATGTTTTCTACATGTTTATGTGCACGATTTCAAGCAAATCCAAAAGAGTCCCATATGTCTGCTGTATCCAGGATATTCAGGTATCTGAAAGGTACTCCTCATCTGGGTCTTTGGTATCCCAGATACTCAGGTTTTGATCTAATGGGATTTTCAGATTCAGATTATGCAGGTTGTCATTTGGACCGAAAAAGTACCACTGGTGGATGTCAGTTGCTTGGACACAAACTCGTCAGTTGGCAAAGCAAGAAACAGAACTCTATTTCTCTATCTACTGCTGAAGCTGAATATATTTCAGCAGGAAGTTGCTGTGCACAAATTCTGTGGATTCAGCATCAGCTTGCTGATTATGGTGTTTTACTTGCAAAAACTCCCATCTACTGTGACAACACCAGTGCCATAGCCATTTCAAACAATCCTGTGCTTCATATGCGAACAAAACACATCGATGTTCGTCATCACTTCATCAGAGATCACATTGCTAACAATGATATTGAACTATATTTTGTTCCAACTGAACATCAGTTAGCTGATATATTCACCAAGGCTCTGGATGAAGCACGCTTCAATTATCTTGTTTCTGAACTTGGCATGCTGAATCTTTGAGCAACTGAAATTTTCAACTGAAACGTGGTCCACTGAAACCTGCTTGACTGAACTGTGCAAACTGAAACCTGTTCTACTGACATCTCAACTAAAACTCTTTGGCTGAAAGGTAAGTTTTCTTTTACTTTATGTTAATAAAATATTGCTTGGATTTATGACTTTTTGTTAACTCAATTTATCTTTATTTGGGGTAGCATTTATTACAGCCGTCATTTCATGTTCAGTTTTTATCTCAAATAATGATTACTTCTTCTCTTTATTTACCTTTACTTATCACCTAGATAATCTCATTCTTCTCATTCTCACCATCTTTCATCCTCTTCCCTCCATTTCTTCCTCTCATTACTGTTGCTACTTTCTTCATGGAACTCACCTTTGTAATCATCAACCATCCATTCATGTACACCATCACCATCAGGATTAATATTATAGGGCTTGGAGCATCAGTTCAAATCGCCGTAAATCTTCTTGATTAATCAACTGGGACGATCATCTTTTGGCATGGACACAAGATTCTTTTGGCTATTTGCTTTTGATCATTTTTAATATGCTCCATTGTAACTATGTTGTCTGCATTTCTCATTAATGGAAAATAGTCTTATGATATGTTCTGTGCTTTTCTTTACTATCTTATCTTTATGCCTAGTTCATAATTTTTACTTTACTAAGTCAATGTAATTCTTAGTTATTTTCACTTAATATTGTTCTCTGAAATACCCTGATTAACAGCCTTTCAGTTTGCAAATATTAAATGATAATAAATAAAAATTATAAACATCTGCAATTTCCTTGGGTTTTTTTTTTTTTTTTTTTTTTTTTTTAACTATGGTTAGTTTACGGTTTCATCTAACGGTTGGATATCAATCACATAAGGTTTTTATTTTTGAAATCACCGTCTCATTCTCTATTCTCCGCTCATCACTTCTTTCTCTAACAACCTATATAACGCTACATCATCTTCTTCAATCTTTTCTTTACTGTTTTCCTTCTCCTTCGACACGCTTTTACTTTCTCTAATCATGTCTCGCCCAGCAACCATGTGTGTTCATCTTCCAGAATCAGTTGTACCAATCATCTCAAATGCTGATATTGTTTTCAAATCGAACAATATTTCTGTATCACTCACTCCTGTTACTTCTAAATCAAAATTCTTCCATCTTCTCAACTTTCTTCGTCATTGCCCCATCAACTATGCGTTAACCACCCAACTCGACATGTTTGAGGAACATCTGTGTGAATTTTGGATGACCGCTACTGTTCTCGATGAGACCGCTACAAACCCAAAAATATCTTTCACCCTCCTGAACGGCAAGCAAAAATGTCGTGTTGACAAGTATTTTCTTGCTGAAGCTCTTCATCTTCCAACTGATGATAAGTCTCCCTGTGAACCTTTCTCCAAATCAGCAAAGGAAATTATCAATGAATATCTGAAGATTCCTGCTACTTCATATATCAAAGGCAAAACCCTAGTTCGAAATAAACTCCCATCCGTGTGGTGTAGTTTCTTCAGTATTCTTTCCTTTTGTATGACTGCAAAAACAGGAGGAATGGATCAAGTGGCTGACAACGTACTGAGTTTAGGTCATGCTCTGATGTATGACACAAAAGTTGATTATGCTGCTTTTGTCTTCAACCTTCTTCTTACTCAAGTCAGAATGAAGAAGAGACATTCTCATATTCCTTTTCCTCGATTTCTTTCGCTGATATTTCGACAACTGATCCGACGATCTCATTATTATTCAGCTAAGCATTCAGTTGAGTTGTCTTCTCTTCCTCACTCTGTATGGTCCAGCACTGACTTGACTGATCCCATACCACTTACTGCCATCATGATGGACTATGCAAGAATGACAGACACTCCTGCTGGTTCAGTTCGTCGGTCTCCTTCTGCTGATCAACCTGAACAACCTGACCAACCTTCAGATTCAGAGGCCACTGCACAGCCCACTCCTAAGAAAAAGAGGCATCTAATCAAACTGTCTTCTTTAACAAAAAAACATTCTGATGACAATCCTGCTGCTGCATCCAAGAAACTGAAGCGTAAAACTCCTCCTTCTCCTGACTCAACCACTAAGCAACAACAACCAACAAAAGCTAAGACTGTCCTTCCTGATCCACTACCCACTGTAAGTCTTCTCACCTCTACTAAATCTTTTACTACCAATGACGAGTGTAAATCACCCTCACACTCCGAGGCTCTCAAAACCAGTGATGTTGAGACCACTACTGTCACAGTTTCAGTATTACCAACTGAAACTACAATTCAGCCAAAATCCCTTGATGGTTCAGTAGTCCGAACTGATCCTATGGATTTAACCCATACAGATGATCTCTCAGCACCTAAACCATCTGAGTCTGATGTATTCACCCTCCATGATGATTCAGCTAAACCATCTGACTCTGAGAGACCTTTGACTCATGATGTTTCAGATAACCCTGAAATTGAAGTTATTCCTTCCTCTACCATATTGGCCTCTGATGGTTAAGCTAATCCACCTGAACCTATGGCTATTTCTGTTGCTCATGAAGATGTAGTTACACACAAAGCTACTACTGAAGCAAAGCCCAATGTAGCCCCTGATGATTCATTAAACCCGAATGTTTCTATGGCTATACCTACCCCACCTCCACAAATTTCTTAATTTAAACAACGAACAGGGTTTCATTTGTGATCATGCTTCTGGTTTTGAGTATTCTGTCAATCTTCTTCCTCCCACTTCCAATCAATCTCATCTAGACAAACTGATGGCTTATGGGCAGGATATTTCCACTTACCTTAATGCTCAGTTTCCTTCTCTTCAACAAACACTTTTTGCCAAATCAGTAACTGATCCTCTCGACAGTTCAGAAAAATCTGAAACCTCTTATTCCTCCACTGAACAAGACTTTCTAGCTGATTCAACCACTCCGTTGTCTCCTCCTATCATTCGTTCACCCACTGAGATTGATGATGACTCAATGTCTGTTCTTGATGCCTACTCAAAACTTGATGATTACATTCGTCTTCTTCACAGTCAAGTTACAAAAGAGTTTCATCGGTTTCACATTCAGCACATGTCAAATGTCAACTTTGCTGAAGAAATTAAAATTCTTACTGCACTTTTAATCGATTACATCTGTACATTAAACAAAGAATTTCAGTTTCACAATCCACTCCGGGTCACTCTCTTTAAACAACTCCGTGATTATATTGCTAATGGCAATAAACGTTACGAGGAAGTGTTATCTAAGCTTTCAGCCTCTCAGTCATCTTTATCTGAGTCTCTTTCAAAGTTTCAACTCACTTTTCTCAAAACATTCACTGACAATATCTCGCAACTCCGCGATTCTCTAAAATCTTATCCTTCTAAACGCTATCTTCAGTCCTATCACAAAAAGGTAGTTCTGAAAGATATGCAGCGTATGATGGTCGCCACACTGAACAAACACATTGTTCCACGATTGGAAAGAATAGAAGCTGCTACAGTCTCTTCCTCCGCTTCTAAGGGGGAGAAAATTTTGAAATCTTCAGTTGTGGCTAGAACCATAAAAGCTCAGATCAAGAAAAGGAAAGCAGAGTCACTACGAGATAAAGAAGAAATTCGTCAGCTGAAACAAACAATTAAAGAGTATTCTGTGTTTAGAGATGAAACTGAAAAAGAACAGAGAGAATTGAACAGATGGTTTGAAGAATCTCTTAGTGAACCTGGGGATGAAGGTAATGCTAAAATCTCTGAAAGATCTTCTCCTGAACGTGACTTTAATATGTTAATTCAATCTCATCCTCAAAAAGTCACTCAACCTGAGACAGCCTTGATTATACATCCTAATGCTCCTCATACTACTGAAAGTTCAGTGTCTGCATCTGAAACAATGATGAATGTTGATATTCCTAGTCCTAGGGATCTAACATCAAACACTCTGAATCCAACAATCCTAGATCAGATTCCGCTGATAATCTCCAAAACTGATTTTCCTTCAGTTATCAGTGAGAAAGCTAGTTCACCTATCAGGAATCCTGATAAAGGTAAAGGTATTGCAGATGAAACTGAAGTAGTAAAGCCTAAAGTAATCAACACTGAAAAACTGTTGTTTGATAGCATGAAGGCAATTAAAAATCAGGTGTCCAACAAAGGGGGATATCAGGTCACTGAAGAAGATGAAGCTACTGCTCTTGGGTTGACCTTGGAAGATTACAAAATGTCAAAGGAGATAGCTAAAGAGACTGACAGATTACAACGTCTTTCTGAAGCTGAAGCAAAGAAGACAGCTGAACTTGAAGCTGGTCAACAAAAGACTAAGAAGAAAATGTCTCCTCAATCTCTTCAGCTTGCTGTTGAAAAAGAAATTGAAGAGGAAAGAATAAAAAAGGAGAAAGCCAAGCTAATGAGAGAACGAAAAGAAAAGGAATGGTTTGAAACCAGAATGAACAGAGCTGACCCTGATCCAATCACAAAAGTTAGGGTTACCAAAGAAAAAGGTGAAAACATAGTTGAGATCTTGAGAAATAAAAATTTCCTCAAGGTTCAGTATGTCTCCGAGGTCAACCTTACAAAATTCAGTCTGTCTGAATGGGTTGAAATTGGGAAGTGTCTGAACCGACTGAAACTAACGGAACTGGTTAGGTCAGTTAAGAAGAGGCTTTCTTATCTACAAGAATCCTATGATCTTCTGAAGAAACGTTATCAACCTTCTGAAGATATCATTGAAAATCAAGATAAGGTTCAACCTTTAAAGAAGAGAGGAAGAAGGTATTCTAAGAGATCTGAAGAAGAGATTGTTAAGCTTATGGCCGCAGGTGTTCTTCCAAATTGCAGAAATATGGATTGTTCTCTCCCTTCAGGTTTCGTATTCAATGACAAACAAGTTCTTGACAATCCTAGAGGATTTTTCTTTAAGGATGCTTATGACAGACCAAGTTTTCAGAGGGTGTCTGAACTTGACAATGCTGATTGGATGCATCTGAAGGCAATATCATCCTACTTTAATTCAAGGGATCCTGAAACTGCTGATATTCGCCTGAAGATTGTACAACTATTTGAAGCCAAAAAGCCTAGAGATCCTGAAACTGAAATATGGGAAGAAAAAGCCAAAGTCATGGAAGGCACTCAAGCACACAAACCATCAAGAAGCTCTTGATTTCTCTATGAACTTTATTTTCTTGTATTTCTTTTCTCTTGTAAAACTAAAAAATTCAAAAACATTGGAAAATGAAAAGAATCCAAAAATATTCAGTCTGGATCATGTACATATGAGTTCTTTTAAGTATATAGCTCTATTTGTTTATTCTAAGTAAATAATGATGGTCTATAAACAAATAGGGGGAGATTGTTAGTCTTGATTTGTTTACATTCCATCAGCGCTGAAGTATTCAAAGAAGATTTCAGCAGAAGACTTTAACTGAAGATTTGTCTCGTCTTAAATAACGATCATCTGAAGGGCTGAAAGTTTCATCTCTGAAACTTTCAGTTTACTGAAGTTAGTCTTCAGCAAATGGTCCCCTCAGTGACGTCATCAACTGTCACTTTCAAGACAGTTTTGCATGAGGAAATCTGTTGCTAATCAATTCACTAGATTGTGACGTTTGTCACCTATTCAACGGCTAGGATTGATTAGGGAAATGTATAAATACTCTTCTCTTAGTCGAGAAGAGTGGGCTAACGATTACTGTATGTTCAGTAAGCAATAGCTAAAGTCTGTCTACTTTCTCTCAAGTCTGTACTTGTTTTTCATTGAATTTAAGAAGTTTGTTCTTCTAAAATTCTCGTCTGTAAAGTTTGTTATATCAATATTAACAATCTTTGACATCTCTTTCTGTTCTTATAATTACTATTTCCGCACTTAATTGTTATTTAAGTTAGTAATATTCACTATTTGGGAACAACAAGGTCATCTTATTCCCCAATTTCCTTCATTTTGAAAACAAACTTTGGAGCCAAAATTCTCAATGTACACTTAACGAAAATCAATGATTCTTGACTCTATGGAAAGGTAATCGCGTTATCTATCAATTAGTACAAAAAAATGAACAAACGCGAGTTTAGAATGTGTTAATTTTTTAAAATACCGTAAGGGTGTCGAATAGGGTCAATATCGACTTTAATTATCAATAACTTGACCTACACTTGATGTTTTTCTTGAATTTGGTGTCCATTGAAAGGTAAAAAGATAATCTACGACAGTCTATAAAAAGAATGATGTAACATGATCAAGAATCAACCAAAAAACGAGTCTTTTTTCTGCCCTGTTTTCGAACAAAAAACCCAAAAAAGTCTAGACTTTGAGCTCGAAATTCTCCCTCTATACTTGACTAAAATTCATGAATTTGGTGTCATTTGATAGGTATAATGATAAATTACAAAATTCTACAAAAAAAATCACACAAAACGATCAAAAATCGACCCAAAAATCGCAAAAACGGGCTGACAGGTTGCAGGTCACGAAATGGGCACATTAATATGTTTTTATAAGTTTACTGGCCAAAAGTGTAAAAAAAAAACATGACGTGCCATAATGGAAAAATGGGGAAAGTATACCGTTATTTTATGGCTTTAACCCTTCAATTTATCCTCATACTCATTTAATTATTACATTTGTTAAAATCAAGAAATGAGATAAGAAAAAAGAATTAGTAAAAGAATAATAAAAAACGAAGTAAATTTTTTTTATTATCTATATCTATACTACTATATAAACCATTTAATATTCTCTCTCCTCTTTAAATTTAAGAGTTCTTAATATTCAATCAAAACAACATTTTGACCTTTCATTTTAATTAAATTAATCTCATCCACTCAATCTTTAGCCCATAAACTCTCTCTCCTAATTTACCTTAACTTTGTATTTATTTAAAATACACTCTCACACAACCACAATTATCCACCTATATTAACATAATTTTCAAAATCTTATTAACTTCTTTCTCCTTATCTTCATAAATATAAATTTTTTTCTTATTTTGATGTCTTTTTTAATTTATTTGTAAAACTATTAAAATAATGGATGTAAATAAAAGAAATTTTGAAAAAGACAGACATGTTGCTTAAGAAATTATTTATGTGATATTGATTCGCATGAATATCACTACATTGTTAGAAGAGACAAGTTGCAAAACAAAAATTATTCGGTGCCGCAGCATTGCGTGAGTACGATGCTAGTTATTATTGTTAGGGCATTAGGCAATGGTGAAATCTCCTGCGGAGTTGTTTGGTCGTTATCGGAATGACGTTTTTTTTATTCAATGCTTTTCTTTTCTTTTCTTTTCTTTTCTTTTCTTTAAATAGATTAAAAATATAAATCAAATAAAGAAATATGCTATATGCTATTATTATTTATTTTCACTCACAAGACCAATAATTATCAAAATTAAGGAAACAAATGATGAAAAAGAATTCAAACATTCTATATAATATATTGAGATACTTTCAATAAAGTCAATGTAAAAAACTGTCTTAATATTTAAAATGCGATCACAGGTGATCTGTTTACAATCACATGTGATTTTGTAAAGCATCATATTTGAATTACGAAAAAAACACCTCCGTCCAAAATTTTGAAATGCAATATGTACTAATGATATCATTAATTTAAAAGCTAAAATTTTAGAACTATGACTTAAACATGAACTAAATTGAATAATTCTCTATATTATAATATGAAAAATAAAACAATTAGATAAAAAAGTAATAAAAGAATATACCATGTTGGTTTGGTGGAAATTCAGCAAGGCAACGCATTTGGGTTTTGACTAAATGGGCGATGGTTTGTGCCTTTGTGGATATGAATAAAGGGGTGAAATGGGCCCAAAGTGTTGTGGTCCAGAAAAATGAGTAGAAATGAAGACATTCATTTCTGGCCCCTCAACTGTAATCATCTTCACCAACTCCTAGCAAAACTTGTGTTGTCTTTCCAACCCACGATAGTCTTCCATAAATAACATTAACAATAAGATTCATTTTGTCCAATAAGATTTATGGCATTATGGAACTAAAAAGGGCACAAAACAAAAGAAATATAATACTAAAAGGATAATATTAGTTAGATATCATGTATAATAATGAAAACAATATAAGTATTATGTATTAACATAAGTAATGAACAGAGAATTTTAGGCCAATATGTTAGCTATAGAGCTCACACCGTACTCGCTAAAGTGGGATTGAGTACTGTATGTTATTGTTGTTGTATGTTAGCTGTAGATCTTTTTAACGAGAATAGTTGTTCCATGATGTTAAAAGATGTAAATAAAAAATGAACAAACGAAAATAGCATAGTACAGTTTACCATCTTGAAGATTAGGGTTGTGAACAAATACGAACGGGACTTGTTTGTGTTTGCTCGTTTAATATTAGCCGAACAAATAAACGAACACAAATGAATTAACTAACGGATTTTTGTTTTCGGGTTCGTTACTTTTAGCGTAACAAATAAATGAACACAAAAGAATCAACGAACGGATTACTATGTTCATTTGTTTGACTCTAACTGAACAAATAAACATATACGAATGAATTTTTATGTTCGTCTGTTTGAAAGAAAGAAAAATAATTCATAAAGGATAAATAAAAGTTGTGGTAAAAGTAGGAAAAGAAAGAGAAAGAGAAATGCACTCTTTACCAATTCTACTAAAACTCATTGTTAAAGACTAAAGTTTCTTCAAACTAACTATATATAATATACTATTATATGGCGCATATTATAAAAATGTAGATACAAATAGTAAAAGTTACGCACTTTAATCCGTTGATAATTGTATAAATTTACAATTAGAAAGTTTTAAAGAATAAATTTAGTAAATATTAATTTGTAATTAAAAGCTTAAATGCTTTTGATTTACTAAAACTATGTTTTTTTACTATATATTATATGGTTTAGACCACTACATAACATCTTATTTTAAAAAAAAATGTCGATGTACGTATTTACTTTTTTATTACATAAATAGGTAATTTAATTTGTGGGCATTTGTTAAGGTAAGGATATGAATTTTCGGATTACACCCACCGTTCGATTACCACCAACCTTGGTGCTTTGAGCGGAATTTTTTACTAGTAGCAATAGTATAGTTTGATCGGCTTTTTATTTGCCGCCGTTGCCGGATTTTAAGAAAACAACAACGTAGTTTTCTTCAAAGCCTGCAATGACGGCCGACATAAGACCAATCGGACTCCACCATAACCTCTAAGGAGGAATTCTAGTCATGTCACCAAAGTTTCGTGATAATCTAATAGTACAAACTCCGGTTAAAGCCAAAACCATAATCAAAGAATTGAAGTCATTACTTTACCATTTTACCATAAAATAAGTTATCTAATTAGAAAATAAAAAATAATTTACATATATTAATATTTTTTTTAAAATAGAATTTTATTCTATGGTATAAACCTTATATTATAGGAAAATATTAAAAATTATTATAATTAATAAACCGATCAAATCTAACATACTCCCAAGGTGTCGGATAAGGTAGTTCACATCCCATTTAGTGGGAACGGTTTTCGTTTTTTTTTTTTTTTCTATTTTCTATTTTCTTTCTTTCTTTTTTGTACTATGCAAACTTTAATGAATAAAGGAAAAATGATGGAAACTGTCCAATGCCCATGCTCAGTTGCTCACGCCAAATTAAAAGGGTATGGTGGTCTATTTACAAAAAGAATAAAAATAAAAATCCTTCAATATCAAATTAACAAATTCATATAAAAATTAATATTATATTATCTTTCTAAGAAAATTGTTCAACTTGTAAATGATACAAAATTATTTATAGCGGAATAACAATGAAAATTTGGTTGAAAGGGAAGATATTCATATGCTTAAATTGTCCCAAAAATTCAGAAATAATTGTGGCAATGATCCTTTTGTAAATTATCTTCGAACTTATGTAACTCTAATTCGAGACAATGTAAATCTGGTTCCACATTTTTTGTTATTTGATAGTTGAATTGGGACGATACAACTCAAGAAACATATTATGAAGATATAAAACATATGATACAATATGTAATACTCTGAATTTCATCGCATAAAACTTACTATAAAAAGGATATTGAGGTTAGAAAAGATAATTTAAAATGCGTAGAAGGAAATATAAAATTTAAACATATTGTATCTTATATCTTCTAATATATATAAAATACTAATTTCAAAAAATATATTAGATGATCTAGACACTTCTTTTAATAAAAGATTTAATCTTAACCATTAATTTTTTTAATTCTAAAATTTTGATTTTGACTTTTTAGAGTCAAACTAATTTAAATTAGATAAAGTTAACCTTAATTAAATCAATGATAAATATCAATTAATTTTAAACAACTAAGCACTTAAACAATCGTATATCAAAACTATTAATTGGATAAACATCATAATTAATTGATTAAATGCCTTTAATTAATCAAATCTTATTTATATAATCTAAATATTTCAAAATACTATATTAACCAAATTATTAGTTTTATTGTTTAAAATATATTATAATAAGTTCAATGTAATTAAAAAATATCACCAATAAATATTTGACCATATTGCTTCTACTTGTAACAGTAATGATCGATGGTTTGTGTAAAAAAAATACAATTACGTTTTGTATCATAATATCACGTTTTGCATCCATTACGTCAATGCTTTAACGGCTGGTTTGGGTTTTGACGTTGTTTGTCACCATTTTCTAAAAGTCTTATTTCTTTCGCTAATTATTAGGTTCTATTAATTTGTAAACCAACCTGTTATATATAAAAAGACATTTACGAACCCTATTTCAAAATGATTTTAAATTATTTTAGAATATTATTAGAAAGACATTATGTGATTGTTAAATTATTTTTAGAATATTTATTACCAATCAAAAATCCTCTACTTCAAAATGATTTTAAATTATTTTTGGAATTTTTACCCACTAATCAACTCTGTTTATTTCCTAAAAGCTAACAACTACCAGTGCAAATCTGTAAGTCGATTTTTTTTTTATCATCTTCTGATTTTCATGAATGTTTCTTGATTTATTATCTATATATGGATTTATTATACATTTAAAATTTCACACCATAAATTTTTAAAATTCATATCAACAATCCCCGTGTTTATACATGGGGTGTTAAACTAGTATACTTATTAAAAGAAAAGGGTGATAACATCATCATTCTATTTAAAATAAATGATGATGACATTATCATATTTTTGAAGTTTTTGTAACAAATCAACAACCCCTTTAATTTGTTAAGACTATGAAACATGTTAAAAAAAATTAAATTTAAAATATTATCCTAGCTAATTTGAAAATTAGTTTGTTAAAATATTCAATTTAAAACCTATATTTTCAAATTTAACCTTTAGAAAAAAGAGATCAACAACAAAATCATGTATTCTAACTAATTTTTAGGTGTATCTCAACTAAAATGGTATTTCATATAATTCACAGAGAAGTTGCGAAATTTTAAATTTCAAAACATAATTGGAAGATTAAATAATATAATCATAAATAATTAAAATATTATCCTAATTAATTTGAAGATTAGTTTGTTAAAAGATTCAATTTAAAACCTCTATTTTCAAATATAACCCTTATAAATAGAAGATTAACAACAAAATCGTGTATTTTAACTAATCATTAGGTGTATCTAAACTACAATGGTGTTCTATACAATTCGCATAGAATTTCGAAATTTTAAATTTCAAAACATAATTCGAAGATTAAATAATATAATCTTAACTGATTAAGATATTATCATAACTAATTTGAAGATGTTAAAAGACTCAAATTAAAACCTCTATTTTCAAATTTAACCTTTATAAATTGGAGATTAACAACAAAATCGTGTATCATAACTAAGAGAATAAATATTAAGTATCTGTTCTTCTACCGCAAGAGGGCATTAGGTGTATCTACACAACAATGGTGTTCCATACAATTCGCATCGAAGTTTCAAACTTTTAAATTTCAAATGATAATTCGAAGATTAAAAATATAATTCTAACTGATTAAGATATTACTTAATTTGAAGATTAGTTTGTTAAAAGACTCAATATAAAACCTCTATTTTTAAATTTAACCTTTATAAATAATAGATTAATAACAAAATCGTGTATCCTAACTAAATATTAGGTGTATCTAAATATAACTAGTTTATTGACCCGTGTATACACGGGTATTTTGAAACTATAATGCATTTAATAAAATATCATATAAAACTTAATAACTAAACACTTTAAATATCATATTCAAGTTGACCACTCAGCTCATCATCATAATCTTAAAAAAACCCACTCAGATAAACAAAAACTTACATATCTACTACTATTAATAGATAACAAAAAATTAAGAATATACTAATTTAAAAAAAGTGTCATATTACAATAAAATTTATACTAAAACATAGATAAAAAAGAGACGGTCATTAATATATAACTATTTTTTCTCTAAACAAAATATATCACAAGTTATTAAACATAATTTATAAACAACTTATTATTAATTACATTAATATAATATTTTTATAAAACCCCCTCACATTTTCTAAAAAAGCCTCTCACAATTTTCATCAAACCCCCTCACATTTAAAATTGAATTTACGATTACACCATTCCAATCTTTCCAAAATTGATAGTGTAAATCGGAAGATTTGTGAAATCAAGGCTCTCATTGGTTAATTGAAATCTAATTAAAGTTAATTTTGGAAACTTTGGTAAGCCTCTTATATATATATATATATATATATAGATGGTGTTCCATACAATTCGCAGAGAAGTTTCAAACTTTTAAATTTCAAAACATAATTCAAAGATTAAATGATATAATCTTAACTAATTAAAATACTTTACTAACTATTTTGAAGATTATTGTGTTAAAATATTCAATTTAAAACCTATATTGCCAAATTTAACCCTTAGAAATAGAGATTAACAACAAAATCGTGTATCCTAATAATCATTAGGTGTATATAAACTACAATGGTGCTCCATACAATTCGCATAGAACTTTCAAATTTTGAATTTTAAAACATAATTCGAAGATTAAATAATATAATCATAACTAATTACAATATTATCCTAACTAATTTTAAGACCGGTTCGTTAAAAAATTCAATTTAAAACCTCTATTTTCGAATTTAACCCTTGAAAATAGGAGATTAACAACAAAATCGTGTATCCTAACTAATCATTTAATGTATCCTAACAAAATCAATCTTAATAATATATAGTTATATAAATTACGATATTACGTATCAAATTTATTTAGATTTACTAATTTTTAAATAAGTTATATATTTTAAATATTTTTAATAGTTTTATTTTTAATACATCATAATAATATAAAAACGAAAAAAAATTAAAAATACATTTAATCGTACCCCGTGTTTATACACGGGATGCTTAGCTAGTTATATATAAGAGTTAATTGTCCAAATGGTCCTTTAACTTAGGGGTTTCTGCCATTTTGGTCCTTTAACTTTAAAAGTGGTACAAAGCATCCTTAAACTGCCATTTTCATGCCGTTTTAGTCCTTATTAACGTTAGCCGTTTGTTTCCACCTTTAAACCACCCCACGTGACCTGCACACGAGGGCATTTATGTCCTTTTACCCCTTCTTTCCACTTGCCGCCCAAATAAACGTCCCATTTACCTTTGTTGACCTGACACTCATTAAAGACACACAACAAGCAGAGGATACGCACGAAGGAGGAGAAGCAGAGAAGAATCTACGATGGTTTTTTGTTCTTGTGGAAAGGTTGCTATGATTCGCACATCTTGGACCTCCCAAAATCCTGGGAGAAGATTTTATTCATGTGCAGATCAGGTATTGTATAAATGCATCTTTATGACCTAATTTGCTTTGCAATCTGTTTCATCTAAAGGTTAATGCTTTGAAGGTTTTAATTTCAGGGTTCAAGTTGTAGATTTATTGGATGGTTAGACCCTGTTATGTGCGAAAGATCAAGATTGATCATCCCTGGTTTGATAAGATCAAAGAATAGCTTGGAATTGAAATTAAAGGAAAATGAAGCCAAAGTGTGGAAACTGAAGTTCTTTTTAGTTTTTAGTTGGTTGGTGTTTATTTTATTTGTAATTCTTCATCTTTAATCCATATTCTATTTGGTCAATTTATGGACCTTTTTGACTTTTGGGTTTTTGAAGTATTGAATGAAGTAGCCAGTTGATGTAGGCTTATTGTAACTGATATCCTCTTTAATGCTTGAATCAATGGAAGATACGTCTTGATATGTTTGGTGTGATATTTAATATGCTTATTAATGCTTTGGTCTTTATATACCCCTGTTGTGGGTCATTGTTAGCACACACAGACAAACATTACACACAAACATCAGCCATGGATGATGATAACCCCAAATGTTTCCACACTCAGTTTTCAGAAGCACAATGTGAAGCTAGGAAGAATGGTAAGTGTTTGTATGTTCATGTTTGCTGTTTTTGTTTTGCTGTTTACATTTACATGTTCACAAGCACAATGTTTGTTGTTTTTGTTTGCAATAGACAATACCTGCAGAGTTTGTAAGGTATCATGACTTGCAAGAACACTTATGGGCTTTTATTAGGATGGATACTTGGGAGCATGCCATGGAAATGCAGTTGTATAGTGATGCAAGAAGGGACCATTTCCCTGATCACAAGGTTATCAGATGGGAATGGGATTTCTTCAAAATGAAGCATAAAATAAGTTACAAGACATGGTTGAAGTTTAAAAATCCAAGCCCGTGATGATCGTGTCATCTTTACTGTCACTAGGGAGTAAATGTCTTATAAGGCAGTAGTGGTTGTAGTCATGTGATCTTATTCTTCTTTAGTATGGTATGGTACGGTATGTTTAGGGGATGTAATGGTGTGTTTTGATGGTCCAAATTTTGGTTGTGTTTTACTCTTGGTATGTAATACATGGACCATGTAATCAACTTTTATGAATCAATGAAGTTGTTTTATGTTTATATTTGCATTGTACCAAATCAGTTTCAATAACATTGTACCAAAACAGATTCAACAAATACCATTCAACAAAATACCATTACAAAACATCAGAATACCATTACAAGTTCACTACTTATTGTACCAAATCAGATTCAAAGTACCAAAATAGAATACCAAAGCAAAGTACCAAAACATTGTACCAAGTTCACAAAACAAGTGTTAAAAACAGTTTAAGTTGTTGAAGTAGATGTTTGTTGTTGTTTGCAGCCCCTCTTGTTATGTCCTTTATTACCACACTTCTTGCATGTCATGCTTACCCCCTTCTTTGTCAATCTGCCACCAGATTCATCCCCTTCATTTGCAGCACTCACCCTTTTCTTTTTTGGTCTTCCAATTGGAGTATGATGTTTTGGGGGCAAAAGCTTAGTGGGAATATTTGTCTTTGTCCACATTGACATTCCATTTATGTGATTTACTCTGAAACTATAAACCTGTTGGGAAGATGATCTCATCAGTTGAGATTTGATGAGACAAAGTTAAGTTTGTTAGATATGTTCTTGATGTAACTTAAACAGAATTATGAGGCTTGATCAGACTGAACACATATAGTGTTTCAGACTGAGCACAAGCTGTATATAAGCTGAGCATATCTTCGATCAACTTATACTATATCTTAGTGAGATTATCACTGTGTGTGATAAGCTGTGTATGTCACCTAAGATATATTGAGCTTTCAGCTTGATGTGTTTCAAGCTGAGTGACTCAGCGTATATACTGAGTCAGCTCAACAGAGTTACTAAATAAGTTCTAGCTAACTCTTAGGACTTATAATGATGAGTTTATTAATATACGTGTTAGTTCATGTTGGTTTTCGAGTTTGTTCTCGAAGAACTCAGCTTGATGAGTTTCAAGCTGAGTAACTCAGTCCGAGTAAGAAGTCAGCCTAAAGAAAATTTAAATATGTTTTAAATTTATCTTTTTAACTCTCTATATCTACGGGAAGGATAAGAATACTCAAGAATCAAGATTGAAGACTCAAGATAAGAAGATTTAAGATTCCGAGTTATCCGGTAGTTAGTTAGCAAATTAGGATTAGTCCAGTTTGTTAGGAACCGTAGGAACAGGATTATAAATACTTATCATCCTGATAAGTTTAGAGGCACGACTACGATTCTAAAAACAAGTTACAGAGCCAAATACCTCACCTCAACCGTATGTGTTACGATTCTTGAATCACTGTTTGTCAGTTCAACGTGATCAAGATGTTCACAGATAGTCAAGCTATTCGTGTGTTCGAATACTCACATTAGTTGTGAGATTGGTAAGTTTTCAATCTGTGATTAAATCCTGTTTAGAGAGTGAAGGGTTTTGAACCTGACCAAAACACCATATGACTCAAACTGGTGAATCCTGGGTTTGATTCCACTGGTTCAATCCTAAAAGCAGAACTGGATTGAACACAACCCTCTAAACCCCAAAAGGGTTAGGATCTTTAAAACTTATATGATCAACATAGTTTCTTACATACAACCCATAGATAAGGTTATAAGATTATACCTGAACAAAACCTTTAGGATTGCTAAAGATAGTCCACCACTACCGCACCTCCGATTGAACTGGCTGCTAGACCGCTCCTGGATCACCAAGCAATAGCAAAGCTCCAAGCTTGATTGTGTGTGTGCTTCTCGTATAACACCAAGTCGCAAAACACCTTGGTGTTTTGCCTTTTGATTTCGTCAAGAGGAAAGAGAGCCGAGAGAGAGATAGTCGACCGAGAGAGGGAGGTCGACGAGAGAGAGATGCGACGAGGGAGAGAGTGAGGAGAGTGGTGGCTAGGTTAATCCTTGTCACATGTATCTAATCCTTAAGGCTTAAGGATATTATATAGGGATTAACTTGGACCTAAGCCCGTTTAATTAAAAGCCCGCTGGTTTTAATTAAACTTTCATCTCTTCTCATATTGACCCCCTGGACTTTACTAGTTAATTAATTAACTATTAATTAACTTAGTCCGTTAAATATTAAAACTTAATATTTAATTCTCCTTAAATAATAAATAACTATTTATTATTTATTTCCTTTCTAATAATTAATACAAACTGATTAATTGTTTATTTCTCTCTTTTCAATAATTAATACTACTGATTAATTATTTCGTCTTTCTCTTTAATAATTAATCTAACTGATTAATTATTTCCACACAGATTTATGGTGTAATCCAACTGTTCTGAATTGGGTGTGTAGCAGTGTGACCCTTTAGACTCTTATAACATTGGATACAATGTGTCCATTAATTATCTCTGCACATAATCTAACAGACTCTCACTTGTGCAAGATAAGTAACAGTTACTGCATATTGTTAGCCTAAGGAGGTCCCTAACCAGACACTTAGGATAACCAGGTCATAAGAACTCTTATACCCCAAAGTAACTTGTGATAAACTTTATAAGCAACCTGCTTAGAAGTGGCATGTTATAAACTAACTGTTTATAAACTGATCTATCATAAACTCCTTGTTTATGAATGGGTACGTTTTTTTTATATATACATATCTTGCATATAGGTTTGTCCCTTGCAGCGCGATATTTCAATTTTGAGCATGAGCATGGAGGAAGTCAACTCAGAGACTCAAGAATTTCTTCATGACATACTTGATTTTGAAACTGCATGATAAACAACAAAGAACAGATCAGTTCGTTTAGGCACGGCCGTGCACTTACCAGTTTCTCTTATCAGTCAAGGGGCCCGGAAATATCTCATCTAAAAAGAAGGTGCAATTACCATCTTGCATATTTGCATTTGGAAATACGGCTCCCACTGAATCTAGACTCACCCCTTATGACCACCCTGTTACAGCGTGGCGTTAGAGCTTGCTAAGAAGACAGTAGTTACCGCATCCCAAACCAAATACCTCAGGCTTAAGGATAACCTATGTGATTAATACTTTTGACATGAAACCACGAAGTATTATTCACAGTGGGTCAATCCAATATTCGTAAACCTAACGAATATCCATCAATTTTGGTCCGCAAAAACCTTTTGCGGCTATATTCGACAAACTTTCGATTCTACCCCAAAATTACGATGACTTTATAGCCCTATCATAGTTCCCACCACGATAAGTAGTCACGGATGATATTTTGAATAAACCTAGTTTATTCCTGGATAAACCAAAACATAAAAAATTGTGAAGAACAACGAAACTAATCTATACACCCTCCCATATTCCTCCCTGGAATAAAGGTGCATGATTTCTACCATTTCATTGACTCGATTCACGGTGTCTATTTGAATTACTTATTATTTTGCATTGTAACTTATCACAACTTACAAAGAAAAGTAATATGATTATAAACCTAAAACACAAGACTGGTACCCTGAAGTACTCTTTCTTGCAACCTAAGAACAATTCTAGATTTACTTATTTCATAAAATTCCTTAAACTTGGAGAAAACTGGAAAATAACTCAGTTTCTGATTTTATAAAATAACTTTCTTGTAATTAAAACTTTAATTACATTTTTAGATTAATTAAATCTTACTAGATTTATCCATTTGAAACGATAAGACTTTCTTACACTTACTTGTAAGAACCTTGAAATTAGATTCTCTGTGTATGCAAACACTAATCTAATATCATTACTAAGAATGTTAAAGAACATCCTATTTTATCATTTCTAACGTTAACCAACCAACAATATTTAATTAAGCTGACTTACTGAACATTTTAGAACGTATATAATTTCAGGTCATAACTTGACTCGAAAAACTTGCAATGATATCTTTATTGAGTACCTCCCAATAAATCATGCATTCCATGGATTAGTTCTTTCTCAATAATTTACTGTTTTAGATAGCTTCTAAAAAACATCCAATAATTATATACTCTAAAAGTTCGATTTTGTATTTATCATGCTGGTTAACAACAATCTTTTATTAACTCTGATAGATACATTTGTCAGATGCTCCCACTGTCTTTTATGAAAAAAGTGCATTACTTTAAAACATCCTTTTAGGCCTTAGTCAAAACTTTGACTTCTATGCTTAAACCTTGTGTTCCAAACACATGTTTTAAAGCTTAGTTTTTGTAAGAAATTTATTCTATGAAACCAAGAACTTGGATCTTCATATATCCATCTTTCTAATTACAGAAAGTGGTTTCATTAAACTTGCCATGAGCACAAAAACTTTGTGAAGGCATTTCAATTTCTTTCTAAAAACATTTAGTATAAAACTTCCTTGATTATAGTAACTACCATAATCACTTTTATAATATCTTAAATGTTTTATCAAAAACTATTTATACTTGGAAATAATGACTATTATTTCCACTTGTTTAAGACTTGAACGTTCACTTTTTCACTAAAAACTTAAATAGTTGTTTAAATTAGAAAAACTATCTAATTTTATAAACAGCACTTGTTTATTAAGTATTTTGAATAGTGGAGCCGGCATTTTTTAATAACTACAACAAATCACAGCATAAGATTATTATGAATCACAAATCAAGTCAATACTTGACTTATTGGCACTCTTTCAGTTACAAATGGACTAATCTTGATTCATAAAGTAAGAATACGTGCACGGATATATATAATCAAATAAATTTCCATAAACTCAAAAAGTATCCATAAACCAACAATATAAAAATTGTTCAAATAAACTTAAAGAGTTTAATAAACTAGGAAATATAAATATTAATAATATCCGCATGCTGCACGTGTGATCTCCTCATGCTGGGCCGCATCACTTTCCATCTCCTCTTGCAATAAACGATTGCAAGATATTAGAATACTCGTAAAAACCTTTACAAGTGGAAAGTGACAAAGAAGCTACACGATACCTGAGGTGCCAGCCTTGCCACCTGCCTCGTGACCCTTCGGGCAGTCTTTTTTCCAGTGCCCGACCTCGCCGCATTTAAAGCACCGATTCTCGGCTTTAGCTTTGTTCGGCTTCGGCTTCTTGCCCTTGTTGTCGTTATTAGCCCTGGGTGCACTCTGGCTGGGCTGGGCCGGGCCTTGCCCTTTACCTTTCGGTGACGCCCTTTCCTCTTCTTATGCCCGCCATGACTCATCATGAGAACGTCCTTAGACTTGATCCCGATACTCTGCTTAGCAGTCTTGAGCATTGAGTGCAACTCAGCCACGGATTTCTCCATGTTCATGTTGTAGTTGACTATAAAAGCCTTATAGTCATCCGACAACGAGTTGAGTTGAGTATCCGTTGCTAGCTACAACGGAACTGGGTGCCCAAGTCTCTCTAGATGGTCCATGTAACCCTTCATTTTCATGACGTGGTTACTGACCGAGGTCCCCTTAGCTATCTTGCACGAGTTAAATGCCCTGGTGGCATCATAACGCTCAGTGCGAGCTTGCTCCTGGAACATGTACCTCAGCTGATGGATCATGTCATAGGCAGGATTTTCCATCATGCTCGACTGCAACTCTGGACTCATAGTTGCGAGCATGAGGCAGCTAACGTCCAGGGCGTCATTGGAGCGCTTCTGAAAAGCCTCCCTGATATCTGCCGTAGCGTTGTTGGCAGGAGGATTTCCTAGAGGTTGTTCTAGGACATACCACTTTCTCTCGTGCCTAAGCACGATCCGGAGATTTCTCTCCCATGTGAGAAAGTTAGGACTGACAAGCTTGTCCTTCTCAAGAATGGAGCGCAGAGAGAGGTTATTGGTACTAGTAACGTTGGTTGCCATCTACAAATTAAAACCCGGTTTAATTAGTAATTGCAAATAAACTTTCTAATCATATATCATCAAACCCATAAATAATATATATTATACCTAGGATCCATATTTCACATACTTGACGCAAGGTTTGGGCACTTCCCGCCAAGTCATGCTATTTCTGGTAGGTAACACCCTGTACCAATCGTACCTAACTGATATGACTCCTAGAACCTCGTAGAGCACTTAGACCCAGTCTAGTATGTTTAACTCTCTTCTAGTGCTTTTTGGGCCGGGACTCCCGATTATCACCAAAATAGATCGCACCACCTAAGACAGCATGAATTCTGGCCGGGACTCCCAATTATCACCAAAATAGATCGCACCACCTAAGACAGCATGAATTCTAGCCGGGACTCCCGATTATCGCAGAACCTTTCATGCCTCTTCCCGCAATGGTTTGAACCCGGTTGCCCAAGGTTTGGGCACTTCCGACACCCGAGTACCGTTTAACAGTTAGGGTGTACCATTAGGTGGGTAGCACACTGATCTAAGATTTTTCTTGGGTTTTATAATTAAGTTAAAACTTAATTTTCCAGTTTTTGAAAAACCATTTTAAAACTAACTGTTTTAAAAATACGATTTATATGTGTACCTAAACTAGGTGCACAAAAACGGCCTTTATAAGTTCCAAACTTATAACCTTGACAAAACTTTAAATTTAAAAATTTAATTAACACGACTAACAGCCTGTAGTCGTATTCTAGTTTGTCATAAAGCGCGTGGTTCTTCACTGTTTAATAACAACCTGTTATTAAATCCCTTTTTATTTAGCATCATATAAGTGTCGCAAGAATATATGATAAACAGTAAATAAAAGAAACACAACCACGCAGATATAAGAGTAAGCATATAAAACCCTATAGTTTTGCCAACTGATCCTAAGGTCAAACCTAAGGACAAAGTGACTTGGATTCGCCTTTCTTGACATGCTGCTCCCACTAGCCTTGACACCTTCCCGAAGTATCCGTGCTACGCGTATAGAACACCATTTACGTCGTCATCTTCTTCGAGTCCATCTTGGTTGAGGGATTAAACTAACACTAGTCTATTACAAATACAATATTGAATGGGGTTGTAAGTGGCACGCAGGCCTCCCCGAACCAGTACAATATTACAAATAAGAAAGGGATTGTAATTGGCACGCAGGCCTTCCCAAAAACCAAAATAAAAGAAGAATGAGAAAAACGAGTCCTAAGTCGGCAAAACTATAGCTATCACAACCACACAATTATATATAAGCACTATATATATAAAAGTCAACCACGCAGTTATAATAAAAGTAAACAATAAACTGTGCTGTTAAGCACGCAACCTGATTTGTTTAAACTTTCTCATTTACCCTTTGATTAATACCTATTAACCAAAAATGAGAATTATGATCTTCTAATTTATTTGACAAAACTAGTCTTTCAACAAAACTTAAAACCTTGACCTCATTCAAAACTTGAATGAAATCCTCACGTCGAGTTTTATTACTAGTTTTCCAAAAACTTAAAACCGACAACTTTGGTCAATTAATTACTATCTCATTTGTTTCTTCATTAAATATATATATAAACTTTATCCTTTTAGACTTTATTCAAAAATGACTTGAACTAGTCATAATAAATAAAATCTAAAATATATATTTTAACTAAACTAATTAAAATATATATAGTCCTAGTTTATATAACACCTTATTAATTTTATAACTTAAAAATTAATAATCCTTTTTGTATTAATCCGGAAAAAAAATCTGGGCTAACATTTCCCTTCAACCCGAGAAACCTATTTGGGCCGAGACCCTCTTGGGTCGAAGACCCACTGGACCGAAAACTTCCTTGGGCCAAAACCCCTTGGGCCGAAGCCCATTAGGCCTTAGCACCGCTAAGCCTTCTTTAGCGCCGCTATCTTGGGCTGTGGCGTACTCGGTCGAAATCACTTGGGTTGAAGCCCACCATGACCCTTAGCGCCGCTAACCAGCACCGCGACACGGTGATGTTCTCGGCTCGTGTTTTCCGATTGATACATTTTAAATCCTTTTAATCTATTAAAACTAACTGTTTTAATATACTGATTAAAAACGGATTTAATTTCTAAAACCAAAAACTATTAGTTATTAATATCAACAAAACTTGTTTTATTAATAACTAATTATCCTAAAACTTGATTTCAACCTTTTTAAACAAAAAGTTCAAAACTTGTTAAAATTTAGTTTTAGATAAAAGTTTATCCCTTTTAACCATTTAAACACAAACCTGGTTTAAACCTAACTGGTTAAAATTAAACCTTTTATAAACTGGATAAAAACAGAACACTTGTTTTTACCACATTATGGTTTTCGAAAATTCCAAAAAGAAAAGAATAAGATGAAGAAGATCATACAACTATTAAACAAACCAACTAACTAGATTATCTAGGTTTGTCTAATTAAACAAACTGTTTAATATTGATCAAAAACTACCCTTATTCAAAAAAAATCATATACCTTTTAACCATTCAAACTAACTGTTTGAACTTTATGATTAATAGGATTAAGCTTGGTAGCAAAAAACAAACTGTTTTTGATACCTTCTTGATTTTCGAAAAATTCAAGAATATGTAGAAGACCAAAAACGAAAACCTTAAATCTAGAAACAAAACAAACTAGAAACTATGGATCATAGAGCCGAGGCTCTGATACCACTAAAGGGTTTTGAACCTGACCAAAACACCATATGACTCAAACTGGTCAATCCTGGGTTTGATTCCACTGGTTCAATCCTAAAAGCGGAACTGGATTGAACACAACCCTCTAAACCCTAAAAGGGTTAGGATCTTTAAAACTTATATGATCAACATAGTTTCTTACATACAACCCATAGATAAGGTTATAAGATTATACCTGAACAAAACCTTTAGGATTGCTAAAGATAGTCCACCACTACTGCACCTCCGATTGAACTGGCTGCTAGACCGCTCTTGGATCACCAAGCAACAGCAAAGCTCCAAGCTTGATTGTGTGTGTGCTTCTCGTATAACACCAAGTCGCAAAACACCTTGGTGTTTTGCCTTTCGATTTCGTCGAGAGGAAAGAGAGCCGAGAGAGAGATAGTCGACCGAGAGAGGGAGGTCGACGAGAGAGAGATGCGACGAGGGAGAGAGTGAGGAGAGTGGTGGCTAGGTTAATCCTTGTCACATGTATCTAATCCTTAAGTCTTAAGGATATTATATAGGGATTAACTTGGACCTAAGCCCGTTTAATTAAAAGCCCGCTGGTTTTAATTAAACTTTTATCTCTTCTCATATTGACCCCCTAGACATTACTAGTTAATTAATTAACTATTAATTAACTTAGTCCGTTAAATATTAAAACTTAATATTTAATTCTCCTTAAATAATAAATAATTATTTATTATTTATTTCCTTTCTAATAATTAATACAAACTGATTAATTATTTATTTCTCTCTTTTCAATAATTAATACTACTGATTAATTATTCCGTCTTTCTCTTTAATAACTAATCTAACTGATTAATTATTTCCACACATATTTATGGTGTAATCCAACTGTTCTGAATTGGGTGTGTAGCAGTGTGACCCTTTAGTCTCTTATAACATTGGATACAATGTGCCCATTAATTATCTCTGCACATAATCTAACAGAGAGTCGTCAAGTATCTATAATCATAAGTTGATTATAGATAACTAAGTTTGAAAGATTGAGAGATTTAAATTAGGTGTTTACATATCAAGAGTTTCTTACTTGATAGAGTCTGTAATCATCTTATTATTAATGAAAAGCAAAGCATTCGATTGTGGTTTGATTTACTTTGTGTAACACTTTATTTTGATTTGTTCAATTTCCGCAGAAAATGTACTCAACCCCCCTTCTACACATCTGTTGCTTATTGTTATTCTCACCAAGGGACCAAAAACTGGTATCAGAGCAGGTTGAACAAGTTTATAAGTTGAAAGTTCAAGATTCTGAGAAAGTTCAAGATGTCTACAAGCAACAATTCTTCAAACTTTCCTCAGATGTCTGCCAAGGGTTGTCCCATCTTCGATGGATGTGATTATCCTATGTGCAAATTCAGAGCCATGTTGTTCCTCAAGTCCATTGACAATCGTATGTCCGATTACCAAAAGACCAATTATCCCCAAGATTTCTTCTGTTGTCAGTTATACGTCCACTGATAAAACAGACAGAAGTGAAAAAGAAGTAAGGAAGCCTGTTGCATCCTGGATAGATGAAGACTGGAAACTGTTCAATCTGGATGATAAGGCAAAGAGTGTTCCAGCAAATGCTCTGACCAACGAGATCTTCCATACAGTGACTGGGTGTCAAACTGCAAAAGAGATCTGGGATACATTAAGTATTACATATGAGGGCACTGATCTGGTCAAGTAGCAAAAGAAGAGTCATCTAAAAAGATCCTATGAAAACTTCTTTTCGAAGAAGAATGAAACCTTTCCTGATTTGTTCACAAGGTTTCACTGCTTGATAAATGACCTGCTAAGTGTAGGTGTGAAGAAAGATGAGGCTGAACTTGTGCTGAAGTTTCTGGATGTGTTACCAGAAAGGTTCAATGAAGTAACCACAGCACTGAGGGCTTGAGGAACACTGCATGTGTACAACCTACAGTCCATCTATGGGTTCTTGCTCAACCATGAATAGATCACAGAGCACAAGAGAACTTCTTAACAACAACTTAAGGAGTCATTGGATAAAGCAGATATTGCATTAGTTGCTCAAAAGAAGAAGAAAAGTTCCAAGGCGTTAGTTGTTGAATGTGAGACTGAGTCAGAATCTCAAGCTGACCACTCAGACTCAGACTCAGGTGATACTGATGATGTTCACACTATCACTGAGCAGATGGCTATGTTGGCCAGACGTTTGAGAAAAGGTCAACAGGGAAGAGGAAGATCTGACAGGGGCAATGGGAAGAGTTCCTTTGATCCCAAGAAGGTTGTGTGTATCAACTGTCAGAAGAAGGGACACATAGCTCCTGAGTGCAGATTAAAGAAGGAAGAATCAGCATCAGTTGCTGATAAGAATGCTTACAGAGCTGATAAATATAAGAAGAAATATACTCAGCTCAAGAAAGGAAAGCCAGAAGACAAACCCAGTGCAAAAGGATTATATGCTGAAACCTGGGATACTGAATCATCTACCTCAGATGATGATGTATGTCTAATGGCTCAAGAAGATGAAGAGTTTGAAATTGACGAAGCTGATTATGGTTTGTCTGAGTCAACTTTTGAAGCTGACATGAAGGAAGCTGAGGAAAATAGCAAGCTTAGTGATTGGGATCCTGCTTCCATGTACAAGGTTAGTAATTTCAACTCTTACACCGATGAAGGAAAGGGTATTACCTTCGATTATTTGTTAAATGATTTCAAGACCATCCTTAAGTCTCAAAAGGACCTCAAAGCTGAGATAGGTAAACTGAAGAATGAGATTAAGGAAAATCAATCTCTCATTGATGTTGGTAAGAAAGCACAATGTGATCTTGAATGTCAAAGACACATTAATAAACTTCTAAGTGAAGAACTTCAGGAAGCTAAAGTCAAAGCTGACCAACTTCAAAAGGTCGCTGATGTTGGGATATGCCCACTGACGTACGTACGCCATATGAATCACTGCCGATGATGTATGGGCCTATTGGGTCAAACACCGGGGATCAATCTCGACAACAACCTAAGTGGAGGGACTGATTTTGTGAAATTGCAAAGAGTTGGCATGCTGATGGGATTTAGCGGCTCTAACTCTTTAGAGTTAGCGGCTCTAACTCCTTAAGGTTAGCGGCTCTAACTAGGGGCCCTATAGCGGCACTAACTTTTAAAGTTAGCGGCGCTTACCCCTAAGAGTTAGCGGCGCTAACCCCTGTCAGAATGCATGCAACTTTTACATGCACCTCCATTCTCCACCAATCAAATTGCAGATGCTCTTTGGCCGGCCATGGGGCTTTGAAAAGCAGATGGAGAGGTCATTTTGAGCATGCAAGCTTTGGGAGAAACTCTCTCTTGCAAACACACACATACACCAAACATACTTCCATTTTTGTAAAGAAACCTTGAGGGTTATGTGTGAATCTTTAAAATGAGAGCAAGGAGAACCGTGGCTGTTGTTCCAGAGGTGGTTTCAAGCTATGAAGACCACTAATGGCTTGCTAGTACAAGGAGGTTGTACAAACCCGAGGTGGACTTCACTCGTGTTAGCGGCGCTATGCGAGCTGGACAGTTTTCTGTTTTACAAATAAAATTTATTTTAGTCTCGGGTTTTTGGCATATTTCTTGGTTTCTGGAAATTTATTTCAGATAGCCATTTGGTAATTTTGTTACCATCTTGTTAGTTTGGATGTATGTGTGAAGACTTGAAATTAGTAACCTTGCCTTAGACCTTGTGGTTGATTGTGTGTTTGAATGCATTTTGGTGATTTTATAATCACTATGGGCTGTAATTTTATTAATTTAGTTATAAATGTAATAATATTGTGGCTTGCATGCCATTTCATTCATCCGTGTAATTGTAATAGATAAATAGTAAATTCTTGTGGCTTGTACGGCATTTCAATTTCTATTGTATGTATTGTACAATTTGGATGAAGACACACAAATGGAGTCAAAAGGAGATGGAGGATGTCCATAGAAGCCGGTGAAATCCTTTGGAGATGGCGGTTCTAGTAGGAGCTCGCATCGAAGATCCTTTTGTCCCTTAGATTGACCACGTTCTTCCCATTTTGGCTCATGGGAAGAACGCATAGGATTTTTTGCAAGGGTTACCAATTTATTTCGTTTATGCGTGTGATGTGATTTTATGTTTCTTCAATGGGTTGTTAGGATTCGCATGCTAGATAATTTTTCCATAAAAATTAATAAAATCACAAGAGATTTGATAAAAATGGTTTACAATTCTCTCGCGCGCTCACATACAAGATTAACTCACATAGTGGAACTAGGGTTTGTCACTAAACAAGTTAATCTAAATCCAAACCGGAAACAAAAGCCCGTTTTCCATAAAACGTAAATCTTGCGCCATCCAAAAGATGACACCACCCGAATCTAGTGAAGCATAGAGTGATTGTCGAGCTTAGCATGAGTTATTCCATGTGGATCTGTGTGGAAGGTGAGTGTGGTATCTTGAATTTATCGGTTGTCGAGCTTAGCACGAGCCGGTAGTTGTCAAGGTGTCACCGTGTATCTTGTTGGACTATTTACAATTGGAAATTAAAATCCTTGAGTGATTGTCGAGCTTAGCACGAGTCAACTAAGAATTTTAATTCGAAATTGGTGCAGGTAGGGATCAAACATGCCAAACGACCGATGGTTGTCGTAGGATCCCGCAAGTGTCTAAGAGTTGCAATAGAGATTGCAATCAGTAAAATGGTTACCGGCCTAAATAGCTCCATGAAGTGATCCGCGGCAAACCCGTCATGAATTGGAGTGAAATATGGTTCTTAGCCCTTGTTAAAATATTTTGAGACGTTATGGGTAATTGTTTTAACGAGGATTAAATCAAACCAACTAATTCGCGTACTCTATTTACTCTAGGATGTCGAATCATAATAACACCATGTCGAACTTTTCACTTCGTTTGTTCCTAGAAAGGGAGAAACTCACGGGAGTGAACTTTGTTGACTGGCTTAGGCAACTTAGAAATGTCCTACGTGCCGAGTTTAAGTTGCACATCCTTGAGGAACCCCTTCCTGAACCACCCGCTACCAATGCAGCTTAGGATGTCCGATACGCGTATGAAAAGCGTGTTAAGGACACACACGATGTTGCATGTCTCATGTTGTCAACTATGAGCTCATAGTTGCAAAAGAAATTCAAGCACATGAGTGTGTACGACATGATTAACAAGCTGAAGGATATATTCCAACAGCAAGTTAGGCAGGAACACTATGAGTATGTTAAAAACCTAGCCAGTTGTAGAATGCGGGAAGGCGGGAGTGTAAGTGCCCATGTTTTGAAGATGAAGTCTTACATGGACCAATTGGAGAGACTTGGATTTCCTATCGAGAGGGAGCTTGGTGTGAATTTCATACTTCAGTCCCTGCCCGCATCATATGATCAGTTTGTTATGGACTATCATATGCATGAGATGGTGAAATCAATAGATGAACTGCATGGAATGTTTAAGACTGTAGAGTCTAACATGTCCAAGTATAGTTCAACCTCATCCATCCCCGGTTTTGGTTCAAAGGAACGTCAAGCTGAGAAGAAGAAGAAATCGACCCAACAAGAAGAGGTTGGACTATCCAAGCCTGCTTCAAGTATAGAGTCTATGGACATTGATGGTGTGCCAAAGTAGACTCAACATGGGGTGGTTTGCTACTTCTGCGGAAGATTTGGGGATTGGGGCCGTCATGCCTGCCCTTCGTGCCGAGAGGAAATAAAACTTCTCAGAAAAGAGAGAGTCAATTTTCCTACTTGAGGTACATTCATGATTATACTTCAATGATATTCCTTAATAAGCTGGGTTGTTAACCCGAGCTATAAGACTCACGTTTGTCACAAATTTATTTTGTTACAAAGTATAGGTCTGTTCGTTGTAAGAAGGAAGAGCTTGAAGAACCGGATCTCTGAAGAGGAAACTCTGTTGATTGTCCTCTACAAGAGAATTGGGACTGTTAGACTCGCTATTATTTCCGGATTAATTATTACTTTTGTACTTATGCCCTGCGTGGCAAGTTTTTCTTTAGTGTATGCCTTTTGAAGATGATGGATGTATTTTGACTCTTGTATTTTGTAAAAATATTTTTCATATTAATGGTTTCATTTCAAATTTTATCCATGTCATTTCTCATGTGTTATTTTTGACCATTTATGGTGCTCAAATATACATTTGATGACGATAAATATGGCTTCGAATTGAAACATTTGTTTTGAAAAATATTTTGAGATGATTGTTAAAAATCAAATTTATCCATATCATAGCGTACATAAAAAGCTTAAAATAAGTAATAAGACAATCATGAAACATTTATTCTTAGATCCAAAAGTGGTTTGGATATGTTGACTCTATGACATAATCAACTTAAACCAAGTAAACAAGAATTGCATCACTTGAATCCAAGTGGTTAGGATCTTCAAGAAAGTTTGGCCTTGGGCTAAATCATGATATAAATCTTGTTTATTGGATTAAAACGATTAAGAAATCCTTCACCTATGTGTTGTTGAGAGGGATTAAGATTTGTTGGATATTGATCTCACTTGTGTGGATAATCCGTTCAAGTATGCCACAAAGAGTGACAATAGTAAAAGTTCTCCATTACCATCTTAATGGTAGTTGTTGGGAGAATGTTTACTAGAGAAAAGGTTTGTGTCTGAAACCTTAGAGGTGTTTGGAACTAACCTAAGGAAAACTAAGAATCAGTAAGGGCATATAGATATCAATTCTTAGATCCAGTCAAGATGCTAAGTTTTCTTATATATGTTGGTTTAAACATGAAATGGATCATGGGTTTGACCCATAATTCGTTTTCTATGAAAGACACATTGGTACATGGTGTCACATTAAAGAAACCGGATATCATTGTTGATGGTCTGGTAAAATGCAGGCCCAAATACATGTATTCAATTTGATTGGTATACATTAACTTCGTGAACCAAGTCCTCAATCTAAAAACCAACATGAAAGTCACCTAAGCATCAATTTAAAATTATCCAGTCTACATTCAGTGGGAGATAGATGAATAATAAATTGATGCTCACATATTTAAGTAGTTCTTCTTAGTTTTGGACATTTGTTTCTTAGAACTTCTGAAAGCCATGATTGGCTGCTCAAAAGGAAGAAGACAATTACCAAAGCATTCTAGTAGAAGAACGTGAAACTTAAATAAAAGACCTGATGTTGACACTAGCATTTAATCAGCATGGAGATGCTGGTGAAGCCTGACAAAAACCAACACTTCTTTAAATCTGATGGAAGTCAAGAAGGCTGTTTCGATATGAGGTTATCATATTAAAGTAACAACAGCTTGATGGTCAATCATTGTGAGGTCACCACCTATCGGATAAGCGTAGTAGGCCCATAGTTTACTAGTGATTAGAAGAAGGGAATGGTATATGTATAGATGCAACTCATTTAAAGCATCCAAGTATTTGACTTGGGTTAATCCCGTACCAAGGTGTAATCCGAGAAGGTTGAAGTGATTAACATGCATGCTTTAATAGACAACTTCAAATACCGACTAGAGACAAAGGGTTTCATATTGATTATATGGAAACTTATTCTATTGGCTATGTTGAAGATAACTTGGATTAAGTGAAATATTGTTGTCACCTGGCGGAAACAAGTTAGTTCACTTGGACGTAAGGGACCTGTATCCTTCACAGGATTAAGTTGAGGAAATGCTTGAAGCAAATTCTGAGGTCCCACACATCCATAATATCATATTGGGTCTGGATTATGTGAAACATTGTTATCGCTTTCGGGAAACAAGTAAGTTCACTTGAAAATAAGAAGACCTAGATCCTTCATAGGACTAATTTGAGGAATTGCTTGAAGCATGTTCCGAGGTCTTACACATCCATAATATCCAGGTTGTGTCCATGACTGAAGTCGACAAAACTTGCATCTTATGGCTATAATTTTTCTTTGTAAGAAAGTCATTGAGATGAGTTTTCTGGAAAGCATAAATTAAGCCGATAAACTTGTCAGGGCCAGTAGGAGCTTTATGAGTTCCTAGTGAAATGTACTCAATGAAAATAATGTCCTAATTTAGGGTTGTTTCAACCTATTGTTGGAATTATTGTTCCCGAGTACAAATAGGAAATATGGAGTTAAGTGGATTCTAAAATTCAAGAAATACTGAAGTATGTTTTTGATGTTCGATGAAAATAGATTTTTCTTGAGTAAGTATTTACTGTAAGCCAATCTATACTAATAAGACTGTCAATTTTAATCAAAGTTTTTGAGTACATAAATATGTGGTGTAGATACGACATTTAAATCCCAATGAGTGTCATTGATCCTATTGTGGACTTCGGTAGCATTGAGGATATGACGACTCTAATAATCATATGTATGATCTCTTTGATAAACACTATGAAAGTGGTTTAATAAGAGAATACAAAAGAGTACAAAGGTATATTGTGTTGATGATCTCATAGTTAAGCCGTAGTCAAATACTAGTGATGAATTTCATACTAGGTTTATTAGCATCATTTATGCTAATGACTAGGCTTGAACGTCGTTTTAGTAAATGTTTGATTTACTAATTAGCTTTGGGAACTGTAAGCAGTACTGCCACCGATGATTGTATCGATATATAATGGGGACTATATATACGCATGATGCGGTTACCTTCATTGGTCTTTATTGTGTTCCATCTTAGCATGTTTAACCACTTCCAAGAATGTTTATACATTCTAAATTTCCACAGCCAGTCATTATTCAAGGGAAGGAAGTTTAAATTAAGGCTGAGGTTAGGTGTTGGTTATGCATTAATCAAGGATTGAATGGATGAAACGCAACAGTAACCTGTGCTTGAAAGGAGTTTCAAGTGACTGGAAGACCCGCACCTGAGTTCACTTCATGGATCATGGTCACAAGTGACTCGGGATGATAATATCATTTCGTCCTTAGACCGTAGATACATGAGTATCCAAAGCACGTATCTGCCTTATTTTGATCGCTTTCAAACGTAGTTCGTAACTAGCTGCTATAAAGGAAGTTTTCAAATAAAGTATGATATGTGTGGCGGAACTATGTAGTCAAAGGGATTTGTTCCTCTATGTAGAGAGATATCCATGGGCCCCTCGATGATTGGGAGATGACACCAAAATACGCATGGCCATGCACAAGGAATATTGATTGAGAATCAGATATGTCCTTAACTTTTGGTCACCACCAATCAAGATCGAGAAACATAATCGTGAACGATCTGGAGATTGGCATATTAATCCATGTCTCGTGTTCACAAAGGATATCGCGAACAAAATGATGTTTGATCACTTATCTTTAGGCCATCCCATATTTGTTTTTGGATTTGGTTTTGTTTAGGATGACAAAACCCATACTGACTTGGGGGCAAAGATGCTTTGCTGGAGGCCGCCCTTTGTCTGTGAGTTCATGGGTACGGTGTGTCATGTGCAAGTGGGAGTTTGTTGGGATATGCCCACTGACGTACGTACGCCATATGAATCACTGCCGATGATGTATGGGCCTATTGGATCACACACCAGGGATCAATCTCGACAACAACCTAAGTGGATGGACTGATTTTGTGAAATTGCAAAGAGTTGGCATGCTGATGGGATTTAGCGGCTCTAACTCTTTAGAGTGAGCAGCTCTAACTCCTTAAGGTTAGCGGCTCTAACTAGGGGCCATATAGCGGCGCTAACTTTTAAAGTTAGCGGTGCTTACCCCTAAGATTTAGCGGCGCTAACCCCTGTCAGAATGCATGCAACTTTTGCATGTACCTTCATTCTCCACCAATCAAATTGCAGATGCTCTTTGGCCGGCCATGGGGCTTTGAAAAGCAGATGGAGAGGTCATTTTGAGCATGCAAGCTTTGGGAGAAACTCTCTCTTGCAAACACACACATACACCAAACATACTTTCATTTTTGTGAAGAAACCTTGAGGGTTATGTGTAAATCTATAAGAGGAGAGCATGGAGAACTCGTGGTTGTTGTTCCAGAGGTGGTTTCAAGCTATGAAGACCACTAATGGCTTGCTAGTACAAGGAGGTTGAACAAACCCGGGGTGGATTTCAATAGAGGAGGCTATTTCGGCTTCTTGGATCATCACCACCATCTTCATTTTTCCAGAAGATTGATAAGGGTATATCCTCCTTTCTCCTCTATTTTTCATGTTGCTTTTCATAGTCATGGAGTTTGGTACACTTTTTGGGGTTTCTTTGCATTTTATGCTTTATGTGGTTGTACTTTATGCATTTTTTGTTATACCATGCTTCTATTGCCCGACCACGAAACCCCAACAACTGAGTCTTGGTGTAAGTCATCAAAGCTTGCTGAAAAGTGCATAAACCAACAAATTCCTAAATAGGTACAAGCTGTACTTGGAGGTGACTATCAAACTGCAACTTATGTAGCTGATGATGAGATAGCAAGTACAGACTCTGAGGAGGATAGACAACTGATTGAGTCTCAGAAGTTAGCCTCAGAGAAGAAACATGGTCAAAACCTTAAATACAATATGTTTTCAAAGGCTAAAGATCATGGAAATGGAGTGCTCAACATCCAAACAGCATGGTAAGTCTGTGCTGGACAGATTAGGTACTCAGCCTATTCAAAGAACTTCAGTCATAGAAAGGCTTAATCCAAATCCTTTCAAAAGACAACACTCTCTATCTGACTCGGAGAGAAGTTACAAGAATAGGAAGACCACTGTAAGTCAGAGGTCAAATCACAACAATGGTAAGTCCATAGTTGTGGATCTTGGTAAGTCCAAGAAGATCAACAGTGGTAAGTCCAAACCTGTTGAAACTGGTAAGTCCATTAAGCATGACAAAGGTAAGTCCAAGGTCATGGAAAAGAAGTTTGTTGGTCAAGCTTCTAATCAAAAGGATAACAAACAAAGATCTGACAAAGGTAAGTCCAAAGTCAGTGAGCATCAAGTGAATCAACTTGCAAAGAAAGTTGAAAAGTTATCCACTACATATAATCTTAAGACTGAGAGCAAGTTCTCACAAGGATTATTATACACTCTACCTCCTGTAATCATTGGAAGAAGGATATGCTACAAGTGAAGAAGTAGAGGTCATGAGGCTAAGGATTGTAACGTTGAAATCTCAAGGCCTGAACAAGAACAGGCTGATCAGCCTACACAGGACTCAGCTCCTGCTCAAGCTGAACAGTTAGTTCAACAAGATGGAGATGCTAAGTGCTCCTCATCTGAACCTACCAAGAAGTGGGTTCCCAAACAAAACTAATATGTTTAGTTTTTATATCATGTGCAGGGTTCAAGTAAATGGTACTTGGATAGTGGATGCTCAAGGCACATGAACGGGTGGAAAGGACTTCTTAGTGATTTCCAGGAAGACGAAGGTCCTAAAGTAACATTTGGAGACAATTCATATGGAAGAACTAAAGGCTATGGGAAGATGCATGCTGGAAAAATTACTTTCCAGAAGGTTTCATATGTCAAGGGTCTTAAGCACAATCTGATTAGTATCAGCTAATTGTGTGATGAAGACAACATTGTTACTTTTAGGAAGAAAGCAGGAACAATATATAATGCTAAGGGAAAGCCTGTATTAATAGCTAAAAGAGAAAGAGATATGTATCTACTTGATCTTAATTCTGCTGATCCCTATACTGAAACCTGCTTGTATTGCCAATCTGTTCCTAAGCTGAGTTAGTTGTGGCATAAACGATTATCACATTTAAATTTTAAAAATATAAATATGCTATCCAATAAAGAGTTAGTCTCTGGATTTCCAAAAATCACATTTGTCAAGGACAAATTGTTATCTGCTTGTGAACAAGGGAAACACCATAAAGGGTCCTTTAAATGAAAGCAAAAATTTTCAATAACAGACCCACTGCATATGTTGCATATGGATCTGTTTGGACCCATAAGTACTCCAAGCCTAAGTGGCAAGAAGTACACACTGGTGATAGTAGATGAGTTCTCACGATTCACCTGGGTAGTATTCCTTAAAGCCAAAAGTGAGGGTGCCCTGGAGATAATAAGTTTTATCAAACAGGAAGAGTTGCAGAAAGGTAACTCTGTAAAGTAACTCAGAAGTGATCATGGGACTGAGTTCAGAAACTCTACCCTTGAAAGCTTCTGTGAACAAAAGAGAATATTACAAAATTTCTCATCTGTCAGAACTCCCCAACAAAATGGAGTTGCTGAGAGGAGAAATAGAACCCTGATTGAGGCTACTAGAACAATGCTGTGTGAGGCAGGATTGAAACTTTGGTTTTGGGATGAAGCTGTCAGTACAGCCTATTATACCCAAAATAGATCAATCATTGTCAAAAGGCATGGTAAAACATCATATGAGATGTATAAATCTAGAAAGCCCAATATAGGTTATTTCCATGTCTTTGGTTCAAAATGCTATGTGCTGAATCAAAGAGATCAACTCCATAAGTTGGAACCCAAAGCTGATCCTGGAATATTCGTTGGTTATTCCTTAATCTCCAAGTCGTACAGAGTGTACAACACTAGGAGAAAGGCCATAGAAGAATCAATTCATGTCTCATTTGATGAAGACAGTCTTGATCAAGCTGAGAAAAGGAAAGCTGACTTGGTTAGTCTAAGTGAGCTTGAAAAGCCTGAGGAAACCAATATGTCAAATCCTATGTATGTCATGGGAGATGATAGTGATGATGATGTGTGTCCATCAAAGAAATCATCACAAGATCCAAGAGACTCTCAAGCTGAGAAAGATGATGAGTTCATTAATCCTTTTGGAGCTGAAGTCACTCAGACTGAAGATCTCAGTGATCATCAGTTTGTTGACAATGCTACTATTGAGACTGAAGATGTTTGTTCACCACAGAGTTCTCAACATCACTCAGATCCAAAGCCAGACTCTCCAACTACAACATTCAAATTCCTTAAAGATCATCCTCAAGATCAAATCATTGGAATTGTCCAATAGAGGGTTATGACCAGATCTAAGGCTACACCTAACTACGCTGCTCACTTTGGTTTCCTATCCCAAATGGAACCAAAGAAGACTGAAGAAGCCTTAGAAGATGAGGATTGAATTGAAGCTATGCAAGAGGAATTAAATGAGTTTGAGAGAAATAAGGTCTGGAACCTTGTCCCTGTCCCCAAAGATCATTCAATTATAGACACTATGTGGTCTATATGAATAAAATAGACAAGGATGGAGTGATAGTTAGGAACAAAGCCAGGCTGGTAGCTCAAGGGTATAAGCAAGAAGAAGGAATCGATTATGATGAGATCTTTTCCCCTGTTGCTAGAATTGAAGCCATAAGGCTGTTCCTGGCCTATGCAGCATATAAAGACTTCAAAGTCTATCAAATGGATGTGAAGAGTGCTTTCCTAAATGGAAAACTTCAGGAGGAAGTCTATGTGAAACAACCTCCTGGCTTTGTTAGTTCAAAGTTTCCACATCATGTCTATAAGTTAGACAAGGATTTGTATGGTCTTAAACAAGCTCCAAGAGCTTGGTATGATATACTGTCCAACTATTTACTATCAATGGATTTCACCAGAGGTAGTATAGATAAGACACTCTTTATTAAAAATAGTAAAGGACAGGTGACTCTTGTACAAATCTATGTGGATGATATTATTTTTTGTTCTACAAATGAATCTCTGTGTGAATGGTTCTCCAAAATAATGTCACAAAAGTACAAGATGAACATAATGGGTAAGATGACATACTTCCTGGGTTTACAAATTCAACAAAAGCCTGATGGAATATTCATCAATCAAAGCAAGTATGTTCTTGATTTGATAAATAAATATGGTTTTGATTCTAGTTCAACCATGAAAACACCCATGTCACCAGCTGTCAAGCTGAGTAAAGACTCAGATGGTAAATCTATGTGTCAGTCTACCTATAGAGAAATGATAGGTTCGTTACTCTATTTGACAGCTAGTAGACCTGATATCATGTTTGCCACATGTGTTTGTGCAAGATATCAGGCAGATCATAAGGAATCACATCTTCAAGCTGTGAAAAGGATCTTGAGGTACCTTAAAGGTACACCAAATCTAGGCCTTTGGTACACAAAGGACTCTGGATTTAAGTTAGTTGGTTTTTCAGATGCTGACTATGATGGGTGCAAGTTAGATAGAAAATTAACGACTAGAGGATGTCAACTGCTTGGACGGAAGTTAGTAAGCTGGACTAGTAAGAAATAGAACTCAGTGGCTACTTCAACTGCTGAAGCTGAATATGTTGCAGCAGGAAGCTATTGTGCTCGAATCCTATGGATGCAGCATCAGCTTCAAGACTTTGGTATGAGTTTTAAGAAAACTCCTATCTTCTGTGATAACCAAAGTACTATAGCCATAACTTACAATCCAGTCTTCCACTCAAGAAACAAGCACATTGAAATTAGACATCACTTCATCAGGGACGTCGTGAAAAAAGGTAAAGTTGATATTAAATTTATCTCCACTGATGACCAATTAGCAGATATCTTTACTAAACCCCTTGATGAAAAGAGGTTTATGTATCTGCTAAGTGAATTGGGTATGCTCAACCCCTAGCTAAGTGTCTAGAATCTGAGTTTTCACTTTGACAAAGACTAAGTGTCTTAAGCTGAGTGCACAGTTTATAAATTAGTTTTTATAAACTGAATAACCTATCAAGCTGAATATAGTTTGAGTTAGTCTCGAACAAAATGACTAAGTGTCATTGAGTCTGAGCTATGTGCTTAACTCAAACTGTGTGATTGGTTCACACGTTTGGTTAGGTCTAAACATATTTTACCTACTTAGTGTAGCTAAATTACATGTTTAAGTCAGTCTTAAACATAAATGACTAAGTGTCATTGAGCCTGAGATGTGTGCTCTACTCAAGCTGAGTATTAATCTCAAGCTGAGTGCTCAAATCAAGCTGAGTGCTTAACTTAGACTGAGTAATAAGTTTACTCAGCTTGGTGTGTCCAAACTATGATTTAATTACTAAGTGTCATTAATTCATATGTCAATGTGTATTTGAGTCAGTCTCAAATCACATCGTATATCAGTTGTGTATTGGTATAATTTAATAGTGTTTATAATCTTATTATGAGTTAATATTATTATTTTACACTTGTATCCGTTAGAAGATGATATGTTTCTACCCTCTCACTGTTACATCAAGCAGTAATTTTTCCGGCGTAACGGATTAAAAGGGATTCTAACGGTAACTTTTCTCTCTCCTCAGAAAGTTATATATACCGATCATAACCGGTTTAGAGAAGTTTACGCCTAACAATCTTACACCTTCTAAAATACCTTTCGCAAACACCTCTATTGCTTAGTGCATTCTTCCGTTCAAAACCCTAAATTGCTAAGTGCAGTTTTCGAACCGCTCAGTGCGAACTCTACATTGCTCAATGCTGCTTCAACAAATTACTTAGTGTGATTATAAAATGGATGGAATCACATTAGTTCTCGGTGATCGAATGGTTAGAAGTGCTCATTTTAAGAACAATGGAGTGCCGTTGATCAAAATTAACAATCAACGGGCCTGTCTTGCAATTCCTCCGAGGAAACAAGGCAGAGGATATGAAATATGGGTGGAGTACATCCGTAAATGCCTTCTGGCATTCGCCTTTTGTGGCGCACCACTTCACATCGTTCCTCAACACCTTTTGGAGTTCTGGTACACTTGTACTTACGATCAGAACAGGGGAGATATTATAGGGACTGTTCTCAATGGCGATAGAACAGTTGTCCTTTATGTGCAGCGGCTAAGGGACGTTCTTCAAGTCCCTCAATCTGATGAGTACAAGCCGGCTGTCACGAGGAAAGTAGCTAGGTCTGTCCTACCCAGAATGGGCCACCCGCAGACAGAGGGTGTTATAAAAAAGGCCACCTTTCCAACCAGTTGGGGTTTTATGGTGTCAACAGTCATTCGTTCGCTGGGAACCAAGGTTGGAGGATTGGACCAGGTAAACGAGTTCGAGATGCAGTTGCTGTACAACATGTACTTTGCAAGGAATTTAGACTATGCTCATCTCATCTTCAACGAACTCCGGGTCCAAGTGATGAAGACCACCAGGGATCTTCATGTACCCTTCATAAGGTACACGTCCTTGGCATTTGAAGCCGAGCTAGGGACAGCACTCTACAAAGCTGATCAGGATGTGTTCCTGTTTGCTACACTCAACTCTAAGATGTTCAATAATGACATCTTCCCCGAGCAAGAGGGTCTGAGTGATCCCATGCGGCTGATAGCTGAGGCAGCTTCATCAGAAAGTGAAGTAGAGGGATCCAATCAAGGGGGAGCTTCCCAAGCTGATCCAGAGGTTCAAGCTGAGCACTCTGCTCAGGCTGAGCCAGCCAACATTGAAGCTACCACTGGTAAGGTCTCTCCACTTTCTTCTTCTTCTCACTATTCTCCATCCACTTTTAGAGACAGGACTTCAGTAAACCCAACTTAGTCTAACATATCTCCTCCGCCTGTTATCCATCTTAAATCCCACTCTGAAGCCCCCCCCCCCCTAGTATGCCCACTACTACTAGGGAGAAAATCCAAACCTATACTAGAAAAACTGCCAAAGGTGGTGCCACTCCTATAGGCATCACTGGAGCTGAGATCACATTGATCCCTCCACCGGCAGGAGTTGAGGGGGAGACGCCTACTCTTCAGGTGTCAACCTCGAGGCTCATTTCAACCCAAAAGCCTAAACCGGGTGTGGTGTCTACTCAGCCCACATTCTCCAGTTCCATGGGAGAGCCTGTTACTGTGCCTAAGCAGACACACTTAGGTAACATTGAAGAACTGACCAATCCCCAGGGTCAATCACCCCCCCTCCAAACAAATTAGCCACTCACGTACCTATACACTTCACGTTTCTAGCCTAATTACTTCTCTTCACTTCTCACACCCCCTTGCACGACCTGTCAATGTTTCATCTCAAAACCAAGATGAATCACAGGGTCCAAACTCTGGTGCAAATGAGTTTGAGGGTATACACCAACCCTTAGATGATGAACCCATATACTCACCTACTGTTGTTCTTGACTCCTTTTCATCAAAAGAAAAACTTTTTGAGTCTAAGGACAAGGCTTAGTCTACTCCAGAAGCATCTGCCTCCTCAGGCATTCAACAGTTAAAGCAATATTTAGAAGCTTAGTTTGATCTGTTCCATCTCAAGCAGAAGAAGAACAAACGTAAGATTTATCAAAGACTTGAGAAGCTGACTAATGAAATTAAAGAGATTGCCTCTGCCGTTGCTGCACTATCTGAAAAACAGACTTCAACCCCTGGTGATGATGACAAAAAGGGGGAGAAGATTCAAGCTGACGCTGATTTGGTTCAAGCTGAAGGGGCAGAGAGGCAAGCATAGTTTAAGGGGGAGCTGGAGCTAGAGAAAGAGGAACCTGCAGCTAAGAAACAAAAGCTGATAGAATCTGATTCTGAAGATGAAGCTGATAGTGTTCCCGAGGCTGAGAAAGAAACATAAGAAGAAAAAGCTACGCGAGAATTAATAGAGATGCTCGAGCAAGAAGAGGCAAATGAGCTTGGAATCTCTGTAGTTGAGTTGAAGAAGAGAAAAGAAAAGGAAGTAAGGGACCAAGAAAGAGAAAAACTGAAAAAAGCTTTAGCTCAAGCTGAAGCTGATTACACTGGTCCAAGACCTGATCCTGTCCCATATACTGATGCAGAAATTCAGGAATGTTATTTCAGAAAGAGCGCCAGTGAAGAGATCAAAGGCATGAACTTGAGCAGAATTAATGGAGCCATCATCCTCAACTTTGAATTTGAAGATAAATCTACAATGGGGGTGGACCTGAGATATGTTCACAGGATGGGCTACACATAATGGAAAATAATAATGATGATGCTCAAGATGTTCAAACGAAACCAGATCAAGCACGAGATCTTTCCTGAAGTTTTCAAACTGATAAATAGAGCTGAGGAGCTGAGATATGTTTCAGTTCCTGGTCTGCAATGGGAGAAATTATTCGAGGTACCTGAAGGTGTGGAGTTCAAAGAAAATCAATTTATTGATGCACCAATTCAGGGGTTTATGTATAAGGATCAGGCAGGCAAACCTTGTTTTATTAAGCTGGATGAAGTTTGTTATCTAAAAACTAAGGAAGCCTTGCACATTAGAAGCTGTTGTGGTGGTGATAGTTCAAACCAACTTATAAAATACAAACTGAACAAAATCATCAAAGTTCAACAGAAAAAACTCAAAGGAAATGTTGAAGCTGAGAAGTTATTGTACGAGATAACCAAAGAGATTATCAACTGGGAACTTCAACATCCTGAGTTCATAAGATAATAGATTAGTTATATTGTATAAATTAGATTAGTTCTAATTTTTGTAAGCACTAAGTGGGCATGATCTATGTGATCAAAAATTTTGTATTATGATATGTTCAATTAATACAAGTATGAGTTTGATATGTTCAACTGTGTTATAATATGTTCATAATTAGTCTGATAAGTTCAGCTTGAATGAATAGTTCTTATTCATTAATGTATTTAGTTGGTGTGTTCAACTTAAAGTTGGTATGTTCCACTTAAAATTGATAAGTTCAATTAAAATTGATATGTTCAATAATATTTGAGTAGTTCAAAAATAAAATCTTAATAAGTTTGAGATTTAAAACATAATTCTGTTAAACAAACTTGAGAACTGTTTGGTGGTTTTGTCATCATCAAATAGGGGGAGTTTGTTGGGAAGATGATCTCATCAGTTGAGATTTGATGAGACAGAGTTAAGTTTGTTAGATATGTTCTTGATGTAACTTAAACAAAATTATGAGGCTTGATCAGACTGAATACGTATAATGTTTCAGACTGAGCACAAGCTGTATATAAGCTGAGCATATGTTCGATCAGCTTATACTATATCTTAGTGAGATTATCACTGTGTGTGATAAGCTGTGTATGTCACCTAAGATATATTGAGCTTTCAGCTTGATGTGTTTCAAGCTGAGTGACTCAGCGTATATACTGAGTCAGCTCAACAGAGTTGCTAAATAATTTCTAGCTAACTCTTAGGACTTCTAAGGATGAGTTTATTAATATACGTGTTAGTTCATGTTGGTTTTCGAGTTTGTTCTCGAAGAACTCAACTTGATGAGTTTCAAGCTGAGTAACTCAGTCCACGTAAGAAGTTAGCCTAAAGAAAATTTAAATATATTTTAAATTTATCTTTACTCTCTATATTTATGGGAAGGATAAGAAGACTCAAGAATCAAGATTGAATATTGAAGACTCAAGATAAGAAAATTCAAGATTCAAGATTCCGAGTTATCCGGTAGTTAGTTAGCAAATTAGGATTAGTCCAGTTTGTTAGGAACCGTAGGAACAGGATTATAAATACTTATCATCCTGATAAGTTTAGAGGTACGACTACGATTCTGAAAACAAGTTACAGAGCCACATACCTCACCTCAACCGTATGTGTTACGATTCTTGAATCACTGTTTGTCAGTTCAACGTGATCAAGATATTAACAGATTGCCAAGCTATTCGTGTGTTCGAATACTCACATTAGTTGTGAGATTGGTAAGTTTTCAATCTGTGATTAAATCCTGTTTAGAGATTCGTCCAGTATCTATAATCATAAGTTGATTATAGATAGATAAGTTTGAAAGATTGAGAGATTTATATTAGGTGTTTACATATCAAGAGTTGCTTACTTGATAGAGTCTATAATCATCTTCTTATTAATGAAAAGTAAAGCATTCGATTGTGGTTTGATTTACTTTGTGTAACACTTTATTTTAATTTGTTCAATTTCCGCAAAAAGTGTATTCAACCCCCCTTCTACACATCTGTTGCTTGTTGTTATTCTCACTAAGGGACCAACAAAACCTTTTTCCAATTCTCTACCCAATAAACAGAATCTACCCATCCCTCAGGTGCAGGCACTCTAATTCCATTTAAACTCATGTTCCAATTAACTGCCACAGCATGCTTGCAAGTAATTCCATTCAATTCCCATCTCTTACAGGTGCAAACCATCTCCTTAACATCCACAACACACTGATCACCCCATGTGCCACTTACTTGGTATTTATCACCTCCATTCCAAAGCACTATATACTTGGTGGAAACAAACAAAACAGAAGCCACCAAGTATACTGGGACACCTCCATCACTGTCATTGCCTAATGCACATATGCCAAAATCTAAATCACTACCAGAGGTGAGGAAATGGTAATACCTTGCCAAATTTCCATCATAGCCTGACTCCTCTAACAAATAATCAAGTTCATGTACACTAAACCTATCTATGTCTACATTATCAATGAAGTTGATTTTACCTCTGATATATCTTCTCAAGATATTTATTGAAGTATCCACCATGGTGTAACTCAATAGAGAACATATTAGGTTGCCCATCTACAAAAATCAACCAAAAATCAAACCTTTATCAACGTAAGTCAAAATTAGGTCAAAGTTAAGAAACATACCGTATAAGCTCTGTAAGTCCACATCATCTTGGTAATGACTTCACAAGTGAGTCATATTCTTCAACAAGCACAAATTTTGCACATGCAATTGAAAGTTTTACAGAGTTCGTGTGTGTTCTTCGACAGAGAAAAGGGAGGGAGAGACAAAACGGTAAATGACTAAATAAGAATAGAAAAGGGAACGTCATTAAGGAGAGGGGGTAAAAGGACATAAATGCCCTCGTGTGCAGGTCACGTGGGGTGGTTTAACGGTGGAAACAAACGGCTAACGTTAATAAGGACCAAAACGACATTAAAATGACAATTTATGTACCACTTTTAAAGTTAAAGGACCAAAATGGCAGAAACCCCTAAGTTAAAAGACCTTTTGGACAATTAACTCTATATATAATAATAATAATAACAATTAGCAGGAGTTATGAATAGTAACTCATACTAATTGTTATATATATTAAATAGCTGCAAAAAATAACAAACGCTTGTCTTGGCGGAATGGCAAAGTATCTCCGCTCCATCCAACAGGTCGAGTGTTCTATTCCCGACTGTAGCATCTTTTTTGGTTTCCCCAACTTTTTTTTTCTTTTTTTTCACAAGGCATCTTTTTTCTATCTTTTTAATTTCAATTTTCTTTTTATTTATTAATAACAATAATTTTATATGATAAAACATAGTTTTTTACCACATGCGATTTTTTTAATTTTACAATTTTTTTATTTATTAATAACAATAATTTTGTATATTGAGATACTTTTTCCTGTGTCTGGTTTTTAGTTACCATATATATAATAAATTTTGCATAATTACATTGTATACAACAACTTGTGTACAATGAAGGATTATAAAAGTTGACTGAACTATTTTTAACAATAAAAAGTTCATTTTATACAATAGTAACTAAGGCAGACTTCATTGCATATTTGCGCAATTTACCCTTTATTTAAATCCACAAGCAAAATAACCGGCGCACATCATTAACTTCATTTTCGTAAAGAAAAGTACATCTAAACTTGATACTTAAGGATGTTAATGAAAGGTGATATCTGTGAATGAGAAAACTGTATGAAGGGATGAACGTATGAAGCTGAAACGTATTGATACCCTAATATGTATGTGAGGAGTTGAGTTGTTTTAGGATGGAAGTGAGTTGTAGTCATGGGCATTATAGGAATTTTGTATTTTTCAAGTTTTTAGATAATTAGTTTTTTAATATAAATTTAATTCAATTGATTTTAGATAATGATTTGGGTATATTTGAGAGTTTTAAGGTTTTAGAAGGATATTGAAGTAATATTGGGTTTCGCAAGGATATATACGTAATTATCAGCTTTTACAAGGGTATATATGAAATTCCGCCAAAAAAATTAATTAGTAAGGTTTAGCTTAGTGAACACATTAAACCTGAATAAAATAATGAGCATAAATCATTTTGAAGATCATACATATTTAGATTCAGTAATGTTTCCACACACACATACAATCACATACGACTTATCATTATAAGTGAGACTTTCCTCATGATATTTATATACCCCCAAATGTGTGATAGGGTTCAATCTTTACTATAAAATGGTCAAGTGTCTCATTCTAGACACACTTAACACAAAATTCACATTGCTTCTCTCTTTGTTCTTGCACTCGACTTCAATGGTGACATTCTCAGGCAAGTGGTCATCTCCGACGGTACATCTGCTTACGATATTGTACCCTGGGAACAGACGACGAATCTGCTTAATGGAATCATGTTAGACACAAGCCTAAGTGTTTCTTCACAAGTATGTTTCCTAAACTACAGTTCTTGAAACATAAACATCAACCAAAACTACAATTCCTGAGCTGAACCTGAAATACTAAACATGAACCGCAATTCCCGAACATGAACCTGAATCACTATTCCTGGATTTTAACTTCTTCAGGATTCAATTTCATGAACCTAAAGTTCCCCTTTCCAAAACTATTATTCTGAATCAGTTTGAGAACCTAACTTTAGGAGTTTTTCTCGTGAGATTTTGTTAGCTCGTGTTTTGATCCCATTTTTAGTAAATGATTTCACTAACAAAACCTTCTCCCTTTTATTCTAAGAAATTCACGTATTAAAAAGTTATAGGAATTTGAAACATCGATTATTTAGTTCGTAAAACAGTTTACAAACGATTAATTATATATGAGAATTTGTTAGTCCCGAATGGATACTACAACAACAAATGTTTGTAGTAGGAGAGGTTGAATACAAACTCTAGCTTTTTAAATTAAAGATACACAGTTATACTTGTATATAATTCTTATTGATTATAAATCAAGAATTACATGTAATAGAAGCGGAAATTCTAAGTATAATGAAAGGTGGCAACTAATTAGTCTAACACACAGACGAAGTTATTCCTAAACAATTAATGTAGAGGAAGTTCAACACATGAACGAGTTTGCCTACACATTATTTGCTTAACTCTAACTTGTTCTTGCTTAAAAGCTTAAACTTGCTTCTTGAATAATTCTTTTAAGTGTTGTAGTTGTGTAGATGTGTATTCTACATGTTGAGAATGCATGAATATATAAAGGCAGTGACATCCGGCTTTGGAAATGAGGAACCGGACAAAAAGAACTTTGGAGAATAATATTATATTCATAAAGTTTGTGGGTGAAAAATAAAAGTACTTTAATCAAAGATTGAATAAAGTAATTGTACTTTTCTATAAAAATGCATCCCACTCACAATATAATAATATTAAATCTCATACCTTTTGAATTGGAAGTTTAAACTTATCTTTTCATGCTTGTATTTTTATCAACAATCATGTTTTCTTCAGATTTGACTTTACCAAATATAGAGTTGCCAGCCATAGTTAGTTGTTAAACAAATCTTCGAGATCTCGGAAAGTGTGTTACATGATTATAAGTTAGTACAAATTACTTTTTCTTATGAATAGCATAGTATATGTTCATGTATGTAACTATCATATCTTTATATTATGAGTGATGATTCGTACATAACAATATTTAACCATACATAATATAATACAATCGGTTAATGCAAAAGGTGCAAATTGATGCATAAATTATTATGCAGTACCATTTTTGTTATGTAAAGATCAATCCATATATATTGTGGATAATGCAAAGTAAACCCTAAGTGATCATACTTTTAATAATCTCCAACATATATCTATACGATTAATTATATTTAATTAGAATAATTGGTAACTCGTGAGTTACTGTTTATGTAATATATATTTGAGATAACCTGAAGATGAAACAACCTTCATGTATCCGGTAACTTGTGATATATGTGTTCTAGGTTGGTTATGCTTTATACCAATAATTTGCATTTTTCCTCAATAATCACAATGGTTTTTGTTAATAACTAGCATGGTGTTCGCACAATACCATGGTGACAAAGAGTTTTTACTTGATAATATGTCGTTTTATAGAATATATTGATTTGGTATTTAACGTATAGTTTATGCCCGGTAACATGCTCTCATTTTTTTCTCTTTTATTTCCATTAACTTTTCTCTTCATTTTCAAAACAAATTTTAAAAAACAACAAAACTACATTTTTTTTTATTTTTTGTTGGTGGAGAAATATGTAGTTATAAAATAGTGTGTTTACTAGTGTATAAAGTATGAGAGAGAAGTTGAGTTTATTTGTGATGTATATTAGTAATTTTTGAATGCTGAAATTTAATAAAAAAAAAATAAGTAAAGTACGTAGAGTGTTAAGTATATTATTATGTAGTATGAATAGATAATAAAAAGCAAAATATATATAAGTTTCGAGTAACAAATTGAATATAATTAAGTTTAGTTAAATAAAAATTTAAAGTTAGAAAAAAAAAATTATTGATGTAACCGTTTAAAACCATGTACACGAGAAACATGAGTAACATATCCCTCCTCACCCCCCCCCCCCCCCCCCCCCCCCCCCCCCCCCAAAAAAAAAAAACCCCAATGATTTTACTGTAATTTCGCCTTGAAACCAGGGTAAGTACATCTTACCATATATGTACTTGCAAGAAGAAAGGTGTTCATCATATGTTAACGATCGAAGGGTTCCATAAAGAGTAAGTGTAATTGTAATTTAAAAAAAACTAGCTAAGCAACCCGTGCGTTAATACGGGAATGATATAAATCAATTTTAAATTTATATAGTTTTAAATAATACTAATATATATAGTTAAAAAAAATACAAAGCATATATAGGAATACAAAATCTCGTAAGATTTGAATAAACATTACAGAATTTTGAAATTCATACATAACATTATCAATAGATTTATAGTAGAACCTCAATATAAACAACATTCATGGTCTTATTAATAGTGTTGTCTTCATCATCGCAAATTAAAACTTTTAACCACTCGGTACTCTTCAATTGAGAAACCGTCACATATAATTGTCCATGAGTGAAAATGAATCCTCTAAAAAACAATCCAACATTCAATAAAGATTTACCTTGATTTTTGAAATTGCATTATTGCTATCGGTAATTCCTCAATCAAGTTGCTTTCACTTTTCTGTTCAAGTAGCGACTAATTACGTATGTTGCTCGTGTAAGCAAATTTTAATGAAGCAATTAAAACACATGCATGTGCTAGATGTCATCTGGCGGTATGATTTTTTATGATTTCATGCGCCGACTGCATCTGATTTTATAAAAGTCCAATTTAATCATCTTTTAGTTATGTTTACAATTTTCATATAGTAAGTTATAGTTGTCGTTTTTAAAAATGAAAACTATATATTTTTACTCTTAAGCATAGCACAACAAAAAAGATGTCGTTTATCCATATTTTTTTATCAATAATATTAATACACTTATAACTGTGAAAAATTACGATCAAGCGTGAGAAATTTGGGTGTTTTTCTATCAAATCTTTACATTCGAGGGTGTGAAAATTGGAGTAAAAAATCACATTTATTAGTGTGGACAAATTATTTAAATTTTCACACTAATAAATGTTAGGGTTTAGGGTTTAGAAGTGTGAAAATTTAAATAATTTGTCCACACTAATAAATTATTTCTTTGTAAATTAGGGGTAATGGATTCAGGATATGGATTTAGGTATGTGTGTCCCCACAAACCACATCTATCACCAACAACCAATATCGCTACCACCACCCTCTCATGCCGCCACCGACTGCCGCCACCACCACCACCACCAGTCGCAACCACCATGCTACCACCACATCCGTTTCAATCACCACCATCTATTATCCCCACCCCCACCACTACCATCATAAATCACCGCCATCATTAAGAACCGTCTGATATTGATCACCACATCCACATCGACCACAATGATCACCAATATTGCCATGGATTCAAGTGTGTATCATTCACGAACGACCACTACCGCCACTTCTGCAATAAACTACACTCTACCACCATTGATCACACACATTACTGCCACCACCACCACAACACTTTCGCTCTCACCACTACCTTTACCTTCCATCACCATCTCTACCGACTAACACAACTACCTGTGTCGTTATCATCACCATTGTTGTTGATCACCATCCACCGCCATTAATTGTCAATAATCACTGCCTCAGCCAATAACGTCGTTGCTGCCCACCTACCATCTCCCTAGCAGTTGCTGCCACCATCACCAACCACCACACCTTACTACTATCACCAACAACCACCATCAACACCACTATCACCACTAACCACCATTACCATTACCACTATCACTACCTATTACTAATGATTATCTATATTAAGCAAACTATATCGATGATAATGATAATACTAAGGAATGTTTATTGCATTACTTTGTAAACTCTTACCCTTTGTCATTTATATTCCCTTCTACTTAACCAAGTACCCCATAGTAATTTGATGTGATGAGAGGTTTCAAGAAGACTACCCTGTCTAGAGAGTATACATTTTATATATATATTACACTAGAAAATATGTATAGATATCGAGAGTGGAAGTAAAATGAACCTAAAGGTGTAACGCAAAATTTTGTATTTTTTTTATTTTTGTAACAAAATTCATTAAAAATAAGATTAAAAATAATACAAACATTTAAGCTTACATCAAAACTATGGGATTACAAGATCAAGCTCTCCGATCAACACTACCTTCTTTTTCATCCTATTGCTTATCCAAAAAAAAAAATGCATGTAATAAACAAAACAAATTACCGACCGATTCGGAAGGAGAATCGCTAAACACCAGCTTATTCTATAACACGATACCCCATATATAGACATAAGCAGGCAGATACAAGAAAATTTATCTTTAGAGACCAAATTGTCGTAGCTAAAAAGTAATTAGTAACTAAAATTAAAAATGAATTTTAGAGACAAATTGTCGTAGAAAAAGAAATTAATAATTTAAACTAGTAATTACTTTTAGAGGAAATTAATAATTGAAACTAGTAATTACTTTTAGAGACTATATGTCGTGGCAAAATGTATTTTTTTAGAGACGACACTATGTTGTCACAAAAGATACTTTCAGAGACGGGGATATTGAGACGGAACTTTAAGAGACGACAGTCGTCTCTAAAACTCTTTCGAGACGACTTTTTGACACGAATTTTGTGGTCTCTAAAAGTCTTTTTTTATAGTGCGACCTTGAACAATGACCAAGATCTTCCCACCAAGTGCAAAGTTCCTTTAACATCGAAAGGGAAACCCTGCAATCCCAAAACAAATTGAAAGAATGGATCATGCCATAGACATAACTTCGGGTACATTAAAGTACAAACCATATCCCCTGTGACAAAAACCTCCATCTTATTTCAAAACCAATCTCGTAATAAATGGATAGCAAGCTCGTGTGGGAAAAGATAACGACTTACCTGTTAAGATCCTCTCATGTTTGACAATCTTGATCCATTACGTATTACTCCCACAAACATGAGTGGTACCTATAAATTAAGGTACCCACTTTTCGACATAAAATAAGAGACTCACTCTTATTTTATAGGAAAACATGATATCGTGATAAGTCCTGTTTGACCATAAAATGTATGGATTAACCATATAACACCATATATTATAAAATTAGCTGATTTTAGAAAAACTACCTGTAACTTCAGTCCATCCGTTAACATTTTAAATTCACCCTCCCATGCAATTATGCAAACAATATTTTAAAAAAAAGTAAATATTAAGGTTAAATCATATTTTACCCTTTCATTTATTTATATTTTTATGTGTTAGACAGTTATCCATGCTACATATGTCAAGGGTAGAAATGTCTGAACAGGTTTTAGACAGTCATTACTAGCTACACTTGTATTTTCTTATAAAATAGTCATATATTGTCAACTACCATAAATTCAATTAGTATTACATGCATCCAAGTGTGGCTCACCTTCCTCCAATATTTATACACACCAACATCTCAAGAAAACCATACACACCATTCATTCCTTCATTCATTCATATTCACTCACTCACTCTCTCTCTCTCTCTCTCTCTCTCTCTCTCACACACACACACACACATAGTTAAGAAGATAAGGTGTGTAGAGAGAGAAAGCTAGAGAAAGCATATCAATGGCAGGAAGTGGTGTGTTTGAAGAGATAATAGAAGGAGATGTATTCAAATACTACACAGATGGTGAATGGAAGAAATCTGCTTCTGGCAAATCTGTTGCTATTATCAACCCAACAACCAGAACCACTCAATACAAAGTTCAAGGTGCAATCTTAACCTTGATTATGCTCCAAACATAAAATTTTATATTCTTATGATCTTAACTTGTCACAACTTAAATATTTAAGTCTCGAATTAACATGTTTGATTAGTCGATCGGAACTTTTAAGTTATTATTTAATCGAATTTAAATCAAATTTTATACAATTCAAAGTTACGAATGTAGAGTTTTTTTATGAAAACAGTCTCGCTACTCTCGAGTAGAAGTATGATTGTTTATATCGTATACTTGAACAGAGGTATTTATGAAATTGGTTATTGTTGGATAGTTTTGAACTAGATTTTATTGTAGGAAATTAGAAATATGAGTATATGACACTTGGTTGGCTGCAGAACAACGGTATATCTTGATTTTCTAATCCAAAACTTTTATCATATTTGTACTTTATGCAGCTGAGGTTGTACCTTGGTATCTTTGATACCCCTGGGCCACATTATCTGATCAGATCAGACCCCATTAAAACCAACCCATAAACTTTCAAAATTTACAATCAACTAGTTATATCTGTTTCTTATTAAAAAAACCAAATAGCATTATTAACAGCAGTCATTTTAATTTTTACAATTTGCTCTGAACAAATTATTTCTGTTAGATAACATTTTTTTGATATAAAGATTCCAATGATTTTGTTTATTATTAGCATGTACACAAGAAGAGGTGAACAAGGTGATTGAATCATCGAAAATCGCTCAAAAGCAATGGGCGAAAACACCGCTTTGGAAACGAGCAGAGCTTCTTCACAAGGCGGCTGCTATTCTTAAAGAGCACAAGGCTCCCATTGCCGAGTGCCTAGTTAAGGAGATTGCGAAACCTGCTAAGGATTCGGTCACAGAGGTACAACTTATTTATGAATATCATTAAAATTCTAATACAAAAAGTTGACCCAAAGTTGACTTACATTGGCAAATTATGTAATCTCTGGTCTTATATCATATAATTTTGAAATTCCAAACACATGCATTCTCCAATTTGAACTCTTTGGCTTCAAAGAGAACTCTAATATACCAAGTAGCCTAAAATTTTGGCTTCCTGAACAGAGTTGTTTGCTTAAAGTAGCAAGATATGTTACATCTGCAAATTTTGGGTATCTTAGCATTTTGAAGCTTATTGGACCTAGTAATATTTTATTATTTTATTTTTAAAGAAAAAGCTACAAGTCATGTTCGGATTAAAAGATGGAATAAAACAAAAAGTTTCTTGAAGTAGCTTTTAAAAAGTAGCTCGAAATTTTTTATATACTAAATTACCTAAATACCCTTTTTAATTATTTTATAATTCCTCTTATTTTTATAATTTGTCCTTTTTGGTTATTTTACACTATTAAGCTTCAGCTACCAACTAATTTGCCAAACATATATATAAATAAAATAAACAGCTTCCAGCTCCAGCTCCAGCTCTAGCTCTAGCTTCCAGCTTACAGCTACAGCTACAACTATCAGCTATTTCCGCCGAACATACCCTATAACAAAGTAGCAAGCATGTTACTATATTTGATAATCTTCAAAAGTGTGTTAATCTTCAATAGTGTGTTAATATATGATTGTCTTGTTATATTAAGCAGTTAACCTTCCTAGAAACCATAACAGCCTAAGGGAGAAGTGGTCACTTGAGAATTTATATTGCAATACCAACTTGTACATCATGTACTTAAAGTTGTACATTGTGGATATATAGGTTGTTCGATCAGGGGATCTCATATCATATTGTGCTGAGGAAGGTGTTAGGATTCTAGGAGAAGGCAAGTTCTTGGTTTCTGATAGTTTTCCAGGCAATGAGAGGACTAAATACTGTCTTACCTCAAAGGTACACCACATCTTGCCCTCAAAGTTTTCATCTTTTCATCAAAAACATTTAAAAGATTTATGGGTTTGATAGAAAATACGATTTTGGATTCGGGTTTTAAGTGGTTAGTTAAACGATGACAGATTCCGCTTGGAGTTGTCTTGGCCATACCTCCCTTCAACTATCCCGTTAATCTCGCTGTCTCTAAAATTGGTCCTGCACTTATCGCTGGAAACTCTCTAGTTCTCAAGCCTCCAACTCAGGTGATTATTATATTCTTGTATATGAGGGAATGATCAGTACTATTAGCAACACCTAGTTGGGTGTTGCTTACAAATATTATAAAAAGTATAAACATTTGTGTGACAGCAACAAACTTAGATGATGTTAACAGGACAAATCATTTTCTTTTTTTGAGTGAATGATCAGTATTGTTAGCAGCACCTAGGTTGGGTGCTGCTCACAAGTATTATAAAAAGTATAAAACATTTATGTGACAACAACAAACTTAGATGCTGTTAACAGGACAAATCATATTCCTTTTTTGAGGAAATGATCAGTATTGTTAGCAACACCTAGGTTGGGTGCTGCTCACAAATATTTTAAAAAGTATAAACATTTGTGCGACAGCAACAAATTTAGATGCTGTTAAGACAAATCATTTTCCTTTTCTTTTTTTTTAGTTTTCTGAAGGCTTATTTTGAATGTGTATTTCAGGGTGCAGTGGCTTGCCTTCATATGGTGCAATGCTTTAACTTAGCAGGCTTTCCCAAAGGCCTAATCAGCTGTGTGACTGGAAAAGGATCAGAGATTGGAGATTTCCTAACTATGCATCCCGGAGTTAACTGTATCAGGTACTATTGGCTTTTTATATCAGAGATTGTTCGATTGTTGTTCGAAGTTATCGGGTTTTATTATTTTCATCTTTTGTTTGTCGACTGCTTTCTAGCTTCACGGGTGGTGACACTGGAATCGCAATCTCAAAGAAAGCCGGCATGGTACCTCTTCAGATGGAACTTGGAGGAAAAGACGCTTGTATCGTGCTTGAGGATGCCGATTTAGATTTGGTAGCTGCAAATATCATCAAAGGAGGTTTTTCTTACAGGTAATTCAAACAAGAAAATCTAATTTAGCGATACCATCAAAATAAGCCGGATTGGATCAATGTTTTATTACATGTATGCAGTGGGCAGAGATGCACTGCAGTTAAGGTGGTTTTGGTGATGGAATCGGTTGCAGATGTGCTAGTCGAGAAAGTCAATGCGAAGGTGGCGAAATTAAAGGTGGGTCCACCGGAGGACGACTGTGATATCACCCCGGTTGTCTCAGAGTCATCGGCTAATTTCATTGAGGGGTTGGCTAAAGATGCAAAGACGAAAGGGGCGACCTTTTGCCAGGAGTATAAGCGAGAAGGAAACCTCATTTGGCCATTGCTACTCGATAATGTTCGACCAGACATGAGAATCGCATGGGAAGAGCCATTTGGGCCCATCGTGCCCGTTATTAGGATCAACTCCATCGAAGAAGGGATCCACCATTGCAATGCTAGCAATTTCGGTCTTCAGGTATACTCGTAAAATACAAGCCCTTAATACATGTCTTATTCTAAACCTCTTAAGACCCGACCCGTTTGAAGTCATGTATCAAAGACTCATATAGTACAAACTACAAATGCATGTCTTATTACTTTGTCAGTGAAGTCATGCATTAAGGACTAGGAGTCCTTAATGCATGTCTTATTACCAGATCTAACACATGGACAACTTTTGGTTCAATCATAGGGATGTGTCTTCACCAAGGACATCAACAAAGCGATTTTGATAAGCGACGCGATGGAAACAGGAACGGTCCAGATTAACTCTGCTCCCGCTCGTGGCCCTGATCATTTCCCCTTTCAGGTAAACTTTTATACTTGTTACCAAACATATCTTAGTTCCTCAATATATCGTTGACGATATATTGATTTGGATATCGATAAATGATCAGGGTTTGAAGGATAGCGGGATTGGATCGCAAGGAATCACGAATAGTATTAATATGATGACGAAAATCAAGAGCACAGTGATTAACTTACCAACCCCAACTTACACCATGGGCTAGCAGTACCAATATTATCAAATGTGTGTCATGAAGTGAATAAGAAAAGGACTACTACTCTACTAGTATTGAGGCCTGTTTGTTTTTTAAAGTTAAACAATGTTTGGTGTTACAAATAATGGTGAATATAGTTCATGAATCGATATCGTCTACTTTCTTAGTAGATACTAATGATCTCTGAAGACAACGAGTCTTGTTTCTTGTTGTTTCTTGTTGTGATCATTATGCCTTACTAATGAAAGGGCTAAAGAGATAACCTTCATAATCGGGGGAAAACCGAATCAATAGAAGCATTGTACATAGGATCTGCTAACCATAGTTTAGCAAGAAACTGATAAGACGATGTGAGCCTGTGAACTTCTTCCATAATCCAGATGTTAGTTTCAGCTTTACAAGGATGAATAATGGTGTCTAACGGTTCATTATTGATGGCTGCATCACTTCTCATTCGATCCCATTCTTTTATGCGAATGTTGGTCAGGTAATGGAGTGGCTGCTGGTACACTTGTTTCATCGATTTTGCTAGATTACTCCATGAGGTGAATGATATGACTGACCCACGCTGAACTGGAACCGGGATCTGCTTCATGTGTTCTTGATACATATTTGCACTTTTCATCAATGATTCTGCATCCATAAATCAACTCAAGAAACATAAACTTCAATCGCTACAATGCTTGATATCCAAAAGGGGAACATGTTACCTTCGGTTACTACTTTTTTGGTAGGATTGACAACTGTAATTTCTATTTTTGGTCGTTTGGAACCAGCAAGATTTTCGGTTGTGTTGGATGGAGAAGGCTCGTCATTATCATCCGATGATATATCTAAAGGTTGTAATGGCATTGTCCTCTTCATAGCAAATCACATACAATCTGGAGAGAAAAATAACTAAGGGGTTGTTTGTTTGCTGCTTAATGGAAGCATTCAGCTTTGATTGCTGAATCATTCAGCATAAAACTGTGCAGAATGATTCAGCATAATGCTGCTGCAGAATGATTCAGCATAATGCTGCTGAATCATTCTACCTTCAAGTGCATTCTGAATCATGAAGCACCAAGTATTTTACCCTAATACTCATTCTTTTACACGTTGTCTTGCAAGGGACATATTAGTAATTCTACCAAGATTCATTCCAAATTGTTAGAAATTAGAATTTTGGTTGTCTCAACCCTAGTAAAGTTTAGCATCAGCAAGAACAATAGTGTAGCATGTTAAATGGGCTCTTGGTTCTACATAGAGGTGGCAAAATGGGCGGGTTGGGTTATGGGTAATTTAGAAACATATAGGGGCGAATATATGTCAGCGGGTGATTTTAAAATTTATTACTTGTCCAACTCGTCCATTATTCTACCTCGAATGGCATTGTATAAAAACACGGGCATGACTTGTGCTTGTCTACTAATTTTTTCAAACATCAATCACATGGATTTTATTCTTAATTACTTCATTATTAATAACAAAATTTTATTAAATTACATGTCAAATGATACTTGAAAGTTGAAACATACACAGCAAATAAAGCAGTATTCTTCAATACCTATTTTCAGTACAAATTTCATGCACCTATCTTCATCTAACCAACAAATCAAAACAGGATAAACTGCTGGACCAGAAACACAGATGAGATGCACACACATCAGAGATTAAAAAAACCTAAGCACGCCAGTCAAACAATCTTGTCCACCACAAAGTATGAAAAAGATGGGCAATTTTCGGGAGTCAAAATAGGCAAATGTATTTACAATGCCGTCATAAATCGCACATTCGCACCCCAATTAGAATCAGAATTCTTCCAACAATATAAGAATAGCTAGAAGGTAATTAAAATCTCCATTCAAACAGCAAAATATAAACAAAAGACCTTCTATCCTGATTAGAGTAATATTGTTTACTACTAAAAATATTACTCGAATTCCAAAATTTGTTAGGTTGTAGATTGGGCAGGTAGAGTGGTTTTTCAAGCATAGGTCAAATCAAACAGTCAATAACTAGCATAAGGTAGCACCACTCAAATAAAGACCGCGGATTGGTGGTTCAAGTGTGACTTTCAAGTCTCAGATACTCAAAACTGTTTGTAATATGTGCAAAAAACCGTATGCATATAATAAAAATAGAAGTATCTGCTCATTAAACTTGTATGCCACAAATCAAGAGATTTTGAACATCAATTCCCACTCCATTACGCATCAAATGGAGTGTTTTATAAAAGTGACCAATTTGCACTACACATTTTTGGTGGATATTCAAAAAATGCAAGACAAAGTTGAGAACCTTCTCAATTTTATTTAACTTCTTGTTTTATAGAACACAGAGAGTAAGATACTAATATAGTGTTTTTTTCATAGCACTTCCATGCATGGGTAGATCCCAAATCATGACCAAGTAAGCAAATAAAGGGTATTTCAAGAATAGGCAACAACCTTAAGACCTCAAACCCATGAGTAAACACTAAGGGGGTGTTTGGTTCCCGGTTTCATAGGATTTGCATTCTGTCAAAGGATTTGCATTTTGCAAGACTCTAAATTCCTATTTAGTGAGTTGCACTTTGCATGTCTCATTCCAAGTCTGCAGGAAAAGATGTGACCTAGAAGTTTGTAATCCGCGAAGATTGAAGTGATAATTTACCTCCTGTAAAATAGGTGAAAATAAAATCTACTCAACACTTATGTCTAATCCTAAACAAACAGTCTTCTTTGAAATATGTAACCGGCAGATGTTTCTTAAAAGTAAATATCTATCGAGAAAAACAAACAAGCCCTAACTTTTCAGAGATCACTAGTGTGAATTGGTGCTAGGAGATACGAGCTCAGAATCAAAGCTAATTACGTTACAACTTGAACTAATTATGCTCCAATTGAGCAACAATTGTGAAAAAAAGAAACTTAACTGCACAAAGTACATGAAAAGATCATAATGCGTATTCAAATTTCCACAAGAAAACCCCAAATTACTCCTTCCCTTTTAAAAATTACAGCCCAGCATGCAATCAAATAGATGATAACACAATATCCTCGAGCTTAAATGTGCATAAGTAAGTGTAAATTTTCAAGAAAAACCATTCTCAAAACTAAAATAGCATGAAACTAAGTATAGTTAGGTGAAACTTGCGTCCCCATCATCAACAAAACCAGAAAATTGCGTAAATGAAGAAACTAAAAAGTGGGAGAGATTAAGGTTTATACACATTTGACTTACAGCGAAACCCTTGGTGAGAATTTTTGGGAGATTTCAGGTTTCTCACTCTAACTTTCAGTACCGTTACATGCAACTTTTGGAAATGCTTGCTTGTTGCTGATCCGGCATGACGATAAAAAAAAGAGACGAAACGGTTTCTGAAATCATTTCCAACTATATGCATAAATCTTGCAACTTGTTCTTCAAGACTCATACGTTGAGTTGATCGAAGACCACCATCACTCTCTAACTTTTGACATAATATACTAAATACATTAGGACTCATACGGATTAGTTCTCTACACTTTCCACCGGTTAAAAGTGCATGCATCATCTCTTCGCGTACTTGTCTTCTATGTAACATCTCTTCTCGGGTAAGCGCACTAACACAGTTTCTATTGCAATGCCTACGATATGCAATAAGAGCTACCACTAGACAAACCAATTGAATGGCGGCTAAATGTTGTCTTCTCACCATAAGACATAGGTTGTCATCCATTGCAGGTCTAGTCATATATCAAAACACGTGGCCTGTTACTTCCTAAAAACCAAACATATATCCACCTACTAGTTCTACACCTTCTTAATATTCAAAAAAATATAACATGTATCAGTCCACCTACTAGTATATTTGGACTAATAATTCACTGCACCTAACAGAGTTAATATACAGAAATCCATATAACAGAGTTAATAAGCATCAATATTGTTTCAATGAAAACTGATCTGATACATTAGTTCATATACAAACCTAATTTTGCAATTCATACTCATGTTTAAACCATTCATTTATTCAATATCTACAAACAAATCTTCAAGAACAAAATCCCATAACAATTGAATATGAAAGACATTAAAAAATGAACTAAGGTACAGTACGATTACAAAAAAAGTATTTATCCATTTTCCTAAATTTGAGGATGAATTGGTACTTCCTCAAATCTTAAAGCACATAGATTAATATGTAAAGCAAAATTAATGGCAGCAAACTACGTCAGAGTGGCATTAACAAAATTATATTCCTAGCTTAACAGCTTATACAAACTACGACAGAATGGAAGCAAGCAAAATTGCTAATATGTTTGAAGAAAAACCTAACAATGAAGATGAGAATGCTAACCTGTTGAATAGGAAAAGAGAAAATCGATCAAAAAACCGGAGCTCAAGAATGACGATAATCTGTTTCATGAATCGCAAGTGATGTTAGGCAACTGTGAGAATCAACAGATGAAGAAATCACAAGCATCTGACCAAAAAAACGTACCTGAAGATGGGAGAACACTGGTGCAGAAAATGGTAAACGTACCTGAAGATTAGAGAGAGAAAGGGCAAGCTCAAATGGTGACCCGATCAAACATTCAAATGGCGACCCACACCGGCTTTTAACCCGACTTGAAAAAGAAATGGATACTTCGAAGGTGATTACTTCGACCTTCGGGCGGGTCATCTATACTACAATATAAATCATTTAACACTCTCTCTCCTTTTAACTTTTAAGAACTTCTTAAAATTATGTCAATCTCTAATCTTCACCCTTCTTTTTATCTAAATTAATCTCATCCACTCAATTTTTAATCATTTCTCTCTCCTAATAAACTTTAACTTTTTATTTATTTAAAATATATTCTCTCACTAACACATCCACTTACATCAAATCTTTTTAACTTCTCTCTTCTTAATTAATAGATATAAATCTTTTTTCATTTTTTTTATGCATTTTTAAATTAATAAAATAGTTGATATAAATATAAGATAAATTGAACAAAAAATCGGGCATGTTGCTGAATTTTCTTGTGACATTGAATTACGCGTTAAATCTTTGAAAACAATGTTACAAAAAAAAAACTATTTACCGTCGCAGCATTGCGCGGGTACACTGCTAGTTTATTATTAAATGAATCTGGATTTTTATTGAAAAACACTTTTTTAGAAAGTATCAAATATTCTAGTCTATTGTACTAATTAAAAGAAAATAACAATAACTTTATTATCTTGTTTATAGAAATATTTTTATCACTTAGAAACCTTTATTTTATTAATTTTCTTGAAAACCTTCACCACATACAATCTTATATTTCTAATATATTTATATTTCTTATATCAAAGAGTGAGTATTTAAAATCGAAACTAATTTTAAATAGTAAAGTATTTTTAATTTTCAAACTTTCCATATTTATAGGTGATTAGTCTTGATAAACATGTAATATATAAAAATAATATATGTTTATTATTCTACCATATATATGCAGAGGCGGGCCTATATATGGTCCAGCGGTGGCACATGCCAACGGTCAATTTTGCATGCGTAGTGGAAATATTCGACTTTTTTGAGCGGTGCTACCACAGTCAATTTTTTGGGTGCTATATTGATTTCTTCATGTTACAAAAACTCAATGAAAAATTAGTTTTTTATAACAAAATTATAAATTATAGCTCATTATTTTACTGATACTTTCAAAATGTTCTAGTATACTTTAAAAATAACAATTTAATTAATAAAGTTTCATATAAATTGTGTTTTGTTTTAGATTTTAGCCATAATATACTGGTAAAACAACTGAAACGTCATTAACCCGATATGATTAACCGGAAACCCAAAAAAAAAAACCCGAACAACACCCGTAATTTAATTGATCTTATTTTTGCCGTTATATGGTGCCACTGGTCCTAAATATCTTGGGTCCGCCCTGTATATATGTAAATAGTGACGGTTTAGAAACTATTCAATGTCAATATCTATTAGTTAAAAACATGTTTATTATAAAAATAATTAAGATTGTTGGAAGAAGTTCATTTGAGAACCATTCTTAGTGCGAGAACCAATCTGAGCCGTTCAATTCCCCTCCTTCAATGTCATTGTCCACCAATGAATTCCTTACATGCACCCAGTCACGCTATATCCCTCTACGCTCTCCATCCATGAACTTTCCATAGCCAAGAAACGGCTGAGATATGTTCTTACGGTTCTCGCACTAACAACGGTTCTCGAATGAACCCTCCCCTAAAATTGTTTAAGCATACCACAGTATGTATTGAAATACTAGCCGCCTATTATTTCATTCTATAAGCATTGTTGCACTTCGACATCACACATGTTGCTCTGATTCTTCTTCATTTTGATAGTTATCAATTAGTAGAATTAACAACCCTCTTCATAATCTTTAAAGAGACATTTATTGGGGCAATATTCAACTTAAAGGAAGAAATCACGGTTAAGAAGTTCTATAGAAGACAATTATGTTTAGAATACGTTTTATATAACTATGTTTTACAATTGTATTTTTTATACATATTAGTACTCTTAAAAACCTAAAAAGTTTAAAATTGACTTTAATCACCCAGGTGTTTATACACAAGGTGTTGAGCTAGTTTAACCATTTATTTTAGCTGCTAGATATACACAGTACGGGCGTGATACCCTCTCCATGATTCGTCACTACTACCCCGTTCTCGAGCTTTTTAAGAAAAGAAAAGGTGAAGGAAAATAAAGGAAAAGAACAAACGGTCAAGTTGTATTCTTGAGTTAGAAGTAAAAGAAAGTAAACGAGGGAAATCCATTTACTTCTAGAACATCTCATATTTGGGAGGATAAGTTTTTAACAAATAACTCATCATTCCCCCTCCCTTTCCCTTCATAATTTTCTTAAGAACACACAGCCTTGATGGTTTCCTTTCCTTCCCCTGCCCTCCTTTTTCTTCCAAAAAGTAACTCCATAACACAATGTTAGTGATCCCCCATGATGATAATGATTATCCTTCATCATTCATCTTGTCATTGTCGTGACTCATGATAGAGTTTTCTTTTGTTTTTTCTTTAAAATCAGTTCTGAGTTTAACTTTAAAAAAAAGTAAGTGTAGGGCTTATTATAATGAGCATTTATGGCTATTGATATTTAGTCACGGATTAATGATCCTAACGTGATAGTTAGTGATGATTGCTTTTAGTAAGCGTAACTGACTACCTCTAGTTAGGGGTGACAATTGCCGATTCGACAAGAACCCAACTTCCAAAATAAATGGATATATGTTGAGCATAAACGGGTGGCTCATTTTCAGGTTGACCTGTCAACCCATATAAATAACTGAGTCATGTTTGGGTTTATTATTACATAATAAAAGAACAAGTATGATGACTTCGTAATTATGAAACCAAAGAGTATCCAAAGGGTACAACTCACTAGATGAAGTGATGAGGATCACTTTTTAACAAAATGAATGCTTAATCACTTGATCAGTAGTCTCATAGTCATAATACATATGACCAACTCAAATAAGTTAACCAATTCATGACTTCTTAAAGAGTATAAGATCAATTCTAAGTTTAAACACTCATTCAGGTCTAAAATACTCCGTTTTATCCTCATATTATCATTATCATTAGAATCAATCCCCAAACAGTTAAAGGGTCAAAATAAGGTTTTTGGAGTGTTCAAGACGCTTCACGCCACGAAGCATAGATCCTTGCGCCGGGTAAAATTCGTTGGAAAATACATGATGTTGGGCCAGGCGCGTCGTGCCGCGACCTACCCTTGCTCGGGCTGCGATTTCACAGAACACCAGCAACATGCTGCTTTCTTGCTATAGTTTTTCCATACCATTTCTTTTCAACAAAAAGTCAATTGCAGTATACAAAAGGCTCAAAACCCTTTCAAATTAACTATAACATCACATTTAACCTTACTTTGATGACTCAAACCCTAACTACACCCATCATTCCAAAAAAATTGACCCATTTGCTAAAACTTTCAACACACAACAATACTAGGTTGTCAAATACATCATATATAGCTAAAATTAAACACCAATAACACTTAGGACATACTTGTGATCGCCAATCTCAAACTTGTCCAGCCCTTTCTTGGCCAAACTAAGCTTAAATGATAGGAGAGCTATTAAAATCACACAATTAGGACTCAAACACCACATATAAGAAGATTTCTTCTTAATTTCTTCTATTCCCTTGCAAACCCTTCCTCTAGCCCTCATCCCCTCTCTTTCTCGATTCTTCTTCTGCCCTACAATGGGGTCTTTGACCGTCAATTGAGTTAACAAATGGTCATATCTCAATTGAGTTAATCAATGGGGTCTTTTATTTGCACATTGACCACATAATTCTATAAGCAATACTCCCTTATATTTTATCTATTACTAAAGACAATTGCTATAATAGTAATAATAATAAAATAATAATTTAGCACATAATCCATTTAATACACATGAAATATATGTATATAAAAATGTTAGAATCTCGGATATTACATTTCCTCCCTCCTTACAAAGATTCCGTACTCGGAATCCATTCAACTAAATAGATGAGGATAATGGGTCTTCATATCGTCTTCGGTTTCCCAAGTCAAGTTAGGACCTTGACTATGCTTCCATTGAACCAAAACTAAAGGAATCAAACATTTCGTTAGCGTCTTGGTTTTCTTTTCCAAAATTGCAATCGTATCTTCAACTAATCGTTTCTTTGGATCGGGTGGCAATTCTTTGATAGGAAGAGTTCGCTCATCTTCTACTTTAGACTTTTTGAAGTTGCACACACGAAATGTTTTGTGATTGCCTTCAAACTCCGGAGGTAGCTCTAATTCATAGGGTTGCTCGTTGACCCGACTTATGATCATAAAAGGACCAATGTATCTCAGGTTTAATTTGCTACGCTTTTCGAAACGAATTACTCCTTTCCATGATGATACATTAAGCATTACACAATCACCTACTTCGAAAGTTATAGGCTTTCTTTTTTCGTCTGCATACATCTTTTGACAGCCATGCATGGCTTTAAGCTTTTCAAGTGTAATTTTTGACGTTATTTGCGGTCATTGCACAATCTTTGGTCAAGAAATTTTTTTTCACACGTTTCTACCCAACATGTAGGAGTTCGGCATCGTTACACGTAGAGAATTTCATAAGGAGGTATGCTAGTGCTTGAATGATAGGAATTATTGTATGCGAATTCAATCAAGGGTAAGTGATAATCCCAAGATCCGCCAAACTCCAAAACACAAGATTGAGGCATATCCTCCAATGTTTGGATAGTGCGTTCGGATTAGCCGTTCATCTATGGTTGATAAGTGGTACTCAAATGAACACGAGTACCAAACTCTCTTTGAAGACTCCTCCAAAAGTTTGAAGCAAAACGAGGATCCCTAACCTAGACGATAGATAGTGGAAAACATGCCTAGACACGACTTCATATGTAACACTGTACTTTTAAATTAACATAAAACTGCGTGCGGAAGCTAATTACATATAATTAGATTAAATCAAAAGATAAATACAACTTTGATTGGTTATCATTTACATAAAATGCCATTACAGTGTTATATACAAAACAGGCTCTAATCAAAAAACTTTGACATCAGAGTAATGGTCTGTCCATATTCCCAGTCTTTATCTTCGAGAAACTCACAACGGAGTATCTGCAAAACAATCTAGTGGGGAATTAGCACAAAGCTAAGTGAGGGAACAAATATCTCAACAAAGTACAAGGCTAACAGCCCAACAAGTAATCAAGCTCAAATCCCAGAGGACGGGCGGTGTTGCAACCACCTACAACCAAATGCCGGCCAAAGCATAGGTTTACCGATAACCCTGCTAACATGGACAACAGTATCAGCACCCTTGAGTACAACAAATGTATCTCAAGATCAGATACTGTAAATCCCCAAGCAACAAGCCCAGCCTACAAAACTGTCACGGCTGGCCTCCAAAAATAACATGTATACATATCCAAATGAGCACATAATCAATCAAGATGTTACATCGTGTACAATCAGGATATAAATCCACTCACCACAATCGGCACTGATGGATCACACTCAGCTGACTAATTCACTAAGTCTTCTCAGTTCCTGAGATTAAGTGAACACAAGTCAGTATTTCTTTCACAATACTGATTCATAATAAATATCATATGTATTCATACATCACATGTATATACTCATATATATAACACATATAACAAATCATAATCTGATTATAAAGAAAAACTCCTAAAATCCCAAAATCCGAATAAATTCTCTTTCCGAACAAAGTCCAATTCCGAGTGAAATCTCCAATTCCGAATAAATCCAAATCCGAGCAATGTCAATTCCGAATAACATCAATTCCGATGAAATCGTGATTAAATTCCGAGTATATGCCTATTCCGACTAAAGATCTATTCGGAGTAAAGACACATTCCGATAAAAGTGAATTCCGAGTAAAGACTTATTTGTAATTCCGAATATATGAAATTCCGATCATACAAATTCTGAGTAAGGGCAATTGTCCAATTCCGAGTATTCATCAATTCCGATAACTCTCATTCCGGATCAATCTCAATTCTGATCAAATAAGCATTCCGAATAAAGTGTTAAGGTATATACAATAATCAATATATACGGAATTTATTAATTCCGAGTATCTTTATGCGGAATTCCCCAATTCCGAGCAAAATGTTAAGGCCAAAGTTCATCTGTTCGGAATTTAACACAATTCCTATCAAATTATTCGGATTCACCCCTAATTCCGATCAAATCGGTCAGAATTCACCAATTCCGCTTAATTCAATCCTTTAATTCCGAATCATTCATGTGTTCATGTATGTTTTCGATATCTAACTCAATTTCCTTACTGATTTTAAGCATGCAATTAATTTAAGTTTCCAGAATCATTCTAAGCATGTTATGAACACATTCTAACAATAATCTCTAACATGCATTCAATCTATAACCATCATTTAACATCAAGAATCAATCGGAATTCATATAAATATTCAAAACCGAATATAATTAACAATTAACAATTATAATTCAGTATTCTAACCTTCTGGATCAATTCCTTCAGTTAATCACTCAAGCATGCAAGATGGAGTAGATTAAATTTGTGAATTAATGTTCTTCTTTTCTTCACTTCTAGGCCGAACACAAAAAAAACACACACTAACACACTTTTTCAATTTTTGAATGTAATGAGGATAATGGTGGTGATGTTGGTGACTAAACCCACCAAAACCGGCCACCTCACCCCACCAACTCAATTTATTAAATTAATTTAGTTATTTACCTAATAATAATAAAACAAATTATTATCACAGTTGATTATCAATTAATACATATTTACAAATAATTCACATAATCAAATTAAATCTCAAGATTAACTTAATTGATTACCTCATAAGTCTAGGCCAGTTGAGAGGGTGTTACAAATCTACCTCCCTTAAAAAGATTCCGTCCTCGGAATCTATTCCCGCTCAAACAAAGAAGGGTATCGGCTTCTCATATCTGCTTCAGTCTCCCAAGTCAAATCTGAACCTAGACTGTGCTTCCACTTGACCAAAACCATTGGTATCTGCTTCTTTCTCAGTTTTGTGACCTTTCTATCAAGTAGTTCAACTGGCTCCTCAATAAGCCTCTGATTAGTATCCACACGAAGATCCTGTATCGGTAGAATATGAGTTTGATTGTCTACATTGCACTTACGCAGATAACAAACATTGAAAGTGTCGTGAATACCCGCCAACTCATCAGGAAGATCCAAAGCAACAGTCTGATCGTTAACTACTCGTCTGATTCTGAAAGGACCAATGTAACGGGGAGCCAATTTCCCGCGTTTACCAAAACGAATTACCCCTTTCCACAGAGAGACTTTCAAGTAGACCATTTCCCCCTCAACAAACGACACCGGTCGACGACGCTGATCAGCGTACATTTTATGTCTATCCCTTGCAGCTTTTAGTTTATCACGAGCAATAACAACCTTATCAGCTGTAATCTGTACAATATCCGGCCCTGCAAATTGCTTTTCCCCGGCCTCTAATCAACAAGTTGGAGTTCTACAAGGACGACCATACAGCATCTCATACGGTGGCATACCGATACTAAAGTGATAGGAATTATTGTAAGCAAATTCCACCAAAGGCAGGTGCGAATCCCATGAACCCCCAAACTCTAACACACATGCTCGAAGCATATTTTCTAAAGTCTGAATGGTTCTTTCTGACTGACCATCTGTCTGTGGGTGATAAGCTGTACTTAAATTTACCCTGGATCCCAATTCCTGTTGTAGTCTGTTCCAGAAGTTAGACACAAACCTCGAATCTCGATCTGAAACAATAGATAACGGAACTCCATGTCTTGATACTATTTCATCTATGTACAGTTGTGTCAGTTTACTCAAAGAAGCAGTTTCAGCAGTAGCAAGAAAGTGTGCACTCTTGGTTAATCTGTCAACTATTACCCAAATCATATCATGACCTCTCTGAGTTCGTGGAAGTTTTGTTACAAAATCCATTGTAATATGATCCCACTTCCACTCAGGTATTTCCAACTGTTTCAATGATCCGTACGGTTTCTGATGTTCAGCTTTAACTTGAGCACATATTTGACATGTCTCAACAAATCGAGCAATATCCATTTTCATTGTCGGCCACCAATAACGAGTCTTCAAATCATGGTACATCTTCGTACTGCCCGGATGTATTGACAGCCTAGATTTGTGAGCCTCGTTCAATATTAACTCTCTCAAATTACCAAACTTCGGTACCCAAACGCGTGTATGATAAACCTTCAAACCACGCGAGTCAGTAGTTAACTCATTCTGTCGTTTTATCATCAATTCATCCTTTAGATTTTCATCCTTCAAAGCTTCAAGCTGAGCAGCCAAAAGTTGATCTACTAAATCAGACTTGATTTCCAAGCGCATAAATTTCACAGTTCCCCGAGGATCCCTTTCGACTGAGTGCATCTGCAACCACATTAGCTTTTCCCGTATGATACTGAATGTCACAATCATAATCCTTTATCAGTTCTAACCAACGGCGTTGTCTCATATTCAATTCCTTCTGAGTAAACACATACTGAAGGCTTTTGTGATCAGTGCAAATCGTGCACTTGGTTCCATTAAATAGTGTCTCCATAGTTTCAAAGCAAATACTACTGCCGCTAACTCCAAATCATGAGTCGGGTAGTTTCTTTCATTCGATTTCAACTGTCTCGAAGCATACGCAATTACTTTACCTCTGTGCATCAAAACACAACCTAACCCGGCGTGAGAAACATCGCAGTAAACAACAAAATCCTCTGAACCCTCAGGCAACGAGAGGACAGGAGCTTGACACAACAACTGTTTCAGAGTCTGAAAAACATCTTCTTGATTTGAACCCCACTGGAACGAAACATCTTATCGAGTCAACTTGGTTAACGGACCAGCAAGCTTAGAAAAATCTTTAATAAACCTGCGATAATAACCCGCCAATCCAAGAAAACTCTTAATCTCTGTTGGCGTTTTCGGAGCACTCCAATTCATTACTGCTTCAATCTTGGACGGGTCCACTTTGATACCATCTTGACAAATTACATGCCCTAGAAATTGAACTTCACGCAACCAAAATTCGCATTTTGAAAACTTAGCATATAACTTGTGTTGCTTTAAAATCTCCAAAACTTGTCTCAAATGTCGATCATGTTCATTATCTGTCTTAGAATACACCAAGATATCGTCGATAAACACAATAACAAATTTATCTAAGAAAGGTCTGCACACGCGATTCATCAAATCCATAAACACTGCAGGAGCATTCGTCAAGCCAAATGGCATCACTAAGAATTCGTAATGACCATATCGAGTACCGAAAGCGGTCTTTGGTATATCCTCCTCTGCTACTCTGACTTGATGATACCCTGATCTCAGATCAATCTTTGAGAAGTACGAAGCCCCTTGTAGTTGATCAAACAAATCGTCAATTCTGGGTAATGGATACTTATTCTTGATGGTTCTCTTATTCAAATCCCTGTAATCAATACACATACGGAAAGTCCCATCTTTCTTCTTTACAAACAATACCGGTGCACCCCACGGCGAAGAACTAGGGCGAATAAACCCCTTGTCTAGCAGTTCCTGGATCTGAGTCATCATCTCCCGGATCTCTGAAGGAGCTAAACGATACGGAGATTTCGCGATCGGTGTAGTTCTAGGTATCAGATCAACCTTATACTCAACATCTCGTACTGGTGGTAATCCCGGCAGATCGTCTGGAAACACTTCCGGATATTCGAAGACAACACGAACATCGGTGACTGGTCTCTTTTCCTTCTTCACATCGATGGCATAAGCCAGAAATGACGCACACCCTTTGGCTAGAGATTTTCTAGCCTTCATATACGAGATGATTGGAAAGGAAGAAGGAGATCTATCCCCACGAGCCACGACATGCGACCCGTCAGCCAAAGGAATAGTAATCAGTTTCTTGTGGCATTGGATACTAGCTCTATGGTGACTTAAGCAATCCATGCCTAGTACTAAGTCAAACCTGGTATAGGCATCAGCAAACAGTCTACAGGCAAACTAGTACCATCAATGTCTATCGACACCCCAGTCACACAAGAAGTTACAGGAACTATCTTACCATCTGCTATCTCTACTTCTAAAGGAGTAGTAATCACAGAAGTAGGCAGTTTCAGTTTATCACACAAAGATACATATATAAAGGATCTATTTGCACCAGAGTCAAATAACACACGGGCAGGCACATAGTTTACAATAAACAAACCCGTGATTACATCACTGTTCTCGGCGGCTTCAGTAACAGTCATCTTGAAGGCTCTCTCTCTTCCGCAGAAGGTGCAGCCTTTCGCTTCTGACCTGCAAAAGACGATCCCCCGACATTAGCTACCCCCTGCCCCGTCCCTGCTGATCTCTATTTGGTGCAAGCTCCAGATCGGTGACCCTCCTCGTGACAATTCTAATAAACATTGGTCTTGAACCGATATGGAAAAGGCTCGTGACCAAACTCCCCACATCTTATACACTTTTTAGTTTGAGGTGTGCATGGACCTGTGTGCCGAGACTTGCAAGGTCCACACCAAGGTTTATTCTGATAAGATCCCGAACCTTTAGATTTTTGTTCATTCTGGTTCTGATTTCCCTGCCACTTGCCTTTATTACAACTTCCCTAGATAAATGAGTAGTTAAAGAATCCCACCAATTTAAAGCTTGACCCTTTAATCTCCTTGTTGCAAACTTCACCCTTTCAGCTTCCTCACAATTACAGGCATCCAATGCCTTTACAATATCTTTCAACCAATTCAAGGTAACAGTAGGATCCAAACTTCCAGAGTACTCAGGTGGTTGACAATCCATGAAATCTTTATACTGGCACTTAGGTCTGAAACCTCCCTGACTTGGATACCATGGAATAAAGAAATTCTGCTGTTGGGGTTGTGATACAGGTGGTAGGGTAACAAACGGTAGAGATCAAAATGGTGTTAACACTGTATTGAATGGTGCAGCAGAGTAAACAGGAGGTGGTATCGACTGGGTAAATACAGCTGACTCTCGGGGAATATGAATGGTCTGAGTTTGTTGGGAAGATTGAGTATGATATTGTTGCTGTTCCAACTATTGAACCCGGTCTCTCAGAGTTTGCAGAGTATCTTCCAATTACAATACATAATCCTGCTGATTAGATTCACCATTATGTGAAGTACCAGCTCTATGGTGCTGTTCATTAGCTGCGGTGGAGGATTGATTGTTGTTCCTTCTGAGGGACGCAGGGGTAGTTGTCTGGTTCACATTATCAGCCATATATATTCTATACACAACATCTCACCAGTTGTTAGATATAATCCGTTAGTATAAACACACTAACCACCCTCAAAGCTACACTACTAATTACCCACACTAGAAATACTGGACTGACCAGAGCTTCGGTTCGAGTATTGCACAAATCATTCATGTAAATCCTCAAACCATGGCTCTGATACCAATTTGTAACACTGTACATTTAAATTAACATAAAACTACGTGCGAAAGCTAATTACATATAATTATATTAAAATCAAAAGATAAATACAACTTTGACTGGTTATCATTTACATAAAATGCCATTACAGTGTTATATACAAAACAGGCTCTAATAAAAAAACTTTGACATCAGAGTAATGGTCTGTCCATATTCCCAGTCTTTATCTTCGAGAAACTCACCACGGAGTATCTGCAAAACAATCTAGTGGGGAATTAGCACAAAACTAAGTGAGGGAACAAATATCTCAACAAAGTACAAGGCTAACAGCCCAACAAGTAATCAAGCTCAAATCCCAGCGGACCGACGGTGTTGCAACCACCTACAACCAAATGCCGGCCAAAGCATAGGTTTACCGATAGCCCTGCTAACATGGACAACAGTATCAGAACCCTTGAGTACAACAAATGTATCTCAAGATCAGATACTGTAAATCCCCAAGCAACAAGCCCAGCCTACAAAACTATCACGGCTGGCCTCCAAAAATAACATGTATACATATCCAAATAAGCACATAATCAATCAAGATGTTACATCCTGTACAATCAGGTTATAAATCCACTCACCACAATCGGCACTGATGGATCACACTCGGCTGACTAATTCACTAAGACTTCTCAGTTCCTGAGATTAAGTGAACACAAGTCAATATTTATTTCACAATACTGATTCATCATAAATATCATATGTATTCATACATCACATGTATATACTTATATGTATAACACATATAACAAATCATAATCTGATTATAAATAAAAACTCCTAAAATCCCAAAATCCGAATAAATTCTCTTTCTGAACAAAGTCCAATTCCGAGTGAAATCTCCAATTCCGAATAAATCCAAATCCGAGCAATGGCAATTCCGAATAACATCAATTCCGATGAAATCGTGATTAAATTCCGAGTATATGCCTATTCCGACTAAAGGTCAATTCCGAGTAAAGACACATTCCGATAAAAGTGAATTCCGAGTAAAGACTTATTTGTAATTCCGAATATATGAAATTCCGATCATACAAATTCCGAGTAATGGCAATTGTCCAATTCCGAGTATTCATCAATTCCGATAACTCTCATTCCCGATCAATCTCAATTCCGATCAAATAAGCATTCCGAATAAAGTGTTAAGGCATATACAATAATCAATATATACGGATTTTATTAATTCCGAGTATCTTTATGCGGAATTCCCCAATTCCGAGCAAAATGTTAAGGCCAAAGTTCATCTGTTCGGAATTTAACACAATTCCTATCAAATTATTCGGATTCACCCCTAATTCCGATCAAATTGGTCGGAATTCACCAATTCCGCTTAATTCAATCCTTTAATTCCGAATCATTCATGTGTTCATGTATGTTTTCGATATCTAACTCAATTTCCTTACTGATTTTAAGCATGCAATTAATGTAAGTTTCCAGAATCATTCTAAGCATGTTATGAACACATTCTAACAATAATTTCTAACATGCATTCAATCTATAACCATCATTTAACATCAAGAATCAATCGGAATTCATATAAATATTCAAAACCGAATATAATTAACAATTAACAATTATAATTCAGTATTCTAACCTTCTGGATCAATTCCTTCAGTTAATCACTCAAGCACGCAAGATGGAGTAGATTAAATTTGTGAATTAATGTTCTTCTTTTCTTCACTTCTCGGCCGAACACAAAAAAAACACACACTAACACACTTTTTCAATTTTTGCATGTAATGAGGATAATGGTGGTGATGTTGGTGACTAAACCCATCAAAACCGGCCACCTCACCCCACCAACTCAATTTATTAAATTAATTTAGTTATTTACCTAATAATAATAAAACAAATTATTATCACAATTAATTATCAATTAATAAATATTTACAAATAATTCACATAATCAAATTAAATCTCAAGATTAACTTAATTGATTACCTCATAAGTCTAGGCCAGTTGAGAGGGTGTGTTACATCATCCACATACATCTTTGCTAACTTATCCATATAAGCGGACTCACGGGTATCTAGAAAATGAGCATTAGTCAAAAGCTCAACTATGGCCCAGATCATGTCGTGCCCTTTAGAGGTTCTCAACAATTTAGTAACGAAATCCATAGTAATGTGATCTCATTTCCATTCTTGAATTTCCAAAGATTGGAGATTTCCGTATGGTCTTTGATGCTCTATTTTGACTTGAACACAAATAGGACACTTCTCCACGTACGAAACAATATCAACTTTCATCTCGGACCACCAATATTAAGGTTTCAAATCGTGATACATCTTTGTGTAACCCAGTTGCATAGTCATTTCATTTTTTATAAATATTTAATATCTTTTTATTAATGTTTAATATTTATCATTTTAAAGAAACACTTATATCACAGGTATTTAATATATATATATATATATATATATATATATATATATATATATATATATATATATATATATATATATAGGGAAGATTTCATGCGAAAAACTTCTTATTTGCGAAAAGTGCGAGAAGCAATTTTGGTCATTGATTTGCTTTTGATCTTATGGTTCATATTAATCATAATTATTATTTTTATTTAATTCAAAAAGGTATATTAGTAAACAAATTTTTTTCTCTCTTCTTTAATTGATTTTTTTCTCTCTCCTTTAATTAATTTTTTCTCTCTCTAATTAACTATTTTTCCAGATTTATGGAATTTATTTATTAGACTATTAATACAGTGTTCAACACTAAACACCTGGCAATTATACATTTTTCGTTATTTATATTGTGTTCATTAATGAATACAACTTACGATTTACAATCTTTTTGTGTCATTGTATTTTCTAATGCTTCTTGTTTAGTACCAAATATTAATTGATAAAACGTAGGTAATACATGATTTCTTTTATTAGTAAATAAAATAAAAATAACCATTATTGAACGATCTATCTAGAAACAAAAAAATCATTAACTATTACAAAATTCAAACTTGAACGCAATCAATTTGTATTTACGAATCAAACTTGCAACCTTTATGTACATATTTAAAGAAATACAACCATGAAAAACCTAGAAAAACATTTTGTTCAACCCCATTCATCAATGATCACTGATCAGCCTAAAAAACAAACACACATAATGCTCGGTTCAATACGGAACAATCCATATAAGAACAAAAATAACCATTAACCATTGTAAAATTCACTCGTGAATAAAAGAACACCAGCTAGTTCACTAATAAACAGCCAATAGTTCTCTTATCGTAAATGTTTGTGTTCATTAGTTAACAACCCATCAAAACGTTTCGATAAACAAAATGATACACGCCTGCCATATTGACAATTCTTTACTTGTGAATGTTCAATGATAAACAACCCATAAGCTACGAAAAAAAACTTGATTTCTAATGATAAATGAGAGGCTAATGGTGAATATGATACATAAATTAAAGAGAAAAGACAAATCAAAAAAGCAAATCAAAAATGCAAATCAAAATAAATTTCATAAATAGAAACAAATCCAGAATACCTACTGTTCTTGAAAAGAGCAAAGAAAAAAAATGCAACTTAATTTCTAAACTATTCTTGATCCACACGATCGATTCACATGTTCTCCATCAAAATTTTAATTGTTCTCCATAAATTCACCATTAACTCAAAATCATATAAATACACCTCACCTTCAAAATATTCCAGCGATTGAAGTTCTTGATGGCGGTGATGGTTGTGGGTGACGGAGACGGCATGGAGTACGAGATCTCGATCGCTTTACATGTATGGTGGGTCGACAATCATAGCGAGATGCGATAGTGCTGTAAGTTTGTGGGGTTCCAACTCAAAACCAATTGGTTATGAGAGGAGTAGCCCAGGACCCTTATAAATTCATTACAAAGTCACTCTTTCGTCCAATGTGGGACATTACTCAACACGCCCCCTCACGTGTGGGGTTCTTTTTTTTCGCGCCTAACACGTGGATAGTTATGGGTTACGTGGAGTGGGTGAACCTTGCTCTGATACCATGTAAGTTTGTGGGGTTCCAACTCAAAACCAATTGGTTATGAGAGGAGTAGCCCAGGACCCTTATAAATTCATTACAAAGTCACTCTTTCGTCCAATGTGGGACATTACTCAACAAGTGCTAGCGATCGACGGATCTGAATCGATGTTGACTGCCGTGAGATTTTTTGCGTCGGGTGGTGGTGAGGGGGATCGACTGGCAGATGTGGCAGATGGTGGTGGTCTTCGGTGGTGGCAGATGGTGGCGGTCAGGAGGGAGATCGACCGGTGGTGGTGGCAGAGGCGGTTGATGATTTTTTCAGGCCACTGATGGTGGTGCTCCGGCGGGGATTATGCACAATGATAAAGCTTCTTTGTAGCAGTGATGGTGAGGACTTGGTGATTTAGGATTGCCTGCCCCTTCCTGGTGAAATACCTTAGGTGAAATACGTAACAGAAAAAGGGAAAAAGAGCGAATAAATAGGAATTTAATATTGGGTAGTTTTTATAAAAAATGTCTATTATAACCTTTTCATTTTATTCAATGTTTCTTCGGATTTAGTTTAATTACAAAAAAATTATATCATATCACAGACTTTGAATAAATTATCCGATGGTACTAGTTATTTCTCGCATTTTTCCCCAATACGAAGCTTTTCATATGAACCTTTCTATATATATATATATATATATATATATATATATATATATATATATATATATAATATTATGGGTATATATTGTTAATGTTCACCCTTTTAGTTACATGTTAATTACTTGATGCAAGTTTTAAAATACTATAACGAATTATTTTATTTAGCATTTAACTGTGAATTTTTGGCAAAACGATATTTGAAAATATCTCCGACATAAGTTCAAGCTCAACCTCTCAAAACTTAGTTTTATAAAGTCTAAATACTTAACGGGTTTGTGACGTATGATTAATTAACATTATAGATTAAAATATATCTTTATAGAAAGTAATATATACTGTCATTAGTTTATAGAAGTTGATTTGTGCAAAATATAATTTAGTTACACATAACAATATATTGATTGTTGGACATTTATATCCTTAAATACATGGATGAGAGAAAAAAATGTAATTACACAAAGGTATTAATATACAATTTACTATGAATAACTAAAATTTGATTTATACAAATCATCTCCATTAGTTTATACTTTATATGTTCAAAGGCTTTACATGAATAAATAAAGGTTAAGATCCTCTTATGTTTGGTGGAACATGATCTATTATGTTCTCTCATAATATCGAAGTAAGACCTACAAAAGGATCAATTATTGATTTAAAATAGGACTCACTCTCATGTATGTAAGAGAAGATGATGGGTGCATGTTTGACCATAACATGAGAAAATCTTAATCCAATAAAATAAAGAGAGGTTTTATATTAAAATTGAAAAACTTGCTTACTAATCTTGTTACTCAAAAGATGAAAACAAAGTATGGAAGAATGAAAGAAGATCAATGCTAAAACAAAAAGCGCGCGTTAAAAAGAACCTTGAAGGTGATGAAAACTCGTCGTTTTTCCATGCTTCCATCAAGAAAAGATACTGGAAAAATGACTTGCAAGGTTTGATGATTGACGGGAATTGGGTTGAGGATGCAATGAATTTGAAAGAAAAAATCAAAATGTTCTATGAGAGTAAATTTGAAGACCGATGCATAACATACCGAAGTTGACGAGCAGACACTACAAACAACTATCGGTGGAAACTACTAAAAGTTTAGAGGAGCAAATCGGAGAAGAAGAAATATGGGCAGTAGTAAAAATGTGCAATGGGGCAAAGACACCGGGTCCGGACGGGTTTAATTTTAAATTCATAAAAAAATGTGGAGAGTGGTAAAAGATGATATCATTAAAAGCATTAGATGGTTTTGGAACACGGGCAAGATAAGTAAGGGTTGCAACACATCGTTTATCACGTTAATACAAAAAGTATCAAGTCCAACGGAATTAAGTGAATTCAGACCGATAAGTTTAATTGGAGTGTACTACAAAGTGATCTCAAAAATTTTGACAGAAAGGCTTAAAAAGGTTATTGGTGAAGTGATCGGTGAAACTCAGAGTGCATTCTTGAAAAAGAGGCTAATCTTAGATGGAATCTTAATTGCGAATGAAGTAATCATCATCTTCAAAAGCGGAAATCAAAGAAGTTGGTGTTCAAGACCGACTTTGAGAAGGCGTATGATAATGTTATTTGGAGTTTCCTAATGGAGTCTATGGAGGCAATGGGATTTGGATCAAAGTGGTGTAAATGGATCAAAGCTTGCTTAGAATCAGCTAGAGTCTCAGTTTTAGTGAATGGCTCACCAACAAATGAATTCAACATGGAAAAGGGTTTAAGGCAAGGTGACCCTCTCGCACCTTTCCTCTTTTTAATTGCTGCAGAGAGTTTTAATTAATATTATGATGAAATAAGCGACATAAAAAAGAAAGTTTGAAGGTGTATCTATTGGAAGTACGAGTTCGATATCAATCTCACATCTTCAGTATGTTGATGATGTAATCGTGTTTGGAAAGTGGAGTCTCTTGAATATTAAAAATCTTATCTTACTTCTGAAATGTCTAGAGAGGTTATCGGGTCTGAAGATAAATTTGAGAAAGAGTAAGTTAATGGGTGTGTGGGCACAAAATATTGGTTATGACTATGGATTAATACCTTTTGAATATTTACGAATACCAGTTGGTGCAAATATGAACCGAATAGAGAACTGGGGATGCATCATGGAGAAAGTTACGAACCGGCTGTCTACTTGGAGGTCGAAGAATGTCTCGTTCAGTGGGCGGCTAACTTTGGTTAAATCAATCCTTGGAAGCTTACCTCTGTATTACATGTCTCTCTTTCGAGAACTGAAGAAAGTGGTGAGTGAACTTGAGAGTATTCGTTCAAATTTCTTTTGGGGTAAAGGGGTGGGGTCGGATACAAATAAAACAATACATTGGGTTAATTGGAACCAATCTATTGATAATTTTCAGTTTGGGGGGCTAAAAATTGGTAGTCTACAAGCTGCCAATTGGAGCCTCATTTCTAAATAGTGGTGGAGATTCTTTAATGAACCAGATAGCTTTTGGGTTCGGGTAATAAAACTTATTTATGGGGAGGGTGTGGGGGTTTGTTCAATGAAGTAGGGGCAATTCTGTGTGGGGAAACATACAAAAGTAGGAGATGTACTAGAAAAGAAAGGGCTCAATGTAGTTGACTCGATAGGATGGGAATTAGGTAATGGAGTTGATATCTCCTTTTGGAAGGATAGATGGGTAGGAAATATTAAGCTAAAAATATAGGTTTAAAAGGCTATTTGAATTGAAAAATAACAAAGATGCCAAGGTGATTGTTAGAGGAGTTTGGAATAATGAGAGATGGGAATGGGTTTGGAATTGGAGACGAGACCCGAGAGGTAGGGAGTTAAGAGAGATGGAGGAGCTATTGGGTTGGGTTAGAAATTCAAAATTAGAAGATAGATTGAGGGATAAAAGGAGATGGTGGATCTTTAATGACGGAATTTTTGATGTTAAGAATATGAAAAAGATCGTGGAACCCTTTTGCTTTAGTAGAAGTAGGAGGGTAGAAGAAAAGCTATGGTGTGGTTTAGTCCCTAAAAAAGTGAATGTTTTTATTTGGAGGTTAAGACAAGATAGGATTCCGGTTAGATGCTCGTTAGACAAAATGGGTATGGATATTCCTTCTATATTGTGTCGTCGGTGCAAGGATTGTGTTGAAACTTTAAACCATGCAGTTTGGGATTGCAAGAAAGTCAAAGATCTATGGAGGAGCATATTTAGATGGTGGAACAAAAACTATGAAGATGGATCGCTTCTTGAAGATGTTGTTCGAGATTCAAACAAGGTCTGGCAAGCAACGGTTTGGATATGTCTCTATATGGAGGGACAGAAATCACAAGGTTTTCAACTCGTAAAGATCCAAGACACTGGATTTATTTACAGAATGCCAAAATGCAATCTTTCAGGTGGATTTCAGTTCGTTGCAAAGGTCGAAGACTCAACTAGAGGGAATGGGTTAATTTCCTATATCTGACATGAAGGGATCGTGGGAAGGTTTGAGCTCCAAAATTCGAATACAAAGGGCTGCAGGGAGAAAATTATATTTTAACATTCCTTCTGTCTTTGTTCTTTTTGATATATCGAGCATGGTCTTAGCTTTGAACGATGGACTGCCATATATTTGATGGTATTGTCTTAAAAAAAAAGTATCAAAATCAATGAATGATAAAAAATTAATTATTAAAATTCACATATTATCTTTAAATTAGTATACAGATCGAAATAAGAAAAATAGCATAAACAAATACAATATTTCTAATAGAACCATGATTCCAAAAGTTCGTTTTAGTTAATAACATTTAAAATTCCGCTAGTATATACATCACATTAAAAGCATTATGTTCGTTCTAACACACACATTATTCCATGAAAATATATACTTAGTATATATATAAGTAGAATTAATATAAAACTAAGTTCATGTACAAGAATTAATACAAAACTAAGTTTATGTACAAAATTCACGGAAGCAATCTTAGTTTTTTAATTTGGATAATTAATGATTAAGATTATAACTGCATATTTGATTTACGCCAATTATATATCTGTTTAGAAATTACATATTCGGTTGGGAGATAATATTTCTACTTATAAAGTTGATTCATCCACTACAAATTCATGTTTTACTAACTTATAACATAGCTTCAAAGGTGTTGTACGTACCTTTAGTGGATGCATCAAATTTATAAGTGGAAGAATCAACTACATATTCGATTAAAAATTACAATTCTATTTACGTAAAATGTTTATTCGGTCATAATCTCAACCTTTGATCTTTCAAATTTAAATGTTGATATTGATTCTTTAGGTTATATATGTAAGGTTAGTTATGTACTAAACCTTACCATATATGTATAAGTTGAAACAAACAATGTTTTTCACATAAGAACTGCGAGAGTGTTTCTAATATCATCAATGACTCACTGGTAGTGGTATTTTGTTTATCTATACGACAAACTGTGAAATGCGTTTAGATGGATGAATCATTATTTAATAAGCCTTTATTTTCTTATAAAAGCTCTCATCAATGAGTCATTAATGAGTCACAAAAAATTCATAGCCGTTGATTAATTTTAATTAAGGGTCAAAGTTTATTCTCGCAGTTTTCGTACAAAAAACAGTTATCGGTAAACCCTCATATATATATTAAACAAGGATCAATACAAAACCAGTGTTATATACCGAACCTACAAACTAATCTCGTCCTTTAGACCAAGATCACCCATCCTCCTCCTTTCCCTTGCCATATCAAAACCATATTATTTTTCCATTCCACCCCCTCCATCCACTTATCACTCTAACCCCACATTCACCCCCCTCAACCATCCCATCTTTCACCTATATGTATACACACACAAAGTCAAATAGAAAAAATATGGCTTGAGTGAGAACCGCTAAACACAAGGCGGCGATGGTGTTGGCGTGAGCCACGCACCAACTAGCTTGACACCCGCTGGCTGGATGCGGGTGACATTAGATTTTAATGATCAATAGTTGAGATTACGACTGTATATTCGATTTGATAATAGCATATTTCGTTAGAAAATGCATATTTAATTTACGTAAAATGAATATTTGGTCGTTATCTCAAACACTGTTATCCAGATCTAAAGATTGAGTCTTGTTCCGTAGATTCTACATATAAGGTTGGTTATGTACTCAATTTTACCGTATATATAGGATCAATAAAGCCCCTATGCTTAAACATAGTCCCTAAAGGTCAAATCTAGACCATTAGATTTATTAGATCAATGGTCAACATCTAAAAATGGTATTATTGTAACTAAGTAAATAACTATTAAATTTAACTATAGAATCAAGGGTATTATGGGAATCATCCACCCCTTAAATCACATCCCTTCTATTTTTTTCCTCCAGCAACCAAAAATGATAGCTTTCTTCCACAAACCGAAAATGATAACTTTATTTGAACGGCCGAAAATAATAACTCCCATCCTAAAATGATAACTTTCTTCATGCAGCCGAAAATGATAACTTCCAGCAAAAAATGATAACATTTTCCAACTGAAAATAATAATTTTAAACATGAAAATGATAACAATATACAACATTCAAAATGATACCATTTATCAAGATGAAAATGATAAAACTAGACTACTTACAACCAATAATAACATTTTTAGTTGGAAATGACAACATTTTCCAGATTAAATTGATAACAAGATACCACATTCAAAATGATAAAATTATCCACATGAATAAAAATAGACTCATTTCCAGCCGAAAATGATATAAATACATTCCTTTTAACAAAAATGATGTAAATACACATGCTTACAGCTGAAAATGATAAAAATTCACATGATTCAAAAAATAAATTTTTCAGAAATATAAGAAGAGTGGTCTTGTTTGAAAGATGATTAAAAAATAAGTAGATTGCTATAATTTTTTTTCTTAAATTCTCAAAACTGAAATAGTTATAATCATTCAAAGATTTAACAGGTAAAAAAAAACTTTGAGAGAGTTGCTGGAAGAGGCGCATGAGTATTATTATCAATCTGCAATTCCTATTTCCCTCAGATGGATGAGTCATTATTTAACTTTGAGCTTTTTTAAGGGTAGGGCTGTATTGATCCTTACCATATATATATATATATATATATATATATATATATATATATATATATAGAAAATGGATCAATATAGAACCATTATTTAAACATAGAACCATAAAACCAATCTGGACCATTGGATCATCAAAATCAATGGATGATATTGAAGATGACATAATTGTAATTATCATGTTTAATTAATATGTAAAAGGGCAAACATGGAAATCCCCCCTAACAAACCCACATTTAAAAAAAAATACCCCCTAAAACTTTAAATTGTCATAACTTTTTAAGTGTTATGAATTTAAACAAAAAAATTATACCAATCTTTTAGTTTTTTAATCTTCTTTCAATCAAGACCACTCTTCCCATATTTTTCAAAATTTTTTATGAAAATGCAAATTTTGTTTTGCATTTTGTGCTGCATTTTCAGTTAGTTCTTGTTTGCATTTTCAGTATTGGTTTCAAATTTTGCATTTTTGGAAGCATATGCATGACTTACATATTCGATTTTTGCATTTTCGTTTTTTGCATTTTTGCAATTTCAGATGAAAATAAAGTTTCAGAAATATATATCAAGTCTAGTCTTGTTTGAAAGATGACGAAAAACTGAATCTAACGGTATACTTTTTTTTGTTAAAATTCTTAAAAACGAATGAGTTATGATCATTTAAAGATTGAGGGAGATTTTTTTTAAAGTTTGTTGGAACGGAGAGGGAGGCGTAAGTTTTTTTTTTTTTATTTTAATTTTCCAGTTTTGCCCTCAAACAAAATGCCACGTGTCATCACCTAAAGTGGTTTTTTTGGTTCTATGTTTAAGCAAGGTTCTATATGTAACATTACCCTATATATATATATATATATATATATATATATATATATATATATATATATATATATATATATATATATATATATATATATATATATATATATATATATATATATATATATATATATATATATATATATATATATATATATGAAAGGTATGAATGAGTAGAATATATGATACGTAGATGATGTAGAGAGAATTTAGACAAAACACCTTTAAGTGTGTGTTTGATATATTCAATAATGCCAAAGTTACAATAAAGGTAAACTTACAAGGTATTTATACTAGTAAGCTAAAACATGGACTTTATACAAAATATTTTCTAGATCTAAATCATAATTATAGATCTAACAATCTCCCCCTTGATTTGATCTAGACGATGTTTCGTTCACCTAGAATTATTTGCCATCTACGAAGAGTAGCTCTTTCTTGCATTTTGACTTCTATCTTTTTCATAACATCAGTCAAGCTTACTCTTGCAGATTGATCAACGTCATCCTTGAGGCAAAAGATGTGCTCTTTGATCTTGATAAGCTAGATTATGAGTGAACCATCAGAATAAGCATTCAGTTCCTTGGTCCTCAGAATGAATTTCTCCTTTTTGCTGTTGAAGAGAACAATTCCATCATCATCTTCTCCAGACTCAACATCCCTCCATATAGTTTGAAACATATCAAGCTCTTCAATTCTAGGATGTGTGGTGTTTGGCTTCAGAACATTAATCTTAGCTTTGTCTGCCTCTGCACCAAGCTGGATATCGTTTCTCTCAGCAACCTGGATTCTCTGTTTCATGAAGTCTAGCAAGATCTTATAGCCTGCATTGTTTGCTTTGGAACTGTGTTTCTTTGCTTCAAGTTCTTCCATCATGTATTCAACATCCTCCAAGCTTAAGTGTTTCAGATCTACTTGACTAAACCAGTAAGATTTCTGATCTATTCTTTGCACAGTGAAGTAAACCCAAATCACATTAAGAACTTTGCAAAATAAGCACTTCACTTTAGAAACTGGATGTTTGGAAGCCACTTGATCTCTTGATTTACCATGCCAATTCATTATCAGTCTTCTACCTGCATCAGAGAAATCTGTCACCCCTAGTAGATTGATAGGTAATTCCTCCTGAATTTGTTCAGAATAAATCTCAGGAATTTTCTCTTCAAGAAAAGCCAATGCAACATCAAAAGCACTCCAATTTCTGTTTGTCTTATTTAGAGCCTTTGTAGTTAGTACCACTCTTTTTCTGATGTCTCTCATGCTTGAAGTCAGAATGGGATCTGGATTGTAATTTTTAGGAACCCTCAACTCTGCTCCCCTCTTAAGCTTTTTCAATCTTTTCATCTTTTCTTGTTCCCTCAACAGATCTCTAGCTGTTTTTCTAAATTTGCCCGGAGACGGAGGAAACAGATCAGCCACTTCTTTGTTTATCCTTAGAACACTGGCTATACTCATTGGTTCTGGTGTTGGCACCTCTTCTACCTCAGGCTTTTCAACCCTTGGTGTTGTTATAATTCTGGTCTCTTTGATCTTATCAATTTGCTGCTGTAGAGTCAGATTACTTGCATCAGCTTCAGTTTCAAAAGACCCATAAGCATCAAACACATTCTCAGCCCCAATTATGAAATCAAATGCCTCATTTACATCATGCTCAGCTTCATCAATTAACTGCATCTTTTGTTTTCCTTTGCCTTTGCCTTTACCTCTGATTCTCTTTGGAGTTGGTTGTTTGCTTTGAGAATACGAAGCAACAGATAGCTTAGATAATAAAGAAGTGATAGGCACACAAGCAGCATGTTTCTCCCCCTCAGAATGATCTGGATCAGGATCCCGATCGTTATGCTTTCTTTTCTTACCCTGTGCTTGGGTCTGGCAAGTTTCTAATGAAGCTTTGATAGCAGCAGCAATTGCAGCTTCTTCCTCAGTAGGAACCTTTCTTGCCGGAGGCTCCCTCTCAACAGTAGCTGGGGCCTCTCCCACAACATCTTGAATAGGATCTATAACATCCATACGCTTGTGAAAAGCAACCCCAAATGCAACTATACTATCTTTCTCTTCTTTCTTGAAGCTTTCAAAGTGTGATTTTTTAAATTCATGACGAATCAAGTCAACCAGAGTGACATCTTCCTCATTGTTATCAGGCCTTGCCATCAGCTTAACATAGAGTTGAGATTTCAGCTCATCAATAGTAACATCCGGGCCTTGCTTAGCGAGCAGCCGATCAAGCTTTTCATGAATAGAAGCATTTTCTTTCTGCAGCTCATCAAATCTAGAATTAGTAGCTGCCAGCTTTTCATTCACAACATCAACCTTGGAAGAGAGATCCTGATGCATTTTATCCATCTTAAGCCACCCACGTTTACAGCTGGACCGATGTTGACTGTGGTGGGATTTCCATCTAATCCTTGAAGGACACTATCAGTAGTGCCTTCTATAGATGTTCCGCTAGTGTCTTTCAAGAGATCACTAGGTATTACGAATGTGTTATTGATGTTTGAAATGAAAGTGTCTTCAATGTGCACATCAAATTGAACGTCGGAAACCTCGGGAGAAGTGGTTCCTTTTTCAATACCTACTGCCTCCAAATGAGACTTCGGTAGTTTATGTGCTATGTCCCCGTGAGAAGATGAAACAGTGTCCTTTTGAGAGGATACTGAGTGGCTGGGAGGGGTCTGTGCATGCTCTGGTGGGATGCCAGAGTCTGTTTCAATATCAGGCATGACTATGTCATTCCCAATAGTAGATGTGGTTTCCCGGCTATTTGTGGCTGGAGAACCCTCAGCACTCTCATTTTCTTTTCCTCCCAACATACTCTCATTTTCTTTTAACTGATCATCTTCATCTACGTTCACTTGAGCAGCAATAGCCATATTGTCATACAAGCCACCAGTGTCTAGTGTATCAATATCAAATAGATCGTCATGTTCATACACTGATTCTTCCATGTTACCACCCTCAGGTGTGATTATCATGGATTCAACATTCAACTCTACACTCTGATATGGTGTTTCCTGAGACTGAGATTTTTCAATGAATTTTTCTATCGGCATATCATCATCCTAATCTCCCTCACCTACACTCTCACCTCCCTCAACCACTTCTTCACCCCTCTCAGAATTTTCCCTCGACTCATCCCCGTCAGTGTCACCCGAAGACGACTGACCACTAACTTCTAATCCCTCAGGTTCTACTGTTCTTTGGGTAGGATCAACAGGTTCTTGTCAATCTAGAAGAACAAGATTATTCTCACTCACATATGCCTCTACAACAGGATCATGATGATACATCAGCATTACCAACTCCACAGGCATCACATAAGCCTGGATTTCAAAAGTCTTTTCAATTTTATACAGCTTTTGCATGATGTAAACTGTAGGCTTAGGATCATTATCCCTCCTATTAATTTCATTTGGATACTCCAGTATAATATATTGCACAATCATAGAGAGGAACCCGGGATAAGGTAGAAACCTCTTTGCTTGAAGTGGAATTTGTTTATGATGAACCACCTTGTGCAGATCATGAAATATAATAGACACGTAGTCTATGTGCCAATGTTTGACCATGGCAACCAGAATTTAAAAGCACTAGAACTGCCACCATCAATTCTCTTGGAAATACTTGTGAGGCATCTGTTGATTATAGCATAGAGTGTTTGCCAGATCGGAACCAAGTTGGATCTCTTGAAGTGTGCATGCTTGGTTAATACACCATTGAAGCCCAAATCCTTCACATGTGCATAGATAGCCTTGCTAGATGGTATAGGATCAAACTTTTTCTTTTGAGCATAGGTGCCAGCCTCAGATGGTAGTCTCAGCATTCTCCTCAACTGATCAACATCAAAAGAGAATTCAAAATGTTCAATCTACCCAGCAATTTGTTCATGACCCTCATCATTGACTATGTTATGCATTGAATTCTATAATTGTTATACATAAACCTCTGGGATGTGAGGTTCTTCCTCGTCAGCAATAGGGTTATAAGAAAATATATGGTTTAATGGATGAGATTCAATGAGCTCTGAAAGAATAGGGAATTGGGTAGTGGTAGTGATGGAGTCAAAGCAGTGGTTGTTTAAGAGAGAAGGAAGGTAGTTAGCAGAGGGAAACAATTGTTCAGAAGGAACAAATGCAGAAAGGTTACCAGAGTTAGCCATCTGCAATAAGTCATAATAATACCCATGATTAATCATCAGATGTTCAACAGATAATTTCATATGCAATTGTTCCTTCCTTTTTGAAAAATTTGAAAACTTTAAAAATTTTGAAAAATTTCAAAAATTCAGTAAGTGTTTAGTCGGAATTGATGATTCCGACTAAAACCTAGTCTTAATTCCGAGGATAATCTTTGATTCCGAGTGAAATGAAATGTTTGTTGAATTCCGAGAAAAATTGGAATTCCTATCAATTAGGATATTCCGAGTGATTTGGAATTCCTTGTAAATGGACATTCCGAGTTATTTGATCATTCCGAGTGAAATGATCATTCTGAGTTAAATGAGCATTCCGAGTTATTTGATCATTCCGAGTGAAATGATCATTTTGAGTTAAATGAGCATTCCGAGTTATTTGATCATTCCGAGTGAAATGATCATTCTGAGTTAAATGAGCATTCCGAGTTATTTGATCATGCCGAGTGAAATGATCATTCTGAGTTAAATTAGCATTCCGGGCATGTGAACATTCCGGGTTAACTCGGATTCCGTGAAAACAGTTGTATTTTGCAAATGATGAAAACACTCGGAATGTTCAATTCCGAGTGATTCATAAGAGTTCTTTCCAGATTCATACTCAATTTTTCAAAGTAAATTTTTTGACAATACAAACCAAAATCAAATGAACTTATCATCATTCCAAGCATATTTAACAAAACAACTACCCCCATCCAAGTTTATTTATCATGTCTATTTTGAGTTCTAAAACCCGTAACCCAGAAATCCAAAAACTCGAAGAACATATAATCAAAACATGCTATAAACAGATGAAATCATTTAATATCTAACACTAAAATATTGTAATCACCAAACCTAAGCATGCAATGGTCATTAACACAAGAATCAACAACATTTGAGCACCAATTCGAACTAAACTAGGTACGGCAGTTATTTTGCGATGATAGATCTAAAATCTAGAAAAAAATACAATCAAGTAGAAAATAAGAATTGTACCACTGGATTCGCGACTGAAAAACGACCTAGATCTGAGGAAATCAAAGCAATCCGAAACAATTTGCAGATCTACCGTACGGAGAGAAAAAGTCGCTTGAGAGGAAAAAATCTTTGAAAATCCAAGGAAAAAGTCAAAATCCGAGCTATTTGGCTTTTAAACAAAGAGGATTTCCCGGATTCCGACTAAAAGAGTCGGAATTATGAATTCCTACTCAAATTTGATCTGAAAGACTCGGATTCCGACTTAAAAAGAGTCGGAATCTTCAATTCCTTGCATTTAGCTCGGAATTGTCAATTCCTACCCATTTTAATAGGAATTTGGAATCCTAGTAAATTTCACTTGGAAAAATTTGGACATTTTCTCTCATGACTATTTTGGACCAATTTTCACCAAACACAAAGACAAAGAAAATATATATAAAAAAAAACTCCCCCTCAAATCAAACATTTATTTGAGAAAGAAAAAAAATCTTTTTGCCTTTTTGATTGTTTTGCACATGTTTTTGGATTTTAATAGTTTTGAGATGTTTTTGAGTTTTTCAAATTTAAACAAAACAGATAAAACAGTTATGACAACTCTCCCCCTACAAGTATGAATCTTCAGTAGTTCATAACTTGTCAACTCAGATTTAGCTCCCCCTGAACTCAAGTACCTATCTGTGCATATTTTGATTGATAGACTTAAAGTACAGTCAAATACTCAAATTCAACATGCCCAATTTTGATACAAGAGAGTTAAAACAATTTTCATCCAACGGTTTGGTGAAAATGTCAGCAAGTTGATTTTCTGTATTAACATACTTTAATTCTATCAAGCCTTTTTCAACGTAATCTTTTAAAAAGTGATACCGAATGTCTATATGTTTCATTTTGGAGTGATGCACGGGATTGCATGATATGGCAATGGCACTTTGGGAGTCACACATCAGCGGAATGTGAGAATAGTCCAGTCCAAAATCTGACTGTTGTGTGCGGATCCATAGACTTTGAGAACAGCAGCTGGCAGCAGCAACATATTCAGCTTCCGCGGTGGAAGTTGAGACGCAGTTTTGCTTCTTCGATGCCCAGCATACCAGTCTGTCTCCCAAGAAATGTGCACTGCCTGATGTACTTTTTCTGTCAATCATGCACCCTGCATAATCAGAAACCGAGTATGCAATTAGTTCAAAATCGGAATCTCTAGGATACCACAAACCTAGATCCGGGGTACCCTTAAGATATCTAAGAATTCTTTTAACTGCTAACAAGTGTGACTCTTTAGGATTAGCCTGAAATCTAGCACAGAGACAGGTAGCAAACATTATGTCAGGCCTACTAGCAGTCAAGTACAATAAAGATTCGATCATACCACGAAATGTTTTGAAATCTACTGATTTGCCATCATGGTCAGCAAATAGTTTTGTTTTGACACCCATGGGTGTAGACATTGGTGAACAATCAGTCATTTCAAAATGTTTTAATAAATCTTTTATATATTTTGACTGATTGATAAAAATCCCATGGTTGAATTTAGAAATTTGCAATTCCGAGGAAAAAGTTAACTTCCCCCATCATGCTCATTTCAAATCTCTGTTTCATGGTATTCGCGAAATCATCACCATACTTTGGACTAGTCGATCCAAAAATAATATCGTCTACATAAATCTGTACTATATATATGTATGTATTATTTAAGAACCGTTCTTAATGCAAAATCTTGAGAACCCTTTTCAACCACCATTAATGTTTATTAATAACTTATTAATAGCGGTGTTTAGTTCATTTATATATTTACTAAACCGTAACTTTTGTCGAGATGGATGAGTCATTATTTAACTAGACATGATATTACAAAAAAACCCTAATTAGCGAGTCATTAACTGTGTGTGTGTGTGTGTGTGTCTATATATATATATATATATAATTATATATATATATATATATATATATATATATATATATATTAGAGGGTTCAAATTAAAACTGTCTTTCGTGCGAGAAATGCCGAGAACCAATCTTGATCATTCACTAAACTTAATCAATGACTAAGAATTTTGAGTGCTCATTAATGAGGGGTTTCGAAAATCAAGTATCACTCATTATGATGGTCCACTGGACACAATTTGCGGTTGTGTAAAATACCCTTATTAATAAGTCATTAAAGATGTTACAAATAGTTCTCCTAGCTTTAACACATAAAAGAATTTTGTTTGAACTTTTCCATATATATACATATATATAGTAAAAGAAACCGCCTCTCAAGGAAAAAAAAGAAACTAAACATCTTCTAATATATATATAAAGGGTAAATTGCATCAAAACGCAATGAACTTTATCTTAGTTACTAATATATACAATCAACTTTATTTTTAAAAAAATAATACAACCAACTTTTATAATCCTCACATTGTATGCAATTTATTATATACTATGGAAGTTATGACAAAGTTCATTGTATACATGTAGGGATTTACAGGGTAAAATAAAACACAACGGAAAATAAACTTGCAAATCCCGTTCCCAGGATCCCAACTGGATCAGGTGGGGAAACATGAGCAAATAATCATACATACATATATATCATGAATATACATGTCCCGTAACAGCTATAAACCTAAAGGATTGAAAATATACCCTGAAACTGCTGAAGGGGGATACACAGCTACTGCACCACTTGAACAGGCTACTAGACCGCCTTAAAAACAATACCCGAGAAGAAATCCTGCATGTGTATACAAACCGCCAAAAAGCCGCTGGCTTTTTGGCCTTCATTATCACCGCCCATCACCCAAACCGCCGCAAAGGGGGGGGGTCTTGACCGTGGACCTCGATTGCCGAGAGAAAGAGAGCCGCCGAGAGGGGGCACCGCTGTCGACCACCTCACGCCGCCACAGGGCGCCGCCGAAGACCACCGTCGGTGGTGGTGGTGTTGCCGTCAACCGAGGAGAGCAAGGGAGGAGAGAGAGAGAGAGAGCTTTTGTTGTTTTTGGAGGCTAATGATTCATTAGGTTAAAACAAAAAGCTTAATTCATTTAAATAGTCATTAAAAAGGATCAAGGCCCTTTGGACCCAAAGCCCGGTCCATTGACCAACAAGTTTGGTCATTTGACAAAAGCTACCCTCTAGTTTAGTTTAATATTAATTAATTAACTATTAATTAATATTATCCAACCTAACTTAATTATTAAATATTTAACTAATACTTAATATCCTTTTTCAATAATAAATATCTATTTATTATTTCTCTCTTTGTCGATAATTAATCAACTATTAATTATCTTCTTTATACACTTAATATTGTTTTCCGGTTCAATAGTTTGGTGTGCAACTGTGTGACCATTTAGTGACTCATAGTGTCCATGGATGTGATGACATGTGTACACTATCCTTGCACACAATCTATCAGACTCCCACTTGCGTACGATAGTTACACTCCCTTGTCCATTACGGGCCTAAGGAGGTCCCCAGCCAGACACTTAGGTTGACCACGACTATAAGTTCTCTTATGTCCAGAGATTCTGTAATCACGTACTTGGATTACCCGGATTTTCCTTTCGCATCGGGATATCCCGTAATATGGATTTCATACATGGAGCACGTAATCTATTCTGAAAATCCAGATTATGTTTCTCGACTTCTGATTTCGACTAACTGCAGTTACAGAGTTACCAAATGATGTCCATCATTCTATCTGAGCTAGGCCACGCATTTCATTTAGTCTCAACCGTCAAGGGGCCCTGGAATATATCCTCTCTACAAGAGAAGGTGCAAATCCCATCTTGACTGCTTGCATTTGAGCACACGTCTTCCGCTGCGCCCAGATACGCCAGTAATAGCTACCCAGTTACGGCGTAACGTTAGAACGTTCCAAAGTACCGAAGTCCTCGTGCCCCAAACCAAACATCTCAGGCCTAAGGACAACTAATCAGCTAACTTATGTCATAGGCTCCATGAAGTTAGACAGATGCGGATCACTTCCAATATTTGTACCCCTGACAAATATCTATAAATACTTGGTCACACAACTTGTGCTGTTATTCTCTACACGAATAATCCATCAAGTATTTATAATAGCGTTAGTATCTCCTTGATGTGGCTCCCACCGCATCAGGTATCTATGGAGCAATTTTGATATAGCAAAACTTGTATATCATGGATGAATAAATATGCTAAAAGTATAGAGATATTTAAAAGATTATATTAAACCTCCTATTTCCATCACGCAGAAATGTTTAATACATAATCATAAAGTTTAAATCTCAATCCATTCAATTAAAATTAAATACTGAAAAACTATGTGCTAGGCCCCATGTACTGCATACCTATGGAACTAGCATTTCTCTGTTAGATTGTGTGCAGAGATAGATAACATGTATCATCATGTCCAATACTATGTGACACTAAAGGATCACACGGCTACACACCCATTTAGAACCTTTTGGATTTCACCGAGTTGTGTGTAAGAATATTTAATTAGTTAATTAATTATTGAGAAGGAAAATAATAATTATTTATTATTTTAAAAGGCAAATTAATATTTAAGTTTAAATATTAATTGGACCAATTAATTAATAGTTATTAATTAATTAGAAAGGTCAAAGAGTATATTATGCAATTAAGTGATCGTTTAATTAAAGTTGGGCTTTAATTAAACGGGCTTGGGCCTTAATAAGGTTTATTATATAAATAACATTTTAAGGCTTAAGGAATCATAAGGATTAACACAAGTTGCAAAAAGATAACCCTAGCCCCTCTCCCTTTTCCCTTCTGCGTCGAACTCAACAAAGACCCCGGGGGTCTCGGCTTTTGGCGATCGACGACACACACACACGCAAGCCTCGCGTGTTCGAGTTTGGTGATATCCTTAGGCGGTCTAGCAGCCAGTTCGAGGTGGTGCAGTAGCGGTGTTTTACCTTTAGCTATCTGGATTGACGTTTCAAAATTACTACCGAAAGGTATAACTTTTATTCCCTACTAGTTTTTAGTTTCTGTACGAGTTAGATGAGATCACAGGAGGGGGTTTTGTTTTATTCCGCTGTGCATGTTATATGATATGTTTTTATACCCTACAAAACCCTTCAGTGGTATCAGAGCCACTTCTAACCTCGTAGGAAACTAGGTAGGTTTCTTTTTATCATGATCAATAGGTTTCTTTTTATCAAGGATTAACTTTTTGATTATCCAAATAATTTTAAAAATCAAGTTTGAATTTTTAAAATGGATAATAAATTAGTTATGATAAAAGGAGGATAAGGTTTAAATTTAAATTTAAAATTGTTATTTTTTTTATTTTGTTGTTTTGCGATTTGGTTGACGGCGGCGTCATAGCCACCATGGCCGGCGGCGCTGTTCACGGCGTTAGCATCATCGCCGGCGTCGGCGACTAGATGCGGCTAGTTGGTCGGCGTCCGCAGCCCTCGTTGCCACCAGTTGAGTCGGTGGCGAGGTGGTGGTCGGCGTCTGTTTTCCGACGGCATCGGTTGCTCTCGGCGGTCAGCCTTGACGGCGATGGTGGAGGTGGAACGTGGGGCGGCCCAGCCGTGGCTTGCACATGCGGCCCAAATTAAATTGGCCCAGTTTTATGGTTGGTCCACCGTTGTTTACGGCCAAGTTTTGAGGCCCAATTTTTTAGTTTTAAGTTTTGGGTAACACCAAACAGGATTAAACTAAAAGGTTTCTATAAGTTTTATTTATAAAACTTATGTTCAAAATTTTTAATTTTTAATCATGATTGTTTTGTAATAATCAAGTATTGGTTAAAAATTAATTATTTTAGTATTTTTAATCACATAACAATAATTAATATATATATATATATATATATATATATGACAGTTATTGAACCAGGTGATTTTAACAGGTAGTTAAAGTCAAGTTAATTCATCAAGATATGGTAATTAGAGATCAGTTGTTTGTATGTATTAGTTTAATACATGTTTGGGATGCCATAGCCAAGCCCTAGACCTTGTGGATTGTTTATTTTTATTGCACTTGTGGTTGTGTTTGTTTTTGATCTATTCTATGGTGTGGGGAGGCCTGCGTGCCACTTACAACCCCTATTCTATCTTGTAAAAGTATTAGATTAGCGGGCATGCGTGCCTTTAAATATCTTGTTTAATTTATATTTCTAGTTTTTTAGATGATAGAATAGAATAGTATAATTAGAATAGATTTGAAGATGATACAAAAGAGCAAAGGAGCAAGGAGGAAGGAGCAGGATTGGATCCGAATTATAATGAATACGGTTGTTTGAGTAATCCGAATTATAATTAATACGGTTAGCGGGTATTATTTGTGGGTTTCGGGTATACCCGAATAACCCGAATATAATATATATATATATATATATATATATATATATATATATATATATATATATATATATATATATATATATAAAATTTAAACTATTACTCTACCAATTGACTTTGACTCATCCTTTCATATAAAAGACTAAGGGGGTGTTTGTTTTAGCTTATCAAGGGCTTATTTTTAATAAGCTCCTTTTTTCTGGCTTATTTTTTAGGAATCCGGCTTATTTTCTTCTTTTAAGTCATGATAAGTTCAAAAGTTAGAAAATAAACCAGAAAAACCTAGATTATAAAAAATAAGCTCGAAAAATAAGCCCTAAATAAGCTAAAACAAACATCCCCTAAAAGCCTAATAGCCTATATGCATCCATTTATCATGTAAAAAGCAAAAAGTTCAAAGCCCAAAGAAAGAGAGTCAAAAGGCATAAGCAGGTGATCTATTCTTGACAAAGCATGTACTTTTTTTCAAAACCCATTTATCTTGACAAAGCCTGTAACTTTTTTTCATGTAAAAGGCAAAACTTTTGTATGGTTTTAGTACTTCATCGTTTACAAACAAAAAGCAAGAAGAAGAGACCCTTTGTTGTGATGGTTTGTTTCTCCTACTCAATTCTTAAGCATTCAACAGTTACAGACTTCTAAGATATATAATATATCAGTTCTTAAGCAAGAAGCAGAAACCCTTCGTTATCAAACCCACCAGCACAAAAGGTACCTTTCAAACTTCTAATATATATATATATATATATATATATATATTATACATGATATATTGGTTTATATTTAACCCAATAAAAATGTTTAAAAAGGAGCCTAACAAAAAATAGGCCAAGTTACTTATTCGGTTAAACCCGAATAAAAGCATAACCAAACCGAACCGAATAAACCAAAACCGAATAAACTGGCTCCTTATTTGGTTCGGTTATCGGATATTTTTTTAAAAATTAAATACCCGATTAACCCGAACCAATTTACCCGAAACCCGATTAAAAAACCGAATAACACCCTTACTAGAAAGTGTGCACTGCCAGATGTGCTTTTTCTATCAAGTTTGCAATCGGCATAGTCAGCATCAGAGTAGGCATAGAGATCCGGATTTGAATCTTTTGGATACCATAGACCAAGATCCATAGATCCTTTAGGATATCTGAAGATCCTCTTGACTGCCAGAAGATGCGACTCTTTAGGATTCGCCTGGTACCGGGCACATAGACAAGTAGAGAACATTATGTCAAGACGACTTGCTGTGAGATACAGTAACGATCTAATCATCCCACGGTATGTTTTGAGATCTATTGGAGAACCATCAAGATCTGCTAACAGCTGTGCTTTTGCAGCCATGGGAGTGGATATAGAGGTACAATTAATCATATCATACTTCGTGAAAAGATCTTTGATGTACTTGGATTGGCAAATGAAACTGCCATGACTTAACTGCTTGACCTGGAGTCTGAGGAAAAATGACATCTCCCCCATCATACTCATTTGAAACCTGTTTGCCATAATCTTGGCAAACTCGTCACTGTATTTCGGATTCGTAGACCCGAAGATGATGTCATCCACATATATTTGTACCAGTATCTTGTCTCTACCCTTGGTCTTAGTAAACAGAGTGGTATCAGTCTTTCCTTTGGAGTAGCCTTCACCAATCAAATACTTAGATAAGACGTCATACCATGCACGTGGAGCTTGTTTTAAACCGTACAAGGCTTTATCTAGAATATAGACATGATTAGGATATTTTGAATTGATGAAGCCCTCAGGTTGTGAGACATAGACTTCTTCTTTAAGAACGCCGTTGAGGAAAGCTGTCTACACATCCATTTGAAAGACACGGAAGCTGCGTGAGGTTGCATATGCAAGAAATAGTCTAATAGCTTCAATGCGAGCAACAGGGGAAAATGTTTCGTCATAGTCAATGCCCTCTTGCTGATTATAGCCTTTAGCCACCAATCTAGCTTTGTTACGAACGACCACTCCATCCGAATCCCGTTTGTTCTTGAACACCCACTTAGTTCCTACAACAGATTTGCCATAAGGAAGAGGAACTAACCGCCAGACTTTGAGACGATCGAATTGGTGTAGTTCTTCCTACATTGCAATTACCCAATCCCGATCATCTAGTGCTTCAGAAGTCTTAGTGGGTTCAATGATGCTTATGAAACCCGAAAATTGACATTCGTTAGTTGGTGTTGCACGAGTTTAAACACCAACAGAAAGGTCTCCTATAATATCTGCCTCAGAGTGATGTCTGGTCCACTTTGTCTCGTGAGAAGTTGAAGATGAAGGAATAAGATTTTGTAAGTGTCGAGCTTCTTCTTCATCTTCTAGGGAGAAATTTGGATCTGAATCAAACACAGGTGGGATCTCTGGGTTAGGAATCTGATAAGTCACAAGGGGGTTAGTGACAGAGACAGATGTAGAATCCTCAGCATATAGATCTGCGAATGGATTTGTCTCAGTGACCGTCGGAACCGTTAGAGTAACACTTGCTTGTGCTTCTATGTTGTTCTTGTTGTCAGTTAAAACAGGAGAAGAGTCAGATATAAAGAAATCAAACATAAAGTCAATATTAGTATTTGAACTGGAAGGGTTGTTTGATTCTTTATTTTGAAGCACCGGTCCTGAACTGGTATGTTCAGAAGCGTTTGTTGTTGATTTGGGTGGAAAATCTGTAACATTTAATGCATCATCAAATGTTACATTGATACTTTCAACAATGCTCTTTGTTCTTTTGTTTAAAACTTTGTAGGCTTTTGACTCAGTAGAATAACCTAGGAAAATAGCTTCTTCAGCTTTTGGAGCAAACTTTCCTAGATTATATTTGTCATTTAACACAATGCACCTATTACCAAAGACATGAAAGTATTTGATATTAGGCACTATGCCATTGGCCAGTTCATAGGGAGTTTTATTAAAGCGTTTATTAATAAAAGAGCGGTTCTATGTATAGCAGGCAGTGCTGATGGCTTCAACCCAAAAGGAAGGCGGGAGCCCGGAGTATGATAGCATGGTACAGGCTGCTTCAACCAATGTTCTGTTTCGTCTTTCCACGACACCATTTTGTTGTGGAGTGTATGCAGCTGAGAACTGATGGTTGATCCCAACAAGGTCACAAAAGCTCTTCAGAGTATTGTTGAATTCAGTTTTATTGTCTATACGTATTGAAACATCACTCTGTCTATGTTTGTTCTGCTGTTGTTTGATGAAGGAAATGATCATTGGTGTAGCTTCATCTTTTGATCGCAGAAACTTGACCCAAGTATATCTAGAGTAGTCATCCACCATGACTAGAATATAATTCTTCCCACTTTTTGATTGAATCCTCATAGGACCACAGAGATCCATGTGCAGTAGTTCCAAAGGCTTGGTAGTGCTGAACACTTGTTTTGATTTGTGGGAAGCCTTCTTCATCTTACCCTTCTCGCAGTCTGCACACAGATGGTCCTTCTTGAATCTTAGCTTGAGAATGCCTCTCACCAAGTCACCACTGACTAGTTTGTTTATATTTTGAAAGTTCAGATGAGAGAGTTTTTGTGCCATTGCTAAGTAAGATCCGTTGAGGCTTCGGACAGTAGACAAACAAAGGTAGGGGAGTTGTAATTTTCCAAATCAATGGAATACAGGTTAGATTTTCTTGAACTTGCCAGTAGCTCATCTCCATTCTCAGTTAGAACTGAACACTTGTTCTTCTTGAAAACTACCTCCAAGTCTTTATCACAGAACTGTCTGATACTAAACAGATTGTGACCCAACCCTTATACATAGGAGACTTTCTTGATTTTGATATGCTTATTCTCTATGTCTCCGTACCCCATTATTGGTGCAACATTGTCGTTCCCAAAACGTACATTCCCGGAGTACTTAGGAACATAATTTTTTAGAAGACTTTTGTTGCCAGTCATGTGCTTAGTACAGCCGGAGTCCAGGTACCAGAGGTCAGGTGCTTGCAAGAAGAGAATAAAGCACGTTTAGGTCCCCATATATGAATGGGTCCTTGATTGTTAGTCCCTAAAGTTGGTTGAGGGTTATCTGTTATTTTCTGTGGTGGTGAAACTTCTAATGATCTATTCTTAGGTACCCATGTGGGAGTTATCTTTTGTCGAGAAGGAATAGATGGAGAGAGAATTTGCTCAGATGGAAGTTTTGGTGCCACTGGTGGTTTGACAGGCGATTGTGAACGAGGTTTAGGATTCTGTGGAGTAGCGGAAGCGTTTTGTTTACGAATCCATGTTTTTGAGGAATGTTTGTGATTCCTTTGTATCATTGATACAACATCCTGCTTTTGCTAAACTGGAGCCTTGGGTGCAGTAGGTTTTACTATCCGTTAATGGGAAGAAGGCTTGGGTTTAGATGTTTGTGCTTGTTTAGAAGGAGGATTGCATGATCGTTTTTTAGAATGCAACAGTTTTTCTTGAGCAATCCATGCGTGTTTTACACCATCATAGCCCTGTCTTCTGTAGACCTCCAGTTCTTTTATTGTCAGCAACCGTCGTGATTTGTTTAAACGTTTGAGTGCATGCGACTGACGAGTGTTGATCCATTGATGAATTATATAGCCTTTGGAATTTAAATGGAACACCGATTTGGTTAACGTAAAAATCTGTCCAGTCCTCACATGGTTGAATTCCGATTTGTTTTCTTAATTGTTCATATTCGCAATTAAATTCACAGTGACCATGGGGACAACCATCGCTCATACAAAACTTTGAAGAGGCAATTGTATCATGTAAACTTGAATGATTACAGACTCGATCAAACATCAAAATTTGTGCACGTGTTTTTCTAAAATTAGAACATTTCCTAGACGACCTAGGAATTACTCTCTTCCAAGTTGTGTTTATTTTACGCTCTTCACTCCTGAGGTCCTTCACATCTGCACCAGAATGGAAAATATTAGAAGAGAGTCGTGATCGACTTGCAGCTGCTTTGGAAGATTCAGGTTGTCAGTTGGCATACAAGAAATGTGAGGAGAAGTAGAAGTGAATTTCTGTTTGAAAATCTGTTTTTGTTTTAAAGTTACCAAAGTAGCATTGTTAACAGATTTTATATTGGGTTGGACATCTCGGAAAATTGTGGACGCATTCTTAGAATCTTCAATTCGTTCTGCGTATGGAGAAAAGGTGAATGGAGTAGGAGCCTGCATCTCTTTCTTGACTTGGATGATGCGTTCTTTCAATGCTGTATTTTCCTTGCACAAGTTATCTATTATCTTTTCATCATGATTAAAAATGGTTTTGATACGCTTGTGAAGGACTGCATTTTCTTGAGCTAATTGAGTAAGCTCAGGTGATTGGTCAGAAACAGAGATGGTTTAAGGTGTGGTTTCTGAGTGGAAAGCTTTGTCAATGTCTCCTAATATCATATGTGTGTAGCAAAACTCTTGCAAGGTTTGAAACCTTCTTTGCAATTCCTTGTGGGGAATGTATTGAAGTTTGGGTTTTGGTACTTCAGGAGCATAAAGTTCCTAATATGTGTATATTGGAGAGGTGACAGTAGAATTCAGTGTTGGAGGGGGGTAAGTGAAGTATGAGTCATTGAGGTTAGAGTAGTTGAAGGGAATTTCAATTTTGAAATGAAGGGTTCGCTTGACATCCTCTTCAAGTATTTCTTCCTCTTGACCAACAAATACCATTCGGTGAGTTAGTCCTTCGCCAAATAAATTTGCATTATATAACTGTTTGGCAGTTACCTTACTCAGAACACTTGGGTTTTTAAAACCAAGTCCTTCGAATGTCCATCTTGAAAAAGGTCGTTCCTTTTCTTTATACAGAAAGATGGTTTGTTCACTTTGCCTTCTTTTGATTAGAAGGTCTTCAAGTTCTTTGATTTTTGAATAAAGAGCACGTTGTTCATTTTTAAGAATTTCTGAATCCTTTTCTGCACTAATACGCTCTGCTTTGAGATCGTGCATGATGATGTTTGTCTTATCGGTTAATTCTAGAAATTTAGATTCTTTCACAGCTAATTGAACCTTTGATTCATTTATATTCTTTTCTAATTGTTCAATTGCAGTTTGTGCTTCTTTATCTTACGTATGAATGACCTCTTTTAACACTTGATTTTTACTTGTTAGTTTGGTCACCTTATGTTCTACCTTTTTCATACGGTTTACTATAGTTTGGTTATGTTCAAAATTAAATCCCACATTAGAGTTAGAGATAGAAGGTACCTTTCGATTTCCAAGATCTCCTCCTCAGTATCGGAGAGATCATCACCACCATCTTCATCCCTATCACCTGCTTCACCAGTAGCCATCAGACAGAACTGTGCATGATCTTCACCATCTAGATCACTATCGGAGTCTGTGTCCTCCAGAAACTGATCTTCTTCCACCATAAGTGCATTCCCAGCCTGCTTTTGTTTTGACAGGCTGTACTTTTTCCTATAGTATTCAGTATCCTTGATCTTCTTTTGTGGACAGTTCCTGATCATGTGTCCAGACCTTCCACAGTTGTAGCACTTAGAGTCTGTCTTCTTTTCCTCCTTACTCTCTTCCCTTTGAAATCTAGGCTTGTCAATAGGAGCAAGTCTTTCTGGTCTCCTGGAGCCAGAGGTAAATCGTTGTTTGTTGTTGGTTTTGTTAAAGCAATTTCGGAAAAGTCTTGCCAACAACTGAGAGAGCATGAATGGCAGCTTCAACTGAGTCTTCATCATCATCATTAGGTTCTGATTCACTGAGAATCACTTGCTTGTACTTCATTGATTTTGATGAATATTCTCTTGGAATCCTTTCTGCTGTAACTAAGGCCAGAGGATCTGCAGCTGGCTGTTTTGGGAGAGATTTCAGAACTTCATCCTGGTACTGATTGAGGTCTTCGAATATGTTGTGGAAAGTAACTGTGGTAAGATCTTTGTTGATTTGCTTGTATAGTCTAGTATATTCCTTCCATTCTAGACCCAGTGTCTTCAGAAAGATGCAATTCAGATCTAAGTCAGTCCAGATGATTTGATTAGACCTCATCTCATTTTGCAGTTTGCAAAATATACCATATGTTTCAGAAAGAAGTTTATTCTCTCGAACACTGAAGTCATGATAACTATAGACTAATTGAGTACGCTTGATGTACTCTCCCTGTTCAGTGCCCTGTAGCTGCTTCTTGATCTCATCCCATATCTCCTTGGCAGTGGCTAAGCTATCTATTTTGGTATAGATCTCTGAGGAGAGTCTCTGCTTTAGATAGTACTTAGCAAGCCGTTCAGCCTTTCTAGTTTCTTTTTCTTGTGCCGTGAGCTCTTCTGTAGTCTTTTCCCTCTCATGACGGAGAATGGCGGGATTATTGTTCGAGTCAGCTTCAACAATTTTTATGAACTTTTTGTTCCCATTTAGGATGCAGTCGATCATCATCTCTCCGTATATCTCATTGTGCTCCAGGAAGTCCATAAACCTTCCTTTCCAGACATTATATTCTCCTCGAAACAACACATGCGGTTTTATGTCGGTACCAATCGACATCATTTCATTTGAGCTTGACATAATGAATGTTTTAGTAAATGATCGTTCACTTGTTAGATGATTTGATTGTTTGAAAACTTTACTGACTATAAAGAATAAGGTTCTTTTCAAGCTTGTTTTAAAAACTTCAAGGTGATGATTGAGGAATTAAGTCGATTTAATTCAACTTTGAATTAGATCTTGTAAAGATTAAATTCAATTTTGAATTAGATAGAATTAAGTTAATTTAATTTAACTTTGAATTATATCCGGTTTAGATTAAATTCAATTTTGAGTTAGATTGTTAAAGTTTAAAGTTCGATTGTCCTCTTGTTCAATAAGTCAAGTCCCAATAGTTCAAGACTTGTCCAATAGATTCAAGGAGTGCGAATGGTTCTGTTCGATATATGATATCACTTGAAAACAAATGGACAGAGTAACGACTTGGTTGTGAGTAAAAGAGTAGCCAATAGAATGCGATTGATCACTGTAGCACCAAACACTTAGAAATAATTCAGTTAGTATTGCCAATCGAATACTGTTCAAGTCATGGATTCAAATACGATTGCCTTTGGTGTGTTCAATACCCAAGTAACCAGGAACACTTGAATCACATTGATTAGGACTGGGTTTGATAGAACACTTAGAACTCACCAAATCGCATACAATAGGGCTAATGTGGCTGATAGCTTAATAGAGTAACACTTAGGATCTTAGCTTGGGATCTCTATAAGCCGCATACCCCCAATCACAAACCTCGTGGATCCGGCCTATAGGTTCTGAAATGTCACTATCAGATCTGTTGACCTTACTCCTTATGGTGTCTACCCACTTGTACCTTGATTGGTATGGGTTGTACTTGATTTTCCTTGTACAACAATTAACCTTTGATGAATTTATAATTTTTAATTAAAAACCAGCTTTCTTCTTCTTCAAGAGTGTACTTCCAGGAACAAGAACACCATAAATGCTTAAATACCCAGAAAATTAAATGCCGAAAAGTGGGTATTTAATGAACCATTGAACTTTTTGCTTATACAACACTTCTCGGTTTGATCTTTTTCTTCGAGAAAGCTCTATAAAACAGTAGTAACCCTTGAAATAACCCAAAGAAATGGTAGAGAAAGTATTGTTTATACCTTAAATGTGTTCTACCCTTGGGAATCACTAGAACTCGAACCTTTCTTGAAGAAACCGTAGGTTTGAATGCTTTGAAGAAACTGAATGCTTGTTCTTCACCTTGAGCATGAAATCTTCGAGATGTAGCTTGTAGTCTTCGAACAATCACGAGCCAAAAACAAGTTTGGCTCTGATACCAATTGATGGTCCCTTTTATTAAGGATGAAGCAATCATAAAGATTAACTTGTTTGTGTTTGAGTGTGAATCGGTTTAGAGAGAGAGAGAGCCGAGAGCTAGAGAGCAAACACCAAACAAGAGTGTGAGAATAAGGCAAAGCTTAATTCATTTCTTGGAGGCAAATGCCTTTTATAGCATTTGCCTAAGTTTACAATATTGACATATTTCACCCTCACTTTTTATAATCTAACACCACACCGGATAAAAATAAATGTAAAACCAACCACAAACAATAAAATAAACAACCACAAGATGATCCACTAGATTTTAGGCGTTTGGCTTAAAAGTAATAAACAACCAATTACGTACGGAAAATTAAATAATAATAATACATACATTATAAGCCATCATACACATACATAATTCCGGGTAGATTCAATACTTGAATCTTTAACACCAAAACAGAGACTGGTTTTGTGTTAATCATCAACATTCAACCTAGACCTCAAACTAGGCCTAAAACTGGGCCTTTTTTCTAAACATCTCAAACTGGATAAAAACAAAAATACCACAAGGTTAAACGTCAATATTATTAAATACATAATAATAAAGCAGGAAACTTGATTAAAAATCCAAGAACTTTGAACTTTTAATAACCACAAGTTTCATACACAATTTATACAGATATAAATATACAACATTCAAAATGATACCATTTATCAAGATCAAAATGATAAAACTAGACTACTTACAACCGATAATGATAACATTTTCAGTTGGAAATGACAACATTTTTCCAGATGGAAATGATAACAAGATACTACATTCAAAATGATAACATTATCCACATGAATAAAAATAGACTCATTTCAAGCCGAAAATGATATAAATACATCCCTTTTAACGAAAATGATGTAAATACACATGCTTACAGCTGAAAATGATAAAAATTCACATGATTTAAAAAAAAGTTTCAGAAATATAAGAAGAGTGGTCTTGTTTGAAAGATGATTAAAAAATAAGTAGAATGGTATAACTTTTTTTCTTAAATTCTCAAAAGTGAAATAGTTATAGTCATTCAAAGATTTAACGGGTAAAAAAAAGAAACTTTGAGAGAGTTACTGAAAGAGGCTCATGAGTATTATTATCAATCTGCAATTCCTATTTTGCCCAGATGTATGAGTCATTATTTAACTTTGAGTTTTTTTAAGGGTGGGACGTACTGTATTGATCCTTACCATATATATATATATATATATATATAGAAAATGGATCAATATAGAACCATTATTTAAACATAGAACCATAGAACCAATCTGGACCATTGAATCATCAAAATCAATGGTTGAGATTAAGGATGACATAATTGTAATTACCTCCCAACAAACCCACGTTTTTAATTAAAAAATACCCCCAAAACTTTAAATTGTCATAACTTTTTAAGTTTTGTGAATTTTAAAAAAAATTTATACCAATATTTTAGTTTTTTAATCCTCTTTCAATCAAGACCACTCTTGCCATATTTTTCAAAATTTTTTATGAAAATGCAAATTTTGTTTTGAATTTTCAGTTAGTTCTTGTTTGCATTTTCAGTATTGGTTTCAAAATTTGCATTTTTGGAAGCATATGCATAACTTGCATCTTCGATTTTTGCATTTTCGGTTTTTGCATTTTCAAATGAAACCCAGGTAAAAATGCAAATTTTGAAAAATTTGCATCTTCAAAAAAATATAAAGTTTCAAAAATATATTAAGTCTGGTCTTGTTTGAAAGAGGACGAAGAAATGAATCTAACGATATACTTTTTTTGTTAAAATTCTTAAAAACGAATGAATTATGATCATTTAAAGATTGAGTGGTTTATTTTTAAAGTTTGTTAGAAGGGAGGGGGATGCCACGTGTCATCACCTAAAGTGGTTCTTTAGGTTCTATGTTTAAGCAAGGTTCTATGTGTAACCTTACCCTATATATATATATATATATATATATATATATATATATATATATATATATATATATATATATATGTGTGTGTGTGTGTATTAATTATTTAAGAACCGTTCTTAATGAAAAACCGCGAGAACCCTTTTCAACCACCATTAATGTTTATTTAAAACTTATTAATAGCATTGTTTAATTCATTTATATATTTACTAAAACATAACTTTTGTCCAGATGGATGAGTCATTATTTAACTAGACATGATATTACAAAAAAACCTAATTAGCGAGTCATTAATTCTCTCTCTCTCTCTCTCTCTATATATATATATATATATATATATATATATATATATATATGTTAGATGGTTCAAATTAAAACTGTTTTTCGTGCGAGAAATGCCGAGAACCAATCTTGATCATTCACTAAACTTAATCAATGACTAAGAATTTTGAGTGCTCATTAATGAGGGGTTTCGAAAATCAAGTATCACTCATTATGACGGTCCACTGGACATAATTTGCGATTGTGTAAAATATCCCTATTAATAAGTCATTAAAGATGTTACAAATAGTTCTCCTAGCTTTAACACATAAAAGAATTTTGTTCAAACTTTTCCATATATATATAGTAAAAGAAACCGCCTCTCAAGGAAAAAAGAAGAAACTAAACATCTTCTAATATATATATATAAAGGGTAAATTGCATCAAAACACAATGCACTTTATCTTAGTTACTAATATATACAATCAACTTTAGTTTTTAAAAAATAATACTACCAACTTTTATAATCCTCACATTGTATGCAATTTGTTTTATACTATGGAAGTTATGACAAAGTTCATTGTATACATGTAGGGATATACAGGGTACAATAAAACATAGAGGAAAATAAACATGCAAATCCCGTTCCCAAGATCCCAACTGGATCAGGTGGGGAAACATAAGCAAATAATCATACATACAGATATATCAAGAATATACATGTCCCGTAACAGTTATATACCTAAAGGATAGAAAATATACCCTGAAACTGCTGAAGGGGGACACACAACTACTACACCGCTTGAACAGGCTGCTAGACCACCTTACAAACAATACCCGAGAAGAAATCCCGCGTGTGTATACGAACCGCCAAAAAGCCGCCGTCTTTTTGGTCTTGGTTATCGCCGCCGATCACCCAAACCGTTGCAGGGGGGTCTCGGCCGTGGACCTCGATTGCCGAGAGAAAGAGAGCCGCCGAGAGGGGGCGCCTTCGTCGACCACCTCACGCCGCCGCAGGGCGCCGCCGAAGACCATCGTCGGTGGTGGTGTTGTTGTCGTCGACCGAGGAGAGCAAAGGAGGAGAGAGAGAGCTTTTGTTGTTTTTGGAGGCTAATGATTCATTAGGTTAAAACGACAAGCTTAATCCATTTAAATAGCCATTTAAAAGGATCAAGACCCCTTGGACCCAAAGCCCGGTCCATTGACCAACAAGTTTGGTCATTTGACAAAAGCTACCCTCTAGTTTAGTTTAATAATAATTAATTAACTATTAATTAATATTATCCGACCAAACTTAATTATTAAATATTTAACTAATATTTAATATCCCTTTTCAATAATAAATATCTATTTATTATTTATCTCTTTCTTGATAATTAATCAACTATTAATTATCTTCTTTATACACATAATATTGTCTTCTGGTTCAATAGTTGGCTGTAAAGCTGTGTGACTCTTTAGTGACTCATAGTGTCCATGGATGTGATGACATGTGTACACTATCCCTACACACAATCTATCAATACAATGGTAACTAAATAACAGACACATAAAAAAGTTGTTTGCATACAATGAGAGGATTATGATAGTTAATATTATTATTTAAAAAAATTTAAAGTTGGTTGTATACAATGGTAACTAAGATAAAGTTCATTACATTTTCATGCAGTTTGCCCATATATAAAAGACTAATTTGATAAAATTTATTAGACGATGTGAACAATTCATTTAAAAAAATATTTAATCTTGACCCTTCATTCACTTAAAATCAAAAAATCAATTTTGACTTTTTTAGAGTCAAATTTGTTAAAGATAATTTCATATATGTCCTTATTAAATCATATAAAATAGTATTTGCCAATCTTAATTTACAAATATTATATTTACCCTTTTATAATATTTCAAAAATATCATATTTAACCAAATTCATAGTTTTATCATTCTAAAAAATTTTATAATCGTTTTAATTACTTTTTAATTATAACCAATAATGTTTAACTTTATTACCCTTAATTATAAAAAAATTATTGATGATTTATATAAGAAATACGATCAGGTCTCTTCGTATCATGCTACCATGTTTCTGACGTCAAGTCTACCCTCCCGCTCGTGTCGATGTTTCCACCGCTGGTTACAGTGTTGATGTCGTACGTCATCATTTTTTAAAATTCCAATTTAACTCGCGTTTTATTATTATTTAATGCGTTTTTATTAATGTTTAATATTTATTATATTTTAACCAACCTGTGTATCACACGAACATTTAGTCTAGTAAAATATAATAAAACAAGTAATATATATCATACTACTTTATTCTACTTATCTTTCTACTCACAATGATCAATATAATTACATAAATTTTAAAATCAATTAATAATTTAAAAAAATCAGTAGGAAAAAAATTCAAAAAATCTTTAATATTAATAAACATCTAACGGAATGCCACATGTCAATTTTCTAGGCATCCTTTTTTACATTTTTGTTGGTGCATATTTTATGAATCCCTAGTTCGTATCAATAAAGTATATACATGAAATATTAATTCAAATGTGTTATGATTAATTGTTTGCATGTGTATATATTCTTAGTGATTCTATGTGGTTACCTTAAGCTTACAAGTACTTAACCATGTGTTGGTGTGAGTTTGGAAGTTTAAGTCTGCGTGGAAAAATCACCACTTTGGTGATCAGGTTCACCACGCACGAAATGACCTCACTACGTGCGTAGTGAGTACCACTTCGCACGTGGTGAGGATGTTGGTCAACATGGATTAAATAACAATACCACTTCGTGCGAATTGAGGTCACTACGTGCGTAGTGACTGGCACTTCGCACGTAGCGACTAGTCTGGGCTTATAAATAGTGCTTAATTCGCATATTCGTGAGGAGCTAGCCACGAAACTCGACCTTTACGACCTTAAGCCTCGATTAACGCAAACTAGCCCTCGTAAACCGAAATCTAAGTGTTAATCCGAATCCAAGGGCAGCCTTAAGTATCTCTGTGTGAGTTCTTAGAGTGTGTTCTTGTTTCTACTCTGTGTGTTTCACTGTGTGATACTGTGTGCCGGACACCTAAGCAGATCTTAGAATCCTTAGGAGGTTTGGGAAATAGAATTCCGCGCTATTTCTCATCCTAGATCAGTCCTAGCATTAGGGTGTTTTAGTTTAGTTTAGAACCCCGTCCCCCAGCCGGTCCTACAAAGTGGTATCAGAGCCTTGTGCTTTGATTGATCACTTTTCCTTAGGATTTGTCGATCTAGGTGTTCCTTTAGGCCTGTGTGTGCCCTCTTGCGTCGATTTTAACCGAAAATAGGTTGGAAATAGGCCTCTTTGCGTTAAAAAGGTCAAATTTTTTTTTTCGTTTAGGCTCTTTGAGTTTCGTCCGTGCGTAGTGGATACCCACTTCGTGC